>JANSJP010000020.1:0-633376 GCA_024734325.1 Lactarius hatsudake | reverse complement strand
ATACTCGCAGATGTATTGATACAGAGGAAATAGAGAGGATAGAAAGTAAAGAAGGAGACCACTATCCATCACGTTTATCCATCACGTTTATTAAGCCATCGGAGCGCAACGGCCCGGGTCCGTCGAGTCAGGCTAGCACGGTATAGTCAGTCGGGCTGAGCAACCGCAGCTCGAGTGCGACAGTTCTGAGTCATGATTCACAACAATTGGAGAACAGGATAACCGGATGTAGTACGAATAGTATACCGCAAGGGTGAACTCATCGACCCACTGGGTGGTGAAGGCTAGGCCTAGGGTCGCACTGTTCGGCGCGGAAAGGCACTACTACGTACGATAGTCAGGCTAGAAATCCAAGAAGTGGAAGACATGACACTTACCGGGAATCGATGGTGTAGGTTTTTGCTTTGTGTAATGGTAGTGACTAAGTCACTCCAAGGTCGAGACACCGAAGAAGGGCCCACGCCTGCATCTGCCAACTTCATCTGCCAACCATGAAGTGCCATCCTCTGGGGAAGCGGAGCAAGATTATAAGGACTACTGAGGAAAGAGCACAAGGAGACCAAAGAACAAAGGTAGAACGGTCAAGGACGTTGCGTGATTGTGAAGGAAGAGGACAAAATCGGCAAGCAGATGATAGGCATATCAGAAATGGTAGGGCACAGTGGGTCATGCCGAGTCGGAGTGGTGAGATGGCTCAAAACGAGCTGACTGTGGGTCTCACACCAGGCCAGGGCTTCATGTGCCCTGGGGCGGAGAACGTGGTCCTTTGCTGAGACGGAACTGGGCCTGGAAGTGGGTGGGAAGGTAAAGACATTGAGAAGGGGAAAGAACGATCATTGGAAGTAGCTGATGGCGTGGCAGACCACTTCCGCTCATCGGTCATCCGAGAAATCTGCAGCTCTAAGAAACTTGGCTCTGGGGTGCCACGGATCTCTGAGCGAGAAGATGCTCTGACGACGTCTTTGAGGGAAGTTGTGATGAGGGCATGGGAGAAAGGAGGGGTGTCGATAGTCATCAATGGATCAGTTCCCAAAGCCGAGTGCCAAGATGTGAGGTGCCCCAACCACATCTGCCATTCGTTCCCAGAAACTCGCAAATTGTATTCCAGAACGCCCATAGCCGCGACTTCGAGATTGCGCAAGACGACTTTGGGTATGCCGGTAATCTCATGCCTAAGAATGTTGTTCATAAGATGAAAAGAATTGCAGAGAACATTGCGCACCATGTCCTGAGCTGAAACGTTTGATCATTTACCCATTTATCGGCCAGCATGATACCCGCGGTAAATACTCTCATCATATAGCCTTCGATCAGATGGGCGCTCCCATTTTTCAAGGAATCTCGAAAACGTGCCCTCGCGGTGTCTTGTGCGTACACGACCGTTTGAGGCGATATGGGGAGACGAAAGATGTACCACAGAGCAAGGAAAACCGCAGAGTGGGGAACAGCAGTTGCGAACAGGACACGATGTATGAGCTGCCTAGTGGACTGGAACGCTGTCATAGATCTCCATAGAGGTAGTCGACTATACGAAAAAAAAAATGGGTGCCTGTAACCCATAAGGTTTGGGGGAAAAACGTACTCGATTGCTCCGTCTTGTGGCAGACGGCCAGTTTCCACAAGAACAAAAAGATAGATAGTAATCCAGTCTGCCAAAGCACGGAAAGCCCTCTTGCCATTGTCGCATGCCTCGGATAGACTTCGAGGCCTGATTGGACGATCAGCATCAACTGGCCACCTGCGAAGATAGGAAGCAGCGGCAGGAGGCAGGGTTGTCACACGCCATCCGCGAGCAGGTTCTGGTTCTCTCGTGACCACTTCTCGATCAGCAGCCTGAGATAGTCTGTCGTCATAGGGGTAGTGTGAAGTATGGATCATCGTTGCATCCCTAGAGTTGGTATCCGATAGGATATCTTGTGCTCTCTGGAGATTGATCACACGGTCAGTAAGCTCTTCCCCAGCGCCAACTCGGGAGGAACCGTGTGCAGACTCACCTGAAGAGCAGCTCAACAGGGTTAAATCCAGAGGTGTTGTTTAGGCGGTCGTGGAATGGCTTTGGTGTCACCTTGTTTACAGGCACCGTAGCAAATTGAAATTCGAGTTTACGTTTTGACCCTTGTCGGTCGGATGGCTTCGTGGCACCGGCCGTAAACGAAGTGTCCAACTGAAAAAGGCGCGGGTAGTCGAAACCGCGCTCGTATGCTCCAGCCGGATGGGCACTTCGCGGAGCGGAGGTCCATAAGCCTTTCAGCTCGGTGTGCAACCGTTGAGTGTCGTTCGTCATCAAACGTGTGAAGCGAGGCTCAGAGAAATTGGATGAGGTGTCTGTACACTCCTTGGGAGCAGAGGTGGGGAGTGGCACAGAGGGGGAAAGGTCATGAAAGGAATCACGGAAGTTATAAGTGTGTTTGCGCCCATCCCAACTGTGTTCTTCCCCTTGCACGGCAGTGTGGGTGAACAGTGTGGTTGTCATTGGCCAAGTGAGAGTAGCGAAGGAGGCCTGGAATATCGCCGGGTGTAGAATGTGGCTAGTTACCACGGGTGTAAGCGCCTCCCTTTTTGTGGGATACTCCTCCCTGAGATATTGTGGTCGGGTATTTAAAGGAACGCGAAGGGATTCAGGGTTTCCTATGGCCAGAGAGCCACCACAATCACGGGGCTGCAGGTCCTGAGCAGGGAAAGAAAAGAGAGAAGAGGAACGGCAATTGACCGCTTAAATGAGGTAGACGCTTTAACTGCGGGTCATCGGCACTGACACAGGAACCACGAGGGTGGCACGGACGCGCCTGGAAGATCACACGTGCAGCCAAATTTATGGTCGCAGAACACGCAGCTCTACTGCGATCCGATAGAAATCTCTGCAAGAAACTATTGCCCACCATTTTTCAAAGTCACATTTCCAGAACGGTCGATACAAATGTGGTGAGTCACGGGCCGCACCCGTATATAACGACACCTATGACTATTTGCGGTAGAACTGCCACGCCGTCAAAACATTGCCTGGGCATGCTGATAGCTTGCAAAGACTTACGTTTCGGCGGAAATTAAACCAGAGCGACAGACATCCTCGGTCAAAACTACTCCGGAAGCCCCTGTAAATCACTTGTTAGACTTCGAAAGTCAGTTTGGGTAGGGGGTAAGTATCCAACCGTTTGTGAGAATATTCCCATTCCCGGTTCACAACTCGAAATGCGATGTCCTCATATGGCGGGCCAGCACTGAAATGAAGGAGCACGGTCTCGTCGTTTCCAGGCTCTTTTACTATCTTGTACGTAGGCGCTTTCGATTTATCGATGAGATCGGGATAGAAAATGTTGAACTACGAAACAATTGGTCATTTTAGTCCGTAGACTATGGACACAAGAGCACTACAAACCTTATAGCCTTGCACGACTTTGGGGGGAGGGTTGTCCGTGCTATACAGCCATGAGAACTCCCGAACAAGAGAAAACGTGTGGAACGCACTCATAATGCGTTTGATTATATTTGTTCCACTCATACCCGGTGTGCACGCGGTGGAAATACCGAGGTTTACGGGGTCGGTACTTATCCTCCCAATTGTATGCTGCCGGACCGTGCGATGTTTTCCTCGAGGTTGAAAGCTCCCTCTTCTTCCGTCATATCACGCTCAGCCTCGGCGCGATACGTGCCTCAGATGCAAGATCGGCGCCACTTGCTGCCTCCACATCTGCGGGTTCGGCCGCAGGCTGGGGGGCTTTGGAATGAAGCCGGGAGTCGGCAACAGAGCGGCGTAGTTTCATCTAAGCCCAAATATCAGCCTCGTTCGTTCGACTCATGTCAACACTACCCACCAAGGCATCTTTATCGTCCGACTCGAGCACAATGTCCACCTGACGCTCTTCGTGAGGCAGCTTCGTGATGTCGACCAAGTCAGGGCTCATTCCTCGTTCGTGAGGGCTCGACAGCCTCCTCGACAGCTTGTTGGCTCCCAGCTGGTTCGATCGTGGGAGGGGGGAACTTTCCTTTCGCGGCTACACTGGCGACACCTTCGAGGAGCTCCTCCTGAGCTTGCAAAGCCTCGTCGCGTTGTCGCGTTGCGCAGCTGCTCAAGGCGATTTCGGACGACAACTTCGTGCAGAGACTTCAACTTGGCCTACCAATATTTGAGAGGCCGTTAACATGAGAACTGATGGGAAAACCTACCTTCGACTTCCAAACCAGGAGTTTCTTCAGTAAGCCTTCCCCGTAGTCGGTATCGACAGGCTCCCCGCTCGTAAGTTTTGCCTGTATCTGTCTTTGCAAAGCAAGTAGGTGGTCGTACGACTTGCCCTGCAGGGAGTGCAGTAACGTCTGCTTCGACTGCAGCTGCGGCCTCTCGTCCAAGGTGTTGATCGGACTTAATCCTGTCTAGGCGGTCCTTTGCACACGACCATCATGTTCTAAGGAGGAAAGTGAGTAAGAATAAGTAAGCAGTGGTACTACTCACGGTCCAAAATTCGATGTTCACCTTCACTCTTTTCGAGTGAGAGGTATGTGCTCGATGTCGTCGTGCAATTCGTTTACTTGGTCGGGGGAGAGGTTCTGTACGACTGTGAGGAACAGAGTAACCCGAGAGGAAAATGCAGGCCCACGTCAAGTATATTGTATGGTTCGTCAAGATCAGATCTCTAAGCCGGCCTCCTCTGGTTCATCTTCCCCGTCAACAGGATTGACATAGCGAAAGATTGAGAGCCAAAAAGTCAATGGCCTTGGCTCGTTTCTCTTTAACGCGGATAGCAGCCCGTCTGCGTTCTTGATCGAGTTGGAAGTCCCCGTCTTTGGCGGTCCACTCAGCCATCTGGGCGGACTCTGCCAACCTCTGCATCCTCACCTCCTCCTCTTCCCTGAGACGTTGCTCTGCCTCCCGTTCAGCGCGGCGATGGTTGAGCCTTTCTAGCTCCTCCTTGGCCTCTTGCCTCCTCATAGCATCTTGCGCTGGGCCTCTGCAGGAGACAACCCAATCTTCTTTTCCTTCCGTTTTTCTTGTGCCATCTGAATTGTTGTCCGAGGTTCACGTCGTGGAATGGGTTGTCGGTTGCACTGTAAATACTCAGCTCTGCGACCTGGCGCATCTCTTCTTCATCCTTTAACCTCTTTTTCTCTGCCTTCCGAGCTTTACGTTCGTCGGATTTATCTCTCTTCCGCCTGTAAAAAGAGTAGTGAGAGGAGAGGAACGGGGGAGAAGTGCATTCGTGACATACTTTTTACTCCTCTCTCGGCTATCTTCCTCACCACTACTCCTTCCCCTGCTTCTGTCTCTGCTTCGCCGTCGGCGCCTTGTATCGTCGTCGTCACGCCTTTCGTCACGATTTTTGGATGATCGGTGGTCCCTTGAACTATCTCGACGACGCTGCTCGTAGTCACGCTCTCCGCTTCTACCCTCGTCGTGATGTCTTCCGCGTGGAGAAGGGCTGCGTTGTCTGTCGCGTCTCATTGCCCGAACGACGAGTCTGTGCAAGGTTGGAGATTGGTTGGCAAAGCAGATGCAATTACATAATCCTTAACTCGTGTGGGTCACCCGGACCGACCGGGCCAGCCAAATCCTGTTTGTTCGGACAATGGACCAGTTCCGCGGGCTTCATCCCAACATTTCGCCATGCGTGTGATCAGAAAGTCCATGCCCTGCCGTCGACCCTTCTTTACAGCCAACATTCTTCGCGAATACGGCGTTTCGTTCGTACCCAAGCTCAACATGAATACACACCACGAGAGGACTACGATTCGTCCGAGTTTGCTCGGCCTGCGGGATTGGCCACACCCCGTCAAGTAGCCTAAACCCTCGTCTTCCGGTTCTTCGCTCATTATCCCGCAGTTAGCCCAATACCTAGACGAGTATATTGTAGGGCAGCAGGATGCGAAGAAGGTTCTTTCGGTCGCGTGAGTGCCAGTAACGTTTGGAAGGCATGGCTAGTGGCTAACAACGGACCAGTGTATTCAACCACTATAATCGAGTCCGCGCCAACGTGCAGGTTCTGGAGGCCGAAGAAGACGAGTCAGAGTGGACAGAAGATTCGCAAGCTGATAGTGAGGATTCATCTCGCTTCCTTTTTCGCTCGCGTTGGTCTTGGACTCACCCGGAAGTAGGTCGTGTCGGAGTTGTCCCTGTACACCTCAACCCCCATCCTCGGAGGACCCATCACTCGCAAGGGAGTTCGTTCCCTGTCCAACTCCGTTACTCAGCCCCGACATTCGATAAGAGTAATGTTCTCGTGTTGTGCGTCTTGCACTTCCTCACTAGGCGGTCCGAATGGTCTGACATCACTTCTCACAGGGGGCCGACTGGTTCAGGTAAAAGCTTATGTCGAGCTCGTATGCATATTCAAACACCCACACCGTAGGGAAGACGCTATTAGCAAAGACCCTGGCCAAAGTTTTAGATGTGCCATTTTCAGTGAGCGATGCAACGTCCTTCACGCAGGTGGGTAAGCAGTCTGTGGTGTGATGTCAACTCATAAAGAAATGACTCTATAAGGCGGGATGTGAGTATTTACTTCAGCTTAGAGAGTCGAGTGGCTTCTGACTAGAGAACAGACGTGGGAGAGGATGTTGACATGTGTATTCATAGATTGGTCAACTCTTTTAGATTCTCCTGACCGTTCTTGTTGTTGACCAAGTACAGTTACAAGCTGCGAACTGGGATCCATTCCGTGCCAGGTCGGCATTTCTCTATCCATCACCTTTTAAACGCTTATGTCTTGGCTCTTTAGTACAGGCATAGTTTTACATCGATGAAGTGGATAAGATAGCGCGGAAATCGAGCGGGGGAGGAATCGAGGGATCCCGTGGACGTCGGAGGTGAAGGTGTACAACAGGCACTCCTTCGCATGATGGAAGGATCTGTCGTTACCGTTCCCGCGAAAGGGTCTGCTGTTGAAGGACCAGGTGTCCCTCCAAGCGAGGGACGATCGCGATCAGGTCAACGGAATGCGAATCTTGGACCACGTAGGTTCCTGCGCAATCGGTTCACACACACTCATACCTGACTCTTCTTCAGCAAAACCGGACATGTACCAGATTGACACGTCGAACGTGCTGTTCATACTGAGCGGCGCCTTCGTCGGCCTGGATGCCGTTATCAAACGGAGGGTCGCCAAAGGGGTGAGTCAGATCCTGTGTTGAGACACACTAACCCATACCCGCTGCAGTCCATTGGATTTACGGCGGAACTTGCCTCTAATGACGATACCCCGTCTTCTGATTTTATGCCGTTTTTCACGCCAAATCGCCGACCCCTCCCCAATATGCTGGAACATGTTGAGCCTGCCGGTGAGCTAACCTCCCGCACATATAATGATACGTTTTCCTGACCTTTGGCTATAAGATCTGGTCAAGTATGGGTTCATCCCGGAGTTCGTCTCGCGTCTTCCTTCGATAGCAACACTCGCCCCGCTCACGCCAACGGACCTACGACGCATCCTCACCGAAGTCCGCGGGTGCTTAATGTCTCAGTATACGGCCCTGTTTAGCTACTCCGGTGTTGAAATTCGGTTCACGAACGGCGCACTGAACGAGATTTGCCACAAGGCGGCACAGCGAGGCGGCGGTGCACGAGGGTTGAGAGGCATAATGGTATGTGTTTCGTCCATTTAGGTGGCACAGTGTCGAGAGTTCTGCTCCCGCAGGAAAACCTACTACTTGAGCCGATGTACGAGGTCCCGTAAGTTCCCATTTGTTTCAATCTGTCAACAGAATTGCCTAATGCCCCATTTTCGGCAGTGGTTCGGTATGGGTGTCCTTTTTTCATTTTCACGTTCCTGACGCAATCCAGAATATTCGGCATGTGCTTATAGATAAGGCTGTGGTTCGGGGGGAGAGGCCAGCCCTGTATTGGTCTAAAGGGGAAGGAGCCGCGTTCTGGACAGAATGGACTGAAGCAGAGGCACGCGAAGAGGAGTCCGAGTCGACATAGAACACGAAGGCCTACAGTATATTGTATTATCAATCGTAAACTCTCTGCAACCGCTACCGGGGCTATGTTGTGATACAATTCCTCGCAGCCTAGACCCTATGGCATGGGCACAGGTTGGATAATGGTATGTGAAAAAGACATGTAAAGAACAGCTCCATCTGGTTTTATTCATCCTCCGTTTTCTCACCTGCCCCTGCAGCAGGCGGATTCGTCTCACCAGGTGCGGGCGCATTCGCTTCTCCCTCAACCTCATCTTTGGATTCCGCAGTCTCTTCAGATTTCTCCTCGGCAGCAGCAGCAGAAGCGCTAGCCAGCTTCGTGTTGTTCGCTTGGGCATCCTCGAACGCCTTCTTGAACTGCCCAGCGTCTGGAGAACGATCATCAGTAATCAGGTATGCAGCGACGGTCTATACGGACATTCAGAGTTGGCAAATCGGATGGCCAGTGTCTCAGAAGTGGGAGGATCCTCCGAGTAATCCGCTGCGACTTTCCAGACCCAACTTCTGTCCGAGCCGATATTGGGCTGAAGCCTCATGTCGGTGGAGACTAGACTCATAAAGTCGTTATCATTCGTCTCGACTCATGTGGAGGGGCGACAAACTCAGATGGTTGGCGCACACTTTGAGCGTCTTTTCGCGCCGCATCACAAGGCGAATCTTCTGTGTGTCTTTGTGCTGCAACAATCGTGCCTCGCCTGTCCCTCGTTCCTTCCATTCGTTCCCCTCTGAATCAAATCGGAAGAGCTTTGCGCGCCTAGGTAATGGTGTGATCAAAGACCGCAGGAGAAGAAATTTGGATCGGCAATCAGTAAAGGAGGTTACATACAACTTGAAGATTACGGTCTCGTCCTCCTCGTTAGTCTTGGTATTGACCTCTTCTGTAAGTTTGATGACGGGTTCAAAGTGTGGATCGTGCTCCTCGTCCGTCTAAGAGAGAGACCGTAATTAATGTCTAAGACATGGTGTGGCACATACAAACCCGGCCACTGAAAGAGAAATGAAAAACACTGACTTTCGGTGCCAAGGGGTTCGTGTTAGAGTCCGCCATGATCGATGATGAGGAGATGAGAGTTATTCGCAGAGAAAGAGCTGGGCAGAGGGAGTTCTCTGTCGCGTGTTACCGAATCGAATTGGAAGATAATCGCCGACAGGACACCGGACACCCCGAGCCCTGTAGCGGCCACGCAGTCTCTCGGGTCCTTCCGCCTTGGTTTCTCGCTCGCCGGTAATGGCTCCCTTCTTGCTCTGGATTTCTTCCCTTTTCTTTTTCTTCGGTTTCGCTTCTTCTCACCTCATCGAGGTAGCCGCTTCGAGAAAGGAGTGCTTCTTTGAGGATTTGCACGTCAATGATCAAGTACATAACGTTTACTCTCGCACCTCTCTGACGGGGCTGACCGGTTGTTCCAGATGACAGTTACGTATCAGGTGGGCGGAGGTGGCCACCTGGACATAGATTTCTGGGTGAACATTTATCTGCTTTCTTACCCTCCTTGCACTTCTCAACGTGTTTCGCGAATGTAGGTTAGCAGCCCCGACGGGAACGCAATACGAAAGAACATCAGGTACTCGACCGGCACTGTATCCATCACCGCGGAGAAGGACGGTCGCTACGAGTACTGCTTCTCCAACCAAATGAGCGCAATTGCGGATAAAATTGTGAGGTGTGTACTTATATTTCCCAAGCGTGCCACCTCGCTGCCCCAGCGCTCAACTATCGTTTAGCTTCAACGTGCACGGCGTCATCTACATTGGAGAGGGCGCAGACGGTGCGTAGCCTCACTATTTTGCACGCCCGCCCCCCGTCGTTTATATATTTGGCGCAGAGATTGTCGCGCCCATTGAGCGCGAGATCCGAGCATTGGCACACGGCCTGACCTCTGTAAAGGACGAGCAGGAATACATCGTAGTGCGCGAACGGACACACCGCAATACGGCGGAATCCACCAACGCCCGAGTAAAATGGTGGTCGATAATGCAGGCCGTGGTGCTGTTCTCTGTGGTCGCATGGCAGGTCTACTACCTCAAGGTAACCTTTTTGTCCAGCTCGTCTGTCGCCACCTGGTTGACACGTGTATTTAGTCTTTCTTCGAGGTCAAAAGGGTTATTTAGGGTAATCGTAGAGTTTGGTCGGTCTCTTCGCATGCTGCACATATATTGTCGTACCCTCGGAAAGACTCGCGCGTCCAGCACTCCAAAATACTATTTTTCA
Source organism: Lactarius hatsudake (assembly GCA_024734325.1). NCBI lineage: Eukaryota > Fungi > Basidiomycota > Agaricomycetes > Russulales > Russulaceae > Lactarius > Lactarius hatsudake. Next base: position 623,259 of record JANSJP010000020.1, on the reverse strand, counting down.
GCGGGGTAACATAACAATGGTACACACAAAGCGTGACGAGACATGATCATGCAGATGTAACGGAAAGCTAGATAGTAGGGCATGGCGCGTCGTGAATAAACTTGGTGATAGTAATGTCAGGGACGCATCTGCGCAGGTATTAATTACACTGGGACTAAGTCAGACAAAACAAACAAATCACAAATCATCTCCATGTTGGCTTGGACATCCGAGAACTCATATCAGCGGACGAGCTGATGTCCCCAGACGAGACGTTCGCCAGCGACGTCCGCGTGCTCGGCCGCAGCCTATTCGAGTGGCCCATACCCTTCGACGCCAGGCTGAGTAACGACATCCGTTTCTTCTTCGCGGGCGACTTGCGAGCAGCCAGCGACGGTTCCACGCCGACCGTGGGGACCCTTCGCGTGCTCCCACCCAGGTACATTTCTTCGTCTCCATGCGCTGGTGGGCGGAGGCTCGAGCGCCGGCGTGCCCTCTCCATGCGCAACGGGCCGATGTTCGAGCGCCGACGGGAGACCTTCAGCGCCGCCGCAGAACGAGGAGTCGGAGGCGGACGCTGCACGGGGCTGGTCGGCTTGTGCTTCTCGGAGACCTTCGACAACGCGGATGGCCGCTGCGTGCCGTTACCGCTACCGCTGCTGCTACTACTGTTCGATGGCGGGCCGAGTGCGAAAGAGTTGAAACTACGGTCGGAAAGGGGCCGCCTCCCCACTGCGCTTTCGCTGCCGTTCTCGTCGTCCTCCGTGAGGCTACCGAGCGTGGTGGCTCCGCGCGATTTGAGGAGGCCAGGATCGAGGCGGCTGCCACGGCGCGTGCGCGGTGCCGTGATGCGGGTCTGTTGTGGGTCACGGGGCGGGAGCGAAAGGCTGAGCCGGAAGCTGTCGTCTGTCTTTTCGTCTACCCATTCGCCTTCGACCGTGGAGCTGCAGGCTGGTGCGGAGAAAACGGAACTATCGTCCGGAGCGGGGGTCACGGAAGTGGAAAGAAGGGTGCTACTCTCGGAGTACACGAGTATCGACGGTTCGCGGGCTTCGTCCAGGTCGCCTTGGCCGGCCTCGTCGCGCCATTGGACAACCTTCTTTTCCTTGCCCTTGTCGGACGGACGGCGGTATGGAACTCCGGCGCCACCAAGGCTGTTACGCAGCGACTTTCGAGGCGACTTCAGGTGGCTCTTGCGGAGAGGAGACCCCACTCCGAGTAGTCCGTACGTGGATGAGCGTCTGGATGACTTCGTTCTTGGCTGCAACTCGGTCGGCGCGGATGAGATTCTCTTTGGCCGCACCAAGCCCTTGATACCTTCGGCGTTGGAAAGCCCAGGCGTGGCGGCATACGACGCCACAGTATGGCCAACAAGCGACTGGAAGTCTTCGTCGTTTTGTTCCAAGAGCGTTCGTAAGGACGAGGCTACAACCCGCGCCGTGCCGTCCAGGCCATCGCGCCCATCCTCCAAGGCAGTCCGAAGCGAACGACTGGTATCACCGAGGGCAACCGTGTACCGTCCTACCATACCCAGCAGATCCACTAGCATCTTGGCTTGCTCCGCCATGGCGTGCTTCATCGCATCTCGCTCCGCCTCAGCTCGGATTTTCTCCATGGTAGCCTTCCGCCACCGCGCATCAAGCTTGACATTTTCCGTGCTGACTTCGTCGAGTCTATCCGATCGCCTCTCTGTGACGGCCCGAAGCATAGCATCAAAGATATTGCTGGCGTTCAAGGAGCGTTGTAGGCGCGCGTTCAGTGTACTGTCGGGCTTCAAGACGTCCTCCTCTGGGGCGGCCAAAGCCTGGAGAAGTCCCCGTTCTGCCTCAAGGTCAGCGGTGAGGCCACCCGATGAGCCAGCCTGCTTGTCCAGTTCCTGGATTCGAGAACGGATTGCATGGAGCCTCGTCTGGGCGGATGAAAGCTTCCCAGAGCAGAGCGCGCCGTCTTTGATCGACACTTGCATCTGTTCCGCACGGGCTTGCATGTCGCTCTTCACGCGCTCGACCTCCGCCTGCGCCTCTGCTTTCTTCCGCCGCAAAATGTCGCCCTCGGAGTTGGCCTTTCCAGCGAGTTTAGCCTTGAGCTCAGCGACTTCGGCGTTGAGCCGGTTAATGGCCTCAACATATTGGCCGACGTGCCGGTCAACATTGACTACGTTCCGTGTCACAACGCGTGTCTTTATCTTGGTGGCGCGTTCGGCATATATAAGCGTATTGTGAGTGTCGTCAAAGTGTATGGATGTTGGCGCGACGCAGACGATCATGACGGTCTTGCAGTTCCCACCCAGGGAGAATTTGAGCAGCCGTGTGAGCTTGCTATTGCGATAGGGGACGTGGCGGATGGCGCCACCGCTTTCGCAAAGGGCGTTGATGCAGTTGCCGAGAGCCAGCAGGGACTTGTTGATGTTGGCACCTTCTACCATTCGCTGGCCCATGTTAGTGGTGGCAGCTGCCCGCTCACTGCCAGCCAAATCGATGATGGATAGTGTGCCCACGAAACGTTCTTCGGTCAACGAGGCAGTCCTAGGGGCCTGGGTAACTTGTACTTGCAAGACTGCATGAGAGCGGGACGAAGTCTCATTCGCGTGTGTTGGAGACTGGGTCCTTCGGGAGTTCCCCATGAGGACTATGTCCTTGACTTCCTCTGCAGTCTTTGGTCGGAGTTCAGTTAGGCCAACGACCTTGACGGACTTGTCTTCGCGGATCTGCAAGCCCCCTCGCGGCGTTGGAGTACCAGGTTCGGAGAGTAGGTCCCGAATTTCTTCATTGTAAATCTCAAGGAACGTTACAACCACTTCTGCATTGTAGTCGTCCTTGCGGTCTTCAATTCGTTGGAAGAGGTCGGCCATCGTTAGGTAGATAGTCCCCGGATCGGAATCTGTTCCGCTGATAGTATGTGTCTTGCCGCAACCTGTTGCCTTTTTGAAGGGAAATAGAGAAACTCAGGATTGATGTGTCGGTCACACAGCAATATGGGATATACTCACACCGTATGCAAACACGGTCGTATTGAATCCGTCTAATAGCCTCTGCAGCAGAGGACGAGCAGTTGCGTCATATACTTCTTGTTGGGACGAATCGGGTCGGAACACTCTATCGAACATAAAACGCCTGTCCTTGTACCGCTTGGTACCTGGTGGTATAAAGCCACGCTCAGCAAAGGCCTTGGCTTGATCTGGTTCAGCCGGATCAAAAGTGAGGATGCGATCATCGACGATCTGTACGATTTCGCGAACAGAAGAATAGGATGTTGATGGACGTTCTGGCATAGAAAGCGCGCCGTCTCCTCGAATGGTGGTGTCATAGATGAGCTCTGGCAGTCTGGCAGCTTCCCATGATGATGGTGGCCGGACGCGGACTGAAGAGAACAATGAAAGGGCGTCCTGAGCAAAGGCAGCAAGGGCAGCGTACCTGCGACGGTTATGGATCCAGAAGGGACCACCATGGTTTGAGAGGACAAAGGTGTGTTGCCCGTGCGTCGCCGCGTTCCAACCATCAGATCATGTGATCGCGCCATGAGTTTGATCTCCCGATCTTATCTTATCTTATCTTTATCTCTTCACGATGAGCACTACCATCTCGGTGTCATCTCCTGCCGATTTTCATGTACATCTTCGTCAAGGCGATCTATCAGAGCTAGTCACACCTCATGTCAGGAAGGGCGGGTTCCATCTCGCATATGTTATGGTGATACTCCACCCTGAGATTCCCCGTCCCAACGCCCTGAATTATCTGTCTTAGCCAAATCTTACCCCGCCCATCACCACAACAGATCAGCATTGGAATACAAATCCAAGCTCGAGAAGATTGACCCAGAGACAGAATTTCTCATGACTCTCTATCTCTCGCCCGATCTCACTCCGGATGAAATTCGCAAGGCGAAGAACGCCGGGATTATTGGTCCGTCCTCCGCAGCCCGCTCCTAGTTCGCTCCTCATGTCTGCTCAGGAGTCAAGTCATACCCAAGAGGTGTCACAACCAACTCTGATGGCGGAATAGAGTCTTATGAAGCATACTACCCCGTGTTCGGGGCTATGCAAGACGTGGACATGGTGCTGAATCTCCATGGAGAGGTTCCATCAGACACTTCGGCAGTACGTCCTTGGGGCTCCTCTTCACTGTTGCCGTGCTGGAACACCAGTACAGAACGTCCACGTCATAAATGCAGAGCAAACATTTTTACCCCACCTAAGGAAGCTCCATGCTCACTTCCCGCGACTTCGTATAGTCCTAGAGCACGCTACGACACGGGCAGCAGTGGAAACCGTCAAGTCCCTCGGATCCACTGTAGCATGCACCATAACTGCCCATCATCTCGCGCTCACTGTCGACGATTGGGCAGGGCAGTCTTGGAACTATTGCAAACCAGTCGCAAAATTTCCTGATGATCGGAAGGCATTGCGCGATGTAGTTCTTGAAGGTAAACCCGGTTCCTCAGTCCAAATGATGCAAAGACTTGACCCAGACCAGGCCATCCACGTTTTTTCCTGGGATCCGATTCCGCACCACATCCTTCTATTAAGAAGTCAACGAGCTCACCGGACCAGGGTTGCGCAGCGGGGATCTATACATCCCCTATCTTACTGCCTTTAATAGCGCACCTTCTAGATTCGTTCGGAGCACTGGATAGGCTGGAAGTTTTTGTCAGCAAGAATGGAAGGGCATTCTACAAGAAAGAAATTAACACCAACAGCAGCGCTAGCACTGCCGTCCGCCTGAGGAGGAGGAAAACCCCTGTGACGGAGCGGTACTCAGCAAAGGGACAGGAGGTTATTCCTTTCTGGTCGGGGAAGGATCTAGCATGGGAGATTGATAACTAGAATAACTATTTAAGGGTATTCGTTCACACGTTCATTTGATTAAGCAACACTACGTCCGTCGAGACTCCTGAGCTATACTTTCCCTGGTTTGGTTTCCCTCTGCCCGCACGTCCTCGTCTGCAGTGACAGCGATTAGGCGCTTCATCTTCCTGTTCTTTTTCACGTCGTATCTGCGGTCTATATTCGCCCTACTGCTCGACGTGTTGGGAGTATCAACTTGTAGTCTCACGCACCACCTATGCCGCGTCCAAAAAAGGGGAAAGCAAGAGCGCCACACCAAGTCCCAGAGGGGAGGAGAGGATGAAGGCGTTTTGGGTGCGTAGCATGTCGTGTGGCCAACCCTCCCTTCTCTCCGCTTGACTTGCCTTCCTCGCGCGTCAACACAGAACCTATTCCTGAAGACCCAGCTGGTTACGAAGGTTGGGATAATCGCGGGCAAGGTGGGGAAACGTGGCAAGGCGAGGAAACACGATGGGCCGATGGCGGGGGGGATGATCAAGGGTACGCTTATGGGGACCACAGAGACCAATGGGGGCAATACCCAAATGCTCAGGCGGGGGAGTGGCCTGGGGATACACCCCCTGCGCATTATCCGCATCCGCAACAAGAGTGGGCTGCACCAACAACGTCCCCGGTGAATGCGCCTGCTACCGCCGATCCCGCCTCAGACTGGACTACTTGGGGTCGCACCACTCATCAGGGGGCTTATGGTACACCCCGAATACCTCGTGCCGCACCTCAACAAGCTACTATGGCACCGCCTCAGCCTACACCGCCGTCCCGTCCTCGAAACAATTCTGGTGGAATTGCCGGTGGAACCACCAGTTGGCAAAACTGGCGCGCAGAAGCTGCCGCTAATGTGTATCAGTCCCCTCCCCAAACCACCGGCACGCCGTACGGCCAGCAGCATCGAGTCGCATTCGCCAGCAATGACTCTTACGTCCCCTACTGGCGATCGAGCCGAAATGACTCCGCAGGCACAACGCATGATCTTCGAGTCGATCCTAAATTCCCGAGGCGGTGCGCCGAAACAGCCTCAACAGCGCTCTGGCCGGAGCACCGCCCAAAATTCTGTCCATAAGCAACACAAGAAGAGCAAGAGGGAAAGGAGGGCTCAGGAGCAGAACCCACAACACGACTGGGGCGGACAGCAGGAAAACCCGGGGTGGGGGCCGCCGGACAACTCGGGATGGGAAAGAGAAGAGCCTCGATGGGAGCAACAAGATACCGGATGGGGAGAGAAGGAGGCACCTGCGTGGGACCAACGGTGGGAGGCTGGCGACGCGGGGAGGGATGACCCGGACGGCGAGGGTTACGCCGACGGCGATGGGTGGAACGACGCAGCCGGACGCAGAAATTACAGGCAAACCGTGTCGAGCGCATTTGTCCCGGCGCCTACTGGCCATTCTCCGTACCCTATGCCTTCAAGAACTATGGCTTACGCAAATGGCAATGCGCAAGACACACTCGATGCCATTTCCCCTGGTTTATCTCGTCAAAGCAACACGATCAGCGACTACGCAAACTTGCAGTTCTTAGAGTCCTATGGGGAAGCTCTCAAGCCTGTTGAGAATGCCTTCTTCGGACGAGAACGTAAGGCCCGGGACCGTATACATTGGCAATTCCCACACGACAAGGACGAAAGAGTCGTCCACGCTTTGGAGTGGTTATACGACAATGCCCACGGTATTGGTGCTTTTGGGGTGCGTACGTCCTACTTGCATTATTTTTCTCCTCTAAGACTTGAATTCGCTTCAGCTAAACAAATTTTTACAAACGCGTGAACGGGGTGCTTTATTCATCAACGCTTCATATGATGCTCCAGCTGGTATTGGCCCGGCTCTAGACTGGCTCACCTATGAGGACGTGGTGGAGACGCGCGACCGTCTTCTTCAAGAGTCCGTTGGATACTATGACCCCGGGATGCAGGTAATTGTGTTCGTACTTCTTCCCTCAAAAACCGGCAACAGCCTTGCTATGTGGAGACGCAAAGTTGCCGTGCCCAATAGCGTTCGTTTGTCACACCTCCGCGAGATCGAGCTCGCAAAGGCCGCGCTCCGGAAGGATTATCCAGTACTTGTCGACGAGATCCGGTATGTTCTTTTTTTTCTTTCGTATTCGTAGTCTAACCGTGACCAAGATCACTGCCCTATCGGCCGACGTCTCTACCATCTCGAAGCGTGCCACCGCAGCTGCTACCGCCACTCAAACCGAAAAAGAAAAAGAAAGGGTTTTTCCGCAGGTTGTTCCGAATATTCAAGATCGTGTGGTGACCAAAAAACTCGTACTGACGAGACTGACCCTTTATCTCTCCCGCACAATTACCCCGCCCCTTGCGACACCTTTTGTGATATCCCGTGTATTGTTATATCCTCGATGCTTTGCTTTGGATGTATTGCTTGCTTGTATTGACATTTCTATGTGCTATGTGCTACGTTCTTCGTTGATAATGATGTTAACGGTACACTTACGAGAACCGATTTTGCCCTTACGGACGTTTTTTTTACGACCTTATCATTTCAAGTTACCGGCTACCATTCAATTTCAGGGCGATGACGTCTCTATCTGGCTGACGTAACATCTTTTGCAAAGAACATGACAAGGGCATGATCAGTGCTCTAGAGCCCTCGTTGATTGAGCAACCATCGGTCTGGCCAAGTTCTATTTCTCAAATCTCAAATGACTTCGCAAATGCCTGATCACACAAGTGCTACATCTCCTGTCATGGCGCCAGTCGACTCGGAGGCATCCCCCCAAGCATCCCCCTCGACACCCGGGCCAACGCCTGGAACGCGCTTGGTCATATTTGCGGCGTTACTGTTGCCCTCGGCTCTGGTGCCGCTCTTCGTTTCTCCGGCGAAGCGTCAATCAACTGCATCGAAAGATTGATGAACTGAAGGGAGCGACGAACAGCCTTCATCAGGAGTTTAAAACGGTGATGCTGGAGCTCTCCATCAGACGAGAACAACATGAGCAGTTAGGAGCTATGATCGCCGAGACGAGGGAAGGGCTTGCGAACTTGCGCGGGGAGACGCAACGGACGCAGGCGACGCGCGTAAGCTGGATCAGCAGACGCGAGAACAGATCCAAGGGCTTGTAGCATCCAATCGGTGAGTGCGGACGGGTCGTGATTCTGAAATTGATTCTGAAATACACGGCAGAATTCAGACTTCACGCTTACAAGAATTGGGCACTTCTCTCGCGGACGTCGCCGCATTCATGCAGGAGATTGAGCTTCAGCAGGGCTTCTTCTCGCCTAGAGTTGACGGAAGGGGTATCGAACGTCTTCGATTTCTTGCCATGCAGTTTGAGCGTATGGGTAAGACAAAGGACAGTGATGCAGGAGTGAGTCCCTCGTCACTCATTGAGGCCCAAGGACTTAATAGAACCATAGAAGGCTAGCGACGCACAGCATAATTCTAAGGCGGGTGTGGGCAAAGAAAAGTAGGCACATAAGGGGGCTGTATTGCTTAGTCAGACAACGGTGATGTTATGAGGGTCATCAACGGTGTGCACTCGCGCTGTTCGGACATGCGTTTGCCATTCGCTCGAGTCTGAGTTCTTATCACCACTTCCCGAAGACGCTACGAACCACCATTCCGGGTTCAAAGGACCCTCTTCGGAAGTCTCCCGACCGATGGAAGCAACCCTTGTTAATCCTACTCCCGCGCCCCCGCAGGCTGAGGCGGCGGGTCCTCTCGGTCATATGAACTATGACTCTCTAGAAAACATACTTGCCTCCCATCTCTCTCAGGTGCAGGACGCTGCATCAGATGAAAACTCCGAGCAGAACGGCGAGCAAGCGCTCGAGTCTCACGAGGTCATCGAGTTGCAGGCGTTCAGTGAGCGGAAGGAGTGGATTGTGGAAAAGATCAACGTGCGTGTCCCAGCCCCCATTTCTTCTGTGCCCGCTTGTTCTTGACTATGGCTCCAAATAGCTCTTAGAGGGCATGCCCCCCATTGACGTTTTCGCCGGCCTTGACGCTGTGCGCGCCTCCGTTCCCGCAGAATCGGGGTTGCCGACGCGGGTGCAACTCAAACAATGGCTCATAGAGCACGACAAGATTGAGAAGGAAACCGAAATATTTGATTCTGGCGAACTCAAAAAGTTCAAGAAGATCACCAAGGGTCAGTGGATACCAAGCTCTCCCATTCCTCCGTCCTTCCTCGAGCTTGAACGACCGATACAGCGGCCTCAAAGCGTAACTTGTCCCCCCAAGACACGGATATCATAGAGCTCACGTTGACGACCATATATGAATTCGACAAGTTGCTACACCTCCTGAGGGACAGGTCCGAGAACTTAGATTTGCTCGGGACCCGGTTGTCCTGGGAGGAGCAGCGTTGTGCGGCGTGGGCAGACCACCGTCAACTGATGCTTGATCTGCAAAATTTCCTGTCCCACCGGGCTAGGTGGTCTCCATCTGTCTATGACGCTCTCCCTCAGGCGGAAGGCTCCGCCCCCACCTCAACCCCCACACTCTCCCGCCGTGGCTCCGTGGCTTCCTTGGCGTCGGAAGCTTCCAGTTCGTCCTCTTCTGGATTCTCGCGCACCGCTCGCTTCAAACTAGGCGAGGCTCTTTCAAGAGAGGCCGCTCAATTCGCCGGCCGTATCTCCAGCTTGCGTCACGGAAAGATTGCGGCAGCCGGTAAAGCCTTGGACAAGATTATTGAGAATAGGCCCGTTCCGGGGGAGCTGTTGGACGAGCAGGATAAATTAGAAGCACAAGGAGTCGACGCCATGGATAACGTTGGGAGATTCGTCATGAGCGTCGTTACCCAGTGGCGAAAGTGCGTTCACTTTTTCTCACATTACTTGAGGCTTGCTGACCATTGGTAGGGCTGATGAGTTCTATGTGGAAACTATGAAGGAACAGGCATCGGCACAAAGCTTACTCGATGACATCGAAGCCGCGCAACTTACTCACCCTTCCTCTCGCCAAGACTCTATTTTCTCTGCACGTGCTGGCGCCATCATCAAGAGGCTCTCCTCACGCGAGAATCCCTGTTCAGTCATCTCCGGCTTCCCCCGCCCCACCCATACTCTTTTCCCAGACCAACCAAGCGCGAACAACTCCATCACCAAGGTCCTTGGCGAGGAATTGGAAATAGGCCTTTCTCTGGCCGCAAGGCTGGAGAGGAGCGCTCTCGATTACCATGCCGCATGTGAAGCCGTAAGACGGGCTGAGCATAGTGCCACATCGGCAAATGAGCTCTCAAACTCCTATGTTTCCATTCTGCGCCATATGCTCAACGGTATTGACTCGTCCGATGGGGACGGTTCACCGCCCGATGTAACTACGGAGTTGTGCCTTCGCGAGACCAAGCACGCCGCCTTTCTCGCCCTCCTCCCTTCCCTTTTGCAGCAACTAGACAAGTCTGATGAAGAAGCTGGCAGCGTCCTTCCAATAGCCCAGGCGTCCCTACTTGGCTTAGCCGATATCAATGTCGAACCCGGATTTAAAGATCGGTTATCGTCGGCGATTCAGCGCCTCGAGGACGTAAGGGTCGAATCGGAAAACACCCGTGCGACGATGACGGAACGTGTCAATCTTCTTCGGGACGTTCGGAAGATCTGGATTTCTGCTGGTTCCATTCTCAAAGACGTCGGCACTATTCGGGGCGAGCTTGATGACCTCATGGACCAGCAAAAGTGGAAGTCGAGCACCGCGAGTCACTTACCGCCAACGCCCGAAAGTGTGAACGCATTGTTGCCACTGTCCAGCAGGACCTTGGAAAACGCGACAGAACAAGTTGCATTGTTACAGGCCAATTTTGATCAAGATGTTCATACCGGCGTCTCTGCTCTTCCTGGGGTCGTCGGCCCAGGTTTGCGCATGCACCTTGTCAAGTGCCGTGAAGGGCTTTCGGCGATTCTTGAGCACTCACGACAGATGATTCGGCTCACGGACAACATCAACAAACAGGCCCTCGCCATGGCCGCTATCCGCGACGAAACTCACGACCTTCAAGCGCGCCTAGAAGATACCGAGAGTCGGTTTGACGTGCTGGCGGAGCAAATCCTAGACGGATCATCACTGGATGATCTCCGTCTAGATTTGGCTTCTGATGCAACATCCATTCAAGTTGCCTGTCAGACGTTCATGGACAGTCTGCCGCATCGCATCGTATTTGTATCGCCAGACTCTTCCGGCACAATGACCTCTAACACATCAACCCCCGGTACAAGGCGCCGCATCTCTCCTCCGCTGGACTTGACTCTGGATGCTCTACCGTCCCCTCCTTTTGAACCTCCAATAGATCTCACACACCTTGATCGCGTCGTTCGTACCGATTGTAACGCGTTTGCGTTGCATATCGCAGGCGGTGTTTCTTCTCTTCAACGAAAGATAGCACATCTTGACGTCGTACAAGATGCGCATGCGGTGGATCTCAAGTTGGTAACCCTAAAGGAAACCATCACATTCGCCGAAGAACGTCTTGAGGCGATTCGCGAAACACTCTCAACTGTCCCGGACACGTTTGACTCTATTAACCAGCTAGCTCGTGTAGCTGGCGAGGTTGACCCACTCTTTGACGCGCGTCGTTCCGAGATCTCGCAATCCTTACCCCCCATTCGGCAACTGCTCCACAAAATGGACATTACATGCAGCCAGTCCCCTGCCAGCAAGCATTTGTCTCTGTCGAGAAGCCAGATCACCGACGATATGGAGGCAAAGTTCCAGGCTTGGGGCGATAGCGCAAAGGCACTCCTATCTGGCATCCGACAAAGAGAGGAGCGGCTTAGAGTGGCCCAGCGAGAGCAGGAACGACTGGCGGCGGAGGCGGCTGAGAAATTGGCGAGGGAGCAAGCCGAGGCCGAAGCAAAGCGGAAAGCCGAGGAGGAACGGGAACGAGAGGAGGCGGAGAAGGCGGAGCGCCTGCGCAGAGAACAGGCAGAAGTCGAAGAAAGAATCCGTCGGGAGCGTGTGGAAGCGGCGCGGGAACAAGCCTGGAAGGAGGCGGACGCGTCTCCAAGCCTTGCGTTCCCAACCGCCGCCGACGACGACGACTCTAGCGAGGATAATTCTGGTATGTCTTCCTCAGGTGCTTGCCACGAGTACGACTTGAGAGTATTTCCTAGATGTCTTTGGCTCACCTGAACCCTCTGTGGACTTGTCCCAAGTTCAGTTACACGTCGCAGAGCTCCGAAGGCGACTCCGGTCCTTGGGTATCAACGCCTCAGTCAAGTCGTCGCCATCGTCTGCTTCTCCACTTCCAACAGTCGAAAAGCACAATGTGATGGCTTCCCAGCTCGCTGAAGTGACTAGTGAGGCCACACAGCTGCCAGTCAACATATCGAGTGTTACTGTTGACGTGGAGTTGAAGTCTCTCAGGGACGAGTTGGAGAATTCTCATCAGCTTCTGCCTCGCGCACTTAATCTCGCGCGGTTTGGGACTCTCGTGCAAGACTGTGACAATGCGCTCAGCGACTTGCTAGAACACATCGATAGCTACCCAGCGCCACCATCAGGACCTCTCTCAGCGGACTATGTCAGCTCCCCTCTGTTGCCGCCCGAGGAGCAGCTGGGTGGTCGCCTCACTTTCACGAAAAATCTGATCAACAATTTGGAGGAAGAGTTCATCCGCGTCGCGGATGAACCAAGGGCCTCTTCGGAGCGGGAGCGCATTGTGCAGACATGGGCAGAGCTCGAATCTATGGCCTTCGATCGAATCAATGGTCGGAAATCGCGACCACCTAGCACCATCAGTTCTGGTCGCCAGAGCCGCGCGTCCATCGGCGGCCCCCGTCCGAGTTCAATACTTCAGAAGAAATCCAGTCCATACTCATCGCTATCAGCTCGGTCGTCGACCCGCGGATCTGCACATGCGCCGGCGCCGGCTCACCCCTCAACGTCGACCTGGAGAGCTCCCCATCATGCACCGCCCATGCCAAATCGCTCTTCGAGCAGGCTTTCTGTCGTGTCTTCGAATAGATCAGTCTCCGGACCCATGGCTGTGACCTCAAGACTCTTTAATTCCACTTTTGCTTCGCGACAGCGCACCATTAGTCTGTCTTCTACCGCTCCGAGTCCCGTCCCCAACAACAACCCAGGCAGAAGATCGATGGAGCCTTCCCGTCTCCATATTTCCCAGCAGAGCCACTTAAGGCGTACAGTCTCACCCACCCCTTCTGATGCCTCGGGAGCGTCGCGCTCGTTTTCGGTTGCTGCGAACCCAATACGTCCGGCATTTGGTCGGCCACCTCGATTGTCCTTTCCGTCTTCAATCGTGCACAAGTCGCCTCCAAAGAGTAGACCGCCGCCGCCGCCGCCAAGGAAACCCTATGTTGCTAATCCTAAGAGCAAATTGGACGTGGCAGTTGGAGACGTTGTCAACAAGCTCCCTGATGATGTGGACATCAAGGTCGAAGTAGCCCACGAAGCATGGCAAGACCGAAGCGGGAAATACTGGATAGGGGGCGAGGACCCGAAGCTTTGCTTCTGTCGTATACTCCGTTCACATGCGGTCATGGTGCGTGTCGGTGGTGGTTGGATGGAACTGTCCAAGTGCGTTATCTATGCCCCTCCTCCGGTCGTTTTGTTTTGTCACTGACCCCCAAGTGGCAGATTCATACAAACACATTTCGCTGACATGTTCCGACTTCTTCCTGAGCCAATGCCGTATTTGGGCTCTAGAGAGGAAAAATGGATCAGCTCTTCGACCCTTCTCGAGGCCCCAGAATTGATCACGCCTCCTCGTCCTCCAAGAACACCGGAGCCCGGCAGCGGCGGAATTTCACTCCCCTCGTTCGCGCTTTCGACTCCTAGCGGGCGGAGTCCACAATCTATCAAGACACATTCTTCTCCCGGCTCTCCTCTGACGGCTCTCCAGTTCCTCAGACGTGTCGACGGGGAAGGCGGCCTCGTAAGGCCTTCTACACCGACGAAGGGATCCTTGCTAAATAATCATGGCCGATCTCCTCTCCCATTCGCACCCATGAGGTCTCCCAATAGAATACCCGTATGGAAACCATAGCGCGTGGCGCTGCACACTATCCGTTGTTTGATCTAGCTTTCGATTTCTTGTCATCATTCATACCAGAGACACTGCATGCTACTTTCCCAGGATATACCGTAGATTAACTCCGTGCTTTATTTCAGACGCATTTCTACACTTGTACGACATCACGGACTATTATTCAATGTATGGGTTATCGTAATGGTCAACGCGCTGCTATTCCCCAACTTCAAGTTGAGCTTGTTCACGTTAACCATATGTGACATTGTAGTTTAGCTTAATAGGATGACCGACACGCAAAAAATCGGTCATTGAAAGGGTTTTCAAGTGTCCAAAAATGGCCTCCTCGGGGAAGAGTTCGCTCAAAAGGACCCAGGGTTTTTGCCTTGGTCGTTTTCTAAGCGCCACCTTCCTGTGCGCTTTATCGCTCTGAGTCCTCTCACTGGACTCTTCCCTTCGCGTTTTAGCATCCTCCTTTCCCCAGTTATCTAATGCACCCCTTTCCCCACTTTCCCTGGCATATAGCCCATGTAATTACAACTTTTACACCCCAAATTAGAATACAGACATCTCCTTTCAGGCTTCAAGGTTCAGTGTCTTCCCTCGCGTTCTCCAGTGTGCCACACTTGTGTGAGGCCTTAGCAACTCCGGCTCAACATGTTCCTGACCCCGGCAGCCACTTATACGCGTTGCACTGAAGCGTGCGTGGCCACCTCTGACCACCTGCAACTAACCAATCCCATTTCCATTCCTGACCTCACCACACTGGGCTCTAGCCCTTCAATACTGATGTGTCCACAATCGCCGCAGACCCATATTCGACAGCCCATGCCCTGCGAAGGCCTGCACGATACCGACGACTACAAGGATGAGTAGGTTTAATTTCTTCTCATTTTTTTTTTTTTGGGTCTTTCCTCATTTTTTTTCTGTCACCTACACTCCTATTCGCTACCTCAATGATAATTGGCCTCTGATGACGGCCTCTGCGCAGAACATCCGCTTTGCACCCATACACGCAGCCTTTGCCACTCAGACTTAGTCAACTCAGTCGTCTTGCTCGGTCCTGTTTGGTCACGTGCACCTTGGTCGGTCAAAAACTCGATCTTGACTGTCGGCCCGACATGCAGCGAGCATATGTTTGGTCAGCATTATATGTGTCAGCAAAAATGTGTGTCAGCAAATGACACGTCCATCTTGCGTCCATCTAGTCTAGTACACTAGGACTGTGAAGGATGTCGAGGCAGTTTTGACCCAATGATCCGTTTCTAGTGCTGGTGCGGGTCCGTTATTTGGAAGAGTGTGTGAACACAAGCAACGCACGTTCCACCAATGGACAGGGACTGGTCCCACTACTTCTAAACTCACCCAACCAGCTGGCCTGGCAATACCAGATCTATGGTCACGCCATCGACTGTATCACCCACCCGATGGGCGCAACCATCCCCTATGGCTGGCCGTTCCTCCCAACACCCATCACCTGGCGTGCGCACTGCACCTCAGGCCTCAGGCCTCAGTACTCAGTTGCCGCACTCTTGGCCGCACTACAAAAAACACTCCGGAAGCCGTCACGTGCCCATGCGGCCTCAGGGACCGGACTAGACCTTCCCTTCCTCATCAACGACTGCCCCCGTTATACCCGGCAGCGTACCAAACACCTCGCTCAATGGAATGGGGGGCGCACTGGACCCACCCTTTGAAAATTTCACAGGGGAAGGCCTGGTTCCTCTTCATACAGGAAGGCGACGCAGTATCAAATGGGCCCTTCAGACCAATTACAAACCCTTTCCCGTTTTTGCAGTGGTCCAGTAAGGGCCCATTTGATGCTGCGCCACACCTGCAGGAAGAGGAACCGAGCCTTGTCCCCTTCCCCTGTGAAATTTTCAAGGGTGGGTCGAGTTCGCCCCCACTTAATGCTGATAATCTCGTTTTTGATTACATCAAATCATATAATCATCACCCCCTTGACTAATTTTCTGACATATTTGTCAGGCAGCCCGTAAGAAAATTATGTGAACTTGTCCAAAGCCACCTGCCTCGTTTGCCTCGCCTCTGTTTCATCTTCCGGTGCAGTTCCGTGACTTCACGCTTGGTTTTTCTCTGGGAGGTGGCCGCTCTATCGTCTTCGGACCTTTGTTACTGCATCACGCTCTGGCGCACGTGAGTCTCGACGCATTACCTACAAATTCTGACATATCTCTATGTTTGAAGACCGGCCTTGTATCATGTTGTACTGTCCCGGAATAAATATTTTCCAAAAAAATGAACACAAGCTACTCAGTCGCCTTGCCATTACACTGTTTGATGTTTGGGTCGGTGGATCATATACATCTGTCAATCGCGAGCAGGAATTGGACGCAGATGGCCAGCTCATATTCACTGTACTCTATCAAGTAATGGCGGCCGCTTGACCAGCTGGTTCCTCAGTATTACGCGACATGCAGTGGCGCTGACGGCCTTCAATCCTGACGGTATTTCCGAAGCGCATCAGAGTTGCAAACAGTTCAAGAAATAGTTAGTATTTGCCAGTGTGTCCTTAAGTAATTCGCTTCGCACTTCGGCCATATCGGGACACTGGCACGAATCACGTGGTCGGCCTCGCTGCGATAGGTACGTCGCAACACCTTTCAATTTCTAGCTGAGTGGTCGTCTCACCCAATCGTTTGTGACTGCGTCGAGCGCTAGCCCGACATCGCCTTCAAGGAGCTGCGGACAGAGCCCCGTGAAGCCTTCAACGTCGAGACCCCGTTGCAGTCTTGCAGACAACCGCACGCTCTTTCCGAAGTGCAGGTTATACGGTATGTCGCATTCCACTTGACCAACGCCGACAATCTCAATCCCGTACATATCACACGGCCCGTTCTGGAGTGAGATGAGCGAGACCGTGCTGAGTTTCGGACCCTCATCAACACGCATCACAACTCGGAGCAGTTGGTTCTCATTGATGAGAGCTACTTCAACTGGCTCACGTTGAGGGGGCCGTACGCGTGGTCGATATGAGGCGAATGTGCAACTTGAACTCGGTTCGAGTTCCTCCTTCGGGGTACCAAGTATCAATCTCCCTGACATCTGTCTCAAGATCTATCTCCCGGGTATTCCCCATCTCGAAATTCTTGAGAACGTGATCACGGGTGACAACTTCCGCCGTTTTATTCATGGATGCTGAAGTTGTGCTCGCTCTAGCCAAGTCACGGCCCTGACGTCTCCTGAGCGGCCACCTGTAACACCCGCTCTTCAATACAGTGTGCTTTTGTATTCCATATCCACAATATATCGAGATAAGTTGAGGTTTTACAGCATGGCACCATCTGTTGCCGGAAAACCCGTTCAACCTCAGCCCTATGCTGTAATCGGGACACGAAGGCCCATCGAATTGGATCTCGCTGTAAAGAATTCGTCTCTGTCCGGTCACTTGTTCTCAAGGACTAGGCCGGAATATGCGTCTAAATCCCGCCCTCGTCTGTACGCACAGCCGCACTACTGTCTTGATTGCCGTGTCCATTCCGCCTTTCTTCCGGCGACCAGGCGTAAACATTCCCGCGATCCATTACTTTCGTAACTGAGGAATCGTTGATTATAAAAGGTGATGTCTTTCGACGAATCCTGCAGCACCCTGGTACTCTCTCTCACTCAGGACAACTTGCCATTTTCTCAACTATCTTCCTTTAACAAGCAAGTGCCCTTCACCGGTCGCATCCCAAATTTATTGACCCCCCCCCCCCCGTTTCAGAGCCATGTCCAAGTTCTCAACTCTCGATCACTCTCCACCTGCCGAGACCTTTGTTGCTGGCATGGAGCTGGGCACTTCAGTGGATGGCGTTTCTGGCGACATGCCCCCCAGTGCCATCGATCCTGCCACAATCACCTCTGAACAGGCGCCAAACAAAAGCATCGGGACCCAGTACAGCCTTCGCTTGATCGAGAATCTTCGCGAGCTCAACGTCAGGGAGGCCTTCAATAATAACGGATCCATCACTTTTGCTGGTGGTGATGTCAAGGGTAGTGTCACTAAGGCATTCGATTTCTCTCACTCCCATGCCTCGACTGGATACAGCATCCTAATTATTCTTCATTGCGAGAAGCGCGGACCTTCCATGCGCATTGGCAAAGGTGCCAAGCTCACGAAGGATGCCAAGGACTTGATCAACAATCCTCATGTGTTCCGTGAACGGTATGGTGACTATTATGTCCACGAGATTTCTCGTGAGGCTAGGTTCACTGCGGTCTGGTAAGATGTCATTTTTATCTACGTATACACCGAGACAAATACGTTTTATTATAGGAAATGCTCTTCCCAGTCCGAGACCACTCTAATCAAGTTCAAAAGCTCCATTGGCACCAAAGTTGATGTTGATGCCCAAGCGTCGAAAAATCTTGAAGCACGGCTCAATAGCGCGGCAAAGGAAAACAACGTATCTGTGGAAGTCCAGTATAATGTCCTCGGAGACATGGGAAGTACCCATATCGATGTAAACGCAGGCGTTACCGAAAATCTCAATCTATTCAACGTCAACTGCAATCCCATCCCCAGCTCCGTGCTTCTCCGCCATTACAGTTATATCGAGCCCTCGCTCCCAACATCCATCCCAATGGATCCTGATCTGTATGTCCGCATTCGCAAGGCTTTCGATAATATTCGTCTCGCGGTGCTCTTGAATGGTACCCTCCCCGGCGACGATGTTTCGAGAATGAATGGTCGTCAAAAGATCGAGGAATTGTACCAAGAAATTCATGCCAAACGTTCCAACTACTCGAAGGAGTCCCAGGATCTGTCGGGTGTGCTCGATCAGCTTGCGGGTTTGCTTGAGGGGCTTTATCAAATTCTCTCTCGTCACGAGCTCATTACAGACCTTCGAAAGATCAGCTATGAGGGTGCTATTCAGTACGTTCTTCGCTATTGCTGAGCCGTTTTCCAGCTAACACCACCGATTTTGCAGGGAGCATCTCATCGAGTCCACGGATGATACTGCGGCCTGGATCCCCAGTCAACAGAACAAAAGAACCTTCTCCGTTGGAAGGACGAACCCCAGCGCAGAAGATATCAAGAAATACGGCATTGAACACATCTCCCAAGGCCCTGGAATGGAAACTAATCAGAAACACGTCCCCTTCAAGCCGCATGTCTTGGGTAGTTTAGGATTCCCAGGGGGAACGGGAGTACATGGCACTGTTATCGGATTTACCGTCAACGACCATTTGGCAGATGCTACGAATGGGTGGTGGGGCATCGTCCCGAAGACGAACCCGCTTGGAGGGAAGGCCCTGAAGGTTTCTGTGAAGTCGCAGCTTTTCAAGGGATTGCATGTGAGTTACAGGCCATTGTCTCGGATTGACGGTAGACTGACTACGTGATATTAGTGGAGCTTGGACGTTTGGTATATCCCGACTCATTTGTATAATGCCTGAGTACTCTCTCAGTTGTCGGTAAAGCCCGCGCCAATGTGAATACTAGCTTCGTGCATCGTCAAGTTTCGCAGCTGTACACCGAGCACGAAACTGCCTATTTTCGTCGAACTCTCGATCACGCGCCTTTCTCAGAATGCACCTTTCCTTTCCAAAAAAATAAAAATAAAAATAAAAATTGCACCTTTCCTTAACTCTTTGTATATAACGCCTTTATTTTCTGCTGAATACACAGCGCCGTGTCACCACTTGTACCCCTTAAGGTTTGCCTATGAGCCCAGTTCGAGTCGGGCCCAATCGAGGGTACTCCAAACTGTCTACTTGCTCGTCGGTTTCACCTTCCCTTCTTAGAGTAGAACACGCGCCTTCAAACTCACTCGGACCTCTCAGCGTCCTTACAACGTACGTTTGGTCAGCAGAACGTGGCGTGCCAATTTGGTATTCATACGATTGCTGCGAGAGCAGTTTGGCTGTGGGAGCTGGTGGGAGACAGCGCCGGAAAACTGTAAGTACGCAACCCGCTTTGATTAACTCATTATGTTGCTGTATAAAGTACAGCATAGTCCCGTTTCTACGGTGTTTAAGTCACTCCGTCACTATGCTTGCAGAGGGACGACGCTGTTGGCCACCAGATAATGAACGATCCAGACGCAGCCCCCGTGAATGTATCGATGTCATAGCGTGTCACAGAGAGTCCCTCCTTCAGCCGCAAAGGAAGATCGGGCTGCGATATGGTCTGAGAAATGGCCCACGACCGTCGAATACACAACACACGTTTTCCATGAAGTGGCGACCAAATGCAACTAAACCTCCGCGGTAGTACTATCCATGCCACCTGGGGCGATCACCCCAGGTTTTACCTCGTTTGATTGAGTGCAGTTTTTGTCCGTGACGTCCCCGTCAGTGGTGCCATCAACGCTGAGTCCATCTTACCCGTGCCTATAAAAAGCCGTATTAGAGAGCCCGGAAACAACTAGGAGACGGGTATTACAGCATCTGTAGTCTTTGTGCGGTAAATTCAGTGTATATAGTAGTCGTAGGACGTGGAGAAACACAACCCGTTTTCCATCCTGTGATTTGGGCGGCGTTCCCGGCCGGTACGCTCGAAAGCTGCGCCTAGTACGTCTTGACAAGTTCACCCGTGGATGTGATCCTTGTTCCTCCACTTCCGAAGAGCTGTGAGTGATTGACAAGCGGTGTGGTCTCTCCGCCCACCCAGGTAGGCGTTCGTCAGGCATGATCTTCTTTTTCATATTTTGGATCTTCCATTTCGCAATCTGATGGCCGCGTCGAAAGCGGTTTTGCTGTTGAGAAATTCATCAGGCCTTGAACGTCGCGCCCACGTGACACGATATTTTTGGCGCGCCTGGCGCATCTGGATCTGGATCTAGCCCAGCTTTCTGCCCTTTTCTTCTACTCCCATTGCTTTTCATGGACTTTGACTTTCGCTGTAACCGGCTCTCATGCAGGAAGTCTCTCACTGAAAAGGCAGTCGTCGTAAGTCGTTGACTTGGGCACAGGCTGAGCAATCGCTCACTGGCATGCGACCGGTGTCTACTCCTAGACTACCTGTGAGGTCCCCAGAAGGTGAACGAGCTCCAGTGTATGCTAATATTTTTCGTCAGGCTCGCATATATTTTGTGGTAAGAGCTATCGAACAACGGCTTTGGGACGTCGACCGACACTACCTACTACTAGTGGACTGCGCGAATGAACTATTCAGCGCATCTCGACTGTGTCCCGGTGCTGTGCACACCTGTCTCAAGCCGGTGAAAAAATCTGACTGATCCCTGGTTCCGTCGTTGGCAGCCTGTGAAACATCCCTCACTGAACCGTACGTCGCTCGTGGGCTATGCTTCCAGACGTAGACATTAAATTCCTAGAAAAAAGTGACGACGTTGTGGTGAGCAACGGTGGCACAAATTACGCGACGGGAGAAACTTTTGAGCGTTCCTTAGGTGTCCTCGTTGCACCCCTCCAACGACTACAAGACGGTGCGTGTGTATGCGCGCTTTTTTGCTCTCGCTCTTTAGCGCCACATGCTTTGCAAGTCTGTACTGTCTGGTTTGAATCCCGCGACGATACTTGAGATCTGCAGTCGCGCGATATCGTTTTGGCAATATCAAATACACCAGGAAAAGTACATCCATTCGGCCTCTGGAACTTTGAACGGATTTGTGAAACAGCGTCCTGCAGTTCCTTTCAGCATGCGGTCGTGCGCAGTGTCAACGATAAGAATGCGCAGCTGCAAAAACAACTAGAGAATCTCGTGAGAGAAGGTGGTGTTTCGCGCCATACTAGACTTCTTTCCGCCGACACGCGATCTCAGCTGACAGCGAAATTAACCTGCTGAGTGGCAAACTATCAGGTAAAACCTTCTTAGACCCGCAGCGGTGATTCGGACACCCTCTACTGCGAGCAGATTTCGAACGCGATTTGGACTTGGAAAGGCGCAAGAACAGAGATCTCCAGGAGTCTTCAAGGGAAAGGGACAAAGAGTACCAGAAACTAAAGGTTTGAGATTTATCTGCAAGGCACGTCGTTGTTCTGTAACGAGGAGCTCTCCTTTTGTTCCTAGGCGCAGTATGACAAGCTCAAGCGTAGAGCGCTACTGGCACCGACAGGCCAACCTGGCATCAGCATCGCTGGTGGACCTGAACTACCCCCAGGAGTCAATGCCATGGAAATAAACGGGGTGCGCAGTCTTACTTCTTCTCTTCTAGAAGATAAAGCATGGGAAAAAGGAAGGGGTGGATCAAATCAAGTCGTTGCTAACTGATGTCCATATTCAGCGAACACCGATGGCAAACCGTACTGCGGCACAGTTTGGTACACCCGCGGGCCAACCTATATGGAGCAGCCACCCCCACCCGCAGCAGCAGCACGCCCCCGCACAGAATGCTGCACCGGTGCGACAGCCGTTCGTCGCAAGCGATCGGTCTCTGCACCTGAGTGCCGCTTCGGAACGCTCGAACAGCACACAGGAGGTTGAGGAACTCTTGGGGAGTCAAGGTCGGATGCGGCGAACGACCAGCTATCAGGGTGGGTGGGCAAGCACGAGCCAGTCTCAGCAGCGAGGTGAGCCTGGCTCGTGTCTCCCAAGAGGCGTGCTTGACCCGGTCGTAGTGTTTGCTCCTTCAACAGGGCGGCGAGCGTCCGGGGTATTTAAACCGGGAGGCAGAGGAAAGTGAACGAACGCATCACACGACCTCTACGCCGACTTGTGCGATTTCGAATAAATCGTCATATTAACTGAGAGACAGGTGGAAAAAATGAGTACATGTACCATTAATGCGTGCTTGTGTTTTTTTACTATACTCGTGGCTTGTTTCAAGAGGAAAGAATACAGATAGGGAATACGCATACCATATCAAGTCCGGGTTGCTATGCATTAAAGGTACTGGACACAAATGGGCCAAAGTTGAAATGGAAAAATCGTAAGAAGAAAAAAGAGAACGAAGAGTTACGAAGAGGGAGAGTGGCAGACAACAAGATGCGTGGTGTCAATCTCGACGTAAAGACCCATTTTTCTCATCTTCGAGATACTGCCCTATAGCAAGGATGTCCTGACCTGCCCGACGGAGATACCCTGCGAGGACGTCTTTGTCCGCGTGGGGGAGGAGCTCGCCGAGCTTCTCGACCTGCCGTGTGAACTCGGTGCCTGCCGACGCCGTTTCGAGTTCCGGCGACGGGCCGGGAGAGCGCCCAAAGAAGGACGGGCGCTTGAGGGTGTTGCTCCGTCTGCGCATAGGCGGCGAGGGCGACGTCGATTCGGAGCTGGGCGGCGAGGGCGCCAGCATGAGCGTGCGCGAGCGCTGCATGCGGATTGGCAGGGCACGAGGACCACCTGGCACGGACGGCGCGCTTGTGATCTGCACCGGGCGGGGATTCGGCGCCGTCGTCGCCGGGGAGGGCTTGGTGAGCCGCGTGTGCGAAATTGATGGCTTGTGGTGGACGTGGTTGCTGTCCTTCTTTGTGCTCGTGTTCCTCCCGAGGGAAGCAAAGAAGCCGCCGGTAGCCTTGGACCCTGCTGCCGAGAGGGGGGCAGCATATGACAACGGTGATCCGATCATCGTAGAGTGGCGGAAGTTGATGGTTGGCTGGACGCCAGCGAGCGCGGGGTAAGGTAATGCAGGTGGAGGGACATTGGGGGACGGGAGTGTGTCAGTATCACGAGGTGACAGATCCGTGGCGATGTAGGCGTCAGCCCGTAGGGGAAACGTCATTTCGGACGATATGGACGCCCTTGACGTATGGCGGGGCCGTGGAACGAGAAGTGTCTCCGAAGGATGTGGTGGGAGAGAGGAGACCAAACGAGTTCTCGAATTACCTGGAGGGAAAACGTTGGAACAAGACCAACGAAAACGGGGATTTTATCGCTCACCTCTTTCTTTCATGGAACCAACCCAATCACCAAGCCCACAATCATACATAGCCAGTTCATTAATCTTGTTTGCGTATCCGATCGCCCTTTCCAAAGATGTTTTCTTGGCCAGGACGTCTTTGAATTGCATGGCGTCTGGCGACCTAGCTCGTATGCGTGGCCGAGACAGCGATTCCGGAGATGATGATTGGGTGAGAATGCTCATTCTTGTAGACCTTGGGGACCTTGTCGACGGTGTTCGAGGTAGAGATGAGTACCTCTTTAAGTTGGTTAATACCCCCCTCCGCGGAGACGACGAAAGGCCCTCTTCTGGTGCGTTTTCCCTTATGCTAGGAGGGGAACCATCCGAGTCTTGGGGGATATCAAGCCGTGCATCCTCGAAGGCATGCCGACCACTTCCCGACGAGATAGAGTTATTTGAACTGCTTACCCAACTACGCTCTCTACGAAGCTCTGGGGGATGAGCCGTGGTCGGATCACGATCGTCATTAGCAGGCTGAGTAATAGCAGGTGGCACCGCGTCTGGACTATCTGTTGGAAGATCGGGTAATTGATCCTTGAATGGAAGTTCAGCGACCAGCCTAATTGTATTCCCAGGTAACGACTGCTGCCTTTCTGGGGGTACGACAAGGATGGTTGACGGGGGGAACGCGCCTTCTCTGGTGTGATGTACAGCAACGTCAGTGCTAGTCGGCACAGGTTCGGGTCTGCAAAGGGTAACGACGATCAGAAAGGACCGGATCAAAAAAGGGAAGGGGTACTCGCTCCGGGGAGTAGACAGAGCCTTCGGATGACGAGGACTCATTATTCGGAGGCGTCGTGCTAATTTGTATTTGATGGTGAATGGAAGTGACCGACGTCTTGGAAGAAAGCCTGAGGGTGACCGAGGTAGGTGTCGTAGACTCTCCTGAGCCTCTTTTGGAAGTCAGTGGCGACGGTGAACGCAACCGAGGTGGTCGGGGCGGAGGCGGTGCACCGAAATCGATGTCGAACATAGCCCTAGGGGGCGGTGGAAGTGGACCCGCCTTGGAGTGGAGACCAGGCTGATAAAATAGATACGAGGACGGTGCCACAGACATTGAGGTCGCAGAAGACGGCGAAGCCTGACCTTGCTCGGGAGTACTTATACCTTGATGCCGAAATGATGAAGTGATGAGCGAAGACGCGGAGCGAGGCTGGTACCCGGTGAGTCCATTCATCACTGGAGAGACGCTGTGCATGGGTTCTAATGAAGCAGACATAGCCGCGGGAGGTGCATGTGAAACGTCGGATGGTATATGCTGCGCCGAGGAGTCCGATTCGCTTGTATCAGCAGAGACGGATATCTGAGGAGAGGGCGAACGCGCGGTGGGTGTCTGAAAGATAGGCGGCTTCAAGTCGGATGGAGTGTCCTGGGAGAGTCCAGCAAGCTTCCGGACCGATTCACGACGCGTACCGACGATGCCAATGTCGCGTGACGACGATTTTGAGTGGGAGGGGGTAGTGCGCGCCTTACGTGAGTGTCCCGCCTGTGCGGAGGAGGACGAGCGGACAAGCAAAGGCGCTGTGGGAGAGACGGTGGGGAGAAGAGAAGGTGTGAGGGACGAAAAGGGGATGTCATGCAAGGGGACCAGGTTTGAGTCCGTAGGCGCCGAGGCTGCCAATTGTGCCTCGACGACTAATTTTCGGCCGGCCAACGGCAACGTGGTCGTCGCAATGCTGGCTGCCGATGCCGGCAAGTGTTCTTGTTCTTCGTGTGTGTCTAGCACCTCCAATGGAACAATAGCTGCCTTTCGATTGTGTGTGCTGTTATCTGTGCTGTCGCTGATGTTGTGTTTTCGTCTGTGTTTTGCCGTATTGCCTAAATCGTCGTCCTTCGCATGTGTGCCGTTCGCGAACGACGACAACGGTGAAATGTCAACGCCATGGCTCAGATTGAGCTCATCGAGCTGCTCGGTTTCCTGATCACCCATATACGGTTGATCGGGCAGACTGGACTGATAATAAGACAATATGGCTTGAGTATCTTGGCGCGTGGGGTGGGTCCTCGCTGCGGGTATCACATCTAATGGACCGACGTGTCCGGAGCAGTGTTCACGGCAGAGAGAATGTATTTTTACATACCTGCGTAAGGAGCCATCGCGGCACAGACGAAGAGTGTTTCACGAAAGAATATGATTACAAGCTACGAGCTAATACAAAATCGTTGCCCAACTTTGGCAGTGACAGCCGTCCAGAGTTGTCACTCAGCGCTCAGCTGGCACTGCCTGGCAACACCTGGACACCCACTTCCCGTTCATTTCACCCTCACCAGTCCATCTTCCCAGTGCCGCGCAGGGGAATCTTCTTGCCCTTGTATCCAAACCCATCCAGCCACGGCCACAGTTCGCTACGCCGCAGCTCAAACTTCTCGACGGCCCCTACCTTCTGCAGCGTGAGCGCAATATCGTCTAATCCATTCAGTAAGCAGTGCCTCCGGAACGGATCCGCCGTGAACGTGATCGCAGGCTTCCCGTTCTGTCGTCGCACTTCCTGCTTCTCGAGGTCAACCTCAAGCTCCAGGCCTGCCTCAGCGTCCGCTGCCAGTTCCCTGCATTCCTCGGCAGAAAGAGCGACCGGCAACATGCCGTTCTGCATCGTGTTGTTGCGGAAAATATCAGCAAAGCTTGGTGCGATAACGCAACGGATCCCAAAGTCGTTCCTATGTTTCCAATGCAGAGCACATTCAGGGCCGGGCGGGCAAAGAAGGGCTCATACATCATTACTCACAGGCTCCATGGCGCGTGTTCTCGGGAACTGCCGCACCCGAAATTTTTTCCTGTGCAAACCAGAATTTTTGCTTGATTGTACGGCGCGCGGTTCAGCACAAAGTCGGTGTCCTTGCCAGTGTGAGGGTCTTTCCGCAGTGTGAAGAAGAGCGCATTTGCGAGACCGGACCGCTTCAGCGTCTTGAGGAACTGTTTCGGGATAATCATGTCCGTGTCAACGTTCTCGATGTGTAGCGGCGCAGCTATGCCGGATACAATGGTGAATTTGGCAACACCCGACGGGGTCTCGGTAGGGGGTAATTCCTTCGGTGACGTTTGGGATGGTTCTTGCTTCTCTGGCTCCGGCGGTGGCAAGACCGGATCATTTAAGAAGTCGAATGCGCTGGTCACTTTTAGCTTGCCGCTGGAATTGATGTCGACGCCGAGGAACTTGCGCACATCAGTCAACTTGCCTCTCATGGCTGCGGCAGCGGCCATAGCGGGGCTAACGAGATGCGTACGGCCACCGGCGCCTTGACGGCCCTCAAAGTTCCGGTTGCTGGTGCTCGCACACCTTTCGCCAGGAGAGAGCTGGTCGGGATTCATGCCCAGGCACATGGAGCAACCAGCCTCGCGCCAGTCGAAGCCTGCGCGCTTGAATATGACATCGAGGCCCTCGGCTTCCGCGTGCTGCTTAACGAGACCAGAACCAGGAACGACCATTGCCTGTACGTTCGCCGCGACTTTTGCATCAGGCCCCGCAGCAAGTACGATCTTCGCCGCGGACCGCAGGTCTTCGATGCGACTATTTGTGCAGGAGCCGATGAAGATCTTGTCCAAGACGATGTCTTCAATCCGTGTATTCGGAACGAGCCCCATGTACTTCAACGAACGCTCCACAGAAGAGCGTTTGACAGAGTCAGTAATCGATGCGGGGTCCGGAACAGCACCTGTAATGGGAGCAACGTCCTGTGGTGAAGTTCCCCAGGTAACCGTAGGAATGATATCTTCAGCACTAATGTTGACTTCCACATCGAATTTTGCCCCTTCGTCTGAAGCCAATGACTTCCAATAGGCAACGGCGCGGTCCCAAGCTTCGCCTTTCGGAGTCAGCGGCCGGTTGCGGAGATATTCGAACGTAACTTCGTCGGGTGCGACCATTCCTGCACGAGCACCAGCTTCGATGCTCATGTTACAGACACTCATGCGCGCCTCCATGCTGAAACCACGGAAAACGGTGCCAGCGAACTCAATAACACTACCGGTGCCGCCGGCAGTGCCAATGAGACCGATGATATGAAGAATCACATCCTTGGAGGTGACGCCTTCGTGTAGCTCGCCATCGACGGTAATGCGCATATTCTTTGCCTTCTTCTGCAGAAGGGTCTGAGTTGCGAGGACATGCTCAACTTCTGACGTCCCGATTCCGAATGCGAGGGAACCGAATGCCCCGTGCGCTGCGAATGGTTAAAAGATAGGTCACATTGGCCACAACGTGTCTCGCTTACTTGACGTGTGAGAATCACCACAGACGCAGGTGATGCCAGGGAGCTGAGTGGGGATAAGCGTGGTTTGAAAATATCAAGATCTCGTTATTGCGTACCGTGAAGCCTTGCTCGGGTCCAATGATATGCACAATACCTGGGACACGAAGTCTGGACACAAGCAAATGGGCGTAAATGAATTCCTCGCACCTTGACGTCTATCTGTCAGGCCGAAATAAGTAAGGCCAAATTCTTTGACGTTTTCTTCGAGTGCTACACATTGAGCGCGCGAATCAGGCTCGCGAACAAAGGACTGAACAGAAGAGAAGTCCTTTCTCGAGTCGGTGCTGCAATAGTCCTGTCAGAGTCGAGGAGGGTGCCATAGACGAAAGGAAAACGTACGGTACGTTGTGATCGACAGTTGCCAGTGTGCAATCGGGTCGACGCACGGGTCGTCCAGCAGTCCGCCTACAACATGATTGTTTAATAACATCGGATACGTCAAAACAGAGTGACCCACAATCCTTCAAAGGCTTGGGGGCTGGTAACCTCATGTACGAGATGCCTAGAGCGAGCATGACGACGCGTCCGACGTGGACGGTTCGTATCAAGACTATACCCACCGATCGATATAAATCAATGCGAGTCCATCCTCTTGTGTATCGCTGGGCACAAAGCAAGAGATCAACATAGTGCTCATAATGCCACGATGGTTCACGTACACGACATGGTCATCCCATATTTTATCGTACAGTGTTCGCGGCTTTGTAACGGGGCCAGGCATGTTCTGAGTTGGGGTGGATCACTGGATACGATCACAATACAATCATACATTTTATACCCTCACGCACGCGCCACGCCTCGTTTTTCAATTCGGTGAAGCATCTCGGCCGACGAATCAGAAACAAGGGCCGATCGCCGATCGGCTCCGAACCGAAAAATCTTGTTCTATCGTGGGAACAAAACTATACAGTTCACCAGCCACACACTCCGACACCAGAGAGAAAGCAAGCAGCGTAGCGTGTATACCGACGAACGATGGCCAAATCGAAGAAGTGCGTGTGCTAATACCTCGTCTTTCGACTTTAGACTCAATTTCGGTCTTCAGTCATACCAATCACAACCAGAGTAAAAAGGCCCACCGCAATGGCATCAAGAAGCCAAAGTCGGCCGGTCGCACTCGCTCTTCGAAGGGTGTACGTTGGCAGTCCACTTTGTTTTATTCGGATGATGTTGATCTCCGGCTTATAGGTAGATCCAAAGGTACTGACCTTGTGCTGACTCTCTCTTGGTTCGCGTCGCTCAATCTAGCTCCCAGTTCCGACGCAACGCTTTGTATGCGCTCACTGGCTCGGTGAGCTCTATTCCCCATATCATGGTACCCCATCACTCATTCCACTTGCAGCGCAAAGCGCGGCTGGAACAGAAGGCCGGGTCATGATTCGGCTAGATGGTGTTAAATGTCCAGTCTATGATTGTCCGCTTGTCTGTATCACAACCATCATACGTACATGTTTATGCGTAGGCGACTCCACAACAAAAAATGCAATCAGAAACATTCTTAAAACTGCTACTCGCTGCAAGACAACCCGTTCCCTAATTATTACCAGCAATATACCTCCAGCATCAGCGCAGAAACCACTCTTATCCGCCGTCAGTCATCGGCTCTCGGAGGCCTCTGTTCAATGCGGCATTCCGCTCTAGCGTTGCGCGCAGCCGCAGCGCCTTGAAACACGTGTTAGCACAAAAGCGGGGGACAACTAGCCTTTGGCATACTGCTGCATCCTCCACCGGCATAGCACCCTTTGCCATGTTGTGTTTACCCGGCCTTGGCCTTCTTGCGAACGGCCGGATCGCCTTCGCACCGTCTTGCTGGTCGAGAAGTTTGAGACATTCTTCGTCGGTTGCAACGTATCCTTCGAGCAGCGCGAAGAATCTATGTCGCAACACGGTCTTGATGCGTTCCAAGGCACGGCTAGTAAACCAGCCGTCACGTTCCTAGAGAGCGATTTAACCCCCGACGTAAGAACTAGCCAGAACTTGCCTACATTGCAACTATCGCGCACGTCCTCTTCCTCGTCTATCATCTGTTTGAGCATAGGATCTGTGATGTCGCACAGCTGGAAAGCAGCTGTTTCTGAAGTGAGTGTGACACCGTCGAAGATATGCGACCTGTTGTTCCAGAATTCAGAAAAAAAAAAGAGGCGAATACAAACAGACTGGGTGTAACCTTCTGTCATCACGAGCTTGTTCCGTCGACGAACGGTTCATGGAAGCAACGGCGTTGCGACTTTCCTGCCGTCGTGATACGACCGAGGCACGGCCAATAGGGTGGTTGAGATTCCGGAAGTATAGCTTTTGATAACTTGTTTTCTCGATCAATACAACGAAACGTCAGAGTCGCACACGCTGACAATCTTGCCTGGGGGTCCTGCCGCGGGTCGAATCCAAATCGGACCATGGTATCCCTCCACGGGCCATCTCCAAAGACATAACAAGTCAACGGCAAGAAAACTTTGGAGCTAGTCGCAACGGATCGTAAAGGGGCCGCAGAACACGTAAAGAGGGACTTGGCACACACTTGTGGATTTCTCGCGCTTGGGCCGCCGTAAATTGATTGAGCAGAGCGGCACGGGTCCACACCGGCCGTGTCTGGAAGAGCTTGCGGAGTGGAGCCACGTTGATTAGTCTGGTACAACTGAAATGACGAGGCACCTACCTCTTCTAGCTGCCGAACTAGAGTCTGATCGTACTGGTTGCGCACTTCTTCGACGTTCGACGGGGGTTTGGTCGGCACCTTTGTCACCAAGAAACGAAACGTTAGGATGCCCTACTCGACTGGTGAAAGATGAGGCACTCAACTCCTTTCTCAGCGAAAGAGACCGATGTGGGACCGTAACCCTTCCAACGCGCCTTGTTAATCAGTCTCTTTTTCTCCTCGCCCGTCTTCTCGTCCACGACAGTAGTGGGAACAGACATCGGATTCGCTTTGAAACTGAAATCCGGGCCAGATGAAAATAAAAGGTAGGTTCAAACTGGAAGGTGACAACGCACTTGTAATTCTGAGGTATACCCTGTCGGCTGAATATAGGAGGCGGAAACAGGCGGAGATTGCTTCTTTGTGTCGAGAGCTGAGCCTCGGGATGGACGCGCCCTGCCAATTGAGGATCGACATCGACGTCCATGGCAGAAGGGTCGTCGGTGGTGTAATCCTCCCTTTCCTGAGGAAAACGATATTCCCGGATACCTTCCACTTTATAAAGAGTAAGGCAGAGTCGAGCATGAAGGAGCACAAAAGGGCAGGCACTAACCATCTAGAGCTGTCATCGCATTGCGAAGCTTTGATAGAGGGTCGTCCTGAGGGGGCTGGTACTGGAAGTCAGCCATGCCTCAATGACAGCCTTCAGCGCGCAGGGTCGGTCGTTAAGCTGAAGAGGCTCACTGCGGAATCTGGCTGTCTTCGGTATTACGCCGACAACAGTCGCGGTGTACTCTCCTGTGATCTCTTTCTGTGATCCATCGTCGGCAGGAGGACGCCTCAGTCTCCTCTTCACGACCTTTAGTAATACGTTATTCGTCGGGACGAGATCGCCAGGCAAGGGGTGTGAGAATGGGTTGTCGGGTCTGAGGTTTAGCTCCAGGAGACCATCTTCCTTTGGTGCCCCCCGCCTGAACGCTCTGTCTATGGAGGACTGGCCACCTAGCGAGTGAACGGCCGTGCTCACAGATTCCGGACGTACATATCCAGGGTACTCTATAGAATAGAAGTGGGCGGTCGGAAGCTCATGGGCCAGCGCCGATTTCTGCAGCTCTGCTGAGGTGGACATATCTGGGGATTCGTCTGGGCGCTCCGTCATCTGGAGTCAAGCAAGCTTGATGCTCGAGCCGAAGCGCTGAAGCTGAAGCTGAGGGCTCGTGACTAAGACGCGTCGCGTTACGGCACGTGCACGTGTAGAGAGGGTGCGTATGCTTTCAAGTTAACAGCCTTTAACTCAGTTATACAACAACGGTGCGAGCTACGAGTCGTCTTTCTTATGTGGCCCCCCTTGTGTCAATCCCATAATCTCCTGCAGTGCCTCCTAAACGAACAGGTGTGAGGCAAACATATGAAGCGAGTAGCAAGGCACATACCTCAGAATTCATCTTGAGGCCGGCAGCATTGAGCTCTTCCATCACCCGTTTGGCCGCCCTCACGAATCTCCTATTCGTCACGAGCTTAAACATCTGATATTGGGAGGGAGGCGTCGTAGAATTGATGTCGAGTCCTTCAGGAGAAGTCGTGTCAGCGACGCGAATATGCTCCCGGGAGAAACACAGGGCAAAGAGCACGAAAGTGCGCACCCATCTCCTTGGTCAGGGAATACAAGTCCGAGAGTGCTTTGAGAGCATTCGGTTTGTCTGCGAGCTTCTGGAACAGTGTCGTGTGCTTAATAGCGTCGATGAAATCGTCGGGGACCTCTGCAGCTTGCCATCTGGGTGTAGTCGAGAACGCACGAAATGAATGATGGTGCACAGGCCGATGCAATCTCGATGCGGTGATGCTCTTGATAGCAAACCGAAGGCTTAGCGTCCGCAACATGCTGCTGCACAAGATGACGGATGCCAGGAGTATGCCAGGAACTCGACCGGCGGACCGGGCCATGATTACGGTAAGGTAACGTCCACCAGAATCAGGTGATCTGTGTTCCATCACCCACGACTACCCAGACGCTCGAACTTAAACCATACGTTCACCATTACCCAAAGACATTACCCTTTCTTATGGCTCCTGCACAATATGTGGTCCCAGAACACCAGCAAACTTTCTCGAATTCGTGCGTGATGGGCCCGTTGACCGACTTTCTTTGATTGTGACCCACTACCCCAGCCCAGGTCCTTCAGCACCGCTAAACTCAGGCAGGGGGTGCGTCAAACAATCACTTCCTTTGTGTAGCGGTGCTCATTCAAATCGTTCTTGAACAGCATCCAAATCGTTGAATCGCAGAGAAGCCCATCCCAGCTAGATGTTCAGGTGACTGGTATGTACCTGGATATTTGTTGATGCCCGATAAGTATTTAATCTCTCTGTTAGTCCTCCGAGTATACAATATCCCTTATATCAAGCAACGGTTTGGCCGGAAGAGGCGGTTCTTTGTCACTGTGACCGACCTTGTGACAACGAGGAAGACGGAAAGCGTTCAGATGGATGGACAGACGGTACGGTGGGACCAGAGACTTGGTGCCTTGTAGGCCTTTCCTTTTTCGTTCCCTTTTCTTGGTTGAAAGTTTTCTTCAGTTCTACACCGCAGTCTTCACAACTTGTACTGCGTCTTTATGAGAAGCGGTTAGCACACCGTGATATCATTATTGGGACTCAGGAGATACCGATACCCGTCGATTCTCAAAATGGTTCGTCCTTTATCAGGATTCCCGTTCATTCGAGTATTGAACACCTTGTTTACAGATGTACCTTTTGTTCTCGGTAATAACGACGGGGAGGCTGGACGGTCGAATCAGCCGGTCACGCTCTACATAACGATCACTGTGTCAACGAACATGCCTACGATCATTCCCAACAGCCCCGAATTACCAACCAAAGGAGGCGACATTCCCGCAGAAGGAGCTACTAAGCCCTCCGGGATACCCATGCAATCACCGAACCCTGAACCTCTTTTACCCTCGTCGGATCCCCTTCTTGTCGAGACTGGCACTCCTATGCTAGGTGACCAGGCAGAAATGTCGCCTACCGAGAAGTCACTGATTTCTTCCCGTCGCGCTGATGGAGCCATGAAATTGATTAACCTTTTGAATACATGGGAGGGGGCCGTCGGGAGGATCAAGTGGGTGATGGATACTGTGAGCCCAGTGGCAGAAGTGCGTCGCTATGTCTTTTTTGCTGATCTTTGACTGAGCCGAATTTTGTCCTCAGCTTCACCACTATGTAAAGATGGCATATCATCTACTTTCTGCGATCCCCAAGGTGACCTGTTTGCGCTATTGTCGAATGGAAATGTTCATACTATATTTGTTCGGATGCTAGGCTCTCCTAGAACAGTTTCAACGTGACGACAACATCCGAACCTTACTGGTCGCTATACACGATGCGTTTGATTTCGCAAACCAGGAAGACACTTTCAAAGCTATCAGGCGTGGGTCCAAGCAGGCACAAATCCTGATACTCATGTTGCAACATGTCTGTAATTACTGTGATTTCATCTGGTCGTACGCGAAGGATTCTCGATTCTGTACGTATTCGTCACCCATTTCGGTGGCCGATGTAAACACGCGAATTCAGGGAAGCGGACGTTGAAGAATATCGCTAGCCAAGTGAGCAACCAAATCGAGGACTTCCGCACTACCCTTCTCGAACTCCAAGGGTCTTTCTTGGGTCGGGCTACCATCACAGAGATAACCGCACTCCAAATTCTGGATGATGAGGGAATAATTTCGGCCAATGTCGGCATGATTTCGAGTCAGCTCAGCGGGATGGCTACCCAGCTAAAGTGGGTGTCCAGCCGAGTCTTTGACGTCGGTACGTGGTCCCGATGCCCTGAGGGTTATCGATCTGAAGATTGTCACAGAACTAGATGCAAAAATCAGAGAAATCCCATATGGGAAAGGCTCGCAATTCACACCCGACAAGGGTTGTCTTCCGGGAACGCGCACGGCATTCCTAGACTTCATTGCCGATTGGGTGAACGATCCCGCGTCCGAGCGTTGTCTCGTTCTTTTTGGGCAAGCAGGCACAGGAAAGTCATCGATTGCGCATGAGATCGCACATCGCTTCGATAAAATGCACCGTCTGACGTCATCCTTTATCTTTTCGCGGAAGGAGCAATCCAAACGGGTTGCTTATCACCTCTTCACGGATCTTGCTCGCAATCTCTGCGACCGCTATCCTTCGTTCAAAACCGCACTTGGAAGGGTCATAAAGGACGACTCCTCTCTTCTGGTCGGCAAACGTGACTATGACGCCCTCTTTCAAACCCTCATCTTGGAACCGCTGAAGGACCTGCACATCGTCGGTCCTATTCTTGTCGTAATCGATGCCTTGGATGAGAGTGGGGATGTAACTGGTCAAAACGGCTTACACACATTTCTTGCTAAAGCTCTATCTAAACTGCCATCAAATTTTCGGGTGCTCATCACCTCGCGACCTGAACATTCCATCGAGTCTGCGTTCGCTGGAGACGGGTTGGCCAACGTCAAAATCAAATACGTGAATGATTCTAAGCTGGCTGCTACGGTGCATAACGATATTTTCGGGTTTCTCCAGGAGAGGCTCCCTCCAGACGTTTTCAACATTTATGGCGACGAGCTGACAAAAAGGGCAGAGGGTTCGTTTCAGTGGGCAGCGGTCGCATGTGGATACATCCTAAACCCTCCCGACGTGTTTGGCTTCAGCATGTCAAGGTGCATAAAACATCTTTTGAAACTCACTGCGGACCGCCGTGGACAAGATCCATTGGATGAGTTATACAGGGAAGTCCTTGAAGGGCAATTCACTCACAAGAACTCCCGGTTACTTTTTCGCTCGGTTATGGGACAGCTTATTGCTTCAATTGAACCCCTCAGTATCCGCTCCCTCACCACTCTGCGACGACACGCCTCTTCCGATGGTAATGCCGTCGTTATATTGCTCCGTCGCCTTGGCTCGTTGTTGAGTAACGTCAATTCATCCGATGAAAACCTTCCCATCATTCCTCTCCATACGTCGTTCCGCGATTTTCTCACAAATAAAGAAAAGAGTGGTGATTTTTGGGTTCACCTCCATGACGCTCACCATCAATTGGCTCGTTCCTGTCTTGGTCTCTTGTTCAGCGGCCTCAAATTCAATATTTGCAATCTCGATTCATCATATCTTGCCAACAAGGATGTCAATGACCTTCGCCTCCGCGTTGATAAACATATACCACCTGCTCTGTTGTATGCCTGTCTTTTCTGGGACGATCATTTGGAACATATTCATTTCGAAGTCGATCTGTTTGTCCAACTTCGAACTTTCTTTAAAGAGAAATTTCTCTTTTGGCTGGAGGCCCTTAGCGTGACGAGTAACGTGCGTCTTGCTCCGCCAGCGTTGTCGGCTCTGAGGGTGTGGCTAGCGTCTGGTCAAGGTGTGAGTATAATTGTTGATTCGATGAGGAAGGCAAACAACTAATGGCTACAATCGCGACAGGTTTCTCAGCCAGAGCTAGAGAATTTTATGTCGTTCGTCAATGATGCCTCTACGTTTGTACGGTATTTCGGGATGGCGATGGCAAAAAGTGCTCCACACATCTATCTCTCTGCTCTACCATTTGCGCCGACTGGCTCTCCTGTCTCTGCATATTATTCCAGTCTATTCCCCCGAATTTTGTGCGTCCCACGGGGGCGGTTGTTTCATTGGCCGTCATCGGAGATGGTGATATCAATTGGGGGTGGGGTCCTTTCCATTGCACTCTCACCAGATGGCCAGCGCATCGTCTCAGGTTCGGACGATCGAACAATTCGTGTGTGGAATGCCGCGACAGGAGAGATAGAGGCGGGCCCATTTATTGGACATGTCGATTCGATCAGATCTGTGGCATTCTCGCCAGATGGCCAACGCGTCGTCTCAGGCTCAGCAGATCGAACAATTCGTGTCTGGAATGCCACGACGGGAGAAACAGAAGCAGGCCCATTCACTGGTCACACGGGTTCGGTCTGGTCTGTGGCATTTTCGCCAGATGGCCAGCGCATCGTTTCGGGTTCAGCCGATCAAACAATTCGTGTGTGGAACGTCACGACGGGAGAGACGGAGGCGGGCCCATTTACCGGTCACACTCATTCGGTTTTGTCTGTGGCATTCTCGCCAGATGGTCAGCGCATCGCCTCAAGCTCGCACGATCGAACAATTCGTGTGTGGAACGCCACGACGGGAGAGACGGAGGCGGGCCCATTGAGCGGACATACTGCTTCGATCAGATCTGTGGCATTCTCGCCAGATGCTCAGCGCATCGTCTCGGGTTCAGCCGACCGAACAATTCGTGTGTGGAACGCCACGACGGGAGAGACAGAGGCAGGCCCATTCACTGGTCACACAGACTGGGTCTTGTCTGTGGCATTCTCGCCAGATGGCCAGCGCGTCGTCTCAGGTTCTTCCGATCAAACGATTCGTGTGTGGAACGCCACGACAGGAGATACGGAGGCGGGCCCATTTACCGGTCACAGTCATTCGGTTTTGTCTGTGGCATTCTCGCCAGATGGTCAACGAATCGTCTCAGGCTCGGACGATCGAACAATTCGTGTGTGGAACGCCACGACGGGAGATACGGAGGCGGGCCCATTTAGCGGACATACTGGTCAGATTAGATCAGTGGCATTCTCGCCAGATGGCCAGCGCATCGTTTCGGGTTCAGCCGATCAAACAATTCGTGTGTGGAATGCCACTACGGGAGAGACGGAGGCGGGCCCATTTGCCGGTCACAGTCATTCGGTTTTGTCTGTGGCATTCTCGCCAGATGGCCAGCGCATCGTGTCGGGTTCAGCCGATCAAACAATTCGTGTGTGGAACGCCACGACGGGAGATACGGAGGCGGGCCCATTCACTGGCCACACAGACTGGGTCTTGTCTGTGGCATTCTCGCCAGATGGCCAGCGCATCATGTCGGGTTCAGCCGATCAAACAATTCGTGTGTGGAACGCCACGACGGGAGAGACAGAGGCAGGCCCATTCACTGGTCACACAGACTGGGTCTTGTCTGTGGCATTCTCGCCAGATGGCCAGCGCATCGTATCAGGCTCGGACGATCGAACAATTCGTGTGTGGAACGCCACGACGGGAGATACGGAGGCGGGCCCATTTAGCGGACATACTGGTCAGATTAGATCAGTGGCATTCTCGCCAGATGGCCAGCGCATCGTTTCGGGTTCAGCCGATCAAACAATTCGTGTGTGGAATGCCACTACGGGAGAGACGGAGGCGGGCCCATTTGCCGGTCACAGTCATTCGGTTTTGTCTGTGGCATTCTCGCCAGATGGCCAGCGCATCGTGTCGGGTTCAGCCGATCAAACAATTCGTGTGTGGAACGCCACGACGGGAGAGACAGAGGCAGGCCCATTCACTGGCCACACAGACTGGGTCTTGTCTGTGGCATTCTCGCCAGATGGCCAACGCGTCGTCTCAGGCTCTTTCGATCAAACAATTCGTGTGTGGGACGCCCGGATGGGAAAGACAGAGGCGAGCCCATTTATCGGACATACTGATCAGATTAGATCAGTGGCATTCTCGCCAGATGGTCAGCGCTTCGTCTCAGGCTCCTCCGATCGAACAATTGTGTGGAAACCCACGACGGGAGAGACGGGAACTATGAGACAGGTCGACTTTACTGATCACTCCGTGATTAACGACGAGGGATGGATATGTGGCGGTGGCGGTGAACTACTAATGTGGATTCCGCTAATACATAGGGCGCATCTTCACCGGCCAAGTAATATCTGGGTGGCTGGCGAACACGAAACCCGCCTCGATCTTTCTACTTTTGTGCATGGACAAAGTTGGACTACTTGTATTAGCCCTTGGTAGAATTGAAGTATGATTTGAAATGTACACGTAACATGCGAGCGGGCTAGATCGGTGACTGTTGAACGTTGAACGTTGAAATTCCTAGGGCTCCGCACCGTCCGTATACAGGTACGACCGTCAAAATACGACAAAAAAGAAATCTCCTCAGCGTCCGAGTACAAGACGAACTAATATTTGTCACAAACCTAAAAGAAATATACAGGGCATCGAGTCAGGAGCCTAGGTATAAGACGGGGGTTGCACTTACCTCAGCGAATACAAGACGAACTGAGGAGGGAAAATTTATCGTAACTTACCAAGATCAAAACAGTCCGAGAAAAGGAATCAGTACTAATCAACCCGTGTAGTATGGAAATCGTCTGCCTCAACGTCGTCAATTTTCACACAAAATACTGCTTCGAACCGTATCGTTCACGAGCATAACTTGAACAAGGCGTGATACGGTACGCAGTCATGGTGCGGAGCCCTACACGGTTGAACGTACGTTGAACATTT
The DNA here is from genome assembly GCA_024734325.1 of Lactarius hatsudake. NCBI lineage: Eukaryota > Fungi > Basidiomycota > Agaricomycetes > Russulales > Russulaceae > Lactarius > Lactarius hatsudake. The sequence goes on along the minus strand of JANSJP010000020.1, from coordinate 584,486 downwards.
GAACCATTTGCAAAAAAAAACGCATTACAGTAAACAGCTTCTCTAGTCTTGTCTCTAGTCGACGACACATGTAAGGACTTCAGTGGTACTGTAGACCAATGTGCATTCAATTGAAATGGCGATTTTTATTTTATTTCTGAATTGCGTGGAAGGTGCAACAAACATTGCAGACTTCCCTCCACAGCCCATTGGCGGCATCTGGTAAGCACAAAGCCTCGGCACTTTGCGCCTTCTGTGTCACTGTCGTGCATGTCGTGCATGCAGGCCAATTTACCTTTAATTGGTCTACCGCAGGCTGTCTTCAACCTCCTACCGTAACCCTCCACCCAGGATTCGTTGTGCTGTCGAGTGCCCCCTCTCTGCAGTCTACTTCAAATGCCCTCATCCGATAGTGTTGCTCAGGCCGATGTCACGGGGCAGCAACCTGCGAATAATACACCTACAAATCCCGCAAATCTCCGGCATTCAACTGCCGAAGTCGATCAACATCACGACGGGAACGTTTCTGCAATACAAACTGCGGATAGTTCAGAGGTTCAGCGGGGTGTGTTGACCCGCCCGCCCGCTTCGCAAGCTGTAATCTCATTCGTATACTAGGCGAGATCCACAAAGACTCTTCTGATGGACTGTGGTCGTTGTACCTCAGCGAAGTCGAGAAAGCGGACAAGCGGTTAACTGAGAGTTGGAAGGGGGATACAGATGGAATTATCGTATTTGTGAGTCCTCCGGTCCATCTTGTGCATGTTCATCGTCTAATCCAAATGTTGAAGACTGGTCTTTTCTCCGCCACCGTCGCTGCCTTCATTGTTGAGAGCTACAAGAAGTTATCTCCTGATTCCGGTGATACAACCAATGCACTCCTTACTCAACTATCTGTACAACTCTTCAACATCTCTCACGGGATACCCCTCGCGGGCGTCACAGCGCCGAGCAGTCAATCATTCAAACCGACAGCCTCTGCCATCAGGGTTAACGTGTTCTGGTTCCTCAGCTTGGTCCTCAGCTTGAACTGCGCGCTCTCCGCGACATTGATGCAACAATGGACCCGACGGTATCAGGAACTCGCGCAGCGCCGCGGCGCAATACACAAGCACGGGCGAATGCGAGCATATATACTTGATGGCATTAGTAATTTCGGAATGGCCCGAGCCGTCGCAACAATGCCCACACTCCTGCACATATCGGTCTTCCTCTTTTTCGCCGGTCTCGTCGAGTTTCTTATCCCGATCCACAAGACCGTCGCTTACGTCACCCTCGGCTGCGTCGCAGTGTTCGCGCTGGCATACACAATTTTGACGATTTTACCAATCTTTTACCACAACTGCCCGTATGGCACACCCATGTCTGAACTCACATGGCGTATATCCCAGTTTTCCGTGTTCGCATTCTTTTGGACCGTCCTCAAATTTGAGGGACCCCTGTCGAAATTATGGAATTTGGACAACCGACAAGCGAAAAAGTCCCTTGAATACCTAGTCAAGACGTACCGACAGAGGTTCTTGCAGAGCCTACGAGAGAGCGTTGAGTCCAGTGCCTATGAAGCCGAAACAAGGGTGGTCACGAAGGGACTTGAATGGACACTCAAAACTCTCCGTGATGACGAGGAGATCGAAAAGTTTACCGCACAAGTGCCAGGATTTTTCGACTCTCGTGATGTCACAGATGCGACATCGGCGCTCCTCCCCCTGATGTCACGACACACTGATATTACCTTCGGATCCCGTCTGTACCATCTCCTCGAGACGTGTACACAGGAGACGCCCCTTCCTGACAAAGAAATGCTCAAGGAACGTCTACTGGTTTGCCTGAAGTGCATGTGGTATTTTGCAAAAGCGTACAATCTGCCTATGCTTTCCCAGCCGTTGCCATCCATTTTCCCAAGCGCCATCGCTAGTCTAGTGACCACTCATATTGTTCAGACCAAAAACGACCCCTATGTCCGTGTGTTAGGACGCTGTTTTGTGGCGTTAGTCGTAAACAAGCTTGCAGACGACCTTGACTCGGAGCCACACACCGTTTCAATTAGCGATGGGAAGCTGGCGAACCTACCAGCCATTCTTGGCACCGAGAGGCATGATGTAGAGCGTTTGCGTAGCCGGCCTGGTGCCGTTGCAATCGCGAACATGATTTCACTCACGTTTGGCGAGGTCGGCAGCTTGGCCACAGACACGGTTCCGTCGGATGTGCTGGATGTGGTCCGGCAAACACTTTCCACCTTATCGCAGGCTCTTCCGGCTGAAGAGAATGCAGAAGATCGGACAATCGCTATCATCAACGGCTCTGACGGAAAGTTTGAGCGCATGCTCTTATCCCGCCTCCTTGACCTCCTCAAAGAATGTATACCATTGACCCTGCCTCTCACCCAAGAAGAGCCCGCGCGCGCACGCTGTCTGCATATGTGCCTGAAGGGGCTGTGGCATTTTGGGCGAGCTTTCAATCAGCCCGGGAACTCGGTGTCTTTACCCTCCTACATCTGCATCGCTTTCTCCAATCCAGAGACGATTCGTCTCGTACGAGAGGAACGTGATTTCTCCATCAGGGTGACAGGACGTTGTGCTAAGGCATTGGTCGTAAACAAGCTCGCGACCGACATTATCTCACGCGGTCCGGCCAGCGCCGAGGAGTTGGCATGCGTATCGGCTATCCTTGGTTCTGGGAGTCATGACGTGGAGCTTTTACTTAGCCAGCCCGATGCCATCCCAATTGCAAACATGATTTCACTCACGTTTAGTGAGGTCGACAACTTGGTCACAGACACGGTTCCGTCGGATGTGCTAGATATAGTCCGACAAACACTCGCCATCTTCTCTCAAGCTATTCCAGCTCAAGAGAACGCAGAAGATCAGACAATTCCTATTATCGATGGTTCTGACGGGAAGTTTGAGCGCATGCTCTTATCCCGCCTCCTTACCCTCCTCAAAACGTGCATACCATTGACCCCGTCTCTCACACAAGAAAAGCGCACGAGCTGTCTGAGGATGTGTCTGAAGGGCCTGTGGCATTTTGGACGAGCGTTCAATCAGCCTGGGAAGTCACTGGCAGTGCCTTTGGCGCCCGACATCTGCATCGCTTTCTCCAATCCAAAGATGACTCCTCTCGTACGCGAGGAACGTGACTTCTCGGTCAGGGTGATAGGACGTTGTGCTGGGGCGTTGGTCGTAAACAGGCTTGCGACCGACATCGTCTTACGCGCCGGTCCGGTCCGCGCTGAGGAGCTGGCCTGCTTATCGGCTATCCTTGGCACTAAAAGCTATGACGTGACGCCTTTGCTCGGCCATCTGGACGCGATCAAATTTACGAATATAGTTTTTCTCGCGTTGGACAATGTCAGCCCCTTCCGCTCTGACAGAGTATCATCGGATGTGCTGGATGTGACCGAACGGACGTTCAGCATCCTCTCTCAGGCCCTTCCAGATGAATTGAACACCGAGTTGCAACTAGACCAGGCAAGCATTCTGACGGGTGTTCCAAGTGGTCAGTATGGACTCATATTCTGATCCCGTCTCTAAAGTCTAAAGGTGCACATTAGGGACCCCAAATCCCACGGCTGAAATGTACAGCAACTTTTCACACGTGTATCTGAAGAACCTGTGGAGTTTTACAAGAAGATACAATGGACCCACCGGGAACTCATCGCCATTACCATCCTACGTCCGCATCGCGTTCGCCAACCCAGAGATGGCTCGTCGAATACGCCCGGAAGGTGACCTCGCCGCCCGTGAGATAGGACGTTGTGTTGGGGTGTTGGTCGTAAACAAGCTCGCGACCGACATTACCTCACGCTCCAGTCCGGCCAGCGCCGAGGAGTTGGCATGCGTATCGGCTATCCTTGGTTCTGGGAGTCATGACGTGGAGCTTTTACTTAGCCAGCCCGATGCCATCCCAATTGCAAACATGATTTCACTCACGTTTAGTGAGGTCGACAACTTGGTCACAGACACGGTTCCGTCGGATGTGCTAGATATAGTCCGACAAACAATCGCCATCTTCTCTCAAGCTATTCCAGCTCAAGAGAACGCAGAAGATCAGACAATTCCTATTATCGATGGTTCTGACGGGAAGTTTGAGCGCATGCTCTTATCCCGCCTCCTTACCCTCCTCAAAACGTGCATACCATTGACCCTGTCTCTCACGCAAGAGGAGCGCATGAGCTGTCTGAGGATGTGTCTGAAGGGCCTGTGGCATTTTGGACGAGCGTTCAATCAGCCTGGGAAGTCACTGGCAGTGCCTTTGGCGCCCGACATCTGCATCGCTTTCTCCAATCCAAAGATGACTCCTCTCGTACGCGAGGAACGTGACTTCTCGGTCAGGGTGATAGGACGTTGTGCTGGGGCGTTGGTCGTAAACAGGCTTGCGACCGACATCGTCTTACGCGCCGGTCCGGTCCGCGCTGAGGAGCTGGCCTGCTTATCGGCTATCCTTGGCACTAAAAGCTATGACGTGACGCCTTTGCTCGGCCATCTGGACGCGATCAAATTTACGAATATAGTTTTTCTCGCGTTGGACAATGTCAGCCCCTTCCGCTCTGACAGAGTATCATCGGATGTGCTGGATGTGACCGAACGGACGTTCAGCATCCTCTCTCAGGCCCTTCCAGATGAATTGAACACCGAGTTGCAACTAGACCAGGCAAGCATTCTGACGGGTGTTCCAAGTGGTCAGTATGGACTCATATTCTGATCCCGTCTCTAAAGTCTAAAGGTGCACATTAGGGACCCCAAATCCCACGGCTGAAATGTACAGCAACTTTTCACACGTGTATCTGAAGAACCTGTGGAGTTTTACAAGAAGATACAATGGACCCACCGGGAACTCATCGCCATTACCATCCTACGTCCGCATCGCGTTCGCCAACCCAGAGATGGCTCGTCGAATACGCCCGGAAGGTGACATCACCGCTCGTGGGATAGGACGTTGTGTTGGGGCGTTGGTCGTACATAAGCTTACAACCGACATCGCTTTACGCTCCAGTCCGGCCAGCGCTGAGGAGTTGGCATGCGTATCGGCCATCCTTGGGGTCGAGAATCACGACATAGAGCTTTGCCTCCGCAGGCCTGGCACCATCGAGCTTGTGAATATGGCTTTTCTCGCGTTGGGCGACGTCAACTCCTTGAAGGCCCATGAAATGCCGCGCTTCGTGCGTGATGTGCTCCAACAGACGCTTGACATCCTCTCTCGTGCTCTTCCGGCTGAAGTGAGCGTTGAACTACGGCTAGATCATAAGGACGCTCCCATCAATGCTTCTGACGACAATTTCGAACACACCGTCGTATCCCGCCTCCGCAGCTTCCTCAGGATGTGTATGTCAGGTGCCTTACAACTCCCGGAAGAAGTGCGCAGGAGCTGTCTGCGGGTGTCTCTGCAGAGCCTCTGGCATTGTGGCAAAGCGCACCATCAACTCGATACCTCTGATCCGTTACCGTCTTACTTCCCTCTCACCCTTGCGAGCCCAAACATTACTGTTTACCTTCGGACCGAACAGGATCCCGTCGCCCGTATGATAGGACGCTACTTCGGAGCCTTAATCGCAAGCAAGCTCGTGGACGACTTCGGGTCACCTACTTCCCTTAGTGGTTATGTACAAGGCGCGGAACTGGCATGCATATTGGCTATCCTTGGCATAGAGCAACGTGAAGATTCACCTTTACCTTTACCTCACATGCTCCACTTTATCAATTTCCAGAATGTCGTTTCCCTCATGTCAGGCGACAGCAACCTCTTGTTTACCGCGGCTGGAATTCCGGCAGACATGTTGGACATGGCTCAAGACACACTGCACATCCTCGCAGACCGTCTCTCCAAAAGTATGTCCGTATTCGAGGGCCTGCCCGTGGACCAACTGCAGTTACCGCAGGCAATATATTCCGAAGTTGTGAACGCGCTGCGCTCCGATCAGCCCAACGACCAAACGGTGAAGACATTAGACCAACTGCGGCAGATATTGGAAACCCTACCGTCCGCAGAGGAGGAATTACAAAATACACCAATGCAGAACCTCGGTCTTGACCTGGAATTTGTTAGGGGACGGGATAGTTCGGCAATTCTACAAGAGTAAAAAGCAATCAGGAGGCGCTTGCGATTGGCGATCTTACGCTAGAAGTTGGTGTATAAATCTCTGTTTTATATAGTTATTCACAGGTCGTCGACTCTATGGAAGATACGGTCGCACAGTGATAGCGGTTCAAGGAGTTCGACTCTTGCCTCGCTTCAACCAACCATTGGTTATTAGGTAATAGTCGAAGGACCTATCTCGGGCCAGACTGAGGCTTGTCTGTCAAGCCTCAGAATGGAGGACGATTATTATTCGATAGATTCAATTCTCTCAGAAAATCAGGTACACTGCTGTCTCTACTCCTGCATGTGCGCGAGTATATCCACATTTACAGAAAATACAATGTACCTTCAAGGTCGATATTCCTGACATGGGTCATCTCGACGGTGGCCATGAGCGCGACGTACGCATCGAGGGTCCTGTGGAACATGTAACTTTTATCCCTCACTGCTCTTGATAGATCAAGGCCCAAAGCAAGATCCAATTGCCACTCTGGCTTGCTTTCATTCTCATATACTCGTAAGTGTGTGTCTGCTAGGCTTGGCAACCACCAAGTGCATCCATCTTGCAGGGACTACGTGGATTTCGCCGTTCCCACTCCATTCAGCTCGCGCGTACGAAACGCGCTCAACGCAGAAGCCAAGAGCGTCAGGCTGTCAGCGCTAGTAGGCGCAGGGGGGCATTGGTACGGCTTTGGGAAAATTATCACGCGACTGTGAGCCGATCCGTCTACGCGCGGGTCCCCACTTCTCATGTCTCCGCTGCAGCCTCGACGATGCACAAGCCAATGAGATGTCAGACCTACTCACAAAGGCACGTTTCGACGTGTTCCTGTATGCCCGAGGTCCCGGTCACACGTTGCATTTCTTTTCAGACATTTCGGGACCGTCTAGCCGAAGTGATTGACCAGGCGCAGCACTTCGCCGCTCTTGGCCCCGCGGGAGGGGGTGGTCAGTCGGGTGATTCCGCGCTTGCGTTTAGGGAGGGCCTCGAAGTAACCTGAGAGAGAGCGTGAGTGCCCCGGTCGTTCCCGCTGCAGGCTGCAACGTTGGTTGAGCATTTGAAAAGTATTCTCACTCGCGCAGGAAAGCGCAAAGAAGACCAAACAGTGGTACGAGTCTACGGATAGGCTACGACGATGAAGGCGTATCTCCGAAATGACCCGCATCCGCCAAGGCAACGTCAGAGCGTCTTCTTCGTCTCGGAGCTCGGCGGCGATGACGTATGAGCAGTTAGTTCCGTCTTTTGTAATTCGTTGACGAACCTGTAATCGCATCCCGGTTGTAACTTAACCTACAAAATCCCGATGACAGCACCCGAACTCACCATTTAATGCTCACCCATAGGGCTAGTTCGATCAGGAGCAGCGCAATCGGGTGAACGCTACCCCCGGAGACAACGATAAGTGAAACCAATGTCAACGCCAGCAATGCCAGCACGCCATCAACAAGGAGTAGAAATGTCGGAGTTAGAGACGAGCCTGGCGTAAGGACTGCGGAAAGGAAATCATTGTCATTGACTGATGTGTCCTCTCCTGGTCCGGGCTCGACCATGACGACGGATAGTTGGTCGACCAACAGCACCTGCCAGTGCAAAGTTCGGCAGAGTTCGGAAGATACGGCCCGATTACTGTAGACGACTTCAGTATCACTCAAGACCCCGGCTCGGAGCTCGGAGTCTGCGCGGCAAGACCTATCAATCGTGATTACTGTATATTTAAGAGTGCGCATATATACAAACTTGTAAGACTATTGACAAGTCCAATGTAAGATGTTAGTATGATGTATGATACGGTCTAAGTTAATGCAAAAATCGCGAGTCCTTGGGAAAAAAAAACAGATCACACAGCGACGACGGCAGCGCGCATAGGGCCGGGGTCGTATGCGGGCGGTGCATCGCCCAGTACACTCTCGTGTCCAGACACCAGGCGCTCGTACGCCAGCGTCCGCTCGAGCACGTCGCTCGGCACTTCCCCGAACTCTACAGGCGACATCAAACTGTCGATCCTGGGCGTGTTGCCCTCGCGTGCGCGACGGGCGCGCTCGGCGGCGCACGGACACGCTGGCGTCTGCGCCGCATGCATGGCGCCTTCGTCGAGCGTCTCGGAGTAGCGCGGCAACGTGGTGTACTCCGCACGTGCATAGCACTGTCCGGGTATATGGTCAGCCAAGGGATTATTTTTGGGGGGAGAGGAGAGGAACGTACAGAGAGGATGTGCACGGGGGTGCGCACGACGACCTCGAAGAGCCTTCGTTTGTTCGTCTTGGGATCCACACGCGGGCCGTCACCGCGTGTGAGACGCATCGTGAAGCGAAGAACGTGGGAGACGTGGATCGAGCTGTCCCGGCTTCTGCTTGTCGGGTGGAGCACGTTGCAGTCGGCCGGGAGGTGCAGGTTCGCATTAATAGGGCCATGGGCCCGGCCCCAAGAACTGCGAGACTATTGTCGACGGGTTACCCTGGCGCCGGAGAGTAGGCGAGCGGAGATTTCTCGTAGGCAAGTGGATCGTCCTGGCTCAGTGGGAGTAGTCGCTTTGATTCGTCGCTACATTGCAGATTGAGGAGTTTGTGGACATTAGTGACGGTACGAGTCATGTTCATCCCGCCGACATAGCTATCAATGCGTTCTAAAGACGGGAATGTAATGTCTCAAAAAGGAGCCTGTCGCTCGACGCAAAAGAATTGCTCACCTTCAAGGTCCACCGCAAGTTTATACATCTGGATCTTGGCTAACGGCATGAATGACATCTTGACGTTGAAGGACGAGCCAACAGTGAAAACCTTTCCGGAAATGTGGAAGAAGTACTGTAACTGATCGTCCCAAGGTCTCTCAATCAGGACGTCTCCTGTCGTCTCGACGTCTGATTCGGCGGGGATAGACACGACTTGCACCTCGCGAGTGGCGGACAGCTTTGACGTGAACACGCCTGGTCGGCGAGCCTTGGCCACAAGCTTCCATGTGATGGAACCGCCATCACAGTCCAAAGATGTCGGCATGTGTGACGGAACCTCAAAAGAGATTGGGAACGTATATGTTCCTGCCCTTGCGAGTCAGAAGGCGGTCGACCCAAACTCGAGATAAGCCACAGACCTTTCCTGAACTCCTGCCATCCGTCTCCCACCTCCTTGTGCTCCTCCTCTAGTCCGAAAGCCTCACCCACCCTACCCAGAGCATGGTGAGAGAAGAAAGAATGCCGTTTTGTGTGGTTCTTCTCCCGGCCAGTTGGCTGAGGACTCTCCGAACGATTCTCGACCGGAGAATCCGGCTGGGAACTTCGCCCAAAAATAGAACCAAAGCTCAAGGAAGCATGTGACCGGTGACTCTTCCCATTTTGGGTTTCTGTCCCCGTCGGAGTATTGCGGCTCCGACGGCTCGAGGAGCGCGACAGAGTCTGGCTCTCTCCTAGGCTCGCGGTGCGAGAATGTTCGAGACCTCTATGTGGCGGGATGTCTATTCAAAATCAGTTCATCGATAAGGAAAGAAGAGGCGGTGAGAGAATGCGTACGTGCGGCCGCTGGGGTCTCCACCGCCAGGGATGACGAAGATGACGAAGCAGGGGACGAGGCAAAGCGGGATGAGGTCGGCGTATGTACCGTCGCAGTCCTCTTCTGTTGTTGGGGGAAACGAAAGCTGGCGATGGTGCGGGTGGACGACGATTGTGATGCTGCCACCGGGTCACGCTGAAATACGAGATGATCTGCGCTGGAACGCCTCCGGACACGCCTTCCTCGCTGACGGGTCTCATCGGAGACATGGACAGGAGCGGGGGCAGGTGAGGGCGCGTTCTATTACCGGAAATGGAGGGGGCGGGGAGGACGGAAATGGAGGTGGGGGATGATGTTGTTCGCTCTCGTTTGCGTAGTGGGAGATGCCGGGGTCTACAGACAAAGACCGCCTGTTGGAAGACGCAGCATGGAAGAAGACTTGTGTAGCGCTATAGATCTTGCGCGTCTCTGACGTGCCTAAACCTGAATTGGGCTCAGAAGGACAGTCGTCGGACGAAGACGCGGGGTTAGACGTACCCTCAGACCAAGAGGCATGAGATATTGCTTGTAGTTCCACTTGGATGCTCGAAATCCTGCTGGCCTTAGCGAGATCCAAGGCCAGTAGACCTCTGATCATAGACGGGGGAGTGGCCCCTCCACCCAGCGGAGACTGTACTCCCGCAACGTCGACAGTACGAAGGATGACCACAGGTTCAGTGAGGGTGATCGTCAGGGAGTTTTTTGACGGAGCTGGTTGAGTCTGTGACTGGGACAACATGGTTGCCCTTTGGAGGAGCAACTGAGATGGGCTAGCGGTTTACGAAGTTGAGGGCGATTCGAGAAAGTTAAAAGGCATCCCTATTATTTGAGAAGGAGCAAACCGGGCGGGATTCGGAGAAGTGATGGAATTAGGCTCATCAAACCCCTTTACTCTTCGGGCGACCACGGAGTCAACATGAGCCCGGCGACCGAAGAGTGACCAATCTCATTGCCATGTATAGCTCACCCCTGGCCGGTCAGTGAATACTCGACCCTTTCCGTCAATTCGCTTCCAAAGCAAAAACAACATCATCTCCGTCATCGCCTTCGAGCTGTTTCTCTTAAACGCAGTGTGTGTGTCAGCGATCCCGGTTGTGAGGGAGAGGTGTCCTCTTCGTCGAATGAGTTATGTGAAACCATTACAAGGCACAAAGGGTGAACATACTGGACTCGAACGTACCAACCCATTCGAAATAGCGATCGACGAGAAACCCCACACGATATGGTGGGTCACTCTGGCCCCCTAACTCCACTTCTGGAGCATGGATGGAAGGCCTCAATACAGGGAGACTCAAGGAGTCTAGTTTCGAGTCCATGAGCACGAGGGACACACGAGGTCTGAGAGCCTGTCGGATTTTGGTACGCGAGAACTCGAATGGACAAACATACCGGGACTCGTGCTCGGACAAAGACTTCAGCGTGGTGAGGGCGTGAGCGACTACAGACAGATACGACGCGACGTTGTGGCTGTTCAAACGCATCAGCACGGATCTTTGAAACAGGGTGACCGCACTTACAGGCCATCACCGTCAAGAAAATAAGACGATAGTTCGTGAAGCAGCACGAGGCACGGGGAGGATATTTCTAGCTGGGACGGCGGTTTTTCCGGATGCGCGACTCTGAGCATCGAGAGTGCCAGCGAGGCATGAGACGGGGTAGGGGGGTAGCTGAGTGCTGCACTTAGCTACTACACAAGGAACTAGTATGAACCGAGAATACAAACAAGACCTCCACGCGGGATAGGACTTCGTACACGGCACCGAATCCCCCACATTCGTTCAGCCAATCGTCGTTCAGGTCGCGGAGGGCCGCGACAAAGTTGTCCCGGGATGGTGTCAAGAAGACGGCGCGTGTCCCTGGGCGGTTCGCGAGGTGGGTCAGACAGAGATGTATGGGGGCCGAGGCGTGAAACGGTCCCTTGAGGAGCAATGTCGTAAATTCAGGCAAAGCGGGACTCGGGAGTGGGAATAAGGTGGTCATGGCGCCCTTCCGTTCCGTGAGACGCCTCGGGATCGACTTGACCTTCGCATCACGGCCAAACAGCTCATCACACCCGCATGCACCCTTTTGCGACGTACGTCCTGCGTAGCTACTACAAGGCTACGGGCTGGAACGAGGACAACCTGTACGCCAATTTTACGAGATCCTCTAATGGTGCGTCCTTATCGTCCAAGGCGAACACCCAGTGTAGATTGATGCCTCGCAGCTGTCCTCGACTTTTCCGTCCCCCGCGGACTGCACTTCTCCATATCGAAGTCCCCTAACACGCTGTTCCAGACGACGTATTCGATGAATGCATTGCCCTCGCTGAATGGCTCCGTTGGTTATATCTTCACGTCCTGCGAGCTCGACATCAAGAGTTCGAAGAACGTCCGTTTCAAGGACATGGTAGATCGATTCAAGGTCTACGACCAGCCCCTGAGACCCGTTCCCAAACCCGAGGAGTTCTTCGCCGGCGAGCGCGTCGATACTCGCGGTAAGTGAGTGCGCGATATACAGCCTCGAGCCAGGCGCAGAATGAGAATCTCGTCTCGCAGACTATCTCCTTTACGGCCGTCTCTACGTCCCCACCGGCCGCCTTGACGCCTTGTACTCCACGAGACTATCGTCCACCCTCCAAGCCCTCGTCGCTGCCATTTCCGATCCGCGGGCCGACGTCAGGCAGTCGCAGTCGACCTCGTCCCCGCGCAACCTCATGCTCAGCCTGCAGCACGACACGGGCCGCTGGTGCACGGAGTACACCTACAGCGCGGAGGACAGCATGCTGGGCGTCCGGATGCTCCACAACTTTGGCAAGCTCGTCGACGAGTCCGGATCCGCGACGTTGGCGTCTCGCCGCGGGGGGATGAAGAGGATAGACGAGGAGGACGCGATGGAGGGAGGTCTGAAAGGGCGGATCTCCGCTGGCGCCGAGATCTACTTCAGCGCCAAGGAGAAGAGCGCAGGAGGTTGTGCCCCGTCGGTCGACGTTCCTTCCGCGCGGCGGAAACGCTGATCTGCTGTGTTTTTTTTTTTTTTCGACAGTATCGACGGGCATCCGCTTTACCACGCTCCCAGACGCGACGCCGCCCTCGTTCCAGCCTCCGATTGAGTCCTCCTCTGCACTCCCGTCCTCTTTCTCTTCCTCCTGCTCCCCGCATCTCTCCCAGCCCGCGACCACCATCACCGCGCTCTTCAACCCCATGGTGGGCTACATCTCAGGGGCATACACTGCCCGGGTGTCCCGAGACCTTTCCCTGAGCTCGCGATTCGACTTCAACGTGTACAGCTACGAGAGTGAGTGGACGGTGGGAGCCGAGTGGTGGCTCCTCCGGCCGTCGCGGTCGAAGCCCGCCTCGGATGGCACTTCGGAAGGCCCACCTGCGTTCTCGTCGCCGTCACCCTCGGAGTTGCCTACATCGCCGTACGGCGTCACGGGCGTCGTCAAAGCTCGAGCTTCTACGTCCAATGTAAGTCCTGCAATCCTTCTGCGCACGCACGAGCTGCTCAACCTTTGTACAGGATATCGCGTTACTCTGGGAGGGTCGCCTGAAAAATGTTCTGGTCGGCTTGGGCGTCGCGTCCAACCTCTCCAGCGGGACGAAACCGATAAAGTCGTTCGGTCTCGAATTGTCTTATTTCAGTTCAGGATAATAGTAGATGTGACATGGGCTCAGTGTATTTTGTTCCATAGTTCGTAGTAACGGAAACGTCCACATATTCGGCCATGGGTGCGTCGATGTCAGTGTTAGAGTACAAACGGCGGCATGAGCGAACCGAACTTTGTGCAAGAAGGGTATCAAACTCGAACCGAAACGAAAAATGTGGAAATCAAGAAAGGGAAAATGAAGTTGTTCAATGAAGTAAGATCACAGCATAAATAAATTGAGGGGTGAGATATAATGAGCAGTAACGATCATTCGGACGACGCTGCCAGGTTCGTATCGATCACTTCCTTCTTGGTGGGGAGAGCCATTCCGAGAGTCCTCGCGAGCCTAGACCTGGCATCCATCGTGATGACCGGGCGACTTTGCCGCTGCCGGTGGGACGCTGGGGTGGACTGTGTACGAGCGTGGTGCGGGCCCTTTGTTGCGTCAGCCCGTGCCGCAGCCGCCGGCGTCGACGAGCCCGACAGAAAGCCGTGCTTAGCGCCGACGGCGAACGCAGACGGGCGCCCGAGCGTGCGCGAGCGGCCATGTGTAGGGATGCGGGGCTCCGGCGCGGGGCGTGGTTCCTCGGAGAGCCGAGACTCGGACGAGCTGCTGGATTTGGGTGCGTGGATGGACGCCGCTAGGCCCCGTTTGCCCACGTCGAGCTCAAAGTCTAAATCGGGTGTCTCGGGCGGTGCCTCGGAAGACGCACGTTCGTCGTGGAGAGGTGCATGAATAGAATCCCCCAAGCCTCTGCTTGATTGTGGCGTAGTGGAGGGGCTCCCAGAAGCGGCACTGGAGAGGTGCGGTGGCGCGTCCTTGTTCTTCGAGGTCGGGGCTGGCTCTGGGGAGGCAGAAGATCCTTCGCTGAGTGAGTGCTCAGATGACCTCGGAGTATGGTCTTCTTGTTTGTCCACTTCGATGGGCGGTGATGGGGTATCGGAGACACCGGTGACGTGACCACCCTCAAGCCCATTCAGTCCAGAAACCGGCGCCGTAACAGCAATTCGGGATGGTGATCCAGAGTCGACAGAAGGAGATGGAGGGCTGGTCTTGTCAAAGCTCTGTGGGAGCTGCTTCAACGAGTCGTCGAGGATGGGCGACATCAGTTGCAGCCGTGCTTTCTCGATGCTTTCCGACGGGCCAGGATCGGCACCAGCAGGTGTGCCCGAGCCAGGCGAAACTCCCCAATCGTCTAGATCCGGGAGACTGTCATCCTCGTCTGCCCAGTCGATATGGCTACCGGGGGTGGATGGGCGATGGTCCATGGCCAAGGCACGTACATGCTCTACGAGCGAATCGATGTTCGTCTTTGTTGAGAACGACGTCACTGTGGGGCCAGCAGAGAGATGCGGAGGCGCATCCTTTGACGCAGGCGCTTTGGGTGGTCCGTGGGGAGACGAGGGGCTCGTACGCGCCTTTCGTGCCTTCATCACAGACGCCAGTGCCTCGACCGTTAAGTTTTCAGAAGACAGTGTGACTGCCGAGGACTTGTTGTTGTGAGACCTTCGACGGCGCGCAGTAGGTCTGGAGGAGCTGGTAGATGCGGAGTGCGGCGCTGAGCCCGAGGGATTGACGGTCGGGGATGCGGGCTCGATCGTCAACGAGGGCAAGTTGTTTGCAGCATGTTGCGCACGGCGAAGCGGTGGGCTTGGGCTTGGCAGTGAGGTCTAAACTAGGGGGAGGTCGAGGGAGCGATGAAGAGGGGTTTTTCGTCGAAGCGGATGTATTTGTGGGTGGCACTGCTGGGGGCTGGGCTGGCTTAGCTGATTCTGTGGGGGTAGTTGGTGTATTGTTATTGTCGGCAGCAGTTGGAGGGGAGCCGTGGGCCCTGCTGCCTCGTATGGAGGCACCTCCACGTCGACCCCCTCGACCCCCTCGACTGCGGTCACCTCGGTTTGCGCTACCACGGCCCCTGCTCACACCACGAAAAGTAGAACCACGCTCTCCACTGTGTCCCCAGTCGAGTCGAACTAGAAGCTGGGGCGGAAGGCGGTGGGAGGGAGGAGAGTGAAGCCATTAATAAGGGGTCACCGATCGCCGGGGTCAGATAAGTATGTTCTTTCAAAACGGTCGCGTTGAGCGACGGGGAAACTCACGAAAAGATCTAGAATGATAAACGCACCAGAGAATCAAGATAAATACAGGGTGTTGTTGTTAGGGTAGAGAATATGTGCTGGGTTTGGTGGAGACGGTCGAAGTCCCGGTTGGACCCTGAGCTTGACCCGAAAGTGGCCAAGACATCAAAGACATCCCTTTCGCGACAACCACCATGTCCAAAGCGTCTCAACCAGAACTCAAAAAGGTCTTACGAGTCACTCTGTCTCAAGCTATATTGCTAATGATTCCTTAGTTTATGGACAAGAAATTGTTCGTCCATTTGCAAGGCGGCCGTAAGGTCAGCGGAACGCTGCGCGGTTACGACCTTTTCCTCAACTTGGTTATCGATGATGCCCAAGAAGAGACTACACCCGCACAAAGACACCCAATTGGCACCGTCGTACGTGGCACTCTTCCTACCATCATCAAATGACCGTTGATCTATTCGGATAGGTCATCCGTGGCAACAGTGTCACTTCGATGGAGACACTGGAAGGATTATCATAGCATATAGTGTTCGCCATCCGTCCTGAACGACTAGTACAGCTTTTCATATAAAATTGTATTCGTTTGCAATTAGCAACAACAACGATAATAATAAGGGAGACTGGGAAGCGGAGAGAAATGGACGCGTAGTGCTACATAGGGCGCACAAAAATGGATTTAAAAAATAAAATAAAATAAGAAATGAATATACGCCATGCTCTTGCATTAGGGTTAGGGTTAGGACATTGTAAGAGCATAAAAAAAGGCCTGCCCAGCCCGAGGGCCGAAGCAGGACAGGAAAATATTGAGACGGTGCATGAACCGAAGCCCATACAAACCACGAGTTCCCCCTGGGGACAGGGTCGCCGTGCTATGGGAGGCCCTCATGGCCCATAAACCCAGGTAGCTGAAGGGGCCTATGCCATCAAGGTAAGTATGAGGATTCACGTTGTCTTCCAACGACTTTTATATGTCCAGATTCTGGCGCACGGACCATTCCATTTAGGGCCGGTACATCTTACCACAACGCGCCGCTCGCCAGTCGCCTCTCCAATCACTGGCATCCAAACCCTCGTCCCACCCGCGAAAGATGCCACAAACAAGACAGCGTGTATTATTTGGTCGTTGGTTGGCATAAATTACCAGTGCCGCAATATCGCAGAACTGTACGGTACGAAATCATAGCTAAACAAGCAAGCGTACAACAACCGATGCGAAGGCACTAGCGAGTAAAGTGCGAAGAATTGATGTTACAACAAACTACGTGTGTTACTGGAACTTAAAAATGTCGTGAAAACGGAAGAATTGAGTATGGAATGGTCGGGCGGGCGATTTCCAGGGGACACAACTTCGTTGCTGGTATGTGGCCGCACAGCAGCCCAGCAAAAAGCCATTCAATAATGCATAGGACTTTGTGGCGCATCGATAGTGTCCGCATTGATCGGGTTCTGGGCCAACGGAGTGGAGTCTATCGGTATCCTGCCCTGCGCGTCGCGCAGCTGTCTTCGACCAATAAGTGTTGCTCCGTCAATGCTGAGCTCGAACGGTTTGCCGCCATGGCGCCTCGGTGCGTCACGCTGCCCAGCGCGGCCGTCGTACGCTTCGCGAGGCACGCGTTGCTGCTGTTGAACCTGGGGTTGACGAACTGTGATCCCGTCGTCCGGCGCATCCTCATCGTCTTCGTTCAAACCAGCCAGGAATCCTGCCTGACCTGCACCACCACGGCCCCTGTATGCTCGCCTGCGTGCACCTTCTTCCTCCATCCGATGAACAGCGTATGTGATGTCGAATGCTTCCTTGAGCGAAGCGATACCAGGTGAACGACCATCTCGCCCTCCGCGAGCGGCGTGCAGGAGCGGAGAATCTAATGGGTGAATATCGCCGCGCGGAGTTGGTGGAGGCGGTGGCGCCGGTGCTGCGTTGCACCATGGATGAGCCAGAAATTCATCGATTGTGTAACGCTGGGCGGGGTCAATGCAAAGCAGGTGTGTGATAAGATCTTTGGCTAGTATAATTTACCCACATCAGCAAGTAGGAACAGAGATAATTTATCGTGGCACAAACCTGAGGCGCTAACGTCGTCCCACCACGGACTCAGGAAAGTGTAATAACCGCGAGCCACCTTCTCTGTAAGCACATTGATGCTCTCGTCATAGAATGGAGGAAAGCCACATAAAACGGTGTAGAGGACACATCCGAGAGCCCACATGTCCACGCTCTTGGAATATCGCTCGTCTTTGACAATTTCCGGGGCAGTGTAGCCCACTGTTCCGCACGGAGTCATTGTCTCTTCGTTCCAAATGACTTTAGAGAGGCCGAAATCCGCAATTTTGACGCGGCCGATACCACCTCCGCCTACACCTGGAATGAATTCCCCTTCGTCCTCTTTCTCTTCGTCATTCTGTCGTATAATCGGGTCTTTGGATGGGATGATAGGTATTCGTTCGAATATCAAATTCTCCGGCTTGATGTCACTAAGTCGGAATGGGACCATCAATGATGACGAGTGATGGCCAGAACTTACCGGTGAACAACTCCTCTCTCTTCATGAAGATATCGGATCCCATGAGCAACCTGGAGAATCACGTGGCGGGAAAGGTTCTCGCTGAAGTACGTTAGCTTGACGATTTGATGGAATAGTTCACCACCCTCCATGACTGATCAAAAAGAAAGAGTAAGATTAACAACCGCCCGATGCGCACGACCATAGTAGCGCACATACGTTCCAAAACCAGAAAGAAGTGATCGGTGGATTCAGAGAAAGAGAGGAGCTTTACGATGCTGGGGTGGTTTGTCCCACGCATAATTTGTACCTCTGTTAATGAAACGAGTCACTGATTATCCCATACACCAGTGTAGCGATCGACGTGCCTTTCAAAATATTTGCACGCTGTGCGATCATCCGTCAGCCATTCATTCGGAACAAGGGAGTATTGTCGATATGCCGAGCAACAGTACCTCTGTTACGCGCGGCTTCTTCTTGAATACGGCGTTAAGATGCCTATCGCCCGCCTGGTATGGCGGGTCGAAGATGGAGCCGCGCGTAAAAGCCATGATAGATCTATATTAAACGGAACTAACCTGGGATGAAGTAAGTTCGTACTTGCGAACGGCTTTGACTACAAAAGGTCATTGTTCAAGTCACGACAATTAGAGAAGAGGGGCGGACCGGCAACAGTAGTCCCCGATGCGAGATCCAATGCCTTGTATACGTTGGAGAATGCTCCACTGCAGAGGTAAATAATCAGTTAAACGATAAAGGAAATCAAAGCAGTGACTGGCGCACTCTCCCATCTTCTGGATGAGCTTGAAGCGCTCCAGGCCTTTATAGGTAGGCATTTTCTCCTTGGCCGCACGCTCTTCTTGAACAATCTTTTCTACCTCGCGCGTAATCTGTTGCGATTGCTTAGTAGCCACGGGCTGTGCCTTGGCGGCCTGTTGTTGTTGTTGTTGTTGTTGTTGTTGTTGCTGCTGCTGCTGCTGCTGCTGTTGTTGTTTCTGTTGGGTCTGGGGTTGGGCATTTGCCTGCTGACGGCGTTCAGGGTGTGCACGTTGACGATTTGTGTATGTGTCAGCAGGGGGTAAGGCAGATGAGGTGTCGTCCTGACGGACATGTACGTGATTCTTGCCATGCCGAATGAGATCTAAAATAGGAGATCTCTTAAAAAGAATGACAAAAATGGTATGAAGTTGTGTTACTTTTGAAAGCGTCGACGACAGCGACACCGGGAGGCATGGCGAGGAAGGGAGTATATGCGTCCGGAAGATGAAATGTGGAGTGGAAAAAATCGGAGGCACTTATTGCTCTCTCAGCCCTGACGTCATTTTTGCTTTGTTTTGGTCACGACACAGGATTAGATTAGCGTCACAGGCACGGGTGATCATTACAACATAAATCATCATCTTCAATCTATTGTCACCTCCAGTCGCCGCTCAATACTACCTCGTTCTCTTCTCCGGCCGCCAAGTTGTCGTGTCGGACTACCATCACTTAGCCAGCCAATCGCACGCCGTCTTCCAATGCTTCCCTCGAGACCATCGTGCCCTCTTCCAGAGTGCTCCGCTTCCAAAGCACCATATTCTTGTCCGAGAGGTATTTCTGGCCGAGGTGGCGTATGTAGTAACAAGAGGCGCTGTAAACAAGTCAGCGTATTGACTCTTCAATAAAATAAAATAAAATAATTCTGTACCTGAGCAGGGGATATTCCCACTAGACTCACTGTACTTCGCCTTGATCTTAAAGTACCTTGTCTTCGTCCCACTCCAACCGTGGATGTACCATCGACAACAAGTAGATTGTGACCCTCCCCCTCCCCATCGCTGATCGCTGCTTCCGCGTCATTGGACCCGGGGGTAGGTTCATTCGAAGCAGGCTCCCAGGCAATGACCCAGACACCAGCGAATGTTGCCGCGCAGCCGTACATGAATGTCACAAATTGATGGAATTTGGCCGTTCGGAAGTCGCCGTAGAGGATGGCGGACCCAAGTATCGCAGACAGATTAAAGAGGACAAACTGTGTTGGAATCACGACCTGCATAGCCACGCGTCAGCATACTTTTGAGTGGGCTTAATATAGACCAACCTTGCTATCAAAGCGCATCAGTGCCCGATTAAGATATCTTATCTGGCCAACGCCAGTGCCGAACAGGACCTGCACCAGAGTTGTCTAGTATGGCCTCGTGCACTCATAATTATCACGCTCACTGCAAGGACAGGGTAGGTCATCGTTTCTTTAAACATCTCAAAACCGCGAGTGGCGAGGAGGGTAGAGATAGCTTTCGTCGACAGTACGGTGAATCCACCTGAACGACACATTAGATATTGAGTATCACATAGATATAAAGTTTCTGCGCACCAAATAATGCACACAGCCCAACATCCACTAGTACCCATCTTCGGCCTGCGCTCCCTTCGGAGAGACCCATTAAAACGAACATACCAATAGCGTAGACGACAGAAAAAACGAGGAAGACGCGCTGCGAGATGGCTTCGAGCAGTTTCTCCAGCGTTAACGGTGTATCTGACGCGTTAGAGGATAAAACAACGGTGACTGCGCCCACGATGGCGAACATGATTCCGACTAGATCACGCTAGGATCAGGGTACTGTCAGTTAAGGGCCGAAGAAGACTTCATAGGATCTTACCTTCCGGAGCCGCTCATGGAGGAGTAATGGCGCAAAGAGACAGTTGGCAATAAGCGCGAACTAGAAAAGAGTGAGACCCCTCCCACATGTGAGATCAAAAGTTGCTACCGTGCCGAGAGGTGCAACAACCGAAGCGGGAGCAAAGGCGTAGGAAATAAAATTCCCTGTCTCTCCAACATTCATTAATAAGAATCCGAGCCACCTAGGGAAAGCTTGTACCTCGCAGTCGGGAGAAAAGAGGGGAGGGCGTACCACAGCTTTGACCTGAGATACTCTGACTCTTGTCCCTCACTCTTCGACCCACGGCGACTCTCCCTGTTGGCGTATTTCGCGGCATCGCCGGCAACTGGCCTTTTCGTAGATTTGCGTTTCCATTGAAGCGGCGAGCCCCGTAGATATGCATCGTCGGTACCGCTAAGAGCGCCGTACGTCGGAGACATGGGTAGCAGATCCGCATTTGCCGCTCGCGGGAAGGGGATCAGGGGATCAGTCTCTATGCTCGGCCCCTGCGGTCTTGACTCAGGATTTCCGTTCCATACGCGAGCCTCCCTCTCTACTTCTGACGGAGGACCCAGGTCATGCTGGATGCTTACGCCCAGTGCCCCACCCGCGTCCGCGCTGTCTTCTTCTTCCTCTATGTCCTCGAGGCCGTGGCCGCGCTCGGCGCGCGCCTTCTCGAGTCGCGCATGAGCCAGCTTCTGAAGGTTGAGTGCTAAACTGATGAGCACATTCCCTGCAACTGCAACGCTGATACCAATAACAGTCGCGCGCGACACAGAAGGGAACTCGATATCCTCAATGCCTCCTACGTAAGGCAAGGTTGCGGGAATAGGCCCAGGCATCATGGTGGTATTGGTGTATGCGTGTGTCGAAATCGGGTCTGTATTTCAATGGATGAGATACTGCGGCGTGTGGTTTGACATGCGGTTGGCCGAAGGTGCACGGAGCAAAGCGAACGTAAGACCGTGCAGGAGATCGTGATGGAGGCAATTGTCACGTGTAAGGACTTCTCTGCTTCTCGTGACAACCATAATGCGGGCTCGCCATACTGCACACTCAACTCCATCTTTCCCGGTATATTCTGCCGCATTTCTCTCACCTACAGAGCTTGTTCTCGGAGGCGGGGGTGGTGCTTCCAAGACCGGTATCAAAAACAAGCTGGTACTTCACGCTTATCTTTCAATTTTGACAATACCTCATTTCTTGGTTTTCCCCAGAGACTCTATCATGTTGACGAATTTCTTACCCTGAAACTCGCTAACGAACTTGAACTCAAGAACGGCGAAGATGCACCAATGAGCATGGCTGCTCACCCTGATGTACGTCCTTTCTGCAAGGGGTCCACTAGGGGTCCGCCCTGTACAATCACATGCTCATGCTTTCCTCGCAGGGATCTTCCTTTGTGTGTGGAATCAACAGCTCTGCAGAAGTGGTCGCGAAGGGCGAGAATTTGAATTGCCGCGTGTACGCCGTAAGCGACGACGACAAGTGGGTCCACCGTGCTGTCCCCTTCTTATACCGTGATGACGATCATGGTGTGAGCAGGATAGAATTCATTTCTTCTGTTGGGACACTGGGAAAAGATGATCCGGAAGACTTTCAGGTCTGTTCCTTGCAATCGTCTACATATCGCAGTCTTACGTGGTGTCCAGAAAGTCACAGTATTCTCCCCCGATGGGGCATATCTGGTCGTGGCTGGCTGCAGCGAGGTTTGTTCCCTAATCCACGCCTTCCATTTTTTTAAAATGAAGTTCTCGCTTTAGTTGTCCATGTTGACAGTACCCGAACTCGTATCCACCCATACGCGTGTCGACAAGGGTGAAATATACGATGCTGCGTTCTCGGAGACCACGGTATACACTCCGTTGAGCTTCCTCAACAAAGTGATGCTAATTGAGGTAGTTGGTTGTGGCAACAACCCTCAATCTTCTCGTCTACAGCCTTCTTGGGAGTAAGAAGGGCAAAGAAAAAGAGAATGCGGTCCTGAAATTAGAGAATCCGACTATCATTGAACGACCGAAGTTGCCAGGAGGGGACACAGGTACCTTTCGCGTTGCAAAGTGAGTTTTGGTTCCTTCGCTCTCTCAGTAACTCATTGGGAAGACAAGGTTCCATCCGCACGATTCTGGTATATTTTATACCGCCATTAACACGACTGCCTGCCCGTGGAGCCAAGGCAAGTCAGAGGATGGCGTACCTAGTACGCTGGAACACCGATGGGTGGAAGGTTGATCGAATAAGGAAAGTGGGGGTGAAAGGATTAACCGCCTTCGACTTAAGGTACGCGTCTCTGCGGTCGGTTTTATCAGCCCTAACGAGAACCGCTCAGTGATAACGGCAAGTGGATTGCCTACGGCTCGTCGGATTGTTCAGTCGGATTGTTGGATGCATTTACGCTCGCAGTAAGCCCGCTCTTGATTATCCTATCTCTAAGGCCTCCGAGATGAGCTCATACCGCTTAGCCACTTTTAAGAATTTTAAAATCACATGAATTTCCACCGACGGTTTTGAAGTTTAATCCTACGTCAAGGCTGCTTGTGTCCGGAAGCGCCGATAATACTGTGAGACTGATCGCGATACCAGAGGGACTTGGTGACAACGGTACGTTATATGGCGTCTGAAGTCGAGCTGACCGTTGACTCTTTGCTCAGCGTCGTGGAGTTACACCATCACGGTCATCATAGCTATATTCTGCGTTTTATTTGCCGTCGCACTTCAACTCTTCATGCGCGGCGCTATCTAGGTATCCATCTGGAGAGTGAAGAATTCGTCCCCTCCCGGATTTGCCACAACCTCGACCCTGCCGAGTTTGCTACTTTGTCCTTTAACACTCATCGGTCTCGGCTCGGATTTCGCTACTCTGACTGATGATTTCCCTTTCCGCACATTGTTAGCACATCACAATTTTCATTCTCTCAGCTATAATAGATAGGATAGAACCGAGAGTATTCTGTACCCGAAAATGCGAGTTGCAAACATATGACGATGGCCGCAATCATGGCAACTGCGGATCATGAGAGCCAGCGAGACCTCAGGCTACGAATATAGACAGAGAGCCAGCCCCTAATCGTAGTCGTCCTCTTCCACTAATTTTCGCTTCACCCCGTCAGCTTGGTCTTCTGCACCAGCCGTAACCTCCTCCATGGTTTCGTCTGCGCCGCTCTCTTCTCCGCCAGCGAAGAGCCCGTCGTCTTCATCGCTGCCTTCTTCGACCTCATTTGGCACGGCGGCCGAGGTATCTACCATATCAACGTCTTCTGAGGGCGTGTGCACGGCGTTGACGGGGTTCGCAATCAAAGGAGGGGGGATGACGACTGGGGGATGTGGAGGCGAGGCAGCGGGGGGGATGGCAGCCGGTTCCATGTCCTCGTCCTCGTCCTCCGACGCAGACTTCGACGATCTCCTCAATCTCTTCGTCGAACTGCTTCTCCTCCGGCGGCGGTCTATTCGGCACGAGGTCAAAGTCGACGGCGGTCAAGCACTCGTTTACGGGCGGTAAGCGGAGGCCGAAGACTTCGGGCACGGGCGGGAGAGACTGCGCGTTGACCTGGGTGGCCAAGGAGAGGGTATACTGTATATGTGGTGTGAGACGTTGGCGATGATAAACAGTATAAATTATCGGCACCTCTTTCGGAACACGCCCGCCAAACTCCCAACCGACGCGGGCTTGCACGGCAAGCGTTACATCGTCCATCTCGAGCTTGTTTGGGCGACCGGCATGCTCTGCGTATACAAGCGCGTCTGAGAGGACCTGCGCGGTGTACCTGTGAGAGAACTCGAGAAGCTGGTGCAAGACCCCCGGCTGTGCATCCTGCACCGTAGGCGTCGAGGCTAAAAGTAAAGCGATGGCTCGAGCAGCCGGCGGGAGAGATTCCGTCGAGGGTCGGGACATGAGATGGAGCTTACATAATTGGAGCGGGTAAGTTAGAAGCCGCGCCATGGAGCTTCCGTGCCGTGCCTGAGATGATGAAAGATGCGACTCCGACTGCGTAGCTCTCTCACGCTCTTTACCCCAACGTTCACCATGTTGTCCACCCGCTTTACCGTCTCAACGCTACCTCGCCTTTCTCGTCTCACTACTCGCCCGGTCATCGCAAGGGCATATCATGAAAAGGTTATTGCTCACTATGAGCGCCCCAGGAATGTGTGTGGTCACGGCTTGCGCATTTTTCCGTCCGTTATCTGATAACCGCCTCCCCGTTCACAGGTGGGTTCGCTCCCCAAAGGTGACATAGACGTCGGTACCTGGGCTCGTCGGCGCACCTGCGTACGTTCATAATACCATAATCTCCCAGCGGAAACGGGCTGACCAAGAAAAAAAACCTCCCTGTCCGACTGTTTTGTCCTCATGGGAACGAACAGATGCGGCGACGTTATGAAGTTACAGATACGTGTCGATGAGAAGGGCATCATCTCGGACGTCAAGTTCAAGACGTTTGGCTGCGGAAGCGCCATCGCCTCTAGTTCGTACATGACCGAGCGTGTCAAGGGCCTTTCGCTCGACGAGGCCGGTAAAATCAAAAACACAGAGATTGCGAAGGAGCTCGCTCTACCACCCGTCAAACTCCACTGCTCAAGTGTGTCTTTGCGCTTGCTGTTTGCTTATCATCTCACTGACGTCATATTCAGTGCTAGCCGAGGATGCCATTCGCTCTGCTATAAAAGACTACCAGTCGAAGCGAGCTAAGCTGGCCGACACCACACAAAAGAGTTTTATTGACGTGACGCGAAGCGGGGCTACTGTATCGGCCGCGCATACGAGCCAGTCGTAATGGCGTTTCTCACTTTTCTCCCTGTTGCCTAGTGTATGATAGTATACTTCACTTAGTCTCGGCATTGCATCTATCCCATCCCATGTTCTCGCGACCAACAGTGTTCGAGTTGCTTCGAGTCACCTTATCGGAACAGCGGTGAACCCGCTTTACGTCTTTTCGTTACAGGGGATCCCGCTGGCCCAGACACACTGTACTAATCCCTTCCTTCGTGCTCGACCTGCGAGGCCCGGGAGGATCAAGTAGGTGGGTGATGGATACGTTAGCAGAGGTGCATGTGATGTCCTTTTCCTTGTTTTTCACTGAGCCAACTTTACTTTCAACCTTCCCCACATGTGATCCTCTTTTTAAAACTACATGATAGAGATAGCACAAAAGCCAATCGACGCCATTCCCCATGCCTATGATGTTGAACCCTTTTGCCCTACGAACGAGAATGTCCCGTTGGCGAACCAACGGTCGTTTGCTTCCTTCACGCGTTGAGCCGCAGCACGATTCGTCAATTCGAACCCTAATCTACCATTCAGCATGCTCAGAAGTAGTCAGACACCAAAGATCACAGACCTTGTACAGGGGTGACGATGAGAGACGAGGCCGTCCCCGAAGTCTGCGCCGAACTTGCGGCCTTTGAGAGCGCCGCGGTACGCAACCGGTTCGCCTTGGACATTTTGGCTACGTATTACGGATTGGCGCATCAGGCCCCAAAAAACAAAACATGAAAGGAGAAACCGTCGCACCGCGTGTCTTTGCCTCGCCCAGGTTGGCGCGAACCTTCCCCGTGCTCACGCCAATCATGCCGAGGCCCTTGGTCTGGTCAAATGCCCCGACCTCCTCCTCCGCCTCGCCGAACGCCATGCGATTCGTAAGTTTACGGAGCTCGGTTTGCGCGTACGCTTCCTTGGCCTTGCGCGCACTGGGGTGTCGGGGTCGTTAGTAACCCGCAGGGAATAAGAGAAGCTGCACGCACCGCCTGCCACCACGTCGCTTCTTGGGGCCATCGTTGGGTATGGAAAGAGCTTTGACCACCTTCGATGGTGGAGGCGCGGTCAGCCGGTCAAGGTGTTTCTCGATCTTTTCTCGGAGTTCTTCTCCATAACCACCTATAATACGACACGTCACGAAACTGCGGGGGATAAAGTGGTAAAGCAACGACCAACCGTCTCTTCTGTTCCGTTCTAGGTCCATTCGGGCGGCCAACACGCACTTGGCGCCCACGGTACGCTGCAACTTGAGTTGGTGCTCCGAAGGTGTGCTCTGAATAAGTTCGGACTGATACACGAAACCAGTATGCCGTCTTTGCGTCGCGCTAGAGAACCCTGCTGCTATTTTCCGCTGGGCGCCAAGAAGCTGTGATAACGAGAATCGTTGGAACTGATAAATGCGGCAAGAGACTCGAAACTGACATGGACATTGCAAGCGGGCATCTTGGCGAGTCCGTTCAAACCGCCCGCTACACCGAGTAATTTCGCCGCTGTGGTTGTACCGACGATAGCTGACAAATTTGGCGCAAGAACATTCATTCTCGAACTGACGTACATGAAGATCTGAATTCAGCGAGGTGGTGAATCCGTCCGTCGACAATGTAGCAATTTAGATAGACTACGTACCTTTGTCCGAACCTTTTCCAGACGGTCGGCGAGATCACAAGCACGTTCTACAGATTGCCAACCCGAGTCTGACAACTTCTGTCCTGTTGAGGTCGTTGCAGCCATTAAGACACTCATGACGACCGCTGGCGGGATTTCTTTGAGGTCAGCTCTGGTTGGATCCTTGTGGTAGAGCAGCCAGTGAATACAAGTTAATCAACTCGGCGACTGCAATTTGACCGCGCACCTCATCATTAGCCAGTTTTCGGACGGCCTTGACGTACATGTTCGGGTCGGTGATGAGCCGTTCCAGCTCAGGGAACTTCGGGGAGTAATGGTCTCTGATGAACTGCAATAGACAGAACGCCGAGTCAATACACGCAGCCTCCACACAGGAAAGCAAAAAATTGCCTTGTGCACAACAAGGATCTCGTTGTCGACGTCGACGGAGAGGTTATTTGCCTGAACGATGACGTTGTACTCGGGATTGGAGTGCACCGGTAAGGACATCGCCTCTCCCGACGACGGGTTGGTCTGATACTTTTCGATTTCCTAAGCAGAACGGGGGGGTCAACGTGAGCACAGAGCCAGAAACGAAGAAGCGTACACCCAAAATCTCGGCCATGCGTCTGCTCCCTTCAAGTCGGGCAACCGTCCGGACGTCGTCCACACAACCAAGATCCATTCTTTGTACCTCTTCCGCATCGAGCTCTTCGGCAGGTTTGACGCCTCCTTCGAGTACCATTCCTGCGGTCCCATCCCCTTCGCCGCCATTCTCTTCTTCGTCATCTTCAGACATGGCACCACCATCCGCCGTCGCTTTTCCTTTGACCGCATTTGAAGGCCCACCTTGTTCCGGCTCGTCGTCGTTGTAATCATCCCCCGCGTCCGAGAGACCATCGAGGTCGGCCATCAATTCGTCAGCGAGTGCGCTCATAGTTACGGATTGTTTGCGTGAAAGGTAAGGGCAAGCTGCGCTTGTTACGCGTCCATGGTCTTCACAGGTCACATGACTACGGTGCACGTCATTATTTAGGAGCACGGCCTCTTGGTTTTGTCATTTCTTCGTTCAGCTACTGTATGATTTTAACAACCCCAAAAGTAAAAGTCTACGAAAGTATCCAAGACAAGGTAGTGACAGAGACCGTCCTGTCAAATAGCCATCAATGAGACTCCGCCATCGGTTGTGACTCGTCTCCTCGTCCGAACTACGAGGAAATTGCGACTGAAGCGCAGGAGCTTTATTTTCACGCCCTCCGACCCGGAACCATGTTCTGTACCCACGTACACGCCGGTCGGGCAGCAGACAAGCGCCTCTCCCGTCTATACGAGACAATGCAACTCAGCTCCCTCTCAACAGCAACTCAAAGCCATGAAGACCGTACCTTAAGTGTCACCACACGGTCGAAGGAATCGTCGCTTGACATCGTAGCAGGAATATGCTTTTTCAGGTGCTCCCACCATGCAGAGGAGGCGAAACGATGCAGGATGATGAGACTACAAAGTGCAATAAACGCGGACGGAAGAACCGTGGGCTCTGTGGGAGGGAGGCCTAAGGATCATTGAAGTACCACTTGAGCTGATCGCACTAACCTTGTGTGCTCACAATCACGCGCATCGACATGTGTCGTTGCTGGCGAACAAGCGATAGCAACGCACGCGTGAGGCCGGTAGGGGTGCTTGCATCTGATAGGTACTGCGTCTCCCAGTTAGCCAGTAAGACCATAGGGGAAGAAGATGGTAATGGAACCTTGTGCGCCTCGTCGACGACCAGTACCTTTCCGGTATCCACGTTGGCTCTCTGAAATAAGCGAATACATATCTCGAAAATCGCCCCCGCCATTGCAGCGTCCACGAATGGGTCAGAGAGGTCGACGATGGTGACTCTTCCAGATGCGAATCTTTGTTCTTCCACTGTGCTGATATTACGAGCTTTAGAAGGCGACTTGGGCTTTCCAGTTGGCTGGGTGAACGTCATAAGAAGGTCAAGGCGCTGCTTGAGGCCACCCTTTTGCGCCGGGTTCATATCTTTCTTTTGTTCTTCGATTCTGGCCATAAACGCCGTATACGTGTAATCATCCCCCAGTTCACGCAAAATGCTCTGTTGACCATTGGGTCAACCACCTGCGATTTAAGTGAAACGGGTTTCCTTACAAGCACAGTTTGCATGTACAGCGGAGCATGATCGGACGAGTTCACAGCCATAAGAGACAGGAAGGCTGCTGCATCGAGTTCAGATGGGGAGAAGTACAAGGGTTTAACTTCAACGTTTTTCCCGAGGCGGCTATACACTTGTTGCATACGCTTCAGTGACGAGGGTGCCACATATACGACAACAGGGGGCGGCATCGCATTGTTGACAGTGGAAACACCAATATATGCCGCCTCACATGGGGCGGAACAGGACCCTGTCTCACCAACATGGAGTACCAGGCCAGACAGCGGCTTTACAAGTTGTCCCAGGGCAGGGCAGCCAGTGACGAACATATTCTCGAGGATAACCGACACTGTGTGGGATTTCCCTGATCCTTGGACGCCACATACCAGCGCCGAAAACGGAGTATTCTGCTGGAGTTGAATGATACAGCCGCGGTCTGTAAAAAGGTCACTTGCCGTGTTAAGATACAGTCTAGAGAACTCGTCATCCTGCATCGACATGGCCTGGGGTAGCCTATGCAGATTAAGATCAGGGAGTGAGAGAACGACTTAGAACCAGTCGTCATACCTCGACTCTGTGATATTACCGAAGACACCGTATTGCCCAATAGCTTGTCGCATTTTCTTGGTGCGATATGCCCCACGGGTTAGCAATGGTGCAGTTTTGAACTCGTGGTCATTGTCGAGGTCGTTGCCATCGATGCTACTAGCTACGCTCGTGAGCTGGCTTTCCTCCTGTTTTTGTTTTTTTTCGAATGCCGGTGTCAAAATCCACAGAGAATAAGAGTGTGACGATTGCCTACTGTCAAATCGCGCGTCAGTGACCGGGGTACAGAAGATCCCTTTGATGGATTGGTTGCTTGCACAGTGACCTTGCACGCGCATTAGACTGGGGACGAAGGCAAAGATAATATAGAAACCCACCGTCATTTGAGAATGGAGAAGACAAGTTTGTCGCCACAAGCGCAGAGTCCTCTTATATGAAAACAGTGGGAGCCGAGTGTGGCACTCGCATGCGGGTTACGTAGAATACTAGGCGCCAGAGAATAGATAACGCCAGACATCAAGAATGCGGAACTGCGGTGCTGTGTAATAGGGGGTCAGCGTGAGGTCACGGCGCAGTCCGCAACAAAGCCGCGAGCAGACAGCAAACTCGTGTCTGGTCGTTCCTGTCATCCGCCGTCATGACCCTCTTCGACGTCCCAGGGTGGACCGTTCCCGGTGCCCCCGTCGCAGTCTCGTCCAAAAAACGTAAACGGCCGTCAAAGCAAGGCCTCGATCAAATCCAGTCGGCGACAGTAAACATGGAGAAGCTGATGGAGCGATTGGCTACGGAACAGACACATGATGCTAACACGAAAGGAGATCATGGTGGGGGCGTGTCTGCAGACGCTGATCAATCTCCTAAGAAGAAGCGCAAGCGTGTCAAAGACCAGGTCCAGCGGTCTCACACTCCTGCACGAGGAGACGGGGAGCAACGTATGCCGAAAAAGAAGAGGAACGACAGGGAGAAGAAAACAGGAGCAGATAAAGTTACGTCCTCGCCGCCCCTGGCTCCATCCCACCCACCTTCGCAACCCTCCGGCAATGCATTAACCAGTCTGCAACGCGGGATGAAGCAGAGTTTGGATGGAGCGCGGTTTAGGTATGTAAACCCTC
Organism: Lactarius hatsudake; assembly: GCA_024734325.1. NCBI lineage: Eukaryota > Fungi > Basidiomycota > Agaricomycetes > Russulales > Russulaceae > Lactarius > Lactarius hatsudake. Next base: position 553,877 of record JANSJP010000020.1, on the reverse strand, counting down.
CGCCACTACGCGCCCAGGGCGCCATCGACCGTATCTCAGGTGGATCAATGAGAAGCTCTACAAGTCGGACGGTGCTCATGCGCATGCCATGATGCGTGAGGATCCCGCAGTATTTGACGACGTACGTTCCTCATACTTTTCTCCGGAGTGGTATTCATTCGCGCGAGTCCGCAGTACCACAAGGGGTTCCGACGTCAAGTGGAGTCATGGCCCTCCAACCCTGTTTCTCATTACATTTCGACGTTGTTGGCGTACCCGCCGCGCACCGTCATCGCAGATCTTGGTTGCGGAGACGCTGCGCTTGCCCAGGCACTTATACCAAAGGGCTATACCGTCATGTCGTTCGACCTGGTGTCGGACCGTGCTTTTGTGATCGAGGCAGACATCTTCGAACGTCTTCCCCTGCCTGGATCCGAGGGTGACAGTGACGGAAGTGGGAAGTCCGGCCACGGACACGGACAGGTGGTGAACGTGGTAGTATGTGCCCTAAGCCTCATGGGTACAAACTGGCCGAATTGTATCCGCGAAGCATGGAGAATCTTGCGTCCCAAGTGCGTATCGACTCTAAGCCCAGAATGCGGGAGCTTACGCCTACCAGTGGTGAACTCAAAATTGCCGAGGTAGCCAGCCGGTTCACGGACGTCCCAACAGTTCCAGTCACTCGTCGAATCTTTCGGATTCAGACACAAGTCCACGGTGTGTACTTTCCACAACTTTGTTGTTACTGATCTTAACTCCCTAAATGCAGGATGATAGCAATACCCACTTCACTCTTTTGGAATTCGAGAAGACCGGTCGTAAGTTACGAGGCGAGAAAGAATTGAACAAGCTTTTGGCAAAAGGCCATATACTGAAGCCTTGCGAATACAAGAAGCGATGAGTTCCGGATTCGGAGAATATTCCTTCCGCGACCACTGGCACGTATATGCATCACAATCAGTTCTGGGCGCCTAGTGCAGCCTACCTCGGATACTTTGGAGCTGGAGAATTGTCTTCGTCTGCTAATATATGCTCGTCGAGTCTCGATTTGCAGCCGAATCGGGCGAGATCGTTGCAGGCGAGAACAACGATTGAAATGAAGGGTCATCACATGCGTTCTGAACGCTTGCAGAGATAGCTACAGTATATAAATAGCATGTAGCACGTACGCGTAACATGCACACTCATCGATGCGGATTATCGACGGTCCTATGACAGCCCCCTTGCGTTCTTACAACGGCATTGCCAGCGCACGATAGCAACGCACGGTGCCTATGTGGGACGCTTCGAGCACATGACAAAGGGAACTCAATGGCATCGATCAGGCAAGTATCAGGCAGTCGAGAGTTCTCGGCCCGGGAAACCTCGGCTAAGATGTCGAACAATCTACATGTCCTCTCTCACCCTCTCGTGAATACTCGTTTGGCAAAGCTGCGGCAGGTGTCTACTACGTCTAAAGAGTTCCGTGAAGTATAATCTCTTCACCTCTGTTTGGCCCAGGTTTGTCCCTGAGATAGTACTACTACAGGGCATCCATGATCTCAGCATCATGCTCGGATATGAGGCCAGTCGTGATCTCGAAGAGATACCTTTCCAAGGCGTAGGGACATTTAGTTCCTTGCATCATTGACTGACCCCTGATGGAATCGTAGCGATCGCCTATCGCGACCTTTACTGGTTCGGTTGTCAAGCCCAGAGTTGGACTCACTCCCATACTGCGCGCCGGACTAGGCATGGCCGACGGTCTTCTGACCTTGTTCCCGTGCGTATTCTATGGAGCCTCGAGTCGCTGTTCACTGACAAGTTGGCGCAAAGTGAGGCACCCGTGTACCACCTCGGCATCTATAGAGAAAAAGTGAGCTTGCAACCCGTAGAATGCAAGTCTGTCCGTCGTCTAGCTCGTTATGTTTGCCAATCGTTTTTTCCTTTTCTTTCGCAGATTACTCGAAGTTACCAGAATCGCCGCCCGTTGACTTGGTCTTTGTACTGGACCCCCTAATTGCTACCGGCGGAACCGCAACAGCCGCTTTGCACATGATCGCGGACTGGGGCATTCCAGGTATGCAATATACGTCCCTCTCACATAACGAATCCAACATATCACATATTAGTGAGCAAGATTAAATTGCTCTGTATCTTAGCTTCGGAAGTTGGGCTCAAAAATGTGCAATCACGGTTCCCTGGTGTCGAGGTGGGCGGTGGCCAATTCATTACAGACGGCGCTTATTCTCACATTGAGTAGATATGGGTCGCTGCTACCGATCCCCAGTTAACGAGTGATGGCCTCATCTCGCCAGGATTGGGTGACACAGTAAGCAATTCAAACTAACGGATACGTCATTCGTCTGACTGTCCCGCTAGGGCGACCGGCTCAATAATACAGCCAAAGAGCATTGACTGCGTTATTATCGCTTCCGGTCGTATTAGGATCCCCTCCTTGTATTGTATGACAAGCATTGGCGCAGTGGTTTTGAATCAGAAACTAGTACAACAATCACGAAACAGGTACTGTCACCTTTAGCGCAATATCAATTTCCCCGCACGATAAAACATCGAGTATAGCCCATGTACTAAACGTGAGTAGTACAGTAGTCAAAGTGTCCAGTGCGCAGGCATAAGCATCCCATCATGATCCAAACAACTGAAGCAAGCAATCGCAACCTGCTCTATTTTGTCTCATAAGGCCCACGGGTCCACTATTCCTCCATAGGTGAGATCAACGGACCCGGCAATACAGGCTGCGCCCTCGTTCTAAAAAGAGAATCGGGGAGGTTCATATTAACCGAAAAGATGAAGTAAAAACAACGCGGGCATACCGCTGCGCAACCTGCGAAGCTTCCCAAGGCCACATCGGCGCTAATCACGTGCCCTAAAGGTATACCGGGCAAGACGGTAGCCGAGGTCAGTGGCACAGGTACCAGGAAAGGTGCCGAGTGCCCAGCATTGCGCTCGAACTCTTCTTGACTTATTTCGCCCCTGCGTACTCTAGATACCTCGCGTTCACCACGCCGGAGGGCCTTGCTATCGCGCTGTGCCTTGGCCACGGAATTGTTCGGCAGACCGAGAACTGCGACAGTGTTATGGTCGGACGGATGTGACGCAGCAAGGATCCCGGGCTTGATCTGCCGGTGGTGCAAGCCTCGCCAGCGGATAGTGTTTCGAGCCTGAGAGGGGAACGAGCCGCGCAAGCTTCTGGCCGATGGTATTTCCAGGGAGAGGGCAGCCACATTGAGTATATGGTATACCATATCGCTTCTGAAAGCAAGTGAATGAGACGCGAGCAGACGCTGGATGAATGGTCGCACTGACCTCCCAGGCTCGACACGTCGCGTCGAACGCATCTGATAAATGAAACTGCTCGACCTTATCATCGCTGATAGGAGAATCAGAGACGCGAGTGCTTGGCAGAAGAAGACGTACTGATCGACGTATCTCCCAACATTGGTCTTGCAATCTTTGTGATAGCGTGGACCAGACAGCTGGTGGGAGTGCCAGACCAAGTCTATATCTAACGTGGGCACAACGAGCATGCGCTGCGACGAAGCCACCAGATCGAGGAATCTGGACGTTCAGGGTAAGAAAGTTTTGGGGCACAGGACATGATCTTTCCTCACGCGTGGTATCGGACAATTGCATGATGCAAGACGGCGGCGTCTTCGTGTTTCTCAAAATAACTCGACGAGGTCCAGCCGAGATCGTATATCTTTTTGACAAAGGAACCTTGGCGCAGAACCTGGAGATGGAATGTTCCGTCAGCCAAGAAGAACGCCGAGTGAAACACGCACTGCTCCGATCAGATCTACGGAGAATGGCCTTTGGTCGACATATGCGCCCAATACCTTGGAAGTTCTTTCAAGTGGGAACAGTGAGAACGACCAGAACCCGGTGAACGAGTACGCTCACATCTTCGGTTTTTCGAGTTTAGGTAGCGATTTCTTTATCTCGCTTAGCTTCCAGCCCAGACTCTCAGCCATTGCTACACTGGCTCCTTGGTTCTCCTGCCACTTGCGTGAATTGAACTGGTCAATGGGCTTCAAATTAAGCAAATTCTGTTTAATGTCCACCGCCCGTGCCGTGTCTTCACCGAGTTCATTACGCAAAGTGCCACTAAGATTCGTGTCAGGACCACGAATTCGTTAGGAAGGGTCACCTTACGGGAGAAATAACTGCATATTCGTAGACCCAGTTTGTGGTCTATGCAACAGATGAGCAGTCAGATCCGTCGTCAACTTTGCCACTGCAAGTGTTTCCCTGGTAATCTCGAAGTGCAGAACGGGCAAGCGCGAGAAAACTTCTGCTGAGCGTAACCCATTTCCTCGGTAGTGACATATGCTACACGTGTGTAAAGGCTCGGTGCTCATAGCGGGTGCTGATATTATAAGCGCTGAATACTCACGGACGTTGACAGCGGCCTTGCACTTGGGGCATAGCAGTTCCTGATCCGAAAGAACAGCCGCGCACTCGAAGGGGTCAAAGGATAGCCCGGTCTTCGTCACCCAGTTCGATCTACTTGATGAGTGTGGCTTCCATTTGACCATATCGTGGATGGTATCCTCCGGGGTAAAGAAAGTCAGCCCGTGCACTGGGGGGTTACGAGCTTACTCACAAGGGCGTCAAGAAAGAAGTCAGGAATTGCAATGGTGAGAATCGCGAGAGGCTTCAGGGACCCGATACGGACGCAATCTTCGGCGAAAGACCTTGAAACGATTAGAAACGGAATTCTAGGAGCATTGCATATGCTAACTGGGGACTTAGCAAGTAAGCATGTAATACCATCCACACGTCGAGAGGAGGCATATCATTGCGAACGAACTTGGCGAATGTGTTCGGTGTTGAAGGTGGAGAAATATGCTCCACCCAGCGCTGAAATCTGTGTTTCTGGTAAGTGTATTTTATGTTAATCAAAACCATGGTACCGACCGCTCGACGGCCAAGTTGACAAACCATAACCATCGCCGCTCTCCATCGAGCTCGCGAATCAGAGGAGGCCACGTCGCAGGGGCCTCGGATTGAACTCTTTTCCTGAGGTCATGGAGTGCGCCCAGAAAGCATAAATGAAGCTTTAGATGCTTGATTTTTACAAGCGAGTCCTGAAGTTCATGGAGCCCGATACGAAAGGTCAAAGGTTTATCTCGAGAACCCGACGACGATGACGCCAATGGTTGACTAGGACTGTAAAGAGGGCTGGGTTCATGTACCTCCGAGTACGGTGGTAGTTCTGTGTCAGACATTGTATGGGCAGAGGAGAGATGCAAGTATCATAAAAATAAATACTAAGAAGCCATTTCTCAAGTTGAGAAGCAGCGCAAATTGGTCACCACCGCCGCCGCCGCCTAGACCGACTTACGTACGGCGTACTGTATGTGAGAAAAGTTGGTCAATCCCGCTTTTCCCAAACCTTCATCCGCTCTATCACCCCCATCATGGCCACAGATGATTCCGGTGTCTCTACACCGATCTCTTCCTCCTCCACTCTCACGTCTAAATCACCACTTGTCGAAAAGCAGCCCACGCTGCCCTATTCTTTCACCGCCTCAAATCTTATCGAATTTATATCGTCTCGTTCTGCGACCAGCTCAACCCTCTTCGTTTATGATCTCGCAGAACAGGCAGGTTTTGGTCTACTCTCCAAGGAGTGGTCCAAGTCAGACCAAGGCGCGACTTCCGTGATACCCTTGCAGACAAGATCCGGCGCAGGTTTGAGCCTAGTGGGCAGGCTTTCCCAGGGAACAAGCAAGGATGCTGTCAGCGGGTCTGTACTGACAGTGTATAATACACCGACCGGCCTTGTCGAGATGGTTCCCTCTCTTGCGTATGCGCCATCTCCCACTGTCAACAGTAGACTCATCCTTCAAGTTCCAACTGTCTCCGTGATTGGTGATCGCCTAACATTATCCCCCACTTTGGCCTCCCTTAATACCGTCTTGCCTGTCATACCCGAGTCGTTCGTTGTCCTTCTTTCGGCCACGCCTCAAGAATCAGTCGACATTGCCGCCCTTCGCTTATAAATTTCCAGCGCATGTCATCCACCTTTTCAATCATCACGGATCTTCTCGTGAAGTAAGCCAACTCCAAGTCCCTTCGATATCGTCAAAAGAAGTAGGAAGCACCGTTCGCAGTGTCCTGCAGCAATCGGGCTATCATAGTTTCGATTATATGGGCGACAGAAATGCACACACTGTCATCGTTGTGCTTAATGGACCACTGGCGTTGGCTCTTAAGGCAACTCTTGCCAATACACCACATGTCGGGGTGCTCGTTGTCCGGGTGCTCCGACCTTGGGACGAAGAGCTGTTCCAAGATGTCCTCCCTCCGACTGTAAAGCATATACATATCATAGAAGACGCACCCTTCGAAGCCTCCCGTGGTCTCCTACATGCCAATGTCCGGGGCAGCGTGTTGGATTTCCCTGGCCTCAATCCCAGATATTCACCACCAGCCCGTGACTCCCACTCGCCTTTCAGACCTGCTGGGCAAGCCTCGTTCCTTGACCCAATTCCTTAGCAACCTACCGTCGTTTCCCGCGGATGTCAAGTCACATGATGTGACTACCGCGGCCTAAACTTATATTTTTCAGCACTCCCGGCACGCCCCTCTCTTCTGTCCCCCAAAGGATCGAACAAACCTTCGCCCAGAGTCCCAGAGTCTCCGTCCGCTTACTTACAGAACATGACGTACTGTCCCGACCGGCGGCGATCGCAGCCGACCGTATTTGGCTTGAGCCACGAAACGATTCTGTTCCCCACACTCCACTTTCGGTCGGCCTGCCCATCTCTAACGACAGCGCGGGCGTGTGCAACTTCCTCGCCATCTTTGATCAAAGCCTACTGAAATCCCACTCCCTCTTGAAACATGCCAAGTTTGGTGCCTCTGTCCTGGTGGTGACGTCTTGGTCGGCACTCGAACTGGTTTCCAGTCTTGCTGAAGAAGACATATCGCTCATTCGAGACCGTGAATTGCACCTGTACATCATTGATGCCAACCTCGTCGCTTCACAGCTTGGGCCAGGTGGGGTTACGCAGAATTCATTGCAGGGGCTGATCGTCCATTTCGCTTTCTTACGTCTGTATTTGGGTCCCCGAGCTAGCGAGGCTGGTATTCTGAAGCTAACGGAGAATCTCTATGGCGCGTCTGTGGACGGCGTATCGATACCGACGGTCATCGCACGGGTGTGGGATGGCCTCGCCGAAGTTGACCTATCAGGTGCCGCTGCTGAGCCGAGCGACAAACTAGAGCGAAAAGATTTCGAATTTAACGCAATTGTTGCTACCGCGGAAGATGGAAATATCGTTGTAAATGGTGCTAGACTTGGGTCCTGGCATGACGCTGCGCGTCATTTGCTCTTCCCGTACGCCTTTACCGAGCAAGATATCCGTGGACCCTCCACAGAACAATACCCACAAAATCCGGCTCTGCACCCCGAAAGTCCTGACCGCACCTATCTGGTGACGTGTACCGTCAACCGCCGTCTTACACCGAGGGAGTACGACCGTAACGTTTTCCACGTCGAATTCGACACCACTGGGACAGGATTGGAGTACGCAATTGGTGAAGCGCTTGCTGTGCATGGGTGGAACGACGAGGTCGAAGTTCTTGATTTCTGCAATTGGTATGGCGTGGACCCTGCGCGCCTTATCACTATTCCAGTGCCAGGTGACGACACGAAAGTGCACACTCGGACCGTATTTCAAGCGCTCCAACAGCAGATCGACCTCTTCGGGAAACCTCCAAAGTCGTTTTATTCCGATCTCGCGGAGTATGCAAAAAGTTCCGTCGATAGGCACACGTTGCTGTTTATCGGCTCTCCCGAGGGTATATCGACGTTCAAGAAGCTTTCAGAGAAGGATACGGTGACGTTTGCTGATGTACTACGCCGACATCCGACTGCACAACCTGGGATCGAGGTGCTGTGCGGATTGATCGGCGATATCAAACCGCGACACTACAGCATTGCGAGCGCCCAGAGCGCTGTCGGAGATCGTGTCGATTTACTGGTTGTCACCGTAGACTGGGTCACGCCAAGTGGTAAGTAATAAGTTCCTACCCGCCCGACTCCGACGTCCTGACGAACTTGAAAGGGTCCCCGCGCTACGGACAATGCACCCGCTATCTGGCGGGACTCAGAATTGGCCAAAAGGTAACAGTGTCGATTAAGCCCAGTGTAATGAAGGTTTGTCCTCTCAAAGGCCTGGTGATCGTCGCGGAGGTTGTTAATATATCGATTGTGGTCTCTAGCTTCCCGCCGAAAACACGCAGCCCCTCATCATGGCGGGATTAGGGACAGGTGCTGCACCGTTCCGGGCATTTTTAGCAGCATCGTGCCCTGCTCGCAACCCAGGGAGTCCCGCTCGGCCCCGTGTACTACTACTTTGGGTCCCGTCATCAATCTCGAGAATATTTGTACGGCGAAGAAGTGAGTCAGAGATCATGCTATCTTCTCATGATGTGAACCATACCAATTCGCGGAATCCGAGCTGCTGCGATGCGGAGAGCGAAATACCCAATCTAAGAACAGCCAGCTGATCTTTTTTATATACTCCAATTGCCGCTGCTTCCGAACCATCTGAAACTAACTGCGTCCCATAGATCGAGGCATTCATCCAGGACGGCATCATTACCAAGGCGGGACTTGCCTTTTCGCGCGACGGTCCGAAGAAAGTGTATATCCAACACAAGATGCTCGACGACGTAGAGGCACTCGTACGGATGTTGCATGAAGAGCAAGGCGTCTTTTACTTGTGCGGGCCCACTTGGCCTGTACCAGACGTGTATGAGACACTCGTCAAGGCGTTCGAGATGCACTGTGGCATGGATGCTACGACCGCAGATGCGTTTTTGGAGCGTCTGAAAGGAGAGGAGCGCTATGTGTTGGAGGTGTACTGAGGCCGAAAGTTGAAATGCATGTTTGTTCCTACACAACGAGATGAAATATGACTACAGTGCGCTATGAGGTATTCGGTCCACAAAACAGTTAATTACTGTGTAAAGTCCGTGAGAAAGTCCGATGGGGTCCAAGGAGGTAAGTGGGTAATTATCTGTCCCCTTGACAGTCCTAATCCTTAATCTACCACTTGCTGCGCCGCCTCCTGTAAATGTATATTGCTGCGGCGATGATGGCGGAGCCAACAATAGACAATACAACGCCCAGCGCGATTTTTGCGCCCTTGGAGAGGCCGGAATGGTGACATGAGAACGCAGCGTCACACGGCTTGCCGCTGGGCTTGTTGGCGGCGAACGCGCCAGCCTGGAGGCGTGTGAAATACGGATCGGAGGTGTCATTCAGGACTTGCATCGCCGCGAGCGTAAGCATGGGCGCGTTATAGTCTAGCGCAACCTATAGCGTACTGAGCAAAGGGGGCTGTCAAAGACTTCTGTGACGGGCTACAGTACCTCTGTCTCGGGCCAGTCGCTACGGATGTCATAGAAGTTGTCCTTGTTATCTGGCCCACCTACAACGGCGCCGTACAGGACGTAAGCCTCCTGCAGAGGGGAGGTGTCGATATTGTTGATGTCGTCGCCGCCGCTTGCCATGGCAGAGTGGGGGTTAGCGGGCGAGTTTGGGTTGGACCCCACGACGTAGGGTGCTGCGGCAGGACGTGTGGTAAGAATGCGAGCTCGAGAAACGCTCAAAGTACGTACCTGACATGGGGTTTCTTCCAAGCGCGTAATCAAGCTGTGTCTGGGAAAAATCCTAGAAGATCACTATCAGCGAGTGTCTCATTTCTCGAAGGTAGCGAACGCACCAAGTAATTCGTCCTCTTTGCTTGTGTGGTAGCGATTTGGGCATATCGGGTCATAAGCATTGCGGCGTTGAGCGCGGGGTTGAGAGACGCATCGTCGGAATCGCCAGGGTACCACAACAACCCACCTGCGGTCCGCCTTCAGCCCAGTAAGTAGGATCCGAGAAGATCATCGCACCCTTGGTTTTGAAGGAAGGGCCGTCCCCATTAATGATGCGATCAAAGTACCGTTCTGCCTCCGCCTGCCAGCCAGACAAATTACCTGCAAAAGTCGCACCCGCATTTGCCAGTTGGGCGAACAACACCGCCAATCCCGGCGTCTTTGAGTCCCAGTTGAACACGGAATCTGTTCCGCCAAGGGAATACTGCTTGTAGTACCCCTCTGCTTGGGAATAATAATCGCTCGAATTGGTCGCCCAGGAGAGAAGGAGCGCAGCCATAGCGAGTTCATCACCATACGACGAAGATGGATATGCGATTCCGGCTTGGGGGGCCGCCGTTTGATAGGTCTGTTGCCCACCGGATGCGTTCACGGCAAAAGCGTAGAGGTCGAGTGCGTGGGTCAGCAGCGTTTCGGCATACGATGAGTTCTGAAGGGAGGCCGGGGCCGAGTATGAAGGTCCGAGATTGCGGTTGGCATACAAGTTTGAGCATGCGGCGAATGCTGCGGAGGCGCCGGCTGCGGCGTCTGTACCGGGCCTAGAAGAAACGGATGACCGATAGATATGACAGTCATACAGCCAGTCATACAGCACAGCCATACCTAGTGTCATTGATCTGATACGATGGACGGTCTTGGGGTATATTCAAATCGCCTCCCCAGTATGCGTTGTCCAAGTTCGCTGTAAATGGATGGGATTAGCGAAAAGAGAGAGGGAAACGCGATTATGTGGATCAATACCATCCGCAACTTGCACATAGAGGGTATGCGACGCAGGGTGTGCCTACCTCGCCGTGAGCACGTGAGTACCACTGATTGAAGGAAAGCACACGGGCATACAGCTTACCTTGATGAGCCAGTCTAGCCCCCATCTAAGCATGTCATCGAGGTATGCGGTTTGGTTGGCCAAGTCGTATCCTAGGTAGATCGTCATCAAAAGTCTTAGAATTGAGTCCATTTCATGCGTACCTCTTCCAAAGTCGTTGGCACCCCAGCATATTGACATGATGGAAAAGCTCTAGAAATGGTCTCAGCGATGGTGGCTCCGAGCGGTGAAGGGACCGACCAGAGGGAATGTGCACTTGATGTAGTCTAATGTGGGATAATAAGGAAGTCAGAGCAAACCGAGATGAACGGACGACATACCGCCTGCATCATAATATCCACCAGACAAGTCGAGGCCGACGTCAGACCCGTCGTTGACTGCGCTGTCGTTTCTCCAGGAGACACGCTTCGTACTCGGAAGGCGACCACTGCGCTGGGCCTCATAGAAATAGAGAAGGTTTCCCAGTAGTGTAGACCATTGCGAGTTGGGAATGCTGTCTTGAGCGGATGAAACAGCACCAGAGGCGGAAGGAGGCGGGAGGAAAGACGCAGATGGCAAAGGCAATTGCGCGAGTACACACTGCGCCCAGAGGGCGAAGAGAAGGAAAAGGGTCATGAAGCAAGAGAGAGATGACCGAGTCAGCCAGAGTAGACATATTAATAAAGAGTTGCCCGGCGTTTAGATGCACGTTCTGCACCTTCCCTATCATTACTATGCCTTGGCCCTCATTACACTTTGAATTTCTCGTTCATTTCTCACTCAATCATTACCAAATTGAATATATGATGTCCTACATGACTCCTTAACATACTCTGACCTTTTTTTCTGCTAAAATATGTTGTGTGGCGAAGTTGGCAAAATGGCCATCCGTCACGCTTGCCGGCCCATGCCATGTCGGGGCTTGATTTGGGTGAGCGTTCGAGTGTTGACCCTCACCAAACAGTCAGCGGAGTCCCAAACTATCCAAAACGGGACTGTGACTACGCGTGACTGTCCTATTGAGGGGGGGGGGGGTCCGAATGAGGGCGAAGGCATAGTATGGCACCAACGCCCATCCGAACCTGTGTACTCGGCGTTGGCCTCGCCGGCCTCACCTTTCATGTCCCATTCATACTTGCGCTTCCAGAGCTATTTACCCTCACCGCCGTCCTCGAACGTAATCCGTCCTCTCCTGGAGGAAAGCTTCAAGATCGATTCGGAGTTTCCGTCCGCATACATCGTACCCTACACAGCGTCCTCGATGATCGCGACATCGATCTGATCGTAGTTGGTACACCGAATGCCACCCATTACGAATTCGCAAAATCTGCGCTACTGGCTGGGAAGCACGGCGCGTGACATCACCTGGCTGCATCGTAGCCGTGAACGCTGAAACTGTAGCCATTTTTGTAGTACTCGTTGACAAGCCCGTGACTACTAGTGTCGAGGAAGCGAAAGAGCTTGGCGAGCTCGCCAGGTCCAAAAATCTTGTCCTCTATCCGTTTCAAAATAGGCGATGGGACTCGGATTTTTTGGCCCTCCGTCGTCTCCTTTCCGAACCATCACACGCCCCCAAATCATTAGGCGACCTAGTCGAATTTGAGTCTCAGTGAGTGACCACACGCGATACCGAACTCGACTCTCACACAAAGCCTTAGCTACGATCGTTATCGTACTGCTCTCAAAGGCACTTGGAGGGATGAGGCAGGCCCCGCCAGTGGCCAGACCTACGATATCGGATCGCATCTCATAGACCAGACTCTTGTCCTCTTTGGACGGCCTAAGTCCATTACTGCTGTCATCGAGAACGCGAGGAATATTGGAGACCCCGATGTCGATGATAGTGTGAGCTTACCTGACTTCCAGATCAACTTGTTCTCATTTTCTATTTTCTAGTTTACAATTATCCTTCGATACCCCTCAGGAACGGTATCTCCGCACCCTTTCACGGCGATCTTGCGACAACATACCCTTTCTGTTCGCGCCTCTCAGCTGCGGTTTAAAGTTCGCGGCACCAAAGGAACCTTCATCAAATACGGCCTTGATACACAAGAGGAACAACTCAGAGTCATCCCGAAGCCGAACGATATTTTTGCTGCTGGTTTTGGTACCGAACCGACGGAAATATGGGGGACATTGGAAAATAGAGGAGCAGATGGGTCCATTGAGAAGTCGACGCAAGTGCTGTTTCACCGCAAAACGCTATTTCAGCTAAAGGTTGTGCACAGATGGCCCTCAACCGAGGGGGGTGGATACGTCAATTTATTTCGCAACCTCGCGGCCGTCATCCGAGACGGTGCAGAGCAGGATATAAAATGGGAGGAGTCAGTATCGGTGATTGAGATGGTCGAGCTGGCGCATCAAAGTTCGAAAGAAAGGCGAACCCTTGAGGTTCCCCTCGCATAGCGATATAGAGTGCAAGGGCAGGGAAGGTTTATAATATTGGCTTTGTAAGGTATCAAGGTACCTCAACTCGCATCTGTGTTGGATTATATGTTACAGGATGTATTGTGATACATAGACTGCCAAACGTCCGGGGTCGTTGATTCAAGCTTTAATCAGCCCTCGCGGGCTCGTGAGAACCCACGATGTCCCCCCCCTTGTACCACCTCAGCGCAGCACTGAAGCAGGGTCCAGATAGCACCGTTCGGCCATCATATTCATCACAAGCCGGACCTCTGACTGGATTTACCATGGGATCTGCTCAGGGTTGGCTCAGGACTGACTGAACGTACCGAAACTTGAGTCAATATTCAATTGACCTGGCAATAGCCTCCGAACAAGGCCGACCCGTACTTAACTCCGTCAGCGTGTCAATGGGTCGTGCGAGCCCTGTCATGGGATCCGGTGAGAATTGGCCGATACAGTACTGTGAGTCGTAATAAAGTTGGAAAACTGAAATTATTGTCACGGCATAGCGTGGTAAGCATGCCAGTGGACAATGTCGCACTCACCCAAGCACTCACGCACCTCTAAATGACGCGGATATTCCAGAACAAGCATCTCCCGATCTATGGCGGTCGCTTACTCAACCAAACACCGGCAATGGCAATGGTCGGCAAGCGTGATCTATTTCTCATCTCTCTCTTCTTTCGCAAACGGCCATATCAGATGGCACATGTAATTTTGGTCTAGGTGAGAAATTCGAGGTGTCCAAGGACGTTCGGGTTAAGTGTTTGGGTCAGTAATGGATTGTCTATCTATCATAGTTACCGGATCACTATCGATCACTGACAGCCAGCCATGCCAAAATTAATCGGGTCCGCAAAGCCGGGGTTTGTTTTCCTCCCCGAGACAGCGCTCACTCGCCAGCTCCTGGACTGACTGCTCAGAAGGGCTAAAAGCGCTTACTGTAGCTGCTATATGTATGGCGCGTGGTAGGATGACATACACCAGGTTAGTCTGACCACCACCCCTTACACGTCTGTCTCCATCGATACCGACAACACCTGCTTTTGAAGATGAGTTTGCTAGGAGAGGACCACGCGCTGTAAGTTGTCATTATGCCCTCGTCGTTGAAAAGAACGAGCCCATATTTCGCGACCAGACCTCGTACCGAATATGGGCTCAAGACTAGCGAACGCCTCACCCACGCACACGAATCACCAGTTTCACGCTTACTATCAGAGATTCTCGTTTTAATATTCGCCTTCCTTGTCGAAGCCAACCCTACAACGAGTTCTGCGGGTGAGGGAATCGGTCCACCGCAAGTCAGGCTTGGTTGGATCACTGTCACCCACGTGTGCAGTTTTTGGAGACAGGTTGCACTGGACCATCGAACCCTTTGGACCCATCACCGATTTGACCTTAGCCTTGAATGGACAGCCGAGATGCTCCGCCGGGCGGGCGATGCTCCTCTGGAGCTTGACCCTGTCAGAACAGTTTGTACCTTTCCCACCTTCCAAATGCGATGCGCCAACCGTCATCTCCCAATTGCTCCATCGTGTGAGCGCACTCACTATCGAGGAACGAGCTTTCACGCTGCCCATCCTCGACTCTCTAACGTCGCCAGCTCCCCTCTTGGACACCTTGAGCATCACTTCTAGTCAACTCGCCCTCCTACCGCAATCTCTTATTTCAGCAAATGCCCCCAAGCTTCGCGATCTGTATCTAAGAAACGTTCTCCCGGCGTGGACTACCGCAATCTTTACAGGGCTGAAAAGGCTCTGTGTTGTCCTTGATCGTCACATGGATGCCTCCCACGTCCCTACCTATCCCGAACTCTTCGACACACTCCAGTCCATGCCCCACCTCGAAGTGCTTATGCTGAGAGGCTGTCTCCCCCTTGGTCCATTCCCTCATTTTCTGGGAGATCGAACGATCCAGGTGCCTAACCTCCAGCACCTCTTCCTCGCCGGCCATACTTTCGGTTGCCACCAGATCCTCAAGCATTTAAATTTTCCACGAGAGGCCGTGGTATCGGTGACGTGTCTCACCGACGACTTAACGGGGCAAGATTGCTGCGATATTTTACCTCTGTTAATTTCGCGCCTTCCTCGACCCTCACTGGGAACTCTGGACGTATCGTGGAAAGATCGATTTGACCGCGCCTTTAACATCAGCGGAGATTCAACCTGGCACGAGGATGAAGACGTCAAACAGCCTCGGTTTTTGTCTCGGAGGGGGAATCGTCTGAGCGTTAGGTTCAATTTCAAATTCCTGTTGTGGAGTGCAGAGCAGAAAGTTCGGATGCTGAAGGCGGTCTGTGCTGCGCTTCCTACGGATGAACTTCGCGTCCTCACGGGGAATTTGGACTTGGGAAACGATGCTTGGTCCGAAGTCCTTGGAGCCCATCAAAGGCTACAACACATCCGCGTCGGTTCTCTCTCCACCCTTCGCTCGTTCGTTCCATTCCTTAGCCAGGAGGGCGTCTACCCGGATCTCAAGTCTTTGACGCTCTTCGACGTCGACCTCGGTGCCAAGCCGAACGATACCATCGCTCTCATGAAGCAACTCAATTCCAGTAGGCCGCCGAAGCTGAGTACAGTGATCATTGACGCATGTCGACTCAGACGGGAGTTGGTTTTGGCGATGAAGGCAGCGGCACCTGATATCGAGATCCGATGGGACGGGAACGGGGACGAGATCGCAGAAGGGTTCGATAAGCTAGAATACAGACTAGGCATCATACACAGTAGTAGTTTTACTTATTAATTGTCTTCCACGTGACTGGCCTCCACGTAGCCAGCGACGACGACGCCACTGTCATCCACACACTCTCACTTCATGTCCTTGCTCATCCGTGTCGAGCTACCTACCTATTCTCACTCGTTTCATGTCTCTGTATCATCCACTGGAATAATCAATGACCTCAAGCGTGAGATAGAAAAGTCTTGCCCAGGAAACCCGCGCATGCATGGCCAGCGCTTGATCTGGCAAGGGCGAGTCCTAAGTGACGACGAGAAGATGCTCGACATCTGGAGGGTACGTTATCCCAGCTACTGTTCTTACTCGCCATGCTCATCGCAGATATCGTCGTTGGGCAGTCGCCGAGCGATTCGCCGATTGTCCACCTCGCGGTTCATCCATCAGCTTGGCCTAGCAGCCCTCCTAGCGTTGCTACGCCAGCCAACTCTATTCGTGCGGCGGCGGGAATTATACCCGCTGTCCCCCCACCCACTCCCACTGGCCACAGCGCTGATGGATACTTTCCGGGTCACCCGCCGCCAGTGGTCCAGTATGCCGGCCCACCCCCTCGGCCGGCGCAGCCTTCGACCGGCTTACCGCCCTCAGCCTCGGCCGCCCTCCCTGCTCCGACGTCTATCCCAGGTCTTGCCCCAATATCGGTTGGGTATATCAACTTTGTAGCATTTCAGCATCTGAGAGCGGCGATGGTGCTGAGACGCGGTCATGCCACCGAGGACCCCCCTCCGCCCAACATTGCCGAGTCGAGGGACCTGGCTGTGCAACTGATGACAATGTGGGGATACGCATGGCCAACTGTCCTAGATGATGAATATCCTCCCCCACAAGACGAGTCCGCCGGGATCAAGTACGAGCCTGTGACGATCGAGTAAGCACTCTGTACATCTGGTCCTATTGGGTTCTTATCCTGCCCTGCAGTGGCCAGGAATATCTCAAACTCGTCGATCCGTCCAAGACGCCGACGCCACTACAGGCGCACGCTCTTCGTGTGTTGGAGCACACCTTTGCTTTACTCGCGATGCCCGTCCCGGGCGCTTCTGCAAACCCCATGTCACCATCAGCTCCGCAAGGTCATTCCCACCTCCCCGTCCACGTCGGCGCACATCTGCGGCAAATCGGCCTTGCACCACTTCGTGTCCGCCAAGAGAATGCGATGATAGCCGAGCTGCGAGCCGTGCCGATGCGTGCACTCGCGGCACCATTGTTCATGCTGACTCTCCGCACACTCTTTTTGCTCTATTTCTTTTCGCCATTTCAAAAACCGGTATTCGGAGTCATCGTAACTGTGTGGCTGCTTTATGAGACCTGGAACACGATCCGTAATGCAATCCCCCGCCTACACGCACGGGACCACCATCATCACCGCGCCGTCGACGAGGATGCTCGTATCCTCGGCAATGCGCGCGTGCGTCCTGCAGAAGCTGCACACCAACAGGGTCCTGACGCCGCACTACGAGCACAAGCGCCGCCACCAGTTCGGGCACAGGCGCCTCGCCCACGTCCCCCTAGCACAACCATGATGGATACGCTGGCGAATATTAACCTTCGGGAAGAATTGGGTGCATTGGACGCCCGTCCGGAGGCCGTAGCGGCGCCGACAATCGGACACCGGATCAAGACGTTTGTGGAATTGCTGATGTTGACTGCGCATCCGGCTGTGTGGGACCGTCGACGCGCAGCGCTTCGGCAGCGCGAGGGCCGGGTGCGTACGGAGATGAACGCACGAGACGCGTTTCAGTCGGTCGAGGGCGATGGGGATGCACAGGCGAATGAAGTACGCGCACGCACAAGAGCGGCATTGAGTGCGATGCACACAAGACGACCAGCGTGGGTTGTTGAGTATATGGATCGTGTGAGGGGCGGTGACTGGGTAGATGACCAGTAATAAAGTACAGTAACACTGACTCGTCAATGACAGTAAAATTACTTGAAACCGAGTCCAGAAAGTCATGAGTCAGGAACCCTCATTCTCCATTCCAAAACCCGTTCTCTGACCTGATCTAAACGCGAATGCTCGACTTCGACGCGCTCGGCCGCGAGCTTAGACAACGTAGACCGAAGGGCGTCGAGCCCTGTATGTACTTTCATAAACTCCGGGTTGTGGGAAAGCTCAGTAACGGTGAGCCGAGCGATGATGTCCGGCGAAACGCCAGAGGTCATGGGTGGTTCAAATGAGGGAGCACCCGACGGCTCTACGCAGCGAGAGAGAGCGCTTGGGTGAGGTTGCGTATCATGGGGAGGGAGAGTATCGTCGACGTCGACGCCGTCCATGAGACACTCGTCGCCGTAGTCGGTGTGTAAGGCCGTGGTGAACAGGTAGTCGTCGTCGCTGTCCATGAGACACCCGTCGTAGTTAGTGTGTGAGGAGACGTTAGCCTGTAAGTCGTCCATGAGACACTCATCGCCGTAGTCAGTGTGAGAGGCTACGGTGAACGGGGAGTCGTCGTCGTCATCATACATGGTAGTAGAGAAGTGAAGTGTCGTGCGAAAGAAAGTGCTTACACATGCGTGTGGAGTCGAGCGGCACTTCGAGCGTGACTTGGAGGTCGACGTCTCTCAATTATGTTCGCAAAGAGACTCTTCTTCCCTCTTTTTCCCCTCCTTTTTTCTGAAATATCTGCTCAAGTCGCGATTCCACGTTCTAGCGATTGTTTCACGGGCAACGCCTCGCTCAAACTCGATGTCTCCACCGTCTATGCCCAAGTCACCACCTCAGAATCTCTCGGAAAGCATTTAAACCTCGTTCTGCTAGGACAATCTCCTCAGATTATACAGGGCACCGCTAATGGGAGCTCTGACTTGGGTGTGTCCCACTAGCCTTCTACCTTTGTGACGTATTAAGCCACCTCCCTCTAGCCACATTGTTCACGACGACAGAGTTACTAACGTTCGACGTCCGTGACAACAATTCGTTTTTCTGCGCCACATTGCGACCTCCGTCTCCCCTACCAGCACCCGACAATACCTCGGGGTTGTACTGTCCCATCCCTGCCGGCCCTTTCGCCTTTGCTTCATACGCTCCACTTGGTTCGGGTCGCGAACTCACCACTCTACAAACGCGACTGCGCGCTGTAGACCCGTTCAGCAACGAGCTGCTCTGCATCGACATTGCGACTACGCCTCTCGACCCAGGTGCCCTAGACTCAGTGTATGGCCGCGCCAAAATCATCTTCTGGACGTCCATCGCGCTCTCCGCAGCATACTGGTTCCTCGTTGCCGCTGCTCGTCTGTCCTCGGCTTGGTCCAGGCGTTCAGGGTGGTCCGGCCGCGGATTTTGGTCCCGGGTCGAGAACATCGGCTTTGTCGTCGCTAGTGCCGTAAGCGGCGAAGGGCTTTCCAAATCTCCAGCGCTCATTCGGTTTGGTACGTTGACACGCTGGTGAACGCGTCCCAATTTAGCTAATCCCCGTCCCTCATAGTCACACCGTCCATGCGCGACGTCTTCTTTCACACGCAGTGGTGTGCCACGCTTGCCATGGTCGCCGTGCAATGGCCCGAGTTCATTTGTGAATACGTCTTCCATATTCTTCTTATTCGCTCCGGCTCTTATTTTCTGACGCGTGATCAGACCCCCTTCTCTCGCAAACGGCATGGGCAACCCTCTCTTACAGTACGTGTCGTGAATTCTCGTGTCATTTTACGTCGCTCTAATTTTTTCCCCAAAAGATGTCACACTGACTCAGGGCAGCGATAGCTCTTGGAAGCATTGGAACCCGGTCTCGACTCCAACATTTAATCCGCCTTCTAACTTTGCAGACCAGCTGAGTGACAGGAACTCTACGATATTCATCGATTCTGGCGTTCCAAATACGTTGTTCACCCTTCCGCCAAATGCCACCTCCGGAATTTCTTCGTTCGCATATACTGTCGGTTTGCGCCCCCAAGATCTTTTTCCAGTCTGTCTAGTTCTCTTCCTCTCGATCATCGCCAGCACGACCGTTTTGAGCTTATTTTTCTGGGCGCTGGACTCAGTGGTGACACATATCGTCAATACCCACTTTAGCAGCCGTCAGGGTGGCCCATACGGGACACGGCGCCCTCACTACTCCGCGGGAAAAGACGTTTTGGATGGCCCTTCTGTCCCGCAAGTTGTTGAAGATGATCGCTCTCATACTTCGCATTTTTTATTTAGGTCGCCGAGGTTCCCTCAGGGTTCACGCAAAAATTGGTTCCGAGTCCGGCCAGATTTCAGCTCTTTTCACTTCAGCGTGCTCCAGGGAAATCTTGTCCGCGTCCTCATGTTATTCCATCTCCCCGTGACCATATTCTCGTGCTATCAGATGACCATCGGTCGACACCAAACGTCCATCTTGTCCATCGCTCTCGCAGCCCTGTCCTTTACACTGTTCTCTGTCATCATCCCTATTTTGCTAATCCTCCGACTCTTCCTGACCTCGACAAGCAAACTCTACGACGAAACCTGGACATTGCTTGCCCTTGGCCCTCTCTACAACCATTATCGCCACGGGTCGCAGTTATTTGCGTGCATGTTCTTTGCTACGAGTTTAGGCGGTAGGTATTACCATTGGATGCGGCCAGAAAAGCGGCACTGCTCAGGCCATCATCATCCTAATAATCGAAGTCGTTTCTGCGCTTGTTACTAGTGTCTGGCTGCCGTGGGGCCATGGGGCAAGCATGGGCTTGGTTAGCTTCCTTTTCTGTGTAACTCGGATCATGGTTGCGGTCTTACTTGTTATTCTGACGCCGGCAGTAGGTATTTTGTGATTCCACCTCTGCTTCCGCCCCTGATCTGTTCCTTTTAATATCTAGGTATCGATCGGTATCGAAGCGGGTCAATGGGTGGCCTATGTGATCTTATTCACTCTATCCTTCGTTTACTTGGCCTTTGTTCTACTGTTGATCTGCAAAATCATTGAGGCCTTGACGCGAATTTTCGGCGGCATAGGGTTCGATCACAGTCGTCACACCGTTGACACTGGGCTTATCGGTGTCTGTGGTCTCCTGGGGTGCTGCGGTTCGCGCAGGGGGCGGACTCCTCGTAGTCGTGCAACGCACTCTGACCTCCCTCCGACGACTTCCCAAGTGACACTGCCCCTCACAGCGCGGAAAGGTTCCACGCCCACCCAATCTGGACCCCCCTCTATCTTCCGACCAGAGCATGCTCTTCGCCCGTACAGAGCAGAGAACGACCAGGATACTGGATTTATAATGGGCGCCTGGCGACCTTTCCCGAGGCCAGGCTACAACCCCGTCGGGGAAAATGGAACTCCCCCCGAATCCCCGGGGAAGACAGGCTTCTCGCGTGTAGGAGGCGGCCGTTCACATTTCGACACCCCATACTCCATCGCGACTGGGTCGGTTCACACGTTCCCATCTGCATCCGCAGATCACCCGCCCACGCCCCAGAGACATTCACACGAATCCATTCCGTCGGTCACCCCCTCGTTCGCAATCGCCGAGCGCCAGCCCCGTTCCAGCCTTCCGCCTGGAGCCATGGCCCCGCACGTTCGCAAGAAGTCGCAAACCGCCATCATCGAGCACGCCCCTGCGCCACCGAGATTGCTGATGGGGACTTCGCAGGGTGGGGCCGCCACGGGACCGTCGTCGTTCCGCCGACACTCGCAGCTCTCGGAAGTTGCCAGCCCGGTTTCGGACGACGATGCATCCGAAGTGAACCAGCCCAGGAAGCGCCACTGGTTCCAGCTGCGCAAGCCGCGTCGGCATAGCGATGGCGACGAGGCCCGTCCAGAAGACGTCGCGCCGACGGGTAATTCCGGAGAAGACGCCGCCGGACGGTCGTTCGTCGTCGTCCGCGGCAGGAAATCGTCCCAGCCCATGGCTGGCGAACCCGGGACCAGCGGCACCTCTGACGCGCCGCCGGCCAAATCGTTTGTTGTCCTTCGGGGCAAAGACAATCCTCCTACATGATCGTGACGATGGTGATGTTCAGCACTTCAAATTCGAGCTTTTGTGTTGCTTTTGTAAGATTCATACTCGCATACACTACTACTACTACTACTAGACACTTGCATTTGGATATCACGCTCGCTTCGGACAATTAGGGATGTTACCTTTTGCTCTTTTTTTTCTACTTACAATCACACACGCCGCGTCATAGGTATCTCTGTCCATTAATCATCATCGTTTGTCCGTTGCTCCTCACCCATGCCACCAATCCAAAAGATTCTCCAATCCTCCAAACCTCTCCGCTGCCACCCATAGATCCCTTTATCCGACTCGAGTCGCGAGATGACCTCTTCGGTCGCAATGCTGTCAAAGGAAACCCCGCTGCGCACAGAATACGAGCGGCTCAGGGGGGCGTCGTACGGCCGGTGCCAGTGCCCACCTCCGCAGAGGAAGCCGGTCTCGCCGATGACGACCTCCGACACGACGGGCTCCTCCAGCCGCGCCTTCTCCTTCACCGAGAACGAGAGGGGCGTCTCTTGGACCTCGAGGCCGTCCTCGCTAAACGCGGTGAGCTGCAGCACCCGCCTTGCCTGCACCAGCGATGGGATCCACGGGCTTGGTAGGCCGCCGCCCTCACCGCCGCCACTGCCATCGCCGCCGGCGCCGCTCTCGACCTCTATCACTCGTGGCGCGACGAACGTCGGGTGCGAGCGCCACGAGAAGGTCATGAGCGGCGCCGTCCCTTGCAAGTTGGCGGGCAGCGGGCAGGGCAGCACGAACGTCTGCTTCCCACGCGTGAGCAAGTAGACGCTCTGCGGCTCCGGCGCAGCAGTGGCGGGCGTCACCGGGGAGTCCCACGGGTCCGCCGCGTCAGGGCTGGTGCTGCTGTTCCTGCTGCTGCTGGGGAGATCGAGTCTGGCGGGGAGCATCCAGGAGCCCCGGTTGTCCTTCGCGAGTCCGAAGCCGTCGAGAGACGTGCGTGAGCGGCGGCCCGAGAGCCCGAGGCCCGACGACTGCGAGGGCGAGAGGGAGTCGCGCGAGGAATGGGCGTTGGCTTCGTCGAAGAGGCAGACTTCGCCGACGGCGGAGTTGATGATGCGTATCAGCCCGACTTTTTCTCGAACACGATGAAGAGGCTCAGTTGTGGGTTGAGTACCGTCGACATGAGCGACGTCGGGCGCTGCCGCATGCTACCGCGCGAGGCTCGTAGGTGCTGTGACGTGGGACGCGCGAAGCCACTCGCCTCTGAGGTGCTTCGGGCAAGATTGTCCTGAAGGCTCTGATAGACGAACGCGATGCTACGAGGCAGGAGCGGCGTGTAGAATTCCTAAGAGGGCATTTTTATTAGTGCTCCCAGATTCTCCAACAAGAGACGGCCCACCTTGACAAATCGGAACGCTCGTTCGCCTTTTGGTGATTCGTATAGTAATATCGCCGACTTGACCGCGACAGCCAGCAACGCACTGCCACGGGCCTGATCGTCGTTCCGCCAGAGCGCGTATGTCGAGACTTGCGAATTCATGAGTCGAGACCCAGGAGCGGCGAGGGGCACATAATCGGTCGCCCATCGGAGCGGAAGATCATCTACGACGTCCCAGCCCGAGTCAAGTGTAGATGAGCGTTCCTGCAGACGTGGTCTTAATTCAGCTGTTCGAGAGAGACTACCTGGTGAACCCTCCAGCATTGCTTGGTATGACGATGGTGGTTCGAGGTCCTGAGATGAATCTGTCATGAGCGATCTCAAGCTTTTTGCCAGGACTACCGGAAGGCCTGTGCTTCTTTGTCGTCGACCGATGTGGATGCCAGTTAGGTGGCCGGTGAAGGTCCAATGGTTTGACGCCCTGCACAGCCCCCTTGATTATCAGAGAGCTTCATCGGACCGGTACGACATACCTTCGGAGAAATCGCCCACTTCGCTAAGCTGATAAGACTTGCCAAGTTATACATGCGCAGGGTTCGGGTAGACTCTTGCTCTTTCCCGTTTTCTGGGTCGGAACCAACCAGGAGCAAGGCAACCCCTTGGGGTGTGCTCTCGCCAACTTCCTCCATCTCAAGAAGCGACATTTGAAAAACTCTGAAGAAAGTTGTCTAGGCAATGTCCCTGATATCAGACAGCCATGACGACTGACCCTTCTCCTGTCCAGATGGGGTGAGCGTGGGCTTCTCCTGGACCCCTGGTTTGCAGCCCAGTGTCGGTCCATTCTTGCGGGAACATGTTGAGCACAGAAAGTCCATTATCGTGGCCTATAAGAAGAAGACGGTCCCCCAGTAGTGGTAATAGTGCGCGTATCTGAGAAGTCGAGTGGGGAAGAAAGCGGGAGCCGAGGTAATGCAACCCAAGGTGAGCCGGTCGCAATGACTCGCCAAGTATGGGTTGCGCAGGGTCATATTCGAGCAAATCGTCTGGTTGGACGGGTGGGCTCGGCAAGACGTCAAAGTCAGTATTTAGTCTAAGTGTCGGGATAGTTGTGGAATGCCCTGGCGTCGAGGGACCGCCTCCAGGTACAGCCTATGCCAATTGGATGGATTAAATGGGGTAAAACGAAATGGCAGAGGGCAAGCCAAGTCAAGCAGTGCGTACGTCTTCTGCAATGCCATCGCCCCAACCTCTCTGCTTCCGGCGCTCCCATTCCTCCGGAGTGACGTCGGCGTACCTCTCAGCAGCTCTTTGAAAGTTAAGACTGTTGGCGACACGGGAGAGGAGGACGTGAGCTCACCTCTTTTCTACCCAACTTCTCCATCGACCGAACCTTACAGTGGGGATAAGCTATGAGGCAACGAGGCCCGTAAATGCCGTACCTCGAATTTGGACCGTGTGCTTGTGCAAGGTTTTCGTAAGTTGGCAAACCATCACCACCTCCTACGTCTTGTTCAGGTGCATGTGCGGCATTTGACATGGAAGTTAGTGGGAAAAGAGAAAAGATAGACGATAGACACGATGTTTCTTGGATACAGTGCAGGGCTAGTCTCAGCCACGTGCCCCCGACTTGATTGATTGAAGCGATTGGCTGTGTTCGTCCGTCCCGAGTAAATATATGCTGTGCTCATCAACACCGACGCAGCGCCCGATTACGACTCACACACAGCATCACTGAGCCATCATTTACAGAGGGAGGAGGCGCACCAGAGGTACACTCGCCCGGAAGGAAACAAGTCCCTGCTCGACTAGGATCGTGGGACGTGGAGCGGCGCATTGTTCTTATAAGTCGACCCTCTCTACAGATTCTGCACGAGCCCAATGTCCACCTTTGATACCCTCATTGCTGATTTGACCAGGGACGTCCAACGCGTTCAGCCGAAGGACGTCCTCCAGTTTTCTGCAACCTGGTTTCAATCTCGCCTCGAAGAGCAAAGGACTCGCACCCGCGACGCGCTCGCACATCGCCCCTCTCTCGCAGGCCAATCTCCCGCCAAACCATTACATCGACACCCCCATCGCACCCCAGCCCATCCGTTCTGCCACCTCCCCGTTCACAGACCCGTTCGAACCACGCCGCATATCTTTGCAAACACCGGCTTCCCAGAGCGCCTTTGGTACGCTGAACATCTCAGGAAATGGCTTGTTCTCCAGCGATGGTATGCCCGACCCCACCACGACCACCGCCACGACCGCCACCTTTCCCGCTCCCAGCTTCCGCTTCGATTCTGATCCAACTCCAGTCGACCCATACTCTGTCCTCGACCACATCACTCCAAGCCAGTCACCAGCTCCTGGAGATTATCTGCACCCGCCAGGCTTCAATGTTATGCAGCGACGAACGTCCGTGAGCGCAGAGCCTATTTCCGTCGATAGCGAGAACCACCAGCCGTTGCCCGTCTATCGGAAAACAGAAGATCAACTCCGGCGAATCAGAGCTTCCACCAAGAATAACTTCCTATTTCGCGACCTTGACGAGGAGCAGGAAACCGGCGTGCTCAATGCCATGCGCGAGACGCATGTCACAGCGGGGCAGGTTGTCATCCGCCAGGGTGATGTCGGCGACTACTTTTATGTCGTCGAGTCGGGCTTGCTGCACTGCTACATCCGCACGCCGCAGCCCCCTTCAGGGCGCCATCCCTGGGGGTCCAGTAATCCACCTCCCGACGAGGAGGAGCACTCCCAGTTTGGAAAACTCGTGCAAAAGTGCACACCAGGAACGTCGTTTGGAGACCTGGCCCTGATGTATGGACATCCCCGTGCGGCGTCTGTTGTCGCGGTCGAGCCCTCTACGTTATGGTGTCTCGACCGTATCACATTTCGAACGATCATATTGAATGCCGCGCATCGCAGACGGACGATGTACGAGCAATTCCTGTCGACGGTGACCCTTCTGTCTTCGTTATCGCCGACAGAACGCAGCAAAATCGCGGATGCCCTGGTGAGCCAGGCACACGAGGACGGCGAGCCGGTCGTCAGGCAGGGAGAGATGGGCGACACTTTCTTTTTCGTTGAGGAAGGGGAGGCGGAGGTGACGAAAACCCATCAGGGTGACGATGGCGAGACGCGAGAGATCGTTGTGGGGCACCTGTCGCGTGGAGATTATTTCGGCGGTGCGCATTGTCCGATCTCTCTTTCTATATCGCGCTAACTGTCCCCACGTACAGAACTATCACTCTTGAGATTGGCACCCCGGGCGGCCACGGTGAGGGCTATTCGCCGGCCCGCGGACTCAAATCTCCCTGGGCTTAAGGTGGCAGGATTGGATGCGCAAGCGTTTACACGACTGCTTGGCCCACTCCGTGAGATAATGGAACGCAATGCAGGTACATACGGGAATTACGGCAGTCCCCATCTTGGGTTCGGGCATTGAGCCTCGAGGTTTTCTTTTTTTTTTCGTTTTTATTTTCTTCCTCGTTTTCCAGTGAGTGATGACAAGTCATGTGAATCGATATGATTTTTTGTAGAGTTGCCAACACTCTGTATGTAGCTCCACGAATTAAACTGTTCGGCAACAAATATTTCCAGCTCGCGACCATGGTGGAGGACCATACTGTTGTCAACTCAGTTAGACTTCCCCATCTCCTAGAAACCAGTCCTTCTGTCAGAATGACCAAAATCCAGGTGCTCTCGGCCGTTGCAAGGTACAAGTATATTTGCATACCGTATGCTCCGGATCCTATTCACAATATCTGGTCCGTGAGTAAGGTGAAATTTTCTTCGCAGGATCCCAAGCCCTCCGTGATAGTTGTCCTTGCCGTCATCGTCTGTCATTCTCTCCGCGCTCGTTGCCATGTTTGTTATTCCCGGGACGCTCACGGTGCACAAGAACAGGAACTCCAGCCCAGCCTGCTCAGAGAAGCGATCAATACCATACCCTCCGCTACGCACGGCGTGCTCGTATAACCATGCTGCATGGCAACGACAACAGCAGCCTGAGCCTGAGGTTATTACGACTGCCTGTCAATTAGCATCCCCGACGTATGACTCGCCCATGCTGCGCCGCTTGTTCCTCCGTGTGTGATTCTAGACGCATCTCACGGGAAAGTCAGGGGATCGGGCATGGAAATGGGAAACGATCGTCTTCACCCCTGGTGTGTTGAAGGTAAGAAGCCACTTAAGCTCGTGTTCCGGACAGCGACTCGTAACCGGAAGACGTAAATGCAGCATGTCTGCAAGAGCTCTTATCTCTCGCACGAATTCCATGCGAGTGAATCGAGCCCCTTCTCACTGCGCCTGGACACTGCGTATTTGTCCTTACCATTTGGCCTGCGTGTTGAACGCATGGTTGTTATCAAAATAAGGTCTTGGCCTGAGTCCGATGTGCTATCCCTATGCTATAAATAGTTGGCGTTCGATGATCACTGCAGCATTCCTTTCTCGTTGTTTCTGACCAAGATGTAGACCGGCGCTCTTTCGAAACCAGGTCGCTCTGGAATACCCTCTACACTCGTTCTCGACCGGGGCCACCCGTAGGTCACGGCATAATATCACCCCTGCGGTTCCAGATGCCACAGTCACGGAATTATGGCAGCGAAGGTGGGCGCCGCACCATGATATCGACGCACGCCCTTAACACGCGGGGTATCTACAGTAGGGTAGAATACGCGCACCGGCCGCGTGTTAGTCTCATGGGCCCTCCTGCCGGAGTAGAATGGACCTAGGAAGTATTGAACTGCTCGAAAGAATCAACGCGAAACGCGTTCCGTAGACGCAAGCACGATCGCATGCCCCATTCGGTCATAGTGAGAAGTATGAAGTCCCAGACCCACTTCCGAGACAATAAAAGCCTTTTCATAGCCGGCATCGGCGTATCAAGAAGCCGTGGGGGGGGGGGAGTTCACAATGCCGTTAATGACAAGTCTGCACGTCCCATCATAGTATGAATCGGTCTGAATTCACAGTCCGTAACCGTGACTAACTGCTGCTGACCTTCCCATCGGTGTCCACAAAAGGAACTTGCCTAGAAAAGCTCCACATCCTCAGCTAATACCAGAGCTAATATCTAGACATGAGTGGAATCGAGTTCCCAGCTCAGTACTAGCGGGCTTCACCCCTAGCTTTTCGGCCAATCGGGTGAGTGGTTCAGAGAAAGTGATGCTTAAATAACAAGAACGTTCGTCAAAAGAATATGGAAGCAATTGGCAGTTCGGCAAGAAATGTCTGAGGTGAAGCATTCAAGCTATGTTCAAGGCTTGATCGAGTCTTGAGGCTTTGAGGTGATAGAATGGTATGCAGAAGTGTCACTTGCTACTCGCTAGCCAATTCCAGTGATGTTATTGCGAATGATGATATACCAAACACAAGTGATCTCGGAATCTGGCCGCCAACTGAACATCGCCCCTTGTTGCAGCAGCAGATTGTTCACGGGGACTACGTAGTGAAGGTCTTAGAGGTGTTATAAAGAAGAATCACCGTGCCCGACTCCTTGACAAACGCGAGCGTGTGTACGCCCCAGAAAGGGAGTCGGGACGAGCCGGAGCTGATAACTCTTCATTTCTTCTAGCGAATCTCTGCACGGGCTCGCACGGGCTTTGATTAAATTTGATTTGTCATATTAGCAACATGTTGCGGATGCATAAATGCAGAATTGTTTTGATGGCGAACAGTGGCCGGGAGCTATTGATCCCACTTTGGTCGTACGCGGACCGGGCGCGGGGAAAACCACACACGGGCCTAAGCACACGACACCGACGAACGCGATGACCAAGTGACCTTTGACACTGTATCTTTGGAAATTCGGCATGTTCAGTCCACATCTACTCCGTGATGCAAATAATAGACCACCTTGCCGCAATCCGGAGCAGGGCATCCGGGGTTCGAGTTCACCCACCAGCCCGTATCCGCAAGATGACATCACAGACCCGCATCGTTATGGCAAGAAAGGGGTTGCTCGAGAGGACCAACCGCTGTAGTGAGCCCACGTGCGAAGACGGATCAACGCTCGGGCAATCACTTTGTCTATCAATCCACTGATAACAGTAGCGCTCGCTGCTGATAATAGTGAGTGATCATGTGCTCCTCAGTTTAGCGCCCTGCTATATCAACATTTGCACGACCAGAACTAACCACTTACAGTAAAGGACCCCGACACACATGCTCAAGCCTCAAGGCTGCTCTACATTGACGGCTCGAGAATGGCTGAACCATAATCCCTTGGGCCCTAAGAAAGGAATGGTGGATCGTTGACGCGGGGTCTAAAGAAGCAAGATGGGCGGGTTGAAAGTGGGTCAACTCAGAGCCAATGTGACTCATAGGCTTAAGTCAGATGGCTGATAGTGATCCTCTAGCACTTTCCAAGTCTGGACGTTGAGGCCGTTGAGGACCAACGTGTACAGTATGAGTAGGGGAGTTGTTGTGATGACGCATCAGTGGCGAATAAGACCCGAAAAGAAGTGAATAAAACGGCGAAGGCGTCGATGCGTGCCGAGGACTCGCAGCTTGTTGCAGCATTGATGTGATGACTCATTCCCTCATATTGTCACGCGTCTCGCGCCTCATCCCCTCGGTTCATTCAAGTAAACCTCATCTTCAAGCTTCGCCGCATGTTATTTACGGTACACCAAGAGGGTTAGGCTTTCTATTCGCGTTTGCATTCGGTACTTGTGTATGTAATCGTACTTGGCGGCTTGGTAGAAAGCTCGTCCCGAGATCTGCCGTGCAAGATTCAGCAGGTTTCTCCTTTTAAAATGTGGTAGCAGCCTTGTCACCAGCTGATCCCGCTGGTCCATTACAATCCCCCCCCCCTCTTCTCTGTCTCTTCCCCTCCCATGCATCTCCACGGTATTACGCTCGGTTTTCTTCTTCCCTCTCTTGCCCTATACATAGCGGACCAGGCTGTTGCGGTCCCTTCGTCGAAGGAATCTCTGGTCGATCTTGCCGCCCCTGGATTGTCGAGGAAAGATGTCGGTGCCCCCTTTTCTCCATTGTACATTCGCGATGGGGCCGAGCATGGTCACGGTCACGGAAATATGGCCCCTATTGTCGAGCTCAATGAGACCGATGTTCTCCTCGAC
The DNA here is from genome assembly GCA_024734325.1 of Lactarius hatsudake. NCBI lineage: Eukaryota > Fungi > Basidiomycota > Agaricomycetes > Russulales > Russulaceae > Lactarius > Lactarius hatsudake. The sequence continues at coordinate 523,747 of JANSJP010000020.1, read as the reverse complement.
CACCTCCCGACTCCCCCTTCCTATTGGTCTATCGATATCGATGGCCGCGGTTCTGGAGAAACGAGACATCCTGGTCTCATGGCCATGCATGCGCTAATGATGACGCTTGCTTTCTTTGGTGCCCTCCCAGCTGGTCAGCCCTGGTCGCCCCCCCCACCGCGCGTCTGTTCTGATTCCCTGCGACAGGAATTGCCCTTCGTTCCGTAAATCATGCCTGGCATGGCTTTTCCGTAGTGTTGTTTTGGACCTTTATCGTTTTGGGCTGCGGCGCAAGCGCTTTATACCGGAAGCTCACTTCTAACATGTCAGTCCTGTGATCTCCCTTCGCCTGAAACCTTGTAACAAATTCCCTTTTCGCAGGTACGAGGGGCAAATGCATTGCACTTATGGATACCTTGTCCTCGCTTTAGCGTTTACCCTTTCGGCGATCGATGCGTTTGCCGCGGCTACCCGCCTCCTCTCCTATGTCAGGTCTTTGGAAAGAGGTGGAAAGTTCTCGATCCGTTCTTTCTGGAATTCTGTTGTCGGCAAAGGAGACGGTCACGTGTTCCGGATGAGTAATGCCGAATACATCAATCTGGTTACGGACGAGCCTGGAGATCTAGACGAGGACCCCAAATCTAACGTCCACCACAATCGCCCGACGAACGTTGGAAGTATCCATGAAGATGAGACCGCCCAATGGGTAAACGACGTTGGGCGTCACTCGGAAGACTCACCGGAGACTCCTGCATCCGACTACACGTTGGTCGGCCACCGCTTTTCTCGTGGTTCCCAACACTCTGACGACACCGTACGGGAACAATTTGCTAATAACATTCCCCTGTCGCGTCGCCTCGGTAAACTAGTTTTCGCGACTTCGGAGCGGACCTTGGTTTTAGCCGGCTTCGCTCAGCTGATGCATGGAGTAGCCATTTATACTGGCGGCTGCCGTGACAGTTATCTCAATGGATGCCTTGCTCACATCATCAGTAAGTCCGGTCCAATCTCTCCGATTTTCCGTGCACTGAAGACTCTTCTCTAGAGGGCGGTATCTTCTGGTGCTACGGTCTTCTTACCTTTGCCCGCTTCCTTGGATCGTTCTCCGAGCTTGGCTGGGCGTGGAACCGCGCTCCCACGGGTCAGCACGTCTCGGCGGAGTTCGTCGAATCATTTGTCATATTCTTTTACGGCATCACCAACACATGGATGGAGCGTTTCGGCGCACTACCCGGCGACCCTTATACAACCAAACAAGTTCAGCACATTAGCATTGCCGTCATGTTCTGGTTCGCGGGCTTGATCGGGATGGGTCTTGAATCCCGTCGTCTACGCCGATGGCTCGCCGCGGTATCAACCGCATCTTTCATGGCCTCGAAAAGGAACAGTGATGCCGTCGCAGAACCTGCTAGTTATGGGGCGAGCTTTAACCCGTTCCCCGCCTTGGTCATCGGTGTAACCGGAGCTGCAATGAGTGCTCACTTCCAGAAGTATCTCTTCCAGGTGGGAATCGCACCCATACGCACTTGTGAACCATGCGCTCACATTACGAACAGGTCCAAATACATGCGCTCTGGGGCTACTGCCTCACTGGATTTGCCTTTTTGCGTTTCTTGACCTACTTTTTCGTCTGGCTAAGCCCCCCGCGTTCTATTCTTCCTTCGCGTCCTCCTTCGGAAGCTCTTGCCAGCTTCTTCCTTTCATGTGGAGGTCTGATTTTTATCATGAGCGACGAGGAAATCACGTTCGCCGCCATGCGTCGGGGATACGATGGTGAGCTATACTCCTGGTTTCGAATGTTACGACGGCAACTGATTATATGCGTTATAGATGTCATGATGTTCCTCAATGTTGCTGTTGCTATCACATGTCTTGCATTTTGTTGGACAGTGCTGGTGGTCGGCTTTAAGGGCTGGCTGAAATCCAGGACTCATCCTGCTGTATCTTTCCATCAGTCCGCGTAGGCTGGTATTGTTTTCTCTAAATGCTTTAAACTTACTGCTGTTATATTCTACGGGAGTCAACATTAGTCAATTTCTTTCTACCACACCCATCACTCCCAAATCCTGCCATTGATTACCTTTTATTTCTGAATGACTCATTACGAATTTTACGTCTTAGAAATTTTTGTTGTAGTATTATGCATTTCTATGATTTTGTATTTGTTTTCTCTTGCGAAGTGGTATCGTCTTCATATTGTAACCAGATGTAGTCTCCAAGAGCGCCCATCCACACCCAGAAGCCTACCCACCCACACGCTACAAAACCTCTGCCACAGCTTGTGCGGTCGTTGAAATTTGTCCTGCGTATGACGAGTGCGAGTTGCGCTGCTGCGAGACCGGTTCCAAGGAAGAATGGTGCGCCCTGGGCGTTCAGGTATCCCGCGAGTGCGATGCAGCCGACCGAGGATGCGGAAAACGCAGCGAGTATCGAGCGCGTGTGTTCGCCGAACAACAGTGCCGTCGAGCGGATTCCCACGTGTACGTCGTCCGCCTTGTCCTGGTGCGCGTAGATACTATCGTACACGAGCGTCCAGAGCACGCCACCTGCGTACAGCGGCACGGCCACGGGCCAGTGAACGGCGCCGGCCACTGCGGACCAACCAAGGAGCGCACCCCAGTTGAACGCGAGACCTATTGGCGAACCAAAAAAAGTGTTGGTAACAGGGAGAGAAGGGGTAAGTTGGCCAGGTGAAGGAGGGACGTACCTAGGACAGCCTGGGGCCAGTAAGTGATGCGTTTCATGAGTGGGTAAATGGTCACCAGGGACAGCGAAGAGGCGCCCAGAAGGATGCTGGCACGGTAATGGGGGTATGGGGCGGGTGAGGGGCTCGGCTCAGTGGGGGATGCTGCGTTACGCACCTGTACCAGTTCAGCTGCGTGAGCACTGCGAGCCCCGCGGTCAATTGGGGCGCGAGGAACGCGATGGCCTGACGTGGTGTTATGTCCCCTCGGGCAAGGGGACGCGTTTTGGTGCGCTCTGTGGTTTCGGCGTCAGGTGGCATGCATCAAAGGCGCTCCTGGGCGGAAGCACGCACCGACGGCGTCGTCCAGGTTCCGGTCCCACAGGTCGTTGATCGTGCACCCCGCGCCACGCATTATCAGAGCACCGGTGCCGAACAGGGCTATGTATTTCAGGGGAACGGACGGTGGCGCGTTGGACGCGTACGCGGCCATGGTGATGGCCCAGGCTACGGGGACTCGTGTCGTCGCATGGTTCTCACAAAGGGTCTCAAGGGCTGTGTGGACGCACTGCAAGGATAGAACAATAAGAGAGTTCCGATGGGCTTGTCAATCCGGGTGAGATAGAGGTACGGTTGCACTTTGGGGGGAAGCCGGTCCACCCATGTTGTCAGGGCTGTGGGGGACCCAGGGGTAGAGAAAGAGGACGCATAGACGCGCCCTTTCCAGGTGAAATCTAGTACCAGCCTTGAGGAGAGCAGTCGCAGAGGAAGGCGCGAGCGGTGGCATCTCAGAAATGCCATCGACGGAGTCGGTCGACCAGGACTCAGGATTGTACAGTGGCATATCACATGTGAGAAACCAAAAGATGATCTTATCTTATCATTTTGGCTGTATCCATCCACCATCCACCACGACGTACAAAAAGAAAAAGAAAACATGTGGGAAAACAGGCGGGGAGCTACATTATGTTCACACGACATCCACAAATCCGTAGATTACGCCAAGTACTTGGAGATGGGGGGCTCACCAGTCCTTCGCAATCTTGAGCCGCCATTCCCAGTCTAGTATCAATTTGGTATCAATACAACGGTTACCCAGGCCTGTGCATGAAGTTTAACAGCTAGACGCACCGAGCCACTCCTTTCCATCGAGGTCAATGACTTTGCTTATAACCTTGTACGTTCCCCTGGCGATCATCCCCGAAGGAAACTCATCGTTGATGACTTCCGTAGTACGTGGATTCGGGTCTGCGCTGTAGGAGCCGAGCATAGCTTCCACCTTAACTGTATCGGACATTAGGACGGGTTGCATTTTTTCGCTTTTCTGATTGACCTACCTTTGGCGACGGCGCCCTTGGTCACTTGGACGTAACGAGCACCCTGATCCTGTTGTCAGTCTCGCGGTGGTGGTATCTATCGATTGGACCCGTACGGTAACAATGGAGTGGTTGACTCGATACGTGATGGTAGCCCTAGGAGAGGATGTCTCAGTGGCACTTCCCGGGGAAATGTGTTATACTCACTTATACTGCGCGCCCTCCTTCACCTGGATGGGGTTGTTCTTGTAATAATCTCGCTGAGACTCCTCAGTAAAATCAATCTTGATCGTCCTCCCTTCCGGAAGTGTGGTGGAAGTAAGTTCCAAACCCAGGACGGAAAGCTAAGTGAAAGATAGATGAAAGGAATGGTCCTTTGATGATATCATGAACTACCTTGGGCCCACTAGTGTTACCACTGGATGCCGCATCGAGTCCAAGGCTAGCCTTCCAACGCGCCAGACTCTCATCGCCGGCATCTAGATTGCGATATTCGTCCACGGTTTTACCCGCAGCGGGCTTGTATCCTGTGATAGTTGGCACCAGACAAATAGGACGACGACGAAAGAAATACGCCAACCAGGAGTGTTGATAGCCGCAAAATCTTCAGCATCCTCGAGTTTGTCGGCCATGATAAGTATTAGTCGTAGATGTGTTCAGTTGCTGTGTAGTCACCAAGGTCGAAAGAGTGTGGGTAATGTACAAAGCGTCGCTACCCGCAAGTGATATATCGATATTCCCACGGGTGCTAACGGCACGTTTCCACTTGCAATCAAAAAATTCAAATCAGTTCGATTCAAAACCGAATCTTCAACCTATCGTGTCTTATACGAAATACTGTTCAATCAAAACCTCAACAATCTGTCCTCCTACAGCCTTTCAATATTTATCCAATCTTGCTGACCTTAGCAGCCGAATCATTACAGGTTTGTGGAAGGGGGGGGCTACAGATAGTCTCCACCCCTCGGACGATGCATTCCGGCTGAAAATAATGATATCAGCGTTTCATCCGCGAATTAACATCGCATCACTCACGTCCTTTGAAGCGACATTTGTCCTTAAGCGAATAATGGCACTTGATGCCGAAGGGACAGACATGGCCCCAGCAGCAACTCGGACCAAACGGACACTCGCGATCTGCGCATCGTGGTTATGATGACTATAATCCGGACTGGGGCACAGCAGCGTACCGTTGTTTAAGAACCAGCATGGGGATTGCTTTGCATTCTTGGCGAGTGTAGCGAGTTGATCATCCGTCAGGTTATACTCATGGGAATATCTGCAGCGGCCCTAATTTATGGCCTTCAGTGCGGCACCGAAAACATTCCACGTCCATACTTACTTCTTTAGAGCAAGTCGTCATAAGGTAGTGTTCATTGCAGGGGGGTGGGATCTTCTGGAAGTAGGAGTCGGTGTGAGTAAACATCCGAGGCTGGATACTTACGCTTGTACAATGGCTGCCAGACCTTCAGTGTCATCACCGCGCTTAATGGTCCATAACTTACCAGAGTTGGATCGATGGTATTCTGCTTACGTTGTCCGCTGAAGCTGAAAGACTCCGGAGGCGTCGCCCAGGCATCGGGCTCATCGGCTTCCGTTATGGGGAGCGGAAAAGGAGTAGTAGACTTAGGGGTTGCTGGTGCCAGTTGTCCAGCAGTAAACAGGCCAGGAAGCATGATAAATGGGATGCGTGCAGACGCGCCATAAGGTGAGCCGGTTTGACTCCGCAGAATGACCAGCTTGCTAGAAGCATTGCACGCTTCGAGGGTGGCCATGACAGACAAGTAATGAGAGCTGTTTCCACCTGAGCAATCGCAATGAATGTCAGGTCGGTAATACTAGGCACGACCAGGTTGTACGAACCGCCAAAGAAGACACGGACGGTCTGTGTGAGACCTGCGAAAAGTTGCAGATAATCTGTGCGAAAAATGTCAGAGGCTTCAGCCTGGCTGGTTGGCTTGTTACCCACCTTCTATCTTTCTATCAGCGTCGCTCTTGGTGCCAACGTCAACTACATTTAAGTGTCGTGTTTCATTTAAGCCAACGAAAAATCCTTCGAACTGCTCAGCGGTACAGGTGTCACCCGCGATCAGCTCGTTCCGAAGTCGGGATCTCATGACATATATAACGATGGAAACTTTGATGTTTGCAATTTGAAGAGACCCGTCGTTGGCGAGGTGTTCGATAATCCCCTGAACAATTTCTTGCCCAGCCTTCCTTCCACCTTCCCCGCCTTGAAACAAGTAGTTCGGAGAAAAAACGCTACGAGTGCCATCAATCACACATAATGCGATATTTTTCTGTAGGTTTGCTCAAGTCAGGTTGGATCGGATCTGAGCAGATAATACGGCACTCACGTCCTTTCCTTCGACGCCATTTTCGAAAGCAACAGACCTTCGAAAAACGGGCTTGTTCTCGTAGTCTTGGGCATTCTTCGAGGCGATGGCTTGTTGCTTCCAAACTGCGACTTCGACTTCTAAATCCCTCAATTTATCGTTAAGCTGCGTATTCTCATCGGACGTAGTCCTGGCGAGATCTATTGGCACATAAATAAAGAGAAGACGCTGGGTCTTCGCGGTGCGTACCCTGAACCCTAGCTAGAAGTTCTCGCCTAATAAATTTACCATCAGTGGACCCACCTCGTCAACTGAAGCACACTATTTGCAAGACCTTACCATTGTTCTTGCTTGCTTGCCTTATTTACGGAATCCATATGAGAATACAGCTTATAGGGAATGAAAAGATGGTGCTGCGAGACCAGTGGCCTTATGTGGGGCTTGGAAGTGCAAGTTCAACACGTGAACCAGCTTACAGATTAGGTCTTATATACTCGCAGGCATAAGACTGCGGGCGAGGGCGTGGCGAAGTAGGCAGTGACTTAAAGTTCCGTGAAGACCCACGGTCGGCGTTTGTGAACTCAAATACATGGGCGCCCCGTGCCCTAATGCGAATTGAGCGCAGATAACCAGGATCGAGTTACCATGTCGAGCAATCCGTTCAACGCTTCGAGAATCAGATTCTGACATGACAGCACCAATCATGAGCCGTGCCCCTATGTTAAACATATGCTTGCCACGCTGGAGGCGCCTCCAGCGCCGGGTATGCCACTCAAGGAAGAAAGAGCCTGCCAGAAATAGGGGACCATCGCCTTGCCGCTCTGCCGAGAGGACGTCCCAAGGACGTTCACCCAGATAAAGCTCGGCTGTAGTTTTTCGTCCCAAAGCCACATTTTGGTCTTGGTGATCGTCTCGGATAGGAAGAACAAAGACGGTATCCGAGTCAGTTTTAGAGTCAGTTTCACCAAAGACAACAATCACGTGATCGCGTCGACACGCGAATTAATTTGTGTTTTTGTCGTTATTTTTCCCCCACATCGTCTGGTCATCGTTGTACAATATCTCATGTCTGACCTTTACACTTCGCTGCACATATCTCCAAAGAAGAAACGAGTTTTATCTGACGACGAAGATGACACGGTTTTAACCCCAAAGAGACTCAGGATTGCGTGAGTCCCCACTCCTCTTACACGAACCAATTCTGACGGTAAAGCAAGACCACCCTCACCTCCGAGCACAGTCAAAGCGAGCCGCTTAAAAACAGTCTCTGTCCGTCAAACTCCTGAAACTACCTCTGACATCTCTGCACTTCCGTCCCACCTGTCACGACTTTTCACCATCCAGACTGCACTTCAACATGCTCTTTCTCATGCACTTGCTTCATGTGCTGTCTCGCCTTCTGCCGAAACCGGAATTTTGCGCAATGTGCTGAATCACCACACCCTGAGCGCGTATTCCGGTCTCTCCGTGAAGCTCGATTTGGATGATCTTTCTCGTTTATGTTGGCTCTGGGAGTGGAGAGGGGACGTGATTCCTCCTGCGAACAATCCGTCTCGAGTAAAGGAAGACGACTCCAACCCTTTTTTGGAAGATCCAGCTCCGTCTCCACAACCGAAGGACTGGACACGGGGGTCTATGGGCTTCGTAATTAGCCCTACGAGCCACTTCTCCAAACCATCGAAATCACGAATCCCAGCATACGGCATCGGTATCGAGGTAGAAATGGACCTGGACAAAGATATGGGTAGTGGCATGGCCTCCGTCGCACGCTGGACTGCCGACGGTGAAAAGAGACGGCAAATCGTCCTGTCGAAACTGCGGCGTTGGGTCGAGGTACGTGATCCCCACCAGCGCTACTTAGACATTTAGTTTGAATCTGGTTACAGCTACATGCAGACGCAGACCAGACACCAAACCTTCCCATGGCTAATCTACCACAATTGATCGTTCCCACCAAACCCTCGAGGCTCACCCAACTATTGGCATCTGCCTCTCCCAAGTCACCAGCCTCTGTGAGGATTTTATCAACGCCGCCTTCGCCTACGTCACCAACGAAAGCCTCGGGCTCGAGGGCGTCACTTTCGTCAAGGTCTCCAGCGAAGGTGTCTTCCGTCGCGTCTGACTTCGGTTCCCATCTCAGACATACACCCACGTCCAATAAATCATCGGCTTTTAAGGCCGGATCCGTGGCCACGAACTCGATTCAATTCCCCAAGACACCCTCACGCCGCGCATTGCTCGAAGATTTGACTGGTCTTTTGACACCAAGGACACCCTCTACCTCACCGTCCAAGGCAGAGCCAAGCGATTCTTTACCATCAACACCTGTCCACCAGAGGGGCTCGAATGCCGCTACCGTCCCTCAGACTCCGACTTCTTCTCGACGACAGGCTCTCTACGAACGTATCAGGCACAAGTCTCTAACCAGTACCCCAGTAAAGACACCTAGCAAGAGTAAGGATGTTACTGGGGGGAAACTCAGCCGTGATCAACTGCTCAAGCTAAGCCAAGAAGAGATGCGGCGTCGCGTGCTGCTCGGTCGCTTGGACGGCGTTGCTGAGAGCGTTTGGATGTAAATTTTTCATTTTTCATTGATTACTTCACTTGTTGATTCCGTGTTTCAGGCTTTTCTCAGGGCCTTCCACATCGAACGCCGGACTCTCTACTCGCAAGCGACGAGCTTTGCCTGCCTCTGAGGTAGCCTCCGCCGTCTTGAAGTCATCGCCCGTCCCTATGTCTACTGCCGAGGCCCAGGAATCCCTTACCATCTTGACTTCACTGTGCCCATTCTTTCTCAAGCCATTAGACGTCGATGGGCAAGAATGGTTGGAGATGCCCGCTTCGGCACACACATCCGGTGAGAGGCTGGTGCCCACCAGCCCAGGCTCGAGCCGGGGTAAGGAAGACAGCGCGGAGATGTTGACCCGCAGTCCGCGACGGGTCAAGAAGGAAGCTGGCGGCCTCCGGCAAGTTCGTGAGCGCATCCGACGAGAGATCGAGTTGCAAGATTGATATGACTTTTCATGATCTACCACCTGCTTTTTTGACCTGCTTTATTGCTACATTTACGATTGATGCCCACCGTTGCTTAACTCACTCACTCATTCCATATTGTTTTGCGATATCTTGCGATACCTGTCCTCTACACCCTATCTTTTGCGAAACATCCCTATAACATTCTCGCGATACCTAGCACTGCTCTCACTGTCGTCAATGTAATCCGTTTTACCTATCCTCAAAGTGGTCATTCTGCTGAACGTGTGTATCCTACAACTGTTCGGCTACTACTGGGCAGCTGCTCAAGTTTTGACATCCCCGTCATGAACCCGAGCGAGCGGCGTTCTCAAACTCCACGCAGTCGACCACAGTCCTGGTCTTCCGACTGTGCTCCGCGGCGAAAACGGTGAGATGGCTCTTGAGGACGTCCGTCACGTCCGTGCCCAGCAACTCTTGCTGCCTCATTCGAACCGCCTCGACAAAGGTCCGCATCAGGCCGAGGTCGCCCCCGCCATGGCCACCGCCTTCGGAGGGTGGCCGATGAACAGGTCTTCTGACCAGTGCGGAAGTCCGTCACGGTGAACGAGTTCATGTCGCCGATGATCTCTCCGTGGGTGAAATGTAGACGGGTCTGGCGCTCACAGACCAACGTGGTGTAGGCGATCATTGTGAAAGACACGGTTGCGCCTGACGCATACTGGATGTTGACGACCTAGGTATTGGTTTGGTGTGCATGATTAGATGTATATAATATTCGGTAATACCTGGTTGTCACAGACGTCGTTATCGCCTTCGTATACGCACTCGCCATAAGGTCCGTTCTGAAGCGCGTTCGTGATATTCTCGATATCTGGGATCCCGTCAACGAGAGGGGACGCCGGCCAGCCTACTTGGCCCGAAGCGACTCTGTCCAAATAGACTAACGCATGCTCAGTACTTCGGCAGGGTTGCAGATCGAGAATGGGAACCTACCTTTCTTTGCGCTATATGGGCACTGGGCTTCGTAAGCGCAATCCAAACACCGCGTTGCATCTCCGGCTTCGGCAGGCTTGTTTGACTTGCGGAAATGCTGCAACCCACCGAATGACGATACATGGACGGGAGTATCCGGCGAAAGCCAGTGGCATAGAATGTCTATGTCACTGAAAGATAGGTAAAAAATCAGTCGGACGACATTCTCCGGCCCTCGGTCCACGTACTGACAACTCTTCGTCATCAACGAGAAACTGCTTTCTGCCTCCTTCGACCAGTTTCCACGGACATAGGAATGGGCAAAGTGCCAGTGACCGACGGGCTCGATGTGCTGAGCGTTCACGAGTTGGCCAAGTTGCCCTGACCGAACGATGTCCGTTATGGCGCGAGTGTACGGCGAATAACGCAGAACTAGTGGCGCAAAGTGGGTTGGTTTGGTTACCGTAAGTGGGGCGCTACAACGCGTACACAAAAAAATAAGCCACACCGTGCCCCATCCCAAAGATAATGTCAGCCTTCTTTACTGCGGCCTCGATCTGAAGACAGTGCTCGATCGATGTAGCCATTGGCTTCTCGCACAGAATATCGTATCCTTGCGCAGCAAATGCCACGACAAGTTCGGCGTGCATGTGGTCCTGAACAGCTATGAGGACAGCATCCGCCAGGCGTTTTCCGACCGTCTGGATGGTCTCGGCCGACGCTTTGTGAAACTGTTCCCAAGTTTCAAACGCGAGACTGCTGTCGACGCCGTACTGGCTCGCAAAGAGTGCCCTCGTTTTGGATCGTGGCTCTGCAATTGCCACTATCCTGCATTTCGCGGGCTTCCCTGAGAGTATACCTCGCATAGCTCTGTTGGAAAACCCCAAAATAGGATTAGGAAATGGAATCGGTTGGTATAGTTAGGGTGCGTACGTTTCCCCTTTGCCCACAGCCAACGACAGCAATCGTGATGGGCTCGGAGGGGCGACCGGTTTGAACACCCATGTGTTAGTAGAATGGAAGAGGTGGACATCCGCCTTTGATTGTAGGCTCTTCCATAGAACGCGCAGGTGACCTGCCTTGTTGGGGCACCTTCGAGTCAGAGCTCCTTATCGTTCGTTCGTCTTGTATTAGTGACGTATCCCTTTGCCGGCATCACCCGCTACGCCGCAATGCTTGCACCGTCGTGTGCAATGCGACAACTGATTCCGCGCTTGCTCTGGCGGTTGAAGGAAAGGTCTGTCGCAGGCGAGACCATCAGACCTTTACGCCCTCCGGCCCACGGTGCCAAATCCCTCCGTCGGCCGTTACCCCCGCCCCCAGTGTTCTCTGCCTCTGGCCGCTCTCAGCTCCATCCTGCTCGATGAAATCAACCCCATCACCAAGCCCAAGCTATACCGGCGGCACAAGAGCCTACCTCCACAGGTCAGACTATCTGATTCTCAAAAAACGAGGACTGTTTCTAGGAATGGGACAGTCGAGGACGATGTTCGTCGCGAAATGACGGCGGAAGAAAGGGAGTGGTATGCGAACCCTTACCGTATGTACATCCATTCATTCATCGTCTTCTTTTGTCGGTGAGGCCCACTGACAACCTGTAGTTCGGATGCTGTCAACGCCGATACGTAGATGTTCGATGTCCTCGCGGTACCTCCCAAGCTGGCACGTCGCTTTTCGCTTTAGGCTCCAACGATGTAGACTGACCCGACTACACTAGATTTTATGGTCCGTCTTTCTGTAAAGCGGCTGCCCTCCCCGCGGACAGGTTCCAAGCGGTCAAGTTACGTTCTAGTACCTGATGGCCTACAGCACCCAAAATTTAAAGGTCTCGACAGCCGCAGGGGACACTACATCGTTTGCCGTCGTGCCGTCATACACGAATTCGACAAGAGAAGTACTGCACTTGTTCTCCTCTCAACCAGCAACAGCGCTAAAAAAAAAAAAACCCCATCTCAAGAGTGTTATCGTCGCATACTGTCCACGATAGGACAGTTTCCCTCACTGCCAGAGTACATCGGCCACCTGCTGCGCCTGCGAATTCTCCAGGAGTTGGAGCTGTTGACCGCAAGGTTGCAGGCTCGTCCACAGTGCGCCGCAGACTCCCCGCTGCTGCGGCGACTCACCTGGAAAGAACTCTCGGCCATTCGCGCGGGCAAGCCTGTGCAAGACGGGGATGCGGTAGGCCATTCTCGTCGTCCCCCCACTGAACCGAGATCCCGCCACCAAGAAGCGGCCCCTGCCCAACGCGTCTCCTCTCCCCGAGCTTCTCTCAGAGCACCCGACGACGACGACGACGCTCAAGCGAGTCCCGCTGCCGCTCTCTACGATGTGTCGTGCCCTTTCTCCGGAGGACTACCAGGGGTTCCCGGACGTCGTTACTCCGATGAAAGTCCCTCTCTACAATGGTGTTAGCCTTTTCCCCTCGAGAACACAACGCGCGGCGTTACACGAGTGGCTGTGTAAGCTACTTATGATCGAGCGGCGAGCGCGTTGGCGCCAACACAGGCCCGCATCAACTTCAGAGCTGGACAACAGTCGGTCTGCAAACCGCCTGGCCAGCCCGGCCTTTCTACTCCTCTCGGGTGCAGAAACGGTCTTGAGGGCGGATACAGTTCCCTTAGCTATTGCCCTATGGCGGCTGAGGATGTGGGAGGACGACGGCAGCTGGGAGCGCGGTGAGGGAACATGGGCGACACCATAATGTATACACTATAAAATGCGCATAATACCATACGGGCATCGCTAGAGATGAAAACTGTGGGAGATATACATGTCGACAAGCAGCCCGAGTTACCGAGTCAAACCAAAGCCTCTCGATCTGCTACTTCCTCCAGGGACAGGGGTGCCATGAGATACCCCACCGACATCTTTAATCCTCTTTTCTACCTCTCCGACCTTCTCTTCGAGTTCACGGGAGGCGCCATCAATCCATTGCAGGCTTTCGAGGTGGTTGCTGAGGACCTGCGCGATCTGAGCCATCGGATCTTCTGCTGGCGTGGGTTTGGTGGTGCCTTGCCCTACTGACATCGAGTTTACAGATTCGATGAGCTGCGTCAGTGAGGACGATAGGTCGTCGAGGTGGTTATGTAGCTCAGTGGCAAGCATGTAGCTGGAAGTAATGAGTTTAGTGTATTCATCTCATGGAGGATAGGAAAACTTGCTTTTTGTCTCGCTCCGTGTCAGCAGGGCCTGTGTCGAGAGTCCGTAGGTTTCCACCTTGACCACCGAGGATATCTGCCATTTGCTTCTCGTACGTTTCAACTATGGCAGTGAGTTCTTTTTCCTGTTGTTCGATGTGTTCCAACGACTGGTCGATATCATTTTGCTCTCGTTCGGCAGCCAGAACATAGTTATACAACGCCGCGAGCTGCAAAATGATATCAGGGGGAACCGTCACGAGAGCATGTCTAGCACTTACGTTGTTACCGTTTTCGATCAGGGAGCGGTCCCAAACGGCCACCTCTGCCGCGAATTTATTGAAGTCGCGCACATGCATTTCCAGCTCGCTCGACCACCTGTTGACAATCTCCTCGATGCTCTTCCCTTTGAGCATCGATGGCGCAGGGACGGAAATGGTGGACGTAGCCACTGTACCTCCGCTTGGGGCTGCTGCTAGATTATGAGCACGACAAAAAAAACGCCTCGACGCGAACAATGCACCTGAAGTGGATCCTCCTAATGGTGTTACGGTCTTGGGAGCGCCCCCCATACCGGAAAACGATGCTTCGTAGCGTCAAACAGTGACAAGGCGATCATAAATAGAAAACCACCTACGTGGAGGAGCCGCACCGTCCCTTTTTTCTGTAGGGGCCGCCGTCGTGCTTGCGGGTGGCGCACCGAGGGAGAATGTGGGTAAGGTAGTTGCTGAGAAACGACATCAGCTGGAAAGTAAAGCGGACTACTTCTGGGCCTACTAGTAGTGCCTTCTTTCTTTTCCTCAGGCTTTCCATCTTTGTTTACAGTGGCACCAAGGCCCCCAAAGAACCCGCCGCCTACTGTGGCCCTTTGTGCTTAGCCGAAGCAGTGACAAGGAAGACAAGGCACTTACTTGTTGTAGCGGCAGTTGAAGCTGTCTTGTCCCCTGTTGAGGTAGGCCCACCTAAGCTGAAGGCAGGTTGTTGGGTCTGAGTGTTAGCCGCCGGGGTTGTGCCCGTTCCCTGGGGCCTAGGTAAACAAACTACCACCAGGTAAGCCGAATGGTGCGGCCGATGGCGGGGGGGCGTCGCTAGTTTTGGGCTGCGAGCCTGGACCAGAGAAGAGACCGAGCCCACCACCTACGGTGCCATAATTTAGAACAACACTTAAACGCGGTGGATGACATCACCTGTTCCAGTCGTACCGGTCAATGAATTTGTCCCTGTTCCAGGTACGCCAAAAACTGGGACTAATGAGGGTGCCGCAGTGTATCTTAAACAACCCGTGCTTACGATTGGGAGTTGCAGGTTTTGTAGCATTGTCTGCTGGCTTAGCGCCTCCAAAGAAATTCCCGCCGAGTGGGTTTGTGCCAGTCGACGTGGGTGCTGCTGTGTTACTGCTACCCACAGCGGGTGTTCCTGTACTCCCTGTTGGCGCTGCTGCACCTCCAAACAAGCCTCCACTAGTTGGACCGCTTGCACTTAGTGCTACCAGGGCCGCTTAGGCCTGAACCAAAGATGCCGCCACCAGTGGTCGCAGGTTTTGGGGCTGGAAACCCGAAAGAGGACGCTGATCCAACATGATGGTTAATCTTCGAGAGCGAGGGGTCAAATAGTTATCGCGCACCTCCAGTATTTCCAGTATTTGTGCCAGTGGTGTTGCCGAAGAGACTTTCCCGTTGTCGTCGTGGAAGCACCTGGGTTCCCGAAGAGCGAGCCCCCAGCCTGTGCCCCTGAAGGTGCCTGTTGTCCCCGCAGGTTTTACTAGGTGATACTGTGGTAAGATGATCTCGAAAGGACCGAGTAGGAGGTAATGCTCACGAGAGAACAATCCCGGACCGCCGAACGCACTGCCCGTGTTGGCACCTGGGTTCGGTGCGTTCGCGTTCGCGTTCCCACCGCCACCAAAAACGCTACCACCCGTTCCAGGGAAGCCCCCAGTCGTTCCGGGGGCTCCAGTGTTGCCAGCAGGACGCGCCTGTCGATCCAAACGCGCTACTCGTACCTCCAAACGCGGTGCTACCTGTCGTGTTTGCGCCAAGGTTACCGAAGAGGCCACCGCTGGCGGCTGGCGTGGGACCAGAGGTTGAAGGATTCTGATCCTTGTTCTGATTCGATGTGGCCGCGAAAAGATTTTGACCGGCTCCAAAGTTGCTGCTCATGGTTGAAGAGATACAGGATGCGGCTTCAAATTCGGTCGGGCGCCAAGCACAGCCAATAATAACCAACAATAATCAGGGCAACCTTTTGATCTCGAGGAAAGAAAAGATGATATGAGATATTATGACAGTGTTGGTACCCAGGTGAGTTCACTTTCAGGTCTATAGCTCGCGTTTAATGCTTACCGCGGATAGGCCCGGCTCAACACCAGAGGACTGGGTCGCTCACACTCACCCACAGGGTTGGGTCTACTTCTATCACCCCAAGACCCGCGTCGTCACCAACGATGACATCCGACAGCCAGACATTCTGGACGTTGTCGAGAGATACCTCGCCACATACCCATTTTCCGACCTATCGGACAAGATGGAACTCCTGGTGCCTCATGATCCACAGCCAGACGAACACATGTTCTCGCTCATAGTCAATCACGAATCCTCCATGGCTGGCTACAGTCCGAAAGATGTGAAAGTTTTTCAGGGTATAGACCCTGATCACGGTAGCTATCACCGCCTACATAGCGCAACTTCTACCCCTCACGAGATTGCGTCCATACGCAGTGAATAAACGGCGAAGGATGTACTGGAACTACCTTGAACGCCATCCAAACCATTTCCCTCTTCCTTCGACTGTGGAGCAGGAGGCCAAAGATGCACTCACCTGGTTTTATTTAGGTACCAGCTTCTTCCTTCCATTGAGCCAGAGACAGGTTTTGACGCTATCTCAGACAACCTAAAGAATGGTTCCCGCAGCACCGTTCCGTTCTCAAAACATGAATGCGAGGATTTGCTGCGCGCAATATCCCAGATCAGTTGTGAGGCCCCTCAGCCCATAATCCATGATACCATAGACTTATTGTCCTGGTGGTTTTAGCTGACTCGAGAGATTGCTCTCCAGGCCGAACGGCGTTTTTCAGTTGGCTTTTGAAAGTGATTTGTACGTACCTTTGATGCAAGCACCTATCTCACGTATTTTACTTCATTGCGCAATCCCCTAGGGAGTTCCCGTGTCTCTGAGCAGTATGGTCAACACACATATACGCAGTGGATGGACCATTACGTTGAGAGGACACCATCTGGCCCTTTACCGACCGCTCCATTACCAGGGTACCTCCAAGTTCCACTCACCTTCATCATCAACGCTTTCTTTTTCTCGATTCCCAAGTTATATCTAGAACATTTAAAGGTTGTCAGCCAATACCATGGACGACTTGCCACTGTGCAGGATATTTGGGATAAGTACACCCGTCAGATCGTCAAAGAGTACCAAGACTTCCTCCTCATTGTAAGAACAACGCACCCCCTTTGGGTTCCCGACGAATGCTAACGCTCACAGTGAAGGCTACCGTACTTTTATCGTGGGTATACATATCATGCCTCCCCGCGTCCACAAATACCTAATCCGGTTGACCTGATAGAGCAACTGTGGGCCTACTTGCTGTACCTGACATCCAGTCAATCTCCAGAGCTGCAGGGATCGCTTCTGTCTTTTCTTCAATGGGGAGCATGATTACTGGGGTCTTTTGCCTTTGGAGACACCAGACAAATGTCAAACAATCACAATCAGTACGTCTTTTAACTCGGCGCATCGGTATTTGTATTCAGCCATCGCTAGTTCACATATTTACACAATGCCCACCAAGGTATTCTGGGGTTGCACGGGCATGCGATGGTTCTTAGTTTACCCCCCGTCTTGCTTGTGTGGGGCATCATCGCATTCGCGGTCGGGTTCATCGCGTATACGGCCCAAGGCTTGATGGGACCCTCGGATACGGGAAAGTGGGACGCTGCGTTGGTAGCATTGGGTATATCATTACTCATGCTAATGTTGGTCGGATTGGGCCTGTACGCCTTTGCCAGCATGTGGAAGAACAAGCGGGACAGGTCTTGGAAGGCGACCAGGGACCCACGACCATGAAACATGTATGTTCATTCACCTGCGACGAGATACTGTCGAGCAATAAAGTCGTCAACCCAAGGGGAAGCGTAAATGATAGTAAGGGAAATGAGAATCAGGAATGCGATAGAGACGTAGATGAGGACGCAGACGCGGTCGCGGACACAAACGTGGACATAGACAGAAGACAGAAAAGACTGCCGTCGAGAATTTACATGCGCTTAGTAGCTTACAACACTCCTATTAAACTCGATTCAAGACGAAGCGAAGTATTGCAGTGTTTGATGTACATTTCAGTTTACAACGGCTCGACGGCCATAGGAACAACACCAGGTTGCCCAGCAGTTTTGCCAAGCACCTCTAGACCCTCCCAAAATGCGGGCAGCTCGTTACCTGGCACAAACAACCTCTCTACGCCGTCCTCCGTGATCACAGCCAGACGAATGACGCCTCCTGACGAACCATCACGAGTCATGGCCAACGAGAGTGCTGTGCGATATGAGGCCCATAGTCATTCATTAGGAATAACAGATGGCTTACTGTTCTTGACAAATTGGACCGTCTCATCGCGCCCCCAGCCATCCTTATATGTCGCATCACAGTAACCATAGACATACGTCGATCCTGAACCGCCAATTGCCCAGGGCTGGCGGAAGAGACCGCCACCAAGCGGGATGTTGTACACGCTCGGACCGACCTCCTTATCCCATCCTGCGACGATGATGCCGGCGCTGAGCGCATCCTTGTTAGAATAGCATATGGTTTCGAATAATGTTGCGGCAACGTGCACGGACGGTGGTCCGCCATGGGATTGGCTACACACGTTGATCAATCCTATACCGAGCTCCGACGAGAGGAAGTAACGTACGCAAATTGCTGCAAAGCCATGTGTACCACATCTGCGACGGCCTGCGTATCGGCCGCAGAGCCAGAACGACAGCAGTAGATGCGATCGTGGACGTAGGTCAGTTTGTCCGTTACGCGATTAGCCTGTCGGTGAAGCCCAGCGTGAATGGGGGGGCTCAGTTAGATGGATGTGAGGACGCACGATGTAGCTTCCCGTTGTTGTTCGACTGTCTGCGCCGACAACCACGCCGCCATCGAATTGGACGGCCATGATTGAGGTCTGTCCACGAGGGCGATCAGTCGAATGTGCAGATGCAGCACAAGGACCGGAGAGGACATACGCCGAGGTTAACCTCGCCAGTTTTGAGCCTGTCCATATCGATAGCTTCCATGTCGAACTGATTGTGAATGGTGTAACAGAGGAGATCGTGTAGAGGGGGGAACGGCGCGAAAGTGTGAAGATGAAGTTCCGCAATCAAATTACGCGTCGCTCTTTGGCAGAGGAACGCGCGTCGCACATCTATCCGCGTTGGACACGAACACGAACTATACGTCGCCCGAGCTCGAGATGTCCTCGTCTAAGCTACATACTCTTCACAAGGAGCTGGTTAGAGCTTTCGCATCACAACCGTCGGACCTGAAGACGTCTGGCAGACTACTTGCCGAGCTCAAAGTGCGTGCGTTTCCACTGGGCTTCACCTGCGCCTGACCTCTCGCCAATTTTGCGCCCTGTGCTATTAGGTCGTGTTAATAGAGACGGGGCTCATCTTCCCCCAAGGAGAGTATAGCCCTCGAGATCTTGTGATTGCCCGTGAGCACCGCTCCTCTACCATAAACGTCGCCGACCATGACGTTGTCTTTCGCAGGCGAGATTCTGGAGATCGGGGCGTTCTGGAGCATACGGACGAGAGATGTGCCCTCGTTCGACCGCTACTTCTCTCAATTGCAGACATTCTACAACGACCTCAGGCGAGTCTATTGCCCGAACCTGTCGTTCATATGCTGAGATCGTATAGCACCATCCTCCCGCCTTCCGAGCGTGAATTCCCCATCCGTGGGCTCAACCTCATCCGTCTGCTCATCCAGAACCGCATTGCCGACTTCCACACGACACTGGAATCGCTCCCGCTCCCCGCGGATGAACTCATCGCGAACCCGTTCATCCGGCATCCCGTCAACCTTGAGCGGTGGCTCATGGAAGGCAGTTATAGCAAAGTCTGGAACGCACGGGAAGAAGCTCCGGCGGAGGAATACAAGTTCTTTGTGGATAGCCTGATGGGCACGATCCGGTACGTGGTTTTTTACTCATGGTGGGCCTTTGGTTTACTCGTGCGATAGGAACGAGATCGCAAGCTGTGAAGAGGCAGGCGTACGAGAGCTTACCTATTAAAGATGCCGCGACGCTGCTTTTCTTCAAATCGCTATCTGAAGTACTGGAGTTTGCGAAGGAGGTGCGTCTATGGCCCTACGATATACGTATAAATGCGCTCACACCCTTGTATTACGTTCTAGCGAGGTTGGCAGGTCAACCTAACAGAAGGGGTGATCACATTCTCTCAAAAGGGAGAGGAGAAACTGGAGATACCAAAGGAAAAGTTGATTGCCAACAACTTGATATATGCACGCGAATTAGAACAGATAGTATAGTCCGACACACGGGCCGTTGTCTGTGTTGTATAAAATGGATGTTTTCCCTACTGCCTTAATAAACCCTACGGAATACGGAAACGTTGGCAGGGATGCTATGTGTCGGGAGAATGACCGACATAGCGTACGATTCAAGTCACGATGACGCGATCCAACGTTATGCGCTATTGACACACCAATGAATCCTGAAAGGGGATGATTGTGTCGGGTTACAGTACACGAATGGGTAGTCATATCATTCAAAATTCTCTAATGCCTCCTTCGCTTTCCGATCTGCTTCTTCAAAAAGGTCCCGAGGTACTGGCACATGACGGCCGTTGGTCTCGTCGCCGATCCACGACAATTCTAACTCAAACTCCTTCTCTTTGGCGTCGTCGTGAACCAAGTGGATACTGTCATAGTGTTATGCCGAATAGCCATGAGAGACAAACACAATACGTACATTCGTGCGGCCTCGAAAACGGCCTCTCGCGTTGTCAGTTCGGATAGCTTGAGCTTTTCCAGTTCTGTCTTGGCGAGCTGGCGGCCTTTACCGACGGCAGCACCGTTGTAGCCCTTGCGGAGAGTCAATAGCGCGACAAATCAAGATGGGGTCCTACACGCACGTAGAAGACACCGCTGGGTTCGATGACATATATGGACGGGCCGTGTTTGTCGATGCCTCCAAGGATGGTGCTACAACCAAACGGCCGCACAGAGGAATAAAGGGTATACACCTGTACGTAGAGACCGAGACGGTCTGCTAGCGCCTACGCACAAGATGATGAGACATCGACAATTGGTAACGGCATGAGCGACAGACCTTAAGAGGTGCAGGCTCGTTATAGTTGTCGCGGTAGCTGGCCGCCTCGTCTCGCGCCCTGTTAGACAGATGACGTCCATCTGCCAAAAGTCCAGAGCTAGCCTAGGTGCTCATGAGCAAGGCTCAAGTAAAGGATGGCGAAGACGCACCAAACCAATATGTCGGTCTATCGTCTGAATTCGACGATTTGCTCCCGGGACCAGAAGCTTTGAGTGGACGAGCTTCTCCACCGCCAGGACGACACCATCTTTGACGCGGAGGCCAATGGCGGTCCTGAATGGGAAGGTATAAATCGTGAGACGACGGTGATCCAAGTAAAGTGCCATACCCTGAGTTGTCTACAGCCTTGTTTGCATATTCGACCTATATGAAACGGTGAGTAGGACGACCTAGGGGTTGAGAAACAAAGAAGACCTGAAATATGCGACCATCTGGAGAGTAGGTGCTTGCGGAGAGGTCGTATCCTGTGCCGATAGAGGTCATCGTTGATAGTCAAATCTATGCAGTGGACGCGCAAGCACTCGATCTCTCTTCGACGGATGCCCGGCCCGGACATGTCGCGCTTGAAGAACGCGCCGTGCGTGTGAATGGTCTTTCGTGCAACCGCCGGCGATGGTAACACTAGACGCGTCCGAATACTCTGAAGACGACTGGTCATCTTTACTCAAAGGTCATCCTATATTCTCTACTGTGGAAGCCAGGCCTTCTCGGCTTGAACTTTCGACCAACTCCCTTCCTGACTTCACTCATCCCGACCCACTAAATCATGACTCTCCTTTCTCCCTTGGTAGACGCCAGGCTATGGTCTTCAAGGATGCAGACCTGATAGTAGCCGTCGGGAAGGAGATACGAGCGACCTCTCTTGGAGATGCGAAGCTCAGTAGGGCCACCCCAAAGTCATACAAAGTGCGCCTTGCCGTAATGTCTCGTCGTTCCTATTCTAATTTGTTGTCTTAGGTCCTGCACACACCTAACATTCAGTTTGATGTATCTCAACTATCCTTAAACCCGACTGGGAAACTGCTGGCAGTGGCAGGTACATTTCAAGTCGCGGTTATCGTGCTGCCGCGACCGGGTTTCATGCGCCTTGTTCCTGCAACTGTGGACTGCAAGTACGCGCCGCTTTATCGCCCCTCGCATCCATCAGAATACTGACCCTCTTCTATAGGTCTATTCAAGTAGGGCAGTACTTTCATGCTTCCTCTTCTTCACCGCCAATAGCCAAGATTCAATGGCATCCATGGGGCGAGGCGGGCTCAACACTTATGGTAATGACTGTGGATGGGAAGCTCCGGTAAGGGTATCTTTTCTTTAGCCACATGAACCTCTTTAATGGTCTCTCCCAATGACAAGCGAGTACGACATCTCGGTAGATGCGGATGAACCATTGCAGGTCGTCTCCTTTGTCCCCGACCGCAAGCCGAACAAAACGTTCAACGCTGTCGATGCAGCAGAGCGTGAAGTCGCCTCGTTCACCCTTGGTAAAGGGAAGGCTGACTGGGGCCCTTTGACCATCTATGCTCTCATGAAGAGCGGTGATGTATATGCGGTTTGCCCCTACATGCCCAAGAACGCGTACGATGCCCTCTGCTTAAGGTGTGCACCTTCTGATTGCTATTTACAGGTCAATACCTTCGTCATATGTCCACGCCCTCGAGTGTTTCGTGGCAGCCAAGCAAGAATACCTCTCCCAAAATCCCTCGTCGGAATCACAATCACTGTCAACTACGTACTCTTATCAACACAAGTACATCAGTGCACTCCTAAAACAACTCCCACCAGGGACGGTCTTCCCAGCAACTTCTCGTTCCGTTCTTCTCCATCCGCCAACGACGATGAAATCGCATCCCTTGCGCCAAGGCCCTTTTCTTCTACAACCCGCACCGCTTATGCTCGAAGGGAGCGAGGGAGGCGACGCGACCGACATATTATACCTTGCGTTCGATAAAGACGATGAGACTGACGATGACGGGGAGACCGAGCGTCTGGGGGTAGTTTTGGTAGTCGCTCAAGATGGCAAGGTTGATATCTGTCTTGACGTGGATAAGGTCGAGGCCCGCTGGGAGAACCGACAGGTCAGTGTGACGTGCTCTCAAAACGAGCCAGGTCTTGATTCCTATTGCAGTCGACGAGCGCCGAGCTGCCCATGCTAGCAGTATATGAAACAATTGACTTGGGATTAATCAAGACTCTTTCCACAATTCAGCCACCTTCTCTGGATCTATTACAGGGCAATTTTCCTGTCTTTCTCGCAGACCCGATACACGAAGATACTGTTTATGTCTATCATGGATTTGGCGTACACGCCATTCATCTCCACCAGATGCTGCGTAATCTAAGCAGTGCTCTGCATTCTGTTTCTGGGGGTGCCGAAGATGCCCTTTCGACTGCATTGCGTAGTCCCATCTCTGCTGAGGTGCAACCGATCGTGACGACATTTTCAGGTAGAGAAAAAGTGAGGTCCTATCCAACCTTTCTCCACGACCACGCACTGAACAAAAAAAACCCAGGGCCTCCAATCCAGTCATCTCTGTTGTTGTGCCCAACGACGTATATCTAAGTTACAGCCTATTCGTTCTTACCTCGTCTATGCGCGTCGTCTCATTCTCCCTAAATATGCGATCTGGCGATCTTCTGTCCAGGGACGAGCCCAAAAGCACTGTTCCCGCAGACCGTCTACTCAAGCCTGCCGGCGGGCCACCCGCATATATTTCGCTGCTCGGCACGAAGCCCTGGCAGCCCCCAACGAGCCTGCCCTCGACGGGTCTCCCCGCCACGCCACGTCTCGCCACGCCAGGGACGAAGGACTTCCGCATTACGCCAGACACGCTGCGCTTCGTCTCCTCCACGGTAGACGAGATCGCGGCGCGGATCCACGGCGTCGAGGCGGCGTACCAGCAGACGAACGCGCGGGTCGAGCTGCAGCACGAGGAGCTCCAGCGGCAGGCGGCGAAAGTCGCGGAGATCCGCGAGCTGCTGGGCGAGCTGCGCGGCGCACGGCAGGACCGTATCGGCGCGCGCGCACACGCGATACAGGACGGGCAGCAGGCGCTCCTTGGAAGGCTGGATCGCGTGCTTGGGGAACTCATGAAGCGCGCGAGCCCGACGCTGAGCGATCATGAGACTAAGTGGTTCGGGCGAGCTCGGACGGATGCAGCAGCAGGTGCTCGGCGCTGGGAGGTACGACGAGGCGTCGCTGATGGCGCGTGTACAAGCGGTACGCGCACACACTCTGTTTTCTACATTTTTAGTTCAACTTTGTTTCCAACAGTTGAAACGGGAGCACGACCGGCTGCTGCCTCACTTGAAAGCGCTGAGCGAGAAGGAGCGGGCGCAGGCGAAAATCATGCAGGAAAAGAATCAGGGCCTTGGCCTATCTCAAGCGTTCGAGTTCGGGCAACAGTTCAACAAAGAGTGCGATTTTCTGTTTGCTCCCTTACTTCCGACTACTGAACTTTGAGAATTTTTTAGACGCACGAAGTTGGAGAGGCTTCAGACTGATCTACTTGACCTCGCCTCTAGTTTAGAGATGCCGCTCGGTCGACCGCCCACTTTATTAGGCTCGTGAATTCCGGTTCATTTTCAATCCGTCTTTGGTTGTATACGATCGTATCTGTCTTACTAGCTCTAGCACCACTATGTGACGTCCTCATTTTCAAACAGTCCTGTCTATTTAACTCGAAGCAAGGCGGCACAAACAATCCCAAACACTGGTCATTTCTCATATTATTTCCAGCTCGAGCTGCAGCGCAAAGCCTATTTTAAGATGTTTCTTAGACTCTGCGTATCGTAGGAGTACTATTTGACACTCAAACAAAAAGATCTGTTCGCCCGGTCTTATGCCGGCGTAAGAAGCTATTGTTTATTGATATCATAGAAGCGTTCCGCGTTAGTGCTGACCTTGCTCTGAACGCATCCGAGTTGTTCTTGATAACCATAGGGGCTAGGCAAGCCCAGACCAGTGCCAGGCAATAAGATGGCTCTTAGATGATTGCTCATGCTGGCCGCCACGAGTGATGGCACGGCATAGTCACAAAGGTGTCGGCTATACACTCTTATGTGGAGTGACTTACGGATCGTCGGATGCCTCACTTCTCACAACACTGACCGTACTTGCCAGCGCATCCACTAAACCTGCCACAGTCGTCGGTCGCACTATCAGACTTTTCTGTCTGGGGGGAGAAGTAAATTAACGCAGGTAGAAGGTACTGGTACTGTAGTGCGGCTACAAAAACGAAAAGAAAGTTTACACGACGCTGTAGCGCCCTGACGGCGCAGTGGGATTGCGCATCTCGGCTTGAAGCGCGGCTGTCGACGCCTCGATAAGCAGCCGTTTGATTTCGCGTACTGCATTCTCCACCTAGCAAAATGTTTATTCAGAAAGGTCCGATTTTCAGAGACTAGGCGACGAACCCGAAACTCCTCGTTGGACTCGATGAGAAGGTGTAGCTTTGGGGGCCCATCGGGTGGGGGTTCCTTGCCCGAATCGTAGTATATCCCTGACGGGCGAGTCGTCAGTTTCCCTGTCTAAAAGAAATACGTATGGAAGCCTTACCCTTGTTTGTCACTGAAGCACCAGTCATATCGATGAGCTAAGTGGGTGTAGTCAGCAACATATCCATACTTTTGACACTCGGCTTGTACTCACTTGAACCATGGTCTCCTTGTTGGTAACTCTCCACCTCGCCTTCTGAGGGTAATCGTTGATTGGTACGATGGCGTGGAAATCGGTCGCGTCTGGATTGACTTTCCGACTGACGTCTTCGGCTTGAAGCTGTGCCTGAAGTGCGACTTTCGAAGCCCGCAGCTGTGCGTTCAGTTTCGCCACGACACTAAGGGCTTGCTTGTGAGCAGGACTGTCTTTACTGGCGCGAGCGGCAGCCTCCTCTGCAGCGCGAAGGGAAGATTGCATCTTCTCTTCTTCCTTCGCGTGCGCGAGACGCCGAGCGGCAGCAGCTGCGCCGGCGACTCCCAACAGGCCTTTCGAAGTATCGGGTGCAGGACCGCGTCTGATCTCGACCTTGAAGTTTCCAAACGTCATGTCGTCCCCCTCCTTCTTCTCCGTAGTGACCTCAGCGGCAGGCCTTTTCGTCTTCCGGTTCGCCATAGGCTTTCCGCTCTGCCCTTTCACGGGCGTCTCGCTCCTTGTCGAGTTTGTCCAGACCTTTACCTCCGAATCCAGATCCCGCGGTTTGAGCCTTGCCTAACTTAACCTTCTCAAGGAAACCTACGCAAGGCAAATGGTGAATTCCCTGGTTTACAGAAAATGAGGAACAACAACCCACCATTGGCGAGTTCCTCTAGCTCTGACTGGTATCGTGGCGTTACTCGCTTTCAGAGCACGGATAGATGTCAACTGAATATCGGTCTTGCTCTGGGGTGATGAACGTGATACACGTGCCCTTGTTTCCAGCACGTCCAGTTCGGCCCGCACGATGGACGTAATCTTCCATGTGATTCGGTGCGTCATAATTTATTACCAGCTTCAGCTGCTTGACATCTAGTCCCCGTGCGGCGACCGAGGTGGCGATGACGACGGGGACAACGCCAGCTCTTGAAGTCGGAAATTGTGGTATCGCGGTCGACCTGGTCCTTCCCGCCATGTAAAGACATAGCGAGATAACTCTTGCGGAGCAGTTCGCGTAAAAGATTATCCGCCGCTTCCTGGCGGTCTACGAAGATAAGAGTGCGTGCTTCTGGGTCTTCATTGTACATCTGGCCCAAAATCTCGAGAAGACGGTTGAACTTCGTGTCCTCCGCGCGGACCTCCACAATCTGGTCGATTTCAGCAGCGACGACGGACCTGCCGCCTACGGTAATCTCGAGAGGCTTTTTGAGGATTTTCCTTGCCAACGAATCCATTTGTTTTGGAAATGTCGCAGAAAAGAGAAGGGTTTGTCGGTCGGGGCGAATGTTGTTCACAATCTTCATGACTTGAGGCTCAAAGCCCATGTCGAACATACGATCTGCTTCATCCAAGACCAGATAAGTAACGCGCTTGAGGTTCGTGACGCGACCAGAGTTGGCAGTAAGCAAGTCGATCATTCGCCCTGGAGTACAGACGATGATCTCGGCGCCTTTCTTCATGTCTGCGATTTGGTCTTTGATCGGTGAACCCCCGTAAGCGCAGACAGCCTTCCGATGACACATGTCAGTTGCCTTGGAAAAGCGCAATTCAGTAAAACACTTACACGAAGATTCAACACTTTGAGAAACGGTTTACAATCCCTGTAGATTTGTACGGCCAGCTCACGAGTTGGTGTCATGATGATGGCCATTGGGCCTTCCATCTGTTCAAGTGGCCGCTGATCCTTAATATGACGAAATACAGGAAGAAGGAACGCAATGGTCTTCCCAGAGCCCGTCTTAGCAACGCCGATGACGTCGCGACCAGACATAATGGCAGGAATGGCTTGGGCTTGAATGGATGTCGGAGCCGTGTAGTTCAGTCGCTTAATGACATCTAGGCTGAAAAAAGTAAACGTATTAAGGAAAGAGGAGGGCGTTTTGAGAAATAAAACGACGCACACACTAGCATGGAGGCCAAAATGACTCCATTTAGTTACCGGTCGTGGACATTCAACGCCGCGTATTTTAATGCTATCTAGTTCGAGTCGGAGAAGGTCAGCCTCCTCATCGGTCATGGCTGCGACTTCAGGAGGGGGAACATAAAATTCCTTCCGGAACGGTTCGTATTTGATTTTATTGTGATCCACAGCAGCCAGGTCCTTCTTCCTTGCCTTTTTCGCCGCAAGAGCCAAGATGTCTTCAGGATTAAGGTCAGTTGCGTCCAACTCATCTTGTGCATCAGCCTCTCCGTCGTCATCATCTGCACCGGCTTCGTTCATCCTGTCATCCTGTCGTTCAGGTAAACGACCAGAGCCTACCATCTTCTTGAGATCCTCCGCATTTACTTTCTTTACCTCATCCTTGACGTTGGCCATGAAAGCGTCAAGAGGGTCCACCTCGTCGTACTCGTCCACGACCATGGAACTTTCAATTTTGGCTTTAGCTCTGGCCTTGGCTTCCGCATCGATACGGTTCGCATCTTCGTCGTCATCGTCGTCGACCTCCAGGTCGCCAATGCCAACTTCTCCATCTGCCATGCTCATATCGACAGCTGGCATATCTCCGAGCATCTCTAGTTGACGCTTTGTTTCGACTGAATCGTCCATGGCGGATACTGCTTTGTTGCCCTTTAGTAAATCAGGCTTGACGGGTAGTCCCTTAAGTCCCAAACCGCCGAAAGCAGCGCGATTTAGAGTGCCCGCAGGCTTCGACGCGCCGGAGGATGCAGGTGCTGTGAAGGCACGGATCAAGTGATGAAATCACAATACTCGGGGGTGGAAGAGATGCACTCACCTGGAGTAGACTTTCCAGCAAGCGCCATGGCTTTAGCCTTGGCTTCGCCTAAGGCCTTCTTAGCCTCTCTCTCCTTCTTCCATGCCTCCAGCCTCGCCCGCTTTTCCTTCAGCTTCTCGTCCTCAACCGGTGGTGTCGACTCTGGCTTTTCGGGTGTATTTCTGGCAGGCGAGGGCTTGTGTTCTCGTCGGTCGCGGGAGCGTGAACGTCGACGATCATCTCTGCGCCTATCGTCGCGCCTGTCATCCCTTCTATCGTCTCTTCTATCGTCTCTTGAGTCGCGCCCTCTGGAATCTCGGTAACGGTCCCTGTCCCTGTCGCGGTCTCTTTCTCGGTCGCGGTCTCTATCTCGGTCTCGGTAGCGGTCGCGGTCCCTGTCATCGTTGTATCTCGAACCGGTAGGCCTTTGGGAGCTGCGCCTGGTCGGCGATGGGGATCGAGAGCGATGTGAAGGTCTCACCCTCTTGTTTGGAGAGTCCGGAGAATACGACCTGTCCCTGCGCGCCATGCTTGAAAGTCGGGGTCGAGAGAAGAGTCAGTGGCGCGGCTCAAACCACAAACGAATATATTTTTCCACGAAAATTACATAATGCTATCATATGTTGTCACGATCACGGTCACGGTCTGCTTGTACCATGGACTCCAGACTTATTGGACCCAGCAGGCCTTAACTGCGTCGCTTCCCAATCTACTACCACACAACCTGAAGAAACTCGAGTCTCAACAAGATGCTATCACTGCTCTAGTTCACACTTCTTTTCATGTCCTGTCCTTCAGGCTCGTCGCTGTCGACGATTCCACCCCCGCAAGTAACACTCTGGAAGGTGTACTCCCAGAATCTTGGAATTCGCATGGCCCGGGGAGTTACACGCTCAGATATCGTCATGAACAGAGTAGCCTTGAGTTTGTTGTAAAGGTAGTTAAACTTGGTAGCCGTACGCTGATCAATGGTATTGCGGTGGAAGTGCGCGACCGTTTTCTATCCTGCGCAGTACAAAGCTGACGCTGTGAACATAGAGTGATAAAACAGCATCTCTGGACATCGCTACAAACGATTTTACGTCTCCCTCTTTCTTCCCATTTGACGCGCAAGCGGCGAATCCTCCCCCCCTCATTCACGGTTACATCTCCTCCAACCGTGTTGCGGATTTCCTCGACCAACTTAAATTGAAAATCATTCAGAATCTCATGCCCGGCCTGCATAAAGAAGGATATACCGAGGGGCCGCCCGCCACTTCCCCGTCTTCGAGTAATCCTAGGCGAGATGTCCCAGGTCCTCGTGACCCTGCTCGTCCACAGCCCGTCCTTCCTCCTTATGGGCCTGAACCCATTTTCGGCGAACCATCTTCCCGTAATCCGCTTGAGATCGGCCGCCGTGACCTCGACCCGTTTGGTGTCAACCCACTAGGTGGTTTTGGACCGCCACCACTATTCCCTGGTTCAGGTGGTGACGGGATGTTTGTTGGCCCAAATCACCCCATCTTTGGCCAACGTGGGCGAGGAGTCTTCCCTCCCAACCGGGGCCCATGGGGTGGCGACGGTTACTTGCCGCCCATGGGAGCACCGCCAGGCGCTCGATTTGACCCCGTTGGTCCGGGGCTAGGACCATTCCCGGGTCGCACTGGGTTCGGTCCCAGAGGAGGACAGCCTGGTGGCGGAAGCGTTGGTGACCCAGATAACGACGAGTTTATGCCACCAGGAGCGGTAAGCATCATTTGGGGCACGACGCGGTGAACTTTGCTGATGACCTGACCAGGGAGATATGTTTATGTGAGCAAAAGAAGTGGAAATGGACAATGGGTGTATGGTAGCGATAGCTTAGCCGAGTTTGTTTGTGCTGTCCGTACCGCCGAAGAATAGGACTAGGACCCCGAGCGGCCACACGGTCCGCTGACTGGGCGTGTATAAAATACGATTCACTCTCGTCATTTATTAAACCGCTGTCGCTACATCGCCCACATCTCTACGGACAATGCAAGCAACATATCCTCTTAGTGCCCCTCCCTCCCCAATACGATCTAGAAGGATGGCTCCCATACCTGGCTTCAGGGTACCGCCAAAGCCCAAGCCTCCTCCCATCGGAGAGCTGACTATCCGGGAGCTCAGGGACCTCTACGAAAGAAATGCCAAGATCCTCGCCACGCCGTCCGTCATTACTCTCCTTTGGTCCGGTCCTTCTCTATAAACTTTTCTTTTCAGCGCACCCTCCACATCGACGTATGTCCCGCGCATTATGGCCGAGCAGGCAAGGATCGAAGCGCAGCTACTCGAGCTGGAAGGCATGCAGGACATCCAGGTAGGCCTCGAACTTGCCAGGATCAGTGAGGACGAGCCAATGCGTGTCGACGTGGCCCCTGAGCAACCCCGACCGATCGAGGCTAAACTGCGAGCGCTCGACAAATTCGTGCGTGTCCTGCGTCTGCTGCAACGTGCCGCGTGGCGTCAACTTGACTAATCGCCCTTCAGGGCAACACCTTCCGCGGCGAAAAGGTGGTCCAGGGCTTGTCATTTGAGGAAGCTGCTGAGCTTGAGCAACGGGCACATGCCGCAGATCTTGAGAGGAAGCAGCGCTTACTGGAGAAGCGGCAGAAGCAGGGCCTCGGGATGGTCAAGGACCGTGTGCTAACCAGAGAAGAACAAGAGGCGCGCATATGGGCTTTCATGTGAGGCGGCCGTGTAAATATACCCCGAAAACTGTGGTTTAATGATACTGGCAGGAACTACAAACCATCCGAGTCAGACCTTGAAGATGATGACGGCGATGACCTAGACGATGAAGATCCATCTACATGGTTCGACGATGATCAAGATGACGGGCGGAAGGATCAAGACATTATTGAGCCTGATCTCGAAGATCTCTCGGACATCATCCGAGTCGATACCAGCAGGATGTATTACAACACCACATGTTATGAGTCATGAGACGGGGAGCTGCTTGCTGAGCCATATCATCCTCTGTACTATTTTCCTGATGTAGCTTTGTATCATATACGTATGATTATCTTGCAAGGAGCAGACTATACAGATGTGTGCTAAACAGAACCCTGCGGTAGATGATCGTCGTGGGAGTTAATCCAAACTTCTCGAGGGCTACCACTGTCGTAGATGGTTCTCAATTTTAGATGCTCTCAGACTCACTAGGTCACTACCAGGGCTAAGTGGAGTTCTTGTGCTTTATGTATTCGACGTGTGGGCCAAGGCGATGTGGAGAGTGAGCTGCGCTAAAGAATTGATCATAGAGGCATTCACACTCATTTCGGACGCATGCTTCTCTGGCTTGTTGCCTTTCTCGTGATCCTGCCTGGCTTTTCTACGAAGGGGAAGCGCTTTCTTTCAGGTTTCAGTCCCTGACAAGTGGGATCGTCGCCCTCGACCATGTTCCACGTCATCTATGTCGCTCGAGTCGTCGGAATCTACAATTGAGGGGGCTCTGGATATGGATGTGTCAGAGGAAGAGGACGCGGGTGGAACAGCCAGGTAACGCCCCGCACACCAAAGTCCCTTCGCCAGGGCCCGCACAAGAGCACGCCGACACATAAGAGATCTGAGATCTATCTGCGAAAGTGCGGGCACTTTGATCAATGTAACATCTTTCTTTTTTTCGAATCGCTCAAAACAGTCAGACGAACGCGGATGGTAACAGAGGGCGTTGAGACGACAAGCCGAAGCTGCCCGTGAGAGGTGACGTGCAGATAGAATGAGTAGCCATGTGTCGAATGGCTCGAAGAGTACGGATTGATAGTAGGAAAACCGAAGATGCGTAAAGGTTGTGAGAAGCATACCAACTGGAAACGAAACTGCTTGAAGACCCAAAGGGCGGGCGGCAGTGGGATGGAGAAGCACAAAAAATCGAAACAGGATGGCCAGCCGGAGCGCGATCACAAATGAGCCAAACTTTGGAAAGGGACAGTGCTCCATCAGAACGGAAGGAAAGGAGGACAGTGAACGCGCGGAAGAAGGACTTGCGACGGATCAGCACAAGGCAAGAACAGGCGGGTGTACCGGAGCAGAAACACACAACGCACCCCAATCCGCTGCTACGTGTAAGCGCAGGTAGCTGCCCATGTACTCGTAATGTAATGCGTGAGAGCACGTCACGAAGAGAGACGGAGTAAACCCGGTTTACATCGACAGCATCCCCGGTAGAGAATGAGCGTGTAGTACGCGCGAAGGAGGCTTGAACCCACCACTCAAGTTGACACCTCCGTCGTGTTTGTTATACTGCAGGTGATCACAAGAAGCACTGGCGTCGAGCGGAGTTTCAATGGGAGGCACGACAATGCGTGCAGTACGGTGTGTATGCGTGCATTGCTGTTCGACGATGGGGCAAGAGACAATACAGCTGTTGGGCTTGAACCACACGAGGCGTGAGTAGCGCCTTGACTCTTCCTCCCATCTGTCCTCCCGCCCGCGTTCTGCACTTGTAATGCCTAGGAAACCCAGAAAAAATAACTCGAGAGGTCAGGATCTCGAGGCTCAGGACGAAGGTATGCATTACAATTTCCCTCGTACACCTCCGCTCACCCTTTCATCTATAGAGGTCAGACAGAGAGGTGCTCATGAAACGAGCACCCGCACATTCGGACGCACTGGCAAAGCTTCGAGGACAAGTGGACGTAATGCGCCAGTGGTGCAAGCAGACCGCGAAGATCAGGCTGGCTCGTCAACTCGGTCGCAGGCCCAGGCCCAAAAAGACGGGCTCTCCAATTCTGGTGAGTTTTCTTGTATCCTAGTAATTTTGGATCTAACGTGTTGCGAACAAACAGGTGGCCACCATCAATCTGGCGACCGTAGAACTCCCAGTGACACCACTCAGCCAATCCCCCCTGGGATGCCTCCCATGATTGGGGATTTCGACGACAACGCCAATGCCTTCTGGTCTCTTCACATGAATGAAGCAAAGAGCCACGATGAAGCCCGGATTCAGTCCTTAAAAGACGATATGGACAGCGTCCTCATATTTGTGTGTACCTATATTTCCATCCAGCATTATTCTAGCATGAGTTGACGCGCCATCGCTCAGGCCGGTTTATTCTCCGCTGCTCTCATCTCCTTTATCGTCGATAAGATTCATGATCTTCAAGTCGATCCAGCGCAGCAAATGGTCTATTACCAACAACAGAATGTCGCCCTACTCGCCCAGATCTCTACCCAGGTCTCTTCTATCGCCCCACAGGTCTCGATCCCTTCCACCCCACCCTCCACCTTATCCCGATTTCAGTCCTACCTCGTCCGATGTCCGGGTCAACGCATTCTGGTTCATGAGCCTCGTGTTCAGCATTTCTGCGGCGCTCCTCTGCAACACTCGTTCAACAATGGGTACGGGACTACATGCATGTGTTTCAGCGGTATAGCAACCCCCTGAAGAGCGCGCGACTTCGCCAGTATCTATATGAAGGCGCAGAGGGATGGTATATGCCACTGGTGGCGGAGTCTGTCCCAGGGCTGATCCATGTTTCCCTCTTCTTATTCTTCGTGGGGCTCTGCGACTCACTTCTTGCTCTGAACACGACCATTGGCATCACCACCATCGTTCCGATTACCACCTGCGGGTTACTTTACGTCTTGACCATGTTTGCACCGATCATAGGACCCCCAATCACCATTTCAAACCCCATTCACCTGGCATGATCTGGTATCTGAGGCAGAAGGCGTTTCCACGACGCTACTCGGATCGGGCATTTGACAGGAGCTCTCAAGGATGTGAACCCGAACATGTCTACAGGGAAGGTACAACTGGCGATGGAAGAGAATGAAAAACGCAAAGGTCGTGACGTTCAGGCAATCCGGTGGTTGATCGATAACAGTACAGAGGACGACGAGATGGAATCGTTTGCGATGACTATGCCTGGCACTTTTACCTCGGAGTGGGGCGTCGAAGTGTGGGAAAAGGTTTCGGAAGTCAAGCGATATGAAGGCGCGAATTCCGGGCTGAGTGACCTTACAGTCACATCGCAGGCAGATGCACACCCTCGGTCGTCCGTTCTACCGTATCACGGTTCCCCGCATCCACGGCGCACCTTTCATCCTCGCACCCTCCTTCGTCCCTTTGGACGCATCCTTAGGATACGCAACGCGAATGCCATCCCCCGCGACCCGATGGTGGCCCAGTCAATACCTCTCGCGCCGAACGATCATCATGTAGTCAGAGATCTTGCCATCCACGACCTTTGCAAACGCGTACGGCACTTGCTTGGTACATGCAACAATCGCAGCCTATTCGCAAACGATGAATTGTGGCACAAGCGTGCACGCGGATGCGTCGAAACGGTGGCGTCACTCGTGTTCTGTCCTAATGTCAAACTGGAACTGTTTGGAGATCTCGAAGATGTTGAGAGGCTACTCCGCGAATTGGGCGAAAGGGAGAGGATCCGTGATCTGTCAGCGGCGGGATCTGATGGGTCATTCGTCACGCGCTGGATATGCCTATCCCTTATGGTCGTCGCTCGAAGGATTTCAAGTCATGATATGATAAAGCCGTATGCAGAATTGGCGCTCGCTCACATTTCAGGGCTCCAAATAGAAGGCGACGCAAACGTTGACACCGCTGAAGAGATACCCGAGAAATCCCGAAGGATCGACAGTGACTTCGAGTTCGCGAGTCGATTTTGCGTTTATGAACTGAGAACGGCATTCAGTCCAGGTCAAGTGGGAAGAACGGAAGAGCAAGTCAGGGGGTCCTAGCACGCGACCACGAGGCCGACATTTCCAGGCTTGAAAGAGTCGGCTCTGTGGCGGGCCAGATGGAGCACATCGATATGGTTATCTCTGAAATCAACCGTATAGTCAAAACCGGGTTGAGTGTACACCTACCTGGTGTATCTTTCGACGAGTTCAAGGGGACAGGACCCATCCAGCCAACTCAATTCCTTAACTTTTTAGTTGCCGAAGAGCAAGAATCCACACCCCAGTTCGTATTCCTGTCTCAAGCGCCTTCGACTTTTATGCTCTTATGCCCCCAATTGCGCGACGTCATCGACGGACGAGGCAATGGCGTCCACCAGGAGGATCCTTGAGAGCCTGGGAACACTGTGGGACAACGCTGATCGCAAGCGCTCAGTCGTTGGTCAACAACATCTGATGGAACGACAACTTTGGCGCCTACTCGACCTCCGTGATGGTGGCGGCTTCGGATTTTCGGTTGAAGTTTTCTTTCTTGTGCTTGCACGACTATCATACATGTCGTCGTCACAGGTCACAAACTCCGCTCTTTATAGTCAGAACGTTCAGAGCCATCACATCCGGATGGAGACAACACAAAGATTCCATCGGGACACAACGTGTCATCCTTAACCTCATTTGCGACATTGCTATCTGTGACCGTGGCATCTTTTCTAATCCCACTTTCACAGCAGACATCACCGACGAGCTTCTGGTACTGTTGGAGAACATGATGGAGGGGCAGTCCGGTTCGCATATCAGTTCGCATATTGGAGATGCAATGACAGAACTGAGACGAGGTCCTCCGTTGGTCACGTACAATGACTCTTTGTTTGTCAACAAGGCACGGGACTGTATCTCCCGTTTGAGTGCTCGTGCACCTTCATAACCATAACTTAGAGTTACGCGATGACGGCTGGTGCCAGTACCGATGGTTTATTTTTTCAGATCAGAACATATTTACGAGAGATTGCCAGTAGGCTGGTCATACGAACTTACTGTAACCAACGCCGCTCTCGATACCGCACGGATATAACAAGTGATGAAAGAAATAGAAAAGAAAAGACAGAAAACTCTGCGATATACACGGTACACATACTGCTTACATATCAATTAAGTTGGGACCTATCTGAAAGAGGTGGACGAGTCATAGCCGGCAAGATAGATAGCAAATGCAACGCAAACGACGGGAGAGGGGGTCAACTCGCCTCTATCATAGAAATGCAATAGGAGGACATCGAGGTGTACAGTGTGTAGGGGAATTGACCGGATGAGAAGGCAATCCGAGTCGAGAACTTGATCTGGTGAACTGGAAAAGTGAAGGAGAAGAGACGGCGAGATGTCTTTGTCGTATTCGCGATCGCCGTCTTCTTCCACCCACCAGTGTTTGCAGCACCTCAAGCTACTCCGTGACAGCGAGATTGAGCATCATATCTACCACGCTTACAGACACCACGTATCGTGCAGAGCGCCCGCCCGCGGCTGTTTAGTATTGGACGCGGCGGGGTCAGAATTGAGCGCCGGCCCTTGCCCCGCATCTCCCGCTTGGGCCTTTCCTTCAGAGCAACGCGCTCTTGCTCGTACCCAGCACTTGACCCCGTTCTTGTTTCTACAGAACAGCACCTCGTGGACAGTGTTGAGTACCGCTCCATGACATTCCGCTGCTTCTCGAGGCCCTCGATGATCCATCCGCTGTCGAGCACCAGGCGCTTGGCCCTTTGCTCCCGCGACACGCGCACTCCTTCAGTTTGAGCAAGAGGGTGAGCAGATCGAGCGCCGCGCGCCGGATGTGCGTGAGCGGGTCGGTGCAATCCGTTCCCGGGACCAACAGCTTCTGCGGTTCGCTCGTGGAGAGCGAGTGCCGGGGCGAAAACCCTGTCGGGGCTGTGAGTGGCCGTGCTCGTTGGAAGGAAAAGCCACTGCTCGGCACGGCGCGTGCCGGGTCTGGGGGTTACGCACCATCGTTGGTGCATAGCCCCCAGACGTCTTCCAAAAGCCCAGACGGGAGGTCACCCGGGTCGGCCTCGAAGTCTTGGCATAAGGCGTGAATGCAAGTTCCGAAATGATGTGTTCGCTTTGATGTGGGGGTGCCGAGGCCTCCAATTACAGGGACGAGACCCTTTGGCTGCGCGTTGGACCTGAAACATGAATGCGTTGAGATAAGAACCGCGGACGTACACCATCGATGAGGTGCGGTACCCGACTTCCGAGAAGTGCGAGAGCGAGATGCCTTGCAAGGGCCTGGGTCAGTTCGACTGACCATCCCAGCGAAATAGCGATAGTATGCGATGGCAATGTCGCTGATGGGACAGGGCAGGGCATTCTTCTCGGAGGGTGTCGTGTCCAGGCCCAAATGTACATGTACCGAGCGAAAATTATTGAGGGGCGGGAGCGCGGAGCGCAGCTGGGGGTGAA
Organism: Lactarius hatsudake; assembly: GCA_024734325.1. Classification (NCBI taxonomy): domain Eukaryota; kingdom Fungi; phylum Basidiomycota; class Agaricomycetes; order Russulales; family Russulaceae; genus Lactarius; species Lactarius hatsudake. The sequence continues at coordinate 486,563 of JANSJP010000020.1, read as the reverse complement.
TGGGCTCGAGGTGCATGGGGGCATACCGAGAGGGAGGCCGAATCCAGATCAAGCCTCGCCAACTCTTCCATTCTGCGTTAAGGAAAATTTGGCGAAGAAAACAAATCACAGAAACGCCGCGTAACGTAGACAGAGTGAGGAGGGTCGGTGTAAGGTAGATAACGAATTGAAGACGCCGAGGTCACAAAGGAGTGCAGCCAAATGTGTGTGTGATTTTTTGACGCTGCCTGTGATTGGTCTCGGTCTGGACCGGATGGGTGGGAGGTAGTGAATGCCAGTGAAGCATTGTCTGCGTCGAAGGAAAAATTGAGCGACTGCGTCAATTCACGTTCACGCCAAAGGAGGTGCCTAATGCAGTGAAGAGATGGTGGTGGTACGAGGGAAAGAAGGGTGGCATTTCTCTCTTTCGCTATCAAGAAGACAATGTACAACTAGACCTGTTCAACCCTCCAGGCATTTATCACCCATTCGCGCAGATCTGCCAAAACATTTGCATCTAGAACCATATTTGTGACATTTGTGAGCGGAGCAGGTATGGCGTTCAGCACATAGAAGCGTGTAATGTCGATTGAATATGGTTGGGGTACAGCGTGGGTCCAGTCGGAGGTATGATAGCAGATCGCCTTTTTGAGGTTTGAGCGGAGAGTGCGGATAGGGGGGTTGGGATCAACTATCCACTGCTCGACTGTAAAAGTGGGAGTATTGTTGACAATTGGAGTTCCGAGAGACATGACAATGACAAGTTGAACCTACAAAACTAGAGATATCAGACAAGCTTGGGTTGTGGAACGGGGGTGCTTACATTAAGATTCTTTGACTCCAGCCAGCTTTTAGCATCAACCTGCAATTGTGTGAGGCTCTCTGAGACACCAGACTCGAACACAATTACGGGGGATAGACTGTGAGGAGTAAGCTCTGCAATGCTGTCATCAGCTTGTTTGCGTCGAACTGGCTCATTGTCCGCAGACAAGCGGTAGGCTGAGATGTTATTTCAGGTTTATTAGTCTCCTAAAAATGAATAGTAACTCACTTGCACAGCCTGTCGACTTTAACCCCACTGGTAGCTCCCTGCCAATTATTGACAAGTGGTTCATAATGGCATTATACATCCCTCGAACCATTGCTTCATGAGCCCCACTCGGCACGGAGCGGACAACAAAATTGTGCTCATCATTGTAAGTACACCTAGCTGCTAATCAGATTAATACTGGCTTGGTAAGACAGTCAACACACCGAAAGGCTCGACGAGATGGATGATTCTCTAGCTTTTCCCAAAGTTCGTTGAGGTCTGCAACATGTAGCCCAAGGATGAATGGTTTATTACTGTGATCAAATGGACTCAGGAGTATTTTAAAAGTGAGGAATGGGTAGTCAGTACCTGTGGATTTGTTCATTGATTTTCTTGATTGCCACACTAGTTGATATCATTTTGAGACTAGGAGTGACTTCCGAACTAGCAGGCATGGCAAGGTCCTGAGTGGTAGGTGTTAACGTGGGTTGTCCATGATGTTGCATTATTTCCACACGCAAAGCCAAGGAGCAGGCTTGGTCACCAGGGTCAGGAACATGCTAGTTGTGCACAAGTGCGTCCACAGTGTCGCATGCCACTTGAAGAAACCCTCTAATCACTGGCATACTGTTGCGGGTAAGTTTGCATTCCACAGATTGTAAGAACGCTTCTCAATGTTTATTGGTTCTGATAATTTATCGATAATTTGGAGGTTACCCTAGCCCTGCCATCCCTGAAAACGAGGAGCAAATAGTGTGGTGCTTCAATGAAAAATCCAGTGGATGTTCGTGAACACTCCTAAGTACACAAGCAAATGCGACACTTTGATTTCGATTTTGGCGAATTATGGTGCATTGGTGCGCAATACTTCAATAATTTCCAATTCCTCAATAATTGTGTTCACCGGTTCAAGTCCAAACTTCATCATGTCATTTATGTTGCCCTACAGTCATTGACCTCCATACTATTTCTGCTTTGCTGGTGGTTTACTCTCCAAATCTGTGAATATCTTGAATAGTTTGGTGCAACTCAGATCAGAACTTTTTCCCATGACCGAATGCAAAGTGATCCCGCTCTGGTTTACTTCTGTTTACTTGCACCTATCTGTGCCATCTATTCGTGGTGGGTATGTGCACTCTAGATCGGTTAATCTGGTCGCAACTAGTTCATCTCAACAGGTGCTTCCCCTGCATAGTGGAAATCTCACTCGCTATTGATCATGTCCAATAATGCTAAGCAGTGCTCAACCTGTCGACAGAATACAGCACTGCGCCTCATAACGGTTACATCACCCCGCATTTCTCCGCCTGAACGTCTCAAAGATCTCAACTCATGGTGTGCCATGTGGCTCGGTTGGTTTGTACTTGTGACCACTGACATGTACCTTGTATCCACCCCTTTCTATCGCTTTGTCCGGGGCTTCGAACCGGATGCATGAATCTTGATTGATGTAATTAACACTATCCGGAGCAAATTCTTAAACACTATTCAAGACACTATGCACTATCTGCTGTATTTATTTATGCTACAAACGGCCAATGCAAGAACTGAAGTGGGAGGACACAACGGACATAGCGCGACAATAAACCATAGGAGGAAGAAAAAAAAAGGAAAACACCAGTCAAGCCAGGGCTAGCCCAGTAAAAGTCGCCACTGCCCCTGCAACGACCCCACCGGCAATTGCGCGTACACCATTTTGCTTGGGACCTTCCTGCGACAATCTTGCAGCCAAGTCCTCTACAGCTCGGTGGTCTCTCCCAAGTATCAACAGTCCTTCTTCCCTGGGACCCGTCTTGGGGAGTACAACTGCCTGTGTGAAACCCGAGTTTTGTTGCAGATTCGACCATGTGCTGCAGCTCGAGCACGTGAATGGAGTACACCGTAGCAGGTGGCCCCCGTGACAACTCTGAGAGTCCATCCAAGAAAGCGGTCCTCTCTTCCATGCTCATGGAACGGGCGAGAGGAGGGGGGGTGCCCTTCGGCGGTGGCATGGCGATCGATGCCTTGCTGTCGAAGTGGCAGCTGGGCTGGGGCGTTTCCCTGAGCAGAGCCGTCTCCGTCAAAAAGCTAGGGGCTGGCGTAATGAGTGTTCTGGGCATAATCCTACCCTCCCGGAAAAGTGTCCTCGAGGAAGCACTGGGAAGTTCCGGGGTAGGGCCTGTTCCGACATCCCCATCCGCGAGGGAGAAATCTTCATACGTATCTTCGGGCTGGATGAGCTTGTTTAGGATGTTATCGGACTCCGTGGAGAGGGACGCGAGTGTCATATCATGAGCTGGTAGACGCCGACGTGCATTAAGTTGAGTTTTCCTAGGTGAAATAACGAGAGAATCCATGGGGACGGATAAGTCTTGTTGCACCCGTTGGCATTTGGTGCAATGAGGGACCTTACGAGGCGATTTTGTCGGGGTTGTGGTTGTTTCGATGCCGGACCTGCCGTTCGGGGTGGTGTTGGAGCGTAAATTAGGTGCCATGACTGTACAGTTGTTGCTTAACGCTGGCCGCAGGCCTCGGAAGTGAAGTGAAAGTCTGGAAACAACAACCGAAAGTCCTTACTGAGCACTTGAAACACACCGAGTACACCGAGTCACCGGTCCGGTCATTGTGGAAATTGTGTGGAAATTGACACCCGCCTATTACACAGAACATGGGCAAAGGATCGCAGCTATCCCAACTCAAGTCGGCGTTATCACAGACCGGTCTCTCAAGGCAGTCTCGACCTGGGAGAAAACGAAGGCGCGTTCAAAATGAGGAAAAGGAAACTGTGAAGCGTGCTGCTAGGCTGCGCGACATCCAGCAGAAGCTAAATCCATTTGACGTCAAAGTCACAAAGTTAAAACACGATGTCGGAGGAAGGAAGTTGAAAGGTGTGTCTGGGAAGCCAGCGCAGAGCAAGCAGGCGTGTATCGATTTGGTGAGTGAAGTATATATTCTCTAGTGTCCTATTTTACTCAGCAGTTCTTGCTTTATATTATATTAGCGAAAGAAAAACCCTTCTCAAAGAGTTTTGAGGAGAAGGGTCGCGCAGGCGGCATAATTGACAGGCGTTTTGGCGAAAATGACCTACTCTGACGCCAGAAGAACGTATGCTTGAACGCTTCACACATGAGATCTGCGTGAGAGGCAGCGCGGCTCAAACGGTACTTTCAATCTCGAGGACGACGCCGATCTGACCCACTACGGTCAAAGCCTGTCCAAACTCGAAGATTTCGACGATGTAGGATTGAGGCTTGATAGTGATGAAGAGGACGCGAAAGGTTTACAATCCATTACTGCCACTTCGCTCGTACTGACTGCTTTCAGGTCAGATCGACGGTGACATAGTCAAGGGGTCGCACTTTGGAGGGTTCGGAAGTGAGAGCGAGGATGAGAGCGAAGTTGGTCTATGTATGTATCAAATACTCTCTAGCTAATCTCATTCCCCTAGACAGAACACCCGAAATTTAAGGCAGAGGTGATGGCGGAGGTTATTGCGAAGAGCAAAGAGCTCAAGGTGAACCCAAATGTCTTCCGTATACCTGTGAATGATGCTCAATGTTCCATTTTCAGGCTCTGAGACGGAAACAGCAAGAAGAAGCCAATGACATTTGTCACCAGCTCGATCGCGAGCTCGATACCATTCGTAACCTGCTCTCGGGGCCAGACCCTGTGTCGGGTTCCGTTGAAAAGGACGTTGACCCCAAAGCTTTTGGGGCCTCTAGGGAAGACCACGGACCAGGAGTATGATCAATTTGTGCGAGAATTGGTCTTTGACCAAAGATCAAAACCAAAAGATCGAACCAAAACCGAGGAGGAGCTATTAATAGCTTTGGAGGCTAAGATTGCTCTGGAAAAGGCGGAGCGTCAACGTATTAGACGAATGAACGGAGAGGACGATGATGAAAACAGTGAAGGGGAGAAACCAAGAAAGCGAAGGCGACCCACTGGCGGAGACGATCTCGAAGACGACTTCAGTGACATTGATGACCTGGGGGGGCTGGGTGTGGGTTTAAGATCAGACTTGGACGATACCAGCGAAGACGGCAATTCCGAACATGGCAGCGACGATGGGGAGTGGCACGTCGGAAGATGGTACAAGCAAGAGCATGATCCTGCCCCTCCTTGGTCTGGCCTTCCTAGTGCGACGGATCCAGCAACATCCGGTTTGGAGAAAAGAGCGCGTGGCGGGACAACGAGTTCCAACGAACTCCCTTATACATTCCCTTGTCCTTCATCACATGAAGAGTTTCTCGACATCGTTGATGGCCTCTCAGATCGGGACAGTCTAATCGTCATTGAGCACATACGCACTCTTCATCATCCTAGCTTAAGCCCAGAGAACCCTTCAAAGCTACAGGTAAGCTTCCGACTTATGATGACGTTGGCTCTACCCCTTGTCTTACATCAAAACGTTTTAGGCATTTGGAGGTGTCCTCGTTGACCATATTCTCCACGTGGCATCGCCTCCAAGTCCACGATTAGCTCTCATCTCCGACTTGCTTCCCCACCCTCGCACGCTCACCAAAATGTACCCAGGCAGATCGCAGACCGCTTCATCGGAAAGTTGGTGCTGATGCACAAAAATCTCAAGCGAGGCCTAACTCGCGGAGCCAAGAGCTGGCCTGGTCTTCCCGAATTGGCCCTTTTGCGTGTTTTAGAGCGTTATGGCCGACAAGCGATATGCACCATATAGTTGTCTCTCCGGCGCGCCTCCTGATGGGATCCTACCTTGGCTTATGCAAGATAAGATCTCTCGCCGATGCAGCCAGCGGCTTGTTCCTCTGCACCCTTTTTCTCCAGTATGAGAGCCTATCCAAGCGGTTTGAACCCGAAGTCATCAATTTCTTGATCAGCGTTGTTCTTCACAACTTGTAATGACTAGGAAATCCAGGAGAAGAAATAACTCTCGAAGTCCTGATCTTGAGGCTCAGTCTCAGGACGAAGGTGCGCATCATAACTTCCCTTGTACATACACACTCTAGCTCACCATTTTTCCATAAAGGCCAGACAGAGGGGAGTTCATGAAACCCGCAAGTCCGGACGCAATGGTAAGGCTTTGAGAATCAGTGGAAGTATTACGCCAACAGTGCAAGCAGACCACGGAGATCAGGCTGGTTCATCAACTCGGTCGCGGGCCCGGGCCCAGAAAGACAGGCCCTCTAATTCTGGTGAGTTTCCTCGTATCATAGCGATTTTGGATCTAACGTGTTACAAATAAACAGGTGACAATCATCAACCTGGCAACAGTAGAACTCCTAGCGATACCACTCAGTCGATGCCACCTCGGATGATTGGGGATTTCGACGACAACGCCAATGCCTTCTGGTCTCTTCACATGAATGAAGCAAAGAGTCACGACGAAACCCGAATTCAATCCTTAAAAGACGATATGGGCAGTGTCCTCATATTTGTGTGTATCTATATTTCCATCCAGCATTTTCTGGCCCGAGCTGATGCGCCGTCGCCTAGGCCGGTTTATTCTCCGTTTCTCTCATTTCCTTCATCATCGATAAGATTCGTGATCTTCAAGTCGATCCAGCGAAGCAAATGGTCTATTACCAACAACAGAATGTCGCCCTACTCGCCCAGATCTCTACCCAGGTCTCTTTTATCGCCCCACAGGTTCCGCCTCCCGCTCCACCTCAACCATATCCAGATTTCAAACCAAGCTCGTCCGATGTCCGGGTCAACGCATTCTGGTTCATGAGCCTCGTGTTCAGCATTTCTGCGGCCCTCCTCGCAACGCTCGTTCAACAATGGGTACGGGACTACATGCATGTGTTTCAGCAGTATAGCAACCCTCTGAAGAGCGCGCGGCTTCGCCAGTATCTACATGAAGGCGCAGAGGGATGGTATATGCCATTGGTGGCGGAGTCTGTCCCAGGACTTATCCATGTTTCCCTCTTCTTATTCTTCGTGGGGCTCTGTGACTCGCTTTTTGCTCTGAACACGACCATTGGCATCACCACCATCGTTCCGATTGCCATCTGCGGGGTACTTTATGTCCTGTCCATGATTGCTCCGATCATAGACCCCCAATCACCATTTCAAACCCCATTCACCGGCATGATCTGGTATCTGAGGCAGAAGGCGTTTCCGCAATACTACTTGGGTCGGACATTTGGTGGAGCTCTTAGGAAAGTGAGCCCGGACATGTCCACTGGGAAGGTGCAACTGGCGATGGAAGAAACCGAAGAACGCAAAGGTCGCGACGCTCAGGCAATCCTGTGGTTGATCGATAACAGTACAGAGGACGACGAGATGGAATCTTTTGCGATGACTATGCCTGGGACTTTCACCTCGGAATGGGGCGTCGAAGTGTGGGAAAAGGTTTCGGACGTAAAGCGATATGAAGGCGCGACTTACGGGCTGAGTGACCTTACAGTCGCACCTCAGACAGATGCAGACCTTCAGTTGTCTCTTCTACCGTATCATGGTTCCCCACATCCACGGCGCACCTTTCATCCTCGCACCCTCCTTCGTCCCTTTAGACGCATTCTTGGCCGTGAATGCCATCCCCCGTAATGCGACGGTGGCCGAATCAATACCTCCTGCACCTCCCGATCCTCATGTAGCCAGGGATCTTACCATCGACGATCTTTGCAAACGTGTACGGCACCTGCTCAGTACGTGCAACAATCGCAGCCTTTTCGCAAACAAGGAATTGTGGCGCAAGCGTACACACGGATGCGTCGAAACAGTAGCGTCCCTCGTATTCTGGTCTAATGTCAAACTGGAACTGTTTGGGGATCTCGAAGATCTTGAAAGGTTACTCCGCGAGTTAGGCGAAACTGAGAAGATCCGTGATCTGTCAACTGCGGGACCCGATGGGTCGTTCGTCACACGTTGGATATGCCTATCCCTTGTGATCGTCACTCGAAGGATTTCAAGCCACGATATGATAAAATCGTATGCAGAATTGGCTATCGAACACCTTTCAAAGTTCCAAATAGAAGACGACAGTGAACAAACAAAGGACAACACCGCTGACAGGACATTCGAATATCCCGAAGGATTGACAACGACTTCAAGACCGCAAGCCAATTTTGCCTTCATGAACTGAGAACGACATTCGCGGAAGAGCAAGTCAGGGGTATCCTAGCACGCGACCATGACGCCGACATTTCCAGGCTCGAAAACTTCGCCTCTGTGGCGAGTCAGATGGAGCATGTCGATATGGCTGTCTCTGAAATCAACCGCATAGTCAAAAATGGGTTGAGTGTACACCTACCTGGTGTATCTTTCGACGAGCTCAAGGGGACAGGGCTCATCCAACCAATCCAATTCCTCGACTCTTTAGTCGCTGAAGAGCAAGAATCCACACCCCAGTTCGTATTCCTGTGTCAGCGCCTTCGACTCTTATGTTCCTATGCCCCCAAATTGCGCGACATCACCGACGGACGAGGCGATGACGTTTACCAGGAAGTCCTCGGGAGCCTAGGGACACTGTGGGACAACGCCGATCGCAGGCGGTCAGTCGTTGGTCAACAACATCTGATGGAACGACAACTATGGCGGCTTCTCGACCTCCGTGATGGTGGCGGCTTCAGATTTTCGGTTGAAGTTTTCTTTCTGGTGCTCGCACGACTATCATCCATGTCGTCACAGGACACGAACTCCGCCCTTTATATCAGAACGTTCAGAGCCATCACGTCCGCCTGGAGACAATACAAAGATTGCATGGGGACACAGCGTGTGATTCTTGACCTGATCTGCGACATTGCTATCTGTGACCGTGGCATTTTTTCTAAACCCACCTTCCACATCGCCAACGAGCTTCTTATTCTGTTGGAGAACATGACGGAGGGGCAGTCTGGTTCGCATTTTGATGATGCAATGAGGGAACTGCGGCTAGGTCCTCCGTTGATTACGTACAATGACCCTTAGGGCACGGGAACTTATCTCTCATTTGAGTGCTCGTGCACCTCCATAGAGTTACGCGATGAGGCCTATGAGGGCTGGATATACTGTTAGACTCCGTGTTTGCGATTACGAGTTGGAATGTATAAATACAACATGTACACATATCCGAGTAGTGAGCGCTACAGTGAGCCCCGAGAATCATCTTTATCACATCCTATCCTCTCTATCTCCGCGAGGGTGTTTCGAAACCTAAAAGATACCAGTAAGACCGTTTACTTTTTCAGATCAAAAATATCCTCGAGAGACTGCTTGTCTTAGACTCGTAACCAGCCGTTCGAATGAGGATTTTTGAGGGTGTCGCAAGCGACTGGAGGATCCTCGATTCTCCGACTGGTGCAGCTGGGTTTGAAATGGGGGGGTAGCGACTATGATCGGGATGTGTCACTGCCTGTCAGCCGTGTATAGTAGGGTATCCTCAATATAGTAACTGGGATCTTTGATCATATGCCCGATTATCTTATCTAAGATAACGTGTCCTCTTTGCGCGACGCACTGCTCTGGTGTTTCCTCTGATGTCTACGCACACTTATGATACTGTTCTGGGGCTCAGCGATCACCTTCGGTTTCTTCGGACCTGCCCTGGTGACGATCTCGAACTGTTAATGTTGAACATTGGTCTCCGCGAACGTCTACCAATGTCGTTTCTGGACGCGCTTGATGGACATGACAGGCTCACTTGTTATCGGGCTGCGCTTGTGTGCTACAGTGTCACCAATTCCACCCAAGTGCCTCGCGAGATGCAGTTCAAGGTTGTACTAGCTAATCGGAATGGGGAAGACTGTCTCGTCTCTGCTGGCACCGGAAGCGGCAAGACACTACCAATCGCTCTGAACGTGCTGCTGGATGATCCAGACGCGCATCTAGTGACCCTGACAATTTCACCTCTGAAGCGCCTCCAAGTCACGCAAGAGACTGATTTTAATTCTCGGTATGGAATCCCAACTGTGGTCATAAACGAGGATACGCCCAGGGATGATGCGTGGTGGAGTGTGGGCCACACCTCTTTCGCAATCTGCTTGACCTTACTGAAGTTCACAGGAAAACATATGGAACAGTAAAACTGGTTCTCTCGGACGTGCTAGACTGTTGATCGTTACTGTGGAGCAGCTGTTTAAGTCCCGTGAAGGTCATTTTCCTCGCTTGGCTCTACTCGTTCGCAATCTCTGGTTCCAGCGGCACATTGCGCGTGTCATCGTGGATGAGGCCCACAACATTCATACTGCAGGTCTATCTCACTATGGCCTCGACGCCTTCCGTCCGGCGTGGGGTTGTCTGGATGAGCTGAAAGCCATTCTTCCCCATCGTGTGCACTGGGTCTTCTTGTCCGCCACATTTCCTCCACACATACGCACGACGGTCGAAAAAAAAACTCTTGCAACCTGGTTACACAGCCATCCACGTTACTTCAAATCGGCCTAACACCGTATATGCGGCCCACAAGGTACTGAACAGTATTGAAGACTTTCAAAATTATGAGTGCTTTCTTGCATGTCCGTTTTCACTGGTATCTCAGCCTAGAGTCCTCATCTTTGTGGACAAGAAGGAGCTGGCATGTCGAATCACTGCGCATCTGGACTCTTGCCTTCCTTCTGAGTACCAAGACAAGGGAATAGTGCGGCATTATCATAGCCAGATGTTGCAGAAATATCTACAAGTCGCTCATGAAGCTTTTACGACACCAGAAGGAAACTGTCGAATCATGGTTGCAACATCAGGCCAGTCTGTGGTGAGTATTCGGATCCTCTATACTGTAGGAAGATGGTCCGGGTTAATCTATGTTAGGGTGTCGACTTTCCAGACGTCAAGATCGTGTGTACGGCTGGTCTCCCTGCGAGTATGGTCGATGTCTTACAGCGCGGTGGTCGCGCTCTTCGTAATTCGAGCGAAGACGCCCTATTTGTCATTTTCTACGAACCCTGGGTCCGTGAAGTCTCCCTGGAAGAGTACGACGAAGGCGACTCGTGTGATCCTGACCGTCCCAGAGGCCAGCTGAGGTCAAGCTCGCAATGACGTGAACGTGCACCATTCTCGTGCCTCAAATTGGTGAAGAGCACCACTTGTCTTCGTGCTGAGTTTGCTTCGTATCTGGATGACAGGTCCCCGTCAGGTATGGACAACTATTTTTGCTATAGGGACTGATTTCATTTCTCCCGTGAGCAGCACTCGCACATACAACGAGGTACTGTTGCGACGCTACGGACTGTGATGGGCCTCGTTTCAGCCTTCAAGAATTCCTCCCTGGGAAGCTTGCCGTCGCTCCCCCATCTCCCTCTACTGAGCAAACGCCGAAACGCGGGCCACGTAACGTTTATCGCCCCAAAAAAGAACGCTGGCCGCTTGAGTGCCGTCTCATTGAATGGCTGAGGCGCGAGCATTCAGCGGATCGAGACCGCTCTGTCCATCCACCCGACCTCATCCTCTCAAGTTCACAGCGCGACACTCTGGTACGTGCCGACCCAAAAACCGTGAAGAGCGCGCAAGAGATAACAGCATTGTTGAATGAGTCCGCCAAATGGGCCGCCAAATGGTCTACGAAGGTGTTTGAGGTTATCGCTCACTTCGAGAATGAAAATGCGTGTATTTCACAACGAAAATGAAAACGAAAGTAGTGTAACAATTATACCGTTTTTAATCATCATGAAGTTCCAAGAGTTCCTCGGAATCCACATGCTCTAACTCGTCTGCGTCAACACTCTCCGTTACTTGACATGGCGCGATCTCATCTACCTCGGATTGGCTTGTCAGTGGTTTCCCTTGCCTCATATTGGCAACCTTCTTGTTGAATGTTGCCAGTGACGATGTCTGGAACTTCCTATACCTGGCTGTGAGGATGTCTACCACGGGGCGCACGGTGGAGTTAGAGCCACGGCCGGGAATTGTGCACTGAAGCTCGAGCTTGCTCGCTTTATTTGCAATTCTCCAGACAAGGGCAGACGTATCAACGTCCGTGTGCGTGGACCCCCGATAGCCAGACTTCAGTGACTTAGTAACTTGTTTTTTGACGAGTTGTAGGTAGTTGATACCGGCTGCGATGTTCCCGAGGCGGTCCCAGTTGGAATATATTCCCTTGGCCGCGAATAGTGTCTATTCATGACATCCCTGAGCCTTTGTATACCATAGATACAGAAGAAAAGACAACATACTTTGAGATATCGAATCAAATGTTCGATGTTCATATCGATTCCCATAGCATGTCCGGGAAGACCAGACGGGTTTACCAGCATGTTGTCATGGATGATGTCTCTGAGAATAATAGTTAGAAGTTGAGAAAAAAAGTCAAGGCGAGATGAACAGGGCGTACGCAAATGCAGGGGTCCAGACTTCCTTGATGTTGAATATGAGATGGAGTATCTCCGTCGAATAGTTGTTGGACCCAGAGCCTCGGAACATACACGCGAGAGTCGGTAGGATGTCTTCAACCCGACCGAAATCCCCAGTAGCAATAGCATTGATCAGCTCTGCCACATAGAGGAGATCGCGTGTTAATAAGACGATGTTGTTGTGCACGATGTCTATGGCAGGTTCCGTGATTCCAGTTCCAGAGAATGGGTCGGTAGGAGGCGCCTTTAGGTTTATGGGTTCAAAAACTGGTTCTGGAACAGTGTGTCTTTCGATAATACGACGTGCACAGTCCAGCAAGTCTCGGGGCGTAGGGCCGGCCTTAGCAAAAGCAGCAAGCGACGAGTAGGCACACTCAGTGCGCCAAGCGTTGAGGACAAGGCCGTGGAGTACCTGCGTCAGCGCAGACAATAACGTATGATAGTCTGGATGTTCGCCACCAAGTCGGGTCTTCTCAAGAATAGCAAAGTGTTGATAAGTGACCTGTGTGCACTTAGCGGCTCAATGGACACGCAGATAACGGACTGCTTTAGATAAGATATATTGGACTTATGTAGATTAGATTATTATGATCTTTACAATCTCGGACTTTCTTATCTATGACATCACTGTACAAATGACATCATGGACTCCTCTGGACTCCTATTATATTTCGTCCTTGTACTCACTTCCTTTGTTTTATCTTTATTGTGATGTCACTATGATATCATAGTCTAGCCTTCTCTTGTTCTTTGCACTCTTGTTCTCCTTCTGCACACTCCTTTGTGTCCCTCTGTAGAACAACGCTCCTTGTATTGTGTGACTCTGTGTTACTTCTGTTGTACTAGTGTCACTCCTGTATTTTGTATAAGTAGTATAGCTTGTACGCTCCTGGTCCACATCAGTTCTCATCTGTTGTGTGCCAGGTATGTCTCCACCTCTCTAATGTAACATCAGTTCTCATCTGTTGTGTGCCAGACACTCTATCTGCTTCACTGCAAGTTTACTCTGTTGCTGCTTTCCAGACACCCTTCATATCTCACCACAGTCTCCCTTGTCCACTGTGAGTATGATCTCTATGTGCTCTGTTCATCAGGTTATGGGCCCTGGTGCCCAAGCCACTCCACTTGGCTGGTCACTGTGTTCTTAGGATCACACACCAGGTCAAGGTCTGTCTGGGGCCTCACCAGCCTTGCCCAAGGCAGTTGACACTGGGGCGCCAGTTGTCACTGCTGAGGAACCTCCTGTATCTATGTACTGCCCAGTAGTCCTACTTTCACCCCTACTGTTTTCCTAGCCCCTGCGCTATGCGCAAGGAGATTGGATCTGGTAGCCCCTTAATCCATATCCAGGTGTGCATGGCCCACTGGGCTGTGTATTGTGGAGCTTAGTGCCAGCTGTCTCTGGTGCTCCACACTGGGCGCAGGATCTCCTCACCATGGGAGTGTAAAACCTGGTTCAGACTCTGGGGGGTGTTCACCTTATGGTGTTCTGCAACCAGATACCTACCTTGTAGCGGCAATGGGAAAGGATTCAGTAAAGCCACTTGTGGCGATGAGGCAACCAATAGGCCGAGGAGGCTGAGGTAGACAGCCTTGGGCTCTGAAAGCATTCCCTTCATTTCCCCCTGACGCAAACTGGTGAAGCTGTGTCCTAGACACATCCTGGCAGGCAGCTAGCTTCCAGTATGGCAAAGGGATTCTTCCATCCTGGGCCTAGCCCTTGTATCACTGGCATACCATCAGGAGGCAGGACGCGTTAGCGTCCTGGCCTTACAGATTCACAGACAGGAGTGGTTACCCCCCATCACATCTTGCAACTGTTTTGAAGCACTATCGCTGACTGCTCCTCGGCGATAGATAAATCATCCCTATGGCATCATCAAGCAACTCTTCTCGTGCTGCCTTGCCCACTGGTGCTGCCACCACTGGTGCTGCCACCACTGGTGCTGCCACCACTGGTGCGGCTGCAGGCGCCACAGCAGGCGGTTCACTGCCACCTGCTACTGGGTCCACACCCTCCTCACGTATCTCGAACGCATACGGCAATTCCTTCGGCATGCCTTCGGGCATTCATCTTACACGATTCGATGGGTCCAACTGGAATGAGTGGGCCGGGACTCTGGAGGCGATCCTCACGCTGCATGAAGCTGAGGATGTGTTCTTCCTCCAAGTTCCCCCCTCAGGAGTCACCTCAGATGAATGGGACTCTGTCCAGCGTCGGGCAAAGGCGTACCTCCGCCTATACCTTAAGCCTGACGTCTACTCCCTCGTTGCCGACCCCCTTGTCTATCCCACCTTCAAGTCGAAGTGGGACAAACTGAAGGATGTCTATGCTGGTGCTAGCGGCAGCACCACCATCTTTAATTTGTGGATCCAATTAACTCAAGCCCGCCTCGACAACTCCGCGCCAATGGCCTCTCAGTTGGCCAAGCTCAATGAGCTGTGGGTCGGCCTTTCCAACGCACAGATGGGTGTCACTGACACCCAATTCTGTCTCATACTTCTCCACGCCCTGCCAGCCTCTTACGAGGTTCTGGCTTCTACCATCCTTGCCAGTGGCGCCCCCTCCAAGCTCAAGCACGCTGAAATAATTGCGCGCATCGTATCGGAGGAAGCACGCCGCTCTGGCCCCTCTGGATCTTCCCTCAACAAGGCTGCCCCCATTAAGCCTAGCAGTGGCCCACGTAAGAAGAAGGATCATTCTCAGCTTACTTGCCACTACTGTAATAAAAAGGGGCACATCAAGCCTGACTGCAGGCAGAGGAAGAAGGATGAAGCTGCGGGGAAGCTTAAGGACAACGGCAACAAGGCTGCCAACTCTCATGTATTAGTACCAACCACCGCCTCCATTAAGGAGGTCGATGACGAGCCCGCCATTAACTGGGCGGACAATGCAGTTGGTGTTGCCTTGTATGCTGCCTCGCGTGTGCGTTGGATGATGGACAGTGGTGCCACACACCACATCACACCACATCGGTCTGACTTCAAGGACTACACCCCGTGCAAAGGCACTGTGCGCCTGGGTGATAAGTCCACAATCGACCAAGTTGGTGTAGGCTCCGTCATCTTCACTACGAGCCAAGGCATTCCTATCACCCTAAGTAATGTGCTGCACCTTCCACAGGTGAAGACACACTTCTTATCGACGCGTGCTCTAGCACAGAAGGGTGCGGAAGTGGCCTTTGACAGTGGCTCATTTAAAATATCTGTCAGTAAACAATGTGTAGCTGTTGGCTACTTGGAGGACAACCTTTACTGGTTGGACGCTTCAAGCATTGGCCTCAATGCTCACGTCAAAAGTGCTGCCACCACTCTTGATATCTGGCATCAGCGCATGGGACACATCTCCCCTGCTGCTCTTAAGTCGTACGGGTCCCTCTGCCACTACTGGCATGGACATTGACAGCTCTACTACACACACTGCTGTGTGTCGTGGGTGCGAGTTAGGCAAATCCACTCGCCAACCCTTCTCTGCGTCCTCCACCAAAAGGACAACCCGTATCTTTGAGATTGTACACAGTGACCTTGCCGGTCCAATGCAAACTCAGTCCCTACAAGGCTCCGCGTACACCGCCACCTTCATAGACGACCACTCCAAGCATGCAGTGGTGTACTTCATTAAGTCGAAGGATCAGTTTGTGAAAGCGCTGCAGATGTATTTGGCCTGGGGTGAAACCCAGACATCCCATAAACTGCGCGCACTCCACTCTGACCGCGGAGGCGAGTACATGGCGAGCCAAGTACAGGACATTCTCAAGCAGAGAGGGATAGAGCATCACCTTACGATGCCAGGTTCACCACAGTCGAATGGGAAAGCCGAGCGGTTTAACCGCACCATTACGGATAAGGCAATGGCCATGCTACATACAGCAGGCATGTCTAAAGGCTTTTGGGAGCATGCTATGAGCACTGCGGTACACATCTACAACCGCTCTCCCACCCGTACGCTCAAGTGGCGCACACCGTATGAGCTCTGGTACTCTGGCAAAGTACCAGATGTCTCGCATTTACGCGTCTTTGGATGCAAGGGGTACATGCACGTACCCGCTGATAAGCGTCGCAAATTGGATGCGAAGGCTATTGAAGTCACGCTTATTGGGTTTGAGCCCGAATCTAAGGGCTATAAGCTTGGGACCGCCAAACCCGCTCTGTCCGTTTGTCCAGGGATGTGACATTCGACGAGAGTAGCTTCCCGTCCCTCCAGGGTGTTGAGCCACACCCACAACCTTCTCAAGTGGCCTCACAGCCACTAACTTCACCAGTGATTGCCGTACCTAGCACGTTGGCGTTACCACCACAGCAAGCACCCTCCCCTGCACACTCAGACACAAGTGAGGAGGAGGATGTTGAAGACATTCTAGACCCTAAACAAGAGCGTCCCCACACGCCACCACCACCTGCACCACCCACTCTTCCTGTTACTCCTAAGCGTGAGCAGCCCACTCCCACTTCGCCACCACCGCGTCAAAGCGCAACGCGCATTATGCGCCATGTCCCTCCTCCCTCCCCAGATATGCCGGGAGGTTTTGAGGACCGTGCACAGCGTAGTCAGCTGTTGCGCGAGATGGACAATGCGCCTAGACGATCTGCCCGTGCACCTGTGCCCAACCCCCGCTACTTCTCTGCGGATAATGTGGCCATGCGCGGCAAACGGCTGGGATATGTGGAGCTGTTGGCTGCAGCTTACATAGGAAGAGACCCTGCATCTTACGCAGAGGCCATGCGGTCTGTGGATGCAGATGAGTGGACTAAGGCATGTCAGTATGAAATGGACGCACTTGCCCATAATGGCACCTGGGAGTTAGTAGATCTCCCGCCTAATTGTAAGGCAGTAAAATCCAAATGGGTCTTCAAGCTCAAGGCGGATGGCCGCTACAGAGCTCGCTTGGTGGCTAAGGGGTTTACCGCAGATCCCTGGCATAGATTTTGATGAAACCTTCTCTCCCGTCGCACGATTTGAGTCACTACGATTACTTCTGGCATTGGCCGCGCTGGAGGACTGGCACATCCATCAGATGGATGTCAAGTCTGCTTTTCTCAATGGCGTGCTTGATGAGGAGATTTACATGGAGCAACCACAAGGGTTCATCACCACTGGTGCAGAGACGAAGGTGTGTCGCCTAGTCAAGGCGATATATGGTCTCAAACAAGCCTCCCGTGCATGGAACTTGCAATTCCATGGAGTGTTACTTGCACTCGGCTTAAGCGGACGTTTGCCGATGCCGGCGTATATGTGTTGCCTCAACGAGAGGGGGATGATCCACTCTTCGTTATCGTTTACGTTGACGACATCACTATATTGGGTGCTTCTTTGGAAAGAATTAAGCGTTTGAAGTCAGACCTCTCTGAACGCTATGAGATGACAGATCTCGGGGAGATAGAGTCTTATCTTGGTATGCGCATTGTGCGCGACCGCTCCCTCAGACGCATCGAAATAGATCAGTCTGGCTATATCAAGGATGTCCTTGAACGCTTTGGCATGTCTGATGCCACTCCACACTCCACACCCTTGCCCGCTGGTGCTGACGAGCACCTTCATAAATATACGGGTCAGGCTACTGCCTCTGACATTACGCACTACCAGTCACTCATTGGTAGTCTGCTGTACGTTCAGATTGGTACTAGACCAGACATTTCCTTCGCTGTGTCACGTCTGGCGCAGTATGCAGCGAATCCCTCACCCCAACATCTGCGGCTTGCGCAATATGTTCTGGCTTACTTAGTAGGCACTGTGGACATGCAGATAGTCTACGATGGCGCCAGTGGAGATGGCCTTCATGGCTACTCTGATTCTTCCCTGGGTGACCAGGTTGATGACAGACACTCCACTTCGGGTTATGTGTTCCTTTTAGCCAATGGTGCAATAAGCTGGTCTTCGCGAAAGCAAAAGACGGTGGCCCAAAACACTACAGAGGCGGAATACATGGCCATGACTGATGTGGCCAACCAAGCCGCTTGGTATCAGAGCTTCCTTGTGGAACTCGGGTACGAGGTCGACGACCCCATCCCACTGCATGGTGACAACAAGGGTGCCATTGACTTGGCCTTGAACCCTGTCACTGGGAGGCGATTGAAGCACATTGCCATTAGGCATCATGTCATAAGGGAGTACATCGAAAAGGGGACCATCACCCTCATTAGAACCCCTACTGCGGAAATGGTTGCGGACGGCTTTACCAAGTCGCTTGCGTGTGTCCTGCTGCAGCAACACAATGTTGACATGGGCTTGTGCTAGTCCCAGATTGCTGATCACGGGGAGATGTTGATAAGTGACCTGTGCGCACTTAGCGGCTCAATGGACACGCAGATAACGGACTGCTTTAGATAAGATATATTGGACTTATGTAGATTAGATTATTATGATCTTTACAATCTCGGACTTTCTTATCTATGACATCACTGTACAAATGACATCATGGACTCCTCTGGACTCCTATTATATTTCGTCCTTGTACTCACTTCCTTTGTTTTATCTTTATTGTGATGTCACTATGATATCATAGTCTAGCCTTCTCTTGTTCTTTGCACTCTTGTTCTCCTTCTGCACACTCCTTTGTGTCCCTCTGTAGAACAACGCTCCTTGTATTGTGTGACTCTGTGTTACTTCTGTTGTACTAGTGTCACTCCTGTATTTTGTATAAGTAGTATAGCTTGTACGCTCCTGGTCCACATCAGTTCTCATCTGTTGTGTGCCAGGTATGTCTCCACCTCTCTAATGTAACATCAGTTCTCATCTGTTGTGTGCCAGACACTCTATCTGCTTCACTGCAAGTTTACTCTGTTGCTGCTTTCCAGACACCCTTCATATCTCACCACAGTCTCCCTTGTCCACTGTGAGTATGATCTCTATGTGCTCTGTTCATCACAAAGAGTTGCGTTAAGCTACCCGTTTGTTTCACCGTTCCCCGATGGGTCTCGAGAACACACCACAGTAGATTCATGGCCAGGTGAAAACTACCAAACGCCAGCTGAAAAACCTCGCGACGTTCCCAGTACGAGACGTCCTTCCGGCGGATCTGTTGTCCACCCCGAATCCGTGCATTTGTCAGTTGGTCATTGAACGTCGGGATAGCCACGTTGTCGAGATCGTCCAGTGACCGCTTTAGCTGTACCAGATAAACATCGTCGTGCACTAAGAGATTACCATCAATGCTAGCCTCTTCAATTGTGGATGCCCGAAGAGGATGGAAAATGGTCTTGTGTCCAACCGGAAGAGGCCGTCTCTTGGAGTGCTGCAGTGTCGTGTCGGATTGTTGAGTTTCAAAGCCCTTGACGTATTTTGTGAGGATCTGGACGATAGTTACTGTCGTCTGCGAGATGTAAGACTGCCTGGCCTGAGGTGTCATCCGAAGGTCAGAGAGAGCCAGCGGAGATGAACGCCGCAGGTTATCGACCAAGGGCTCTATGCTCATATCCTCAGCGCGAGCATTAAGAAGCTCATAGATCACCCCAAAGGTACCAGACTGGACCTTGCTCATGGTATTAGGCCCCTGTTCGACATAGATAGAACTGGAAATGTTGACGTTGTCATACGCAAGGGCGTGAGGAAGCAGCGATGCAGCCTTCGCCCTCTCAATAGAGCGATCTGCCAGTTTCAGTACCAAGGTTGAGATGCTTTTATACGAGACCGTGAGACCCGTTCGGTGCAAGACGTCGATCATTTGTCTCGACGTCCCACATGCCCAAGCCTGTAAACCAAGACCAATCTGCACCCTCGCAGAGTTCCAAGAGCATAAGTAATGAATCTGAGCCATTATGATAAGCAAGGCCGTAAACCGGTTCTTTGATTTGGCAGATTTAGGCTTAGCAACAGAGACCTTTGATTCCCCTGCAGCCTCCAGAACAGACCTCAACGTAGGCGTAGCCAAGGGCTCCATGATCTGGTGTATGTCCCATCGCTCTATGAATTCGGGAGAGACCTCGGTTGTGTGCATCCGGAGATGGGGTTTCGCCGCCTCCATTTCGACGTGGACCTTTTCGCAGACCAGACGGAGCGCTGTAAGGCCAGCATTCCAGCTGGGCCTGAAACCATTTATTTTCATTTCATACATTCGATCGCTGCGGCCTTTCTCGGTGTACCTTTGCTCGTGTTTCCCTTCTCTTTTTAGGTTTCCCTTTCTATTCCCCTTTTACTTTAGCTCAGTAGCTACAGGCTCCTCTGTATATAAACTTTTACTTCCTGCTGAATATATTCAGCGCTCGGTCGCCTCTTGTTCCCCCTTCTCTTAGTGTGAATATCCCGGAAGTCAGGCCCAAACGCGGGCACTCGAAGGACATTCCCACTTTCTCTTACCCCCTACCCTTGGAGTGGAACACCTCCGCCTTCGAACTCACCTAGGACCCCCACGTCCTTACAGCGCATGTGAGGACATCCACTTATCGACAATAGGTTTGCCCTTGTCGTCTTGAATCAGTCGCTCCAAGAGCTCAACAAGCGAAGCGCAGTTCTTAGGTGAAAACAAGGCGTTTCGAAAGCCCTCAAAGTCGCCGTTCCCATCGATGATAGTCATAAGAAGGTCGACAGCAGTAAACTTGAGATCTTGCAGATTTCGCAGTATTGTCAACAAAGACACTTTGCGCCCGGATTTGGGTCTTCGCTGATGTGGTATGGGACATGTCGGTGGATTCATTTCGATGTCCTGTATATCATCCAGCGCATGTTTCAATGGGAGAGATGGCGATGTAGGCGTTAAGGGAGGGGCCCCGAGCTCAAACCCAAAGTCCCAAGTTCCCGATCGATATTCTCCCGCAAACGGTGAACGCAACGATGGATCACTAACATGATGACCCCGAAATGAGGGTCCTCTGTGTGAAAGACGAAAAGGGTCATCTAGTGTATTGGGTATCGTGTGAGGGCTAATCTGGATGGTATGAGGTGAGGGAACGACGCCGACCCGCCTAGAGAAGAAGAAGCGCGTGAATAACCAATACAAGACCAGAACAGACAAAAATGCGATTACCTGCTCTCGGTAGCGACAGGGAAAACCCTTGGTGAGTGTCCAGAGGCGCGCATCCGTGACCCAGCACCGCGCGATCCCCAGCACCCACAGGATTTGTCCATACTGCTGCTGCTGCCATAGGTACGGTAGTCGGCCCAATATCTTGTTGTGCGGCAGATCCATCCCTGGCCCCCCAGCGCTGATGTAGACTTCGAGCCTCAGCAAAGCTCCCAGGGACCGCGAAGCAAGACTGACTCCCACCCGGCGCTAGCGGATTTGGCCAAGACCCATGAGAAGGAGAGGTACCAGAGGCAGACCCAAGAGGAATATGCATATGTTCCAGGGGTTTGAGGTGTCATGTCGAAGCCACAGAGTAACACGTTCAGGTTGCAGTGAGTAAGAGCAGGGTATAGCACATAACTTAGATCTACGACGCATCGCACACGTGAACACACAGTTACCGGACGAATGGTAGCAGATTTCCGATTGTCTGAATGGGGTATACCAGATTCCGATTGTCTCAATTTAGAAGGACCCTACTATACATGGTCAATCCTCGAATATTCTGTCGATCATAGTCGCTACCCCCCCCATTTTAAACTCAGTTGCACCGGTCGCTCTATCGAGTGGTCCTTGCGCAGCCGGCACCCCCATAGAGCGAGCGGTCACCGGTCTATGCTTGTCTAAGTAGGCCGGTCTTACGAATTTACTGGAATAATTACAGCGAATTCCAATGAGATAGGCCCTTCGATTTTGGATTAGGAAGTAGGCTGAGATTAAATGTATTTTCCGGGAGCACATGCCGAATTGTTTTTCTCACACAAATTATTTGAAGGAATTAAAAAAAGAAAATTATATAATCAGTCCACAAAATTTGGTCAAGTCGCAAGCCAAGTCGACAAACTTGCGGGTACAAGGGGTACGGGTTTTCTCGGGTTCGGGTGCGGGTTCACACGGGTCACACGGGTACAAAAACCCGTGCGGGTTTTCGAGGTCATATGTGTACAGGTGTACACATGCACATCAAATTTATTGATCTTATGTACACTACTACACTTGCTACTACAGGTACTACAAGGGAATGTGAACTTGTTTGACTGGGGATCGCACGTGAAGGATGACGCTCGATGACGCGGCAAGCTGACAGGTGGTGCTAAAATGGCGCCGATGGGGTGGGGTCGACGCAGGGTGAATGGGTAGCTGGCGGCGTCGAGGTGACGGTAGGGGCTGTGTCGAGACGGCGCCAGTGCGGGTCGAGGTGCGCGACGCTGGCGGAAGGGTCGTAGTGGGGTCGGGTGGCGGCGGCGTGGTGGGGTCGAGGTGGTAGTCGTAGCGGGTCAATGAGGTCGAGGGGTGTCGCAGCAATGTCGAGGTGCCGGGTCAGGGTCGAGGGGCAGCGCATGCGGATGCGGGTGTGGTGGTATTGAGGTTGCGGCGAAGTCGTTACGCTCGCAGGAGCGGGAGGTCCTGCCCGGTCAAAATGAGTAAGAAAAAAGTGAAAAAAATAAAACTCATCTGAGTGGGGCCAAGTGTCGCAAGACGGCGACAACGGGATGGCCTGCGTACCACATGCGGTGAGCGGACAGGTTGAGGGTGGGAGCACAGGTGAGGCGGGTTGGGCGCTCGCATGCCGTGAGGTGGTGAAGCTATGAGGAGGCCGTTGCGAAGGCGATGGCGAGGCCTCCACTGTCCTGTGGCCTACACTAACCAGTTAAAGATGAACCAGAAAAAACAAAAAAACGAAAAGTAGCTTCGTACTATTTGCGTCTTCGGAATTTGTGTGAGGGAAGGGAGAGGGTAGAGGAGGAAAGGGGGGCCTGTCGTCGTCAGGTGCCTAGGGACCATTTGCGAGGTGTTTGGCGTTGGTGATCTGGGTTTGACAGAGGATGGGGTGAGTCAGGGAGAAGGGGGGGGAGTGTGTGTAATATGTCCCGACGAACCATGGGGAGGTGGTGGGTTGTTGAGCGCTGAGCACGTCGTGTCGGGGGACGGGGACAAGTTGTACGTAACCTTATTTTTGTATGGGAGATGCTGAGGTGGCACGCAGCAAAAAAGGGTAACTGTTTTATAACCCCAAATTATGCGAGATAACTACCACCTCAAGGATTTCAAATTGTACTTAAATATGAACACCGCCCCTGAATCTTGGAAGTCCGCTATATGTGTTCCCAAACGAAGGGCCTATCTCACTGGAACTCGCTGTAACATTGTTCTCGATACCTAATACACGGATGATAAAAAGAACAGAAATAAAGACAGACAAACAAACAATAGGACATATACAAGGCGTAACTTACTGCATACTAAGGAATCTAGTACGAAAGAGGTGGACAAGTCACAGCAAGAGTCACAGCCTGCGAGCAAGGATAATAACGCAAACGACAGGGGAGGGGAGAAACTCACTATCATAGAAACGCAAAAGGAGGGTATTCAGTAGAGACAGACAGACAGCCTCAGGCGAATGGACAGTAGACGGTCATAAAACGTCAGTACTGCTATACTGGTCAGTAGATGACGTAACGGGAATGTGGGGGTCAATGGGGGTCGTCGCTTGGGTCGTCGACGATCCGTCCGTCACTGGCAGCGAGAGCGGCAATGCCGGGTCCCCGGTTTGATATATTCCCAGAGCTTTCTGTGTCAAACACCGTTGTCGCTGTTGTACGCAGTAGGGCAATTGTGAAGAGAGAGCGTTCAAGAACTCGGCTGGATCTGGCGAACCGGACAAGTGAGAAAAAGGAGACGGGGAAGCAACTGTGTGTGCACGTGAGTGCCATCGTCCTCACTATGCTTGCCTTCGTCATCCACGCTAGATGCATCATCGTAGTCATCGTCGCCGTTCTACAGTGTTTGCGGCTCCTCAGGTTTCCCGTGACAGCATCATATCTACCACTGGCACACTACGCGTTGTGCAGAGCGTCCGCTCGCGGCCGTTTCAGTGTCAGAAGCTGCGGGGGGTAGGGATTGAGTGCCGGAACTCACGAGCGCCGCCCTGGCCCCGCGTCTCCGCTTGAGTATTTCCTTCCGAGCGCGCCTTGCTCGTACACTCCGGCCTCGACCCCGCTCTTGCTTCTACCGAACATCGCCGTATTGGGGTATCGCACGACGCGACGCTCTGCTGCTTCTCGAGGCCCACGATCCTGAAGTCTTGCTTGGATCCATCCGCTTCCGAGCATCAAGCGCTTGTCCCGTGGCTTTCCGCGACAGGCGCTCAGCTCTCCCCTTTGACGTTGAACTCGTCCTCCTCACCAGAACCGACTCACCGCAGACCTGCATGACGGAGATGGTGGACGACTTGTCGGGTGCACGTTGGACAGCTCAGCTGGCGATGCGAACGCGCGACTGCAAGCTGCGGTCGCTGCCCGCGTTTCAGGCGTCATCTGATAGGGGTCGCTTTCCTCCAGTTCGCGTAAGGTGAGCACGTCGGGTCGGGTAATCCGTCCCGAGACGTGTCGCTTCTGCTGTTCGCTTGTAGAAGTGAGTCCGGGAAAAAGCCTGTCGGGACAGTGTGTGGCCGTGCTCGTTGGGTGGAAGAGCCACTGCTCGGCCCCACACGCGGGAGGTTCTCCGGGTCGACCTCGAAATCTTGACATAAGACGTGAATGGAGGAGGGAAAGATAAAGGGAAAGATCAAAGTGCAGGTGATGGAAGGAAGTTGAGTTCCGGAAGACTACTCAATGATGTGTTCCGCAAAGACTACACTCTTAGGCACCGCTTGTTTCTTACCCTCAGACTGGCCATCTTTGCAAGTTGCTACCTGGCTCTCGTTTGGGTCAGGTTCCGCACCACGCGCTTGGGGGGGAGCCGGTGCGTGAGAGGAGAAAGAGAGTGGGGCGTGAGACGGAACACTGAGGAGTGTGAATGTACCACTGTCTATTCATCGCACGCAGGCCGGAGATTATAGACATAAAGGGGATGCAAGCTCCCTGGCCTATTAGGTAGTGAGAGTGTAATGCTAAGTGAGGGTAGGTGCATAGAAAGCGCGAAGTGCTTCACGATTGAAAATGGGCTCACTCAATCTGTTAGGAATCGATGACGCGGAGAGTGAGACTCGGCACCCCCTGTTTAGGAAGAGATAGCGTGTAAATATACCCCCAAACTGTGGTTTTAATGATACTAGCAGGAACTACAAACCATCCGAGTCAGACCTTGAAGATGATGACGGCGATGACCTAGACGATGAAGATCCATCTACATTGTTCGACGATGATCAAGATGACGGGCGGAAGGATCAAGACATTATTGAGCCCGATGTCGAAGATCTCTCGGACATCATGGCCGATACCAGCAGGACATGTCATGAGTCATGAGACGGGGAGCTGCTTGCTGAGCCATATCAACCTCTGTACTATTTTCCTGATGTAGCTTTGTATCATATATGTATGATTATCTTGCAAGGAGCAGACTATACAAATGTGTGTTAAACAGAACCCTGCGGTAGATGATCGTCGTGGGTGTTAATTCAAACTTCTCGAGGGCCACCACTGTCGTAGCTCTCAGTCAATTTCAGACACCCTCAGATTCACTAAGTTACTACCAGGGCCTAGTGGAGCTCCTGCGCTCTTTGTATTAGATGACGTGTGGGCCAAGGCGATGTTGAGAGTGAGCTGCGATTGGCCATCTTCGTTTCATCGCTAAAGCATTGATCCTAGAGGCAACACTCGATTCGGACGCATGCTTCTCCGACTTGTTGCTTTTCCCGTGATCCTGCCTGGCTTTTCCACGAAGGGGAAGTGTTTCTTTCGGGTTTCGGTCCCTGCCATGCGGTATCGTCGCCCTCGACCACGTTCCACGGCTTCTATGTCGCTCGAGTCGTCGAAATCTACAATTAAGGGGGATCCGGATATGGATGCGTCAGACGCGGGTGGAAAAGCAAAGCAAAGCCCCCGCACAGCCCCGCACGCTAAAGTCCCTTCGCCAGGGCTCGCACAAGAGCACGCCGACACATAAGAGTATCTGCAAAAGCGCAGACACTTTGATCAATGCAACATCTTTTTTCTTTTGAATCGCTCAAAACAGTCAGACGAACGCGGATGGTAACAGAGGGCTTTGAGACGAGTCGAAGCTGCCCGTGAGAGGTGACGTGCGGATAGAATGAGTAGCCATGTGTTGAATGGCTTGAAAAGTACGGATTGATGGTAGTAAAACTGAAGCTGCGTAAAGGTTGTAAGAAGCATACCAGCTGGAAATGGGACTGCTTGAAGACCAAAAGGGCGGGCGGCAGTGGGATGGAGAGGCACAAAAACCGAAAAAGGATGGCCGGCCTGAGAGCGATCACAATTCACAAATGAGCCAAAGGAAAGGCTCCATCAGAGCGAAAGGAAAGGAGGACAGTGGACGCGCGGAAGAAGAGGACAGGACTTGGGACGGATCAGCGCAAGGCAAGAACAGGCAGGCGTACCCCAATCCGCTGTTACGTGTAAGCGCAGGTCGTGTACTCGTAACGTAATGTAATGCGTGAGAGCACGTCACAAAGAGAGACAGAGCAAACCCAGTTTACACCGACAGCATCCCCCAGCGACGGGGTAGAGAATGAGCGTGTAGTACGCGCGAAGCAGGCTTGAACCCACCGCTCAAGTTGACACCTCCGTCGTGTTTGCTATACTGTACTGTAGGTGATAGCAAGAAGCACTGGCGTCGAGCGGAGTTTCAATGGGGCGTGCAGTGCATTACAGTGCTGCTGTATGCGTGCATTGCTGTTCGATGTTCGACGATGGGGCAAGGGACAATACAGCTGTTGGGCTTGAACCACACGAGGCGTGAGTAGCACCTTGACTCTTCCTCCCATCTGTCCTCTCGGCCCGTTCTGCACTTGTAATGCCTAGGAAACCCAGAAAAAATAACTCTAGAGGTCAGGATCTCGAGGCTCAGGACGAAGGTATGCATTACAATTTCCCTCGTACACCTCCGCTCACCCTTTCATCTATAGAGGTCAGACAGAGAGGTGCTCATGAAACGAGCACCCGCACGTTCGGACACAATGGCAAAGCTTCGAGGGCAAGTGGACGTAATGAGCCAGTGGTGCAAGCAGACCGCGAAGATCAGGCTGGCTCGTCAACTCGGTCGCAGGCCCAGACCCAAAAAGACGGGCTCTCCAATTCTGGTGAGTTTTCTTGTATCCTGGTAATTTTGGATCTAACGTGTTACGAACAAACAGGTGACCACCATCAATCTAGCGACCGTAGAACTCCAGTGACACCACTCAGCCAATGCCCCCTGGGATGCCTCCCATGATGGGGATTTCGACGACAACGCCAATGCCTTCTGGTCTCTTCACATGAATGAAGCAAAGAGCCACGATGAAGCCCGGATTCAGTCCTTAAAAGACGATATGGACAGCGTCCTCATATTTGTGTGTACCTATATTTCCATCCAGCATTATTCTAGCATGAGCTGATGCGCCATCGCTCAGGCCGGTTTTTTCTCCGCTGCTCTCATCTCCTTCATCGTCGATAAGATTCATGATCTTCAAGTCGATCCAGCGCAGCAAATGGTCTATTATCAACAACAGAATGTCGCCCTACTCGCCCAAATCTCTACCCAGGTCTCTTCTATCGCACAGGTCTCGATCCCTTCCACCCCACCTCCACCTTATCCCGATTTCAGTCCTACCTCGTCCGATGTCCGGGTCAACGCATTCTGGTTCATGAGCCTCGTGTTCAGCATTTGTGCTGCCCTCCTCGCAACTCTCGTTCAACAATGGGTACGGGACTACATGCATGTGTTCCAGCGGTATAGCAACCCCTGAAGAGCGCGCGACTTCGCCAGTATCTATACGAAGGCGCAGAGGGATGGTATATGCCACTGGTGGCGGAGTCTGTCCCAGGGCTGATCCATGTTTCCCTCTTCTTATTCTTCGTGGGGCTTTGCGACTCACTTCTTGCTCTGAACACAACCATTGGCATCACCACCATCGTTCCGATTACCACCTGCGGGTTACTTTACGTATTGACCATGTTTGCACCGATCATAGACCCCCAATCACCATTTCAAACACCATTCACCGGCATGATCTGGTATCTGAGGCAGAAGGCGTTTCCACGACGCTACTCGGATCGGGCATTTGACGGAGCTCTCAAGGATGTGAACCCGAACATGTCTACAGGGAAGGTACAACTGGCGATGGAAGAGAATGAAAAACGCAAAGGTCGTGACGTTCAGGGAATCCGGTGGTTGATCGATAACAGTACAGAGGACGACGAGATGGAATCTTTTGCGATGACTATGCCTGGCACTCTTACCTCGCAGTGGGGCGTCGAAGTGTGGGGAAAAGGTTTCGGAAGTCAAGCGATATGAAGGCGCGAATTCCGGGCTGAGTGACCTTACAGTCACATCGCAGGCAGATGCACACCCTCGGTCGTCCGTTCTACCGTATCACGGTTCCCCGCATCCACGGCGCACCTTTCATCCTCGCACCCTCCTTCGTCCCTTGGACGCATCCTTAGGATACGCAACGCGAATGCCATCCCCCGCGACCCGATGGTGGCCCAGTCAATACCTCTCGCGCCGAACGATCATCATGTAGTCAGAGATCTTGCCATCCACGACCTTTGCAAACGCGTACGGCACTTGCTTGGTACATGCAACAATCGCAGCCTATTCGCAAACGATGAATTGTGGCACAAGCGTGCACGCGGATGCGTCGAAACGGTGGCGTCACTCGTGTTCTGTCCTAATGTCAAACTGGAACTGTTTGGAGATCTCGAAGATGTTGAGAGGCTACTCCGCGAATTGGGCGAAAGGGAGAGGATCCGTGATCTGTCAGCGGCGGGATCTGATGGGTCATTCGTCACGCGCTGGATATGCCTATCCCTTATGGTCGTCGCTCGAAGGATTTCAAGTCATGATATGATAAAGCCGTATGCAGAATTGGCGCTCGCTCACATTTCAGGGCTCCAAATAGAAGGCGACGCAAACGTTGACACCGCTGAAGAGATACCCGAGAAATCCCGAAGGATCGACAGTGACTTCGAGTTCGCGAGTCGATTTTGCGTTTATGAACTGAGAACGGCATTCAGTCCAGGTCAAGTGGGAAGAACGGAAGAGCAAGTCAGGGGGTCCTAGCACGCGACCACGAGGCCGACATTTCCAGGCTTGAAAGAGTCGGCTCTGTGGCGGGCCAGATGGAGCACATCGATATGGTTATCTCTGAAATCAACCGTATAGTCAAAAACGGGTTGAGTGTACACCTACCTGGTGTATCTTTCGACGAGTTCAAGGGGACAGGACCCATCCAGCCAACTCAATTCCTTAACTTTTTAGTTGCCGAAGAGCAAGAATCCACACCCCAGTTCGTATTCCTGTCTCAACGCCTTCGACTTTATGCTCTTATGCCCCCAATTGCGCGACGTCATCGACGGACGAGGCAATGGCGTCCACCAGGAGATCCTTGAGAGCCTGGGAACACTGTGGGACAACGCTGATCGCAAGCGCTCAGTCGTTGGTCAACAACATCTGATGGAACGACAACTTTGGCGCCTACTCGACCTCCGTGATGGTGGCGGCTTCGGATTTTCGGTTGAAGTTTTCTTTCTTGTGCTTGCACGACTATCAATGTCGTCGTCACAGGTCACAAACTCCGCTCTTTATGTCAGAACGTTCAGAGCCATCACATCCGGATGGAGACAACACAAAGATTCCTTCGGGACACAACGTGTCATCCTTAATCTCATTTGCGACATTGCTATCTGTGACCGTGGCATCTTTTCTAATCCCACTTTCCCAGCAGACATCACCGACGAGCTTCTGGTACTGTTGGAGAACATGATGGAGGGGCAGTCCGGCTCGCATATCAGTTCGCATATTGGAGATGCAATGACGGAACTGCGACGAGGTCCTCCGTTGGTCACGTACAATGACTCTTTGTTTGTCAACAAAACACGGGAACGTATCTCCCGTTTGAGTGCTCGTGCACCATCATAACCATAACTTAGAGTTACGCGATGGCGGCTGGTACCAGTTTCTTTATTCAGATCAGAACATATTTACGAGAGATTGCCAGTAAGCTGATTACTGTAACCAACGCCGCTCTCGATACCGCACGGATATAACAAGTGATGAAAGAATAGAAAAGAAAAGACAAAAAACTGTGCGATATACACGGTGCACGTAATGCTTACATACCAATTAAGTTGGGACCTATCTGAAAGAGGTGGACGAGTCATAGCCGGCAAGATAGATAGCAAATGCTAACGCAAACGACAGGGGAGGAGGTCAACTCGCCTCCAATGTGTAGGGGAATTGACCGGATGAGAAAGCAATCCGAGTCGAGGACTCGGCTCGATCTGGCGAACCGGAAAAAGTGAAGGAGAAGAGACGGCGAGATGCGTCGTCGTCTTTATCGTATTCGCCGTCGCCGTCTTCTTCTACCAGTGTTTGCGGCACCTCAAGCTACTCCGTGACAGCGAGATTGAGCATCATATCTACCACGTTTACAGACACCACGTATCGTGCAGAGCGCCCGCCCGCGGCTGTTTAGTATTGGACGCGGCGGGGTCAGAATTGAGCGCCGGCCCTTGCCCCGCGTCTCCCGCTTGGGCCTTTCCTTCAGAGCAACGCGCTCTTGCTCGTACCCAGCACTTGACCCCGTTCTTGTTTCTACAGAACAGCACCTCGTGGACAGTGTTGAGTACCGCTCCATGACATTTCGCTGCTTCTCGAGGCCCTCGATGATCCATCCGCTGTCGAGCACCAGGCGCTTGGCCCTTTGCTCCCGCGACACGCGCACTCCTTCAGTTTGAGCAAGAGGGTGAGCAGATCGAGCGCCGCGCGCCGGATGTGCGTGAGCGGGTCGGTGCAATCCGTTCCCGGGACCAACAGCTTCTGCGGTTCGCTCGTGGAGAGCAGTGCCGGGGCGAAAACCCTGTCGGGCTGTGAGTGGCCGTCGTTGGAAGGAAAAGCCACTGCTCGGCACGGCGCGTGCCGGGTCTGGGGGTTACGCACCATCGTTGGTACATAGCCCCCAGACGTCTTCCAAATGCCCAGACGGGAGGTCACCCGGGTCGGCCTCGAAGTCTTGGCATAAGGCGTGAAGGCAAGTTCCGAAATGATGTGTTCGCTTTGATGTGGGGGTGCCGAGGCCTCCAATTGCAGGGACGAGACCCTTTGGCTGCGCGTTGGACCTGAAACATGAATACGTTGAGATAAGAACCGCGGACGTACACCATCGATGAGGTGCGGTACCCGACTTCCGAGAAGTGCGAGAGCGAGATGCCTTGCAAGGGCCTGGGTCAGTTCGACTGACCATCCCAGCGAAATAGCGATAGTATGCGATGGCAATGTCGCTGATGGGACAGGGCAGGGCATTCTTCTCGGAGGGTGTCGTGTCCAGGCCCACATGTACATGTACCGAGCGAAAATTCTTGAGGGGCGGGAGCGCGGAGCGCAGCTGGGGGTGAATGGGCTCGAGGTGCATGGGGGCATACCGAGAGGGAGGCCGAATCCAGATCAAGCCTCGCCAACTCTTCCATTCTGCGTTAAGGAAAATTTGGCGAAGAAAACAAATCACAGAAACGCCGCGTAACGTAGACAGAGTGAGGAGGGTCGGTGTAAGGTAGATAACGAATTGAAGACGCCGAGGTCACAAAGGAGTGCAGCCAAATGTGTGTGTGATTTTTTGACGCTGCCTGTGATTGGTCTCGGTCTGGACCGGATGGGTGGGAGGTAGTGAATGCCAGTGAAGCATTGTCTGCGTCGAAGGAAAAATTGAGCGACTGCGTCAATTCACGTTCACGCCAAAGGAGGTGCCTAATGCAGTGAAGAGATGGTGGTGGTACGAGGGAAAGAAGGGTGGCATTTCTCTCTTTCGCTATCAAGAAGACAATGTACAACTAGACCTGTTCAACCCTCCAGGCATTTATCACCCATTCGCGCAGAATCTGCCAAAACATTTGCATCTAGAACCATATTTGTGACATTTGTGAGCGGAGCAGGTATGGCGTTTCAGCACATAGAAGCGTGTAATGTCGATTGAATATGGTTGGGGTACAGCGTGGTCCAGTCGGAGGTATGATAGCAGATCGCCTTTTTGAGGTTTGAGCGGAGAGTGCGGGATAGGGGGGTTGGGATCGACTATCCACTGCTCGACTGTAAAGTGGGAGTATTGTTGACAATTGGAGTTCCGAGAGACATGACAATGACAAGTTGAACCTACAAAACTAGAGATATCAGACAAGCTTGGGTTGTGGAACGGGGGGTGCTTACATAAGATTCTTTGACTCCAGCCAGCCTTTAGCATCGACCCGCAATTGTGTGAGGCTCTCTGAGACACCAGACTCGAACACAACTACGGGGGATAGACTGTGAGGAGTAAGCTCTGTAATGCTGTCATCAGCTTGTTTGCGTTGAACTGGCTCATTTTCCGCAGACAAGCGGTAGGCTGAGATGTTATTCAGGTTTATTAGTCTCCTAAAAATGAATAGTAACTCACTTGCACAGCCTGTCGACTTTAACCCCACTGGTAGCTCCCTGCCAATTATTGACAAGTGGTTCATAATGGCATTATACATCCCTCGAACCATTGCTTCATGAGCCCCACTTGGCACAGAGCGGACAACAAAATTGTGCTCATCATTGTAAGTACACCTAGCTGCTAATCAGATTAATACTGGGCTTGGTAAGACAGTCAACACACCGAAAGGCTCGACGAGATGGATGATTCTCTAGCTTTTCCCAAAGTTTGTTGAGGTCTGCAACATGTAGCCCAAGGATGAATGGTTTATTACTGTGATCAAACGGACTCAGGAGTATTTAAAAGTGGGGAATGGGTAGTCAGTACCTGTGGATTTGTTCATTGATTTTCTTGATTGCCACACTAGTTGATATCATTTTGAGACTAGGAGTGACTTCTGAACTAGCAGGCATGGCAAGGTCCTGAGTGGTAGGTGTTAACGTGGGTTGTCCATGATGTTGCATTATTTCCACACACAAAGCCGAGGAGCGGGCTTGGTCACCAGCAGTCAGGAACATGCTAGTTGTGCACAAGTGCGTCCACAGTGTTGCATGCCACTTGAAGAAACCCTCTAATCGCTGGCATACTGTTGCAGGTAAGTTTGCATTCCACAGATTGTAAGAACGCTTCTCAACGTTTATTGGTTCTGATAATTATCGATAATTTGGAGGTTACCCTAGCCCTGCCATCCCTGAAAACGAGGAGCAAATAGTGTGGTGCTTCAATGAAAAATCCAGTGGATGTTCGTGAACACTCCTAAGTACACAAGCAAATGTGACACTTTGATTTCGATTTTGGCAAATTATGGTGCATTGGTGTGCAATACTTCAATAATTTCCAATTCCTCAATAATTGTGTTCGCCGGTTCAAGTCCAAACTTCATCATGTCATTTATGTTGCCCTACAGTCATTGACCTCCATACTATTTCTGCTTTGCTGGGTGGTTTACTCCCAAATCTGTGAATATCTTGAATAGTTTGGTGCAACTCAGATCAGAACTTTTTCCCATGACCGAATGCAAAGTGATCCCGCTCTGGTTTACTTCTGTTTACTTGCACCTATCTGTGCCATCTATTCGTGGTGGGTATGTGCACTCTAGATCGGTTAATCTGGTTGCAACTAGTTCATCTCAACAGGTGCTTCCCTGCATAGTGGAAATCTCACTCGCTATTGATCATGTCCAATAATGCTAAGCAGTGCTCCAACCTGTCGACAGAATACAGCACTGCGCCTCATAACGGTTACCTCACCCGCATTTCTCCGCCTGAACGTCTCAAAGATCTCAACTCGTGGTGTGCCATGTGGCTCGGTTGGTTTGTACTTGTGACCACTGACATGTACCTTGTATCCACCCCTTTCTATCGCTTTGTCCGGGGCTTCGAACCGGATGCATGAATCTTGATTGATGTAATTAACACTATCCGGAGCAAATTCTTAAACACTATTCAAGACACTATGCACTATCTGCTGTATTTATTTATGCTACAAACGGCCAATGCAAGAACTGATGTGGGAGGACACAACGGACATAGCGCGACAATAAACCATAGGAGGAAGAAAAAAAAAGGAAAACACCAGTCAAGCCAGGGCTAGCCCAGTAAAAGTCGCCACTGCCCCTGCAACGACCCCACCGGCAATCGCGCGTACGCCATTTTGCTTGGGACCTTCCTGCGACAATCTTGCAGCCAAGTCCTCTACAGCTCGGTGGTCTCTCCCGAGTATCAACAGTCCTTCTTCCCTGGGACCCGTCTTGGGGAGTACAACGCCTGTGTGAAACCCGAGTTTTGTTGCAGATTCGACCATGTGCTGCAGCTCGAGCACGTGAATGGAGTACACCGTAGCAGGTGGCCCCCGTGACAACTCTGAGAGTCCATCCAAGGAAAGCGGGTCCTCTCTTCCATGCTCATGGAACGGGCGAGAGGAGGGGGGGTGCCCTTCGGCGGTGGCATGGCGATCGATGCCTTGCTGTCGAAGTGGCAGCTGGGCTGGGGCGTTTCCCTGAGCAGAGCCGTCTCCGTCAAAAAGCTAGGGGCTGGCGTAATGAGTGTTCTGGGCATAATCCTACCCTCCCGGAAAAGTGTCCTCGAGGAAGCACTGGGAAGTTCCGGGGTAGGGCCTGTTCCGACATCCCCATCCGCGAGGGAGAAATCTTCATACGTATCTTCGGGCTGGATGAGCTTGTTTAGGATGTTATCGGACTCCGTGGAGAGGGACGCGAGTGTCATATCATGAGCTGGTAGACGCCGACGTGCATTAAGTTGAGTTTTCCT
The DNA here is from genome assembly GCA_024734325.1 of Lactarius hatsudake. Classification (NCBI taxonomy): domain Eukaryota; kingdom Fungi; phylum Basidiomycota; class Agaricomycetes; order Russulales; family Russulaceae; genus Lactarius; species Lactarius hatsudake. The sequence continues at coordinate 451,677 of JANSJP010000020.1, read as the reverse complement.
AGGTGAAATAACGAGAGAATCCATGGGGACGGATAAGTCTTGTTGCACCCGTTGGCATTTGGTGCAATGAGGGACCTTACGAGGCGATTTTGTCGGGGTTGTGGTTGTTTCGATGCCGGACCTGCCGTTCGGGGTGGTGTTGGAGCGTAATTAGGTGCCATGACTGTACAGTTGTTGCTTAACGCTGGCCGCAGGCCTCGGAAGTGAAGTGAAAGTCTGGAAACAACAACCGAAAGTCCTTACTGAGCACTTGAAACACACCGAGTACACCGAGTCACCGGTCCGGTCATTGTGGAAATTGTGTGGAAATTGACACCCGCCTATTACACAGAACATGGGCAAAGGATTGCAGCTATCCCAACTCAAGTCGGCGTTATCACAGACCGGTCTCTCAAGGCAGTCTCGACCTGGGAGAAAACGAAGGCGCGTTCAAAATGAGGAAAAGGAAACTGTGAAGCGTGTTGCTAGGCTGCGCGACATCCAGCAGAAGCTAAATCCATTTGACGTCAAAGTCACAAAGTTAAAACACGATGTCGGAGGAAGGAAGTTGAAAGGTGTGTCTGGGAAGCCAGCACAGAGCAAGCAGGCGTGTATCGATTTGGTGAGTGAAGTATATATTCTCCAGTGTCCTATTTTACTCAGCAGTTCTTGCTTTATATTAGCGAAAGAAAACCCTTCTCAAAGAGTTTGAGGAGAAGGGTCGCGCAGGCGGCATAATTGACAGGCGTTTTGGCGAAAATGACCTACTCTGACGCCAGAAGAACGTATGCTTGAACGCTTCACACATGAGATCTGCGTGAGAGGCAGCGCGGCTCAAACGGTACTTTCAATCTCGAGGACGACGCCGATCTGACCCACTACGGTCAAAGCCTGTCCAAACTCGAAGATTTCGACGATGTAAGATTGAGGCTTGATAGTGATGAAGAGGACGCGAAAGGTTTACAATCCATTACTGCCACTTCGCTCGTACTGACTGCTTTCAGGTCAGATCGACGGTGACATAGTCAAGGGGTCGCACTTTGGAGGGTTCGGAAGTGAGAGCGAGGATGAGAGCGAAGTTGGTCTATGTATGTATCAAATACTCTCTAGCTAATCTCATTCCCCTAGACAGAACACCCGAAATTTAAGGCAGAGGTGATGGCGGAGGTTATTGCGAAGAGCAAAGAGCTCAAGGTGAACCCAAATGTCTTCCGTATACCTGTGAATGATGCTCAATGTTCCATTTTCAGGCTCTGAGACGGAAACAGCAAGAAGAAGCCAATGACATTTGTCACCAGCTCGATCGCGAGCTCGATACCATTCGTAACCTGCTCTCGGGGCCAGACCCTGTGTCGGGTTCCGTTGAAAAGGACGTTGACCCCAAAGCTTTTGGGGCCTCTAGGGAAGACCACGACCAGCAGTATGATCAATTTGTGCGAGAATTGGTCTTTGACCAAAGATCGAAACCAAAAGATCGAACCAAAACCGAGGAGGAGCTATTAATAGCTTTGGAGGCTAAGATTGCTCTGGAAAAGGCGGAGCGTCAACGTATTAGACGAATGAACGGAGAGGACGATGATGAAAACAGTGAAGGGGAGAAACCAAGAAAGCGAAGGCGACCCACTGGCGGAGACGATCTCGAAGACGACTTCAGTGACATTGATGACCTGGGGGGGCTGGGTGTGGGTTTAAGATCAGACTTGGACGATACCAGCGAAGACGGCAATTCCGAACATGGCAGCGACGATGGGAGTGGCACGTCGGAAGATGGTACAAGCAAAGAGCATGATCCTGCCCCTCCTTGGTCTGGCCTTCCTAGTGCGACGGATCCAGCAACATCCGGTTTGGAGAAAAGAGCGCGTGGCGGGACAACGAGTTCCAACGAACTCCCTTATACATTCCCTTGTCCTTCATCACATGAAGAGTTTCTCGACATCGTTGATGGCCTCTCAGATCGGGACAGTCTAATCGTCATTGAGCACATACGCACTCTTCATCATCCTAGCTTAAGCCCAGAGAACCCTTCAAAGCTACAGATAAGCTTCCGACTTATGATGACGTTGGCTCTACCCCTTGTCTTACATCAAAACGTTTTAGGCATTTGGAGGTGTCCTCGTTGACCATATTCTCCACGTGGCATCGCCTCCAAGTCCACGATTAGCTCTCATCTCCGACTTGCTTCCCCACCCTCGCACGCTCACCAAAATGTACCCAGGCAGATCGCAGACCGCTTCATCGGAAAGTTGGTGCTGATGCACAAAAATCTCAAGCGAGGCCTAACTCGCGGAGCCAAGAGCTGGCCTGGTCTTCCCGAATTGGCCCTTTTGCGTGTTTTAGAGCGTTATGGCCGACAAGCGATATGCACCATATAGTTGTCTCTCCGGCGCGCCTCCTGATGGGATCCTACCTTGGCTTATGCAAGATAAGATCTCTCGCCGATGCCGCCAGCGGCTTGTTCCTCTGCACCCTTTTTCTCCAGTATGAGAGCCTATCCAAGCGGTTTGTACCCGAAGTCATCAATTTCTTGATCAGCGTTGTTCTTCACAACTTGTAATGACTAGGAAATCCAGGAGAAGAAATAACTCTCGAAGTCCTGATCTTGAGGCTCAGTCTCAGGACGAAGGTGCGCATCATAACTTCCCTTGTACATACACACTCTAGCTCACCATTTTTCCATAAAGGCCAGACAGAGGGGAGTTCATGAAACCCGCAAGTCCGGACGCAATGGTAAGGCTTTGAGAATCAGTGGAAGTATTACGCCAACAGTGCAAGCAGACCACGGAGATCAGGCTGGTTCATCAACTCGGTCGCGGGCCCGGGCCCAGAAAGACAGGCCCTCTAATTCTGGTGAGTTTCCTCGTATCATAGCGATTTTGGATCTAACGTGTTACAAATAAACAGGTGACAATCATCAACCTGGCAACAGTAGAACTCCTAGCGATACCACTCAGTCGATGCCACCTCGGATGATTGGGGATTTCGACGACAACGCCAATGCCTTCTGGTCTCTTCACATGAATGAAGCAAAGAGTCACGACGAAACCCGAATTCAATCCTTAAAAGACGATATGGGCAGTGTCCTCATATTTGTGTGTATCTATATTTCCATCCAGCATTTTCTGGCCCGAGCTGATGCGCCGTCGCCTAGGCCGGTTTATTCTCCGTTTCTCTCATTTCCTTCATCATCGATAAGATTCGTGATCTTCAAGTCGATCCAGCGAAGCAAATGGTCTATTACCAACAACAGAATGTCGCCCTACTCGCCCAGATCTCTACCCAGGTCTCTTTTATCGCCCCACAGGTTCCGCCTCCCGCTCCACCTCAACCATATCCAGATTTCAAACCAAGCTCGTCCGATGTCCGGGTCAACGCATTCTGGTTCATGAGCCTCGTGTTCAGCATTTCTGCGGCCCTCCTCGCAACGCTCGTTCAACAATGGGTACGGGACTACATGCATGTGTTTCAGCAGTATAGCAACCCTCTGAAGAGCGCGCGGCTTCGCCAGTATCTACATGAAGGCGCAGAGGGATGGTATATGCCATTGGTGGCGGAGTCTGTCCCAGGACTTATCCATGTTTCCCTCTTCTTATTCTTCGTGGGGCTCTATGACTCGCTTTTTGCTCTGAACACGACCATTGGCATCACCACCATCGTTCCGATTGCCATCTGCGGGGTACTTTATGTCCTGTCCACGATTGCTCCGATCATAGACCCCCAATCACCATTTCAAACCCCATTCTCCGGCATGATCTGGTATCTGAGGCAGAAGGCGTTTCCGCAATACTACTTGGGTCGGACATTTGGTGGAGCTCTTAGGAAAGTGAGCCCGGACATGTCCGCGGGGAAGGTGCAACTGGCGATGGAAGAAACCGAAGAACCCAAAGGTCGCGACGCTCAGGAAATCCGGTGGTTGATCGATAACAGTACAGAGGACGACGAGATGGAATCTTTTGCGATGACTATGCCTGGCACTTTCACCTCGGAATGGGGCGTCGAAGTGTGGGAAAAGGTTTCAGGACGTAAAGCGATATGAAGGCGCGACTTCCGGGCTGACTGACCTTACAGTCGCACCTCAGACAGATGCAGACCTTCGGTTGTCTCTTTTACCGTATCATGGTTCCCCGCATCCACGGTGCACCTTTCATCCTCGCACCCTCCTTCGTCCCTTTAGACGCATTCTTGGGATACCCACCGTGAATGCCATCCCCCGTAATGCGACGGTGGCCGAATCAATACCTCCTGCACCTCCCGATCCTCATGTAGCCAGGGATCTTACCATCGACGATCTTTGCAAACGTGTACGGCACCTGCTCAGTACGTGCAACAATCGCAGCCTTTTCGCAAACAAGGAATTGTGGCGCAAGCGTGCACACGGATGCGTCGAAACAGTAGCGTCCCTCGTATTCTGGTCTAATGTCAAACTGGAACTGTTTGGAGATCTCGAAGATCTTGAAAGGTTACTCCGCGAGTTAGGCGAAACTGAGAAGATCCGTGATCTGTCAGCCGCGGGACCCGATGGGGTCGTTCGTCACACGTTGGATATGCCTATCCCTTGTGATCGTCACTCGAAGGATTTCAAGCCACGATATGATAAAATCGTATGCAGAATTGGCTATCGAACACCTTTCAAAGTTCCAAATAGAAGACGACAGTGAACAAACAAACGACAACACCGCTGACAGGACATTCGAAATATCCCGAAGGATTGACAACGACTTCAAGACCGCAAGCCAATTTTGCGTTCATGAACTGAAAACGACATTCGCGGAAGAGCAAGTCAGGGGTGTCCTAGCACGCTACCATGACGCCGACATTTCCAGGCTCGAAAACTTCGCCTCTGTGGCGAGTCAGATGGAGCATGTCGATATGGCTGTCTCTGAAATCAACCGCATAGTCAAAAATGGGTTGAGTGTACACCTACCTGGTGTATCTTTCGACGAGCTCAAGGGGACAGGGCTCATCCAACCAATCCAATTCCTCGACTTTTAGTCGCTGAAGAGCAAGAATCCACACCCTAGTTCGTATTCCTGTGTCAGCGCCTTCGACTCTTATGTTCCTATGCCCCCAAATTGCGCGACATCACCGACGGACGAGGCGATGACGTTTACCAGGAAGTCCTCGGGAGCCTAGGGACACTGTGGGACAACGCCGATCGCAGGCGGTCAGTCGTTGGTCAACAACATCTGATGGAACGACAACTATGGCGGCTTCTCGACCTCCGTGATGGTGGCGGCTTCAGATTTTCGGTTGAAGTTTTCTTTCTGGTGCTCGCACGAATATCACCCATGTCGTCACAGGACACGAACTCCGCCCTTTATATCAGAACGTTCAGAGCCATCACGTCCGCCTGGAGACAATACAAAGATTGCATGGGGACACAGCGTGTGATTCTTGACCTGATCTGCGACATTGCTATCTGTGACCGTGGCATTTTTTCTAAACCCACCTTCCACATCGCCAACGAGCTTCTTATTCTGTTGGAGAACATGACGGAGGGGCAGTCTGGTTCGCATTTTGATGATGCAATGAGGGAACTGCGGCTAGGTCCTCCGTTGATTACGTACAATGACCCTTAGGGCACGGGAACTTATCTCTCATTTGAGTGCTCGTGCACCTCCATAGAGTTACGCGATGAGGCCTATGAGGGCTGGATATACTGTTAGACTCCGTGTTTGCGATTACGAGTTGGAATGTATAAATACAACATGTACACATACCCGAGTAGTGAGCGCTATAGTGAGCCCCGAGAATCATCTTTATCACATCCTATCCTCTCTATCTCCGCGAGGGTGTTTCGAAACCTAAAAGATACCAGTAAGACCGTTTACTTTTTCAGATCAAAAATATCCTCGAGAGACTGCTTGTCTTAGACTCGTAACCAGCCGTTCGAATGAGGATTTTGAGGGTGTCGCAAGCGACTGGAGGATCCTCGATTCTCCGACTGGTTGCAGCTGGGTTTGAAATGGGGGGGTAGCGACTATGAATCGGGATGTGTCACTGCCTGTCAGCCGTGTATAGTAGGGTATCCTCAATATAGTAACTGGGATCTTGATCATATGCCCGATTATCTTATCTAAGATAACGTGTCCTCTTTGCGCGACGCACTGCTCTGGTGTTTCCTCTGATGTCTACGCACACTTATGATACTGTTTCTGGGGCTCAGCGATCACCTTCGGTTTCTTCGGACCTGCCCTGGTGACGATCTCGAACTGTTAATGTTGAACAGTGGTCTCCGCGAACGTCTACCAATGTCGTTTCTGGACGCGCTTGATGGACATGACAGGCTCACTTGTTATCGGGCTGCGCTTGTGTGCTACAGTGTCACCAATTCCACCCAAGTGCCTCGCGAGATGCAGTTCAAGGTTGTACTAGCTAATCGGAATGGGGAAGACTGTCTCGTCTCTGCTGGCACCGGAAGCGGCAAGACACTACCAATCGCTCTGACGTGCTGCTGGATGATCCAGACGCGCATCTAGTGACCCTGACAATTTCACCTCTGAAGCGCCTCCAAGTCACCGCAAGAGACTGATTTTAATTCACGGTATGGAATCCCAACTGTGGTCATAAACGAGGATACGCCCAGGGATGATGCGTGGTGGAGTGTGGGCCACACCTCTTTCGCAATCTGCTTGACCTTACTGAAGTTCACAGGAAAACATATGGAACAGTAAAACTGGTTCTCTCGGACGTGCTAGACTGTTGATCGTTACTGTGGAGCAGCTGTTTAAGTCCCGTGAAGGTCATTTTCCTCGCTTGGCTTCTACTCGTTCGCAATCTCTGGTTCCAGCGGCACATTGCGCGTGTCATCGTGGATGAGGCCCACAACATTCTACTGCAGGTCTATCTCACTATGGCCTCGACGCCTTCCGTCCGGCGTGGGGTTGTCTGGATGAGCTGAAAGCCATTCTTCCCCATCGTGTGCACTGGGTCTTCTTGTCCGCCACATTCCTCCACACATACGCACGACGGTCCGAAAAAAACTCTTGCAACCTGGTTACACAGCCATCCACGTTACTTCAAATCGGCCCTAACACCGTATATGCGGCCCACAAGGTACTGAACAGTATTGAAGACTTTCAAAATTATGAGTGCTTTTCTTGCATGTCCGTTTTCACTGGTATCTCAGCCTAGAGTCCTCATCTTTGTGGACAAGAAGGAGCTGGCATGTCGAATCACTGCGCATCTGGACTCTGCCTTCCTTCTGAGTACCAAGACAAGGGAATAGTGCGGCATTATCATAGCCAGATGTTGCAGAAATATCTACAAGTCGCTCATGAAGCTTTTACGACACCAGAAGGAAACTGTCGAATCATGGTTGCAACATCAGGCCAGTCTGTGGTGAGTATTCGGATCCTCTATACTGTAGGAAGATGGTCAGGGTTAATCTATGTTAGGGTGTCGACTTTCCAGACGTCAAGATCGTGTGTACGGCTGGTCTCCCTGCGAGTATGGTCGATGTCTTACAGCGCGGTGGTCGCGCTCTTCGTAATTCGAGCGAAGCGCCCTATTGTCATTTTCTACGAACCCTGGGTCCGTGAAGTCTCCCTGGAAGAGTACGACGAAGGCGACTCGTGTGATCCTGACCGTCCCAGAGGCCAGCTAGAGGTCAAGCTCGCAATGACGTGAACGTGCACATTCTCGTCGCCTCAAATTGGTGAAGAGCACCACTTGTCTTCGTGCTGAGGTTTGCTTCGTATTGGATGACAGGTCCCCGTCAGGTATGGACAACTATTTTTGCTATAGGGACTGATTTCATTTCTCCGTGAGCAGCACCTGCACATACAACGAGGTACTGTTGCGACGCTACGGACTGTGATGGGCCTCGTTTCAGCCTTCAAGATTCCTCCTGGGAAGCTTGCCGTCGCTCCCCCCTCTCCCTCTACTGAGCAAACGCCGAAACGCGGGCCACGTAACGTTTATCGCCCCAAAAAGAACGCTGGCCGCTTGAGTGCCGTCTCATTGAATGGCTGAGGCGCGAGCATTCAGCGGATCGAGGACCGCTCGTCCATCCACCCGACCTCATCCTCTCAAGTTCACAGCGCGACACTCTGGTACGTGCCGACCCAAAAAACCGTGAAGAGCGCGCAAGAGATAACAGCATGTTGAATGAGTCCGCCAAATGGGCCGCCAAATGGTCTACGAAGGTGTTTGAGGTTATCGCTCACTTCGAGAATGAAAATGCGTGTATTTCACAACGAAAATGAAAACGAAAGTAGTGTAACAATTATACCGTTTTTAATCATCATGAAGTTCCAAGAGTTCCTCGGAATCCACATGCTCTAACTCGTCTGCGTCAACACTCTCCGTTACTTGACATGGCGCGATCTCATCTACCTCGGATTGGCTTGTCAGTGGTTTCCCTTGCCTCATATTGGCAACCTTCTTGTTGAATGTTGCCAGTGACGATGTCTGGAACTTCCTATACCTGGCTGTGAGGATGTCTACCACGGGGCGCACGGTGGAGTTAGAGCCACGGCCGGGAATTGTGCACTGAAGCTCGAGCTTGCTCGCTTTATTTGCAATTCTCCAGACAAGGGCAGACGTATCAACGTCCGTGTGCGTGGACCCCCGATAGCCAGACTTCAGTGACTTAGTAACTTGTTTTTTGACGAGTTGTAGGTAGTTGATACCGGCTGCGATGTTCCCGAGGCGGTCCCAGTTGGAATATATTCCCTTGGCCGCGAATAGTGTCTATTCATGACATCCCTGAGCCTTTGTATACCATAGATACAGAAGAAAAGACAACATACTTTGAGATATCGAATCAAATGTTCGATGTTCATATCGATTCCCATAGCATGTCCGGGAAGACCAGACGGGTTTACCAGCATGTTGTCATGGATGATGTCTCTGAGAATAATAGTTAGAAGTTGAGAAAAAAAGTCAAGGCGAGATGAACAGGGCGTACGCAAATGCAGGGGTCCAGACTTCCTTGATGTTGAATATGAGATGGAGTATCTCCGTCGAATAGTTGTTGGACCCAGAGCCTCGGAACATACACGCGAGAGTCGGTAGGATGTCTTCAACCCGACCGAAATCCCCAGTAGCAATAGCATTGATCAGCTCTGCCACATAGAGGAGATCGCGTGTTAATAAGACGATGTTGTGTGCACGATGTCTATGGCAGGTTCCGTGATTCCAGTTCCAGAGAATGGGTCGGTAGGAGGCGCCTTTAGGTTTATGGGTTCAAAAACTGGTTCTGGAACAGTGTGTCTTTCGATAATACGACGTGCACAGTCCGCAAGTCTCGGGGCGTAGGGCCGGCCTTAGCAAAGCAGCAAGCGACGAGTAGGCACACTCAGTGCGCCAAGCGTTGAGGACAAGGCCGTGGAGTACCTGCGTCAGCGCAGACAATAACGTATGATAGTCTGGATGTTCGCCACCAAGTCGGGTCTTCTCAAGAATAGAATAGCAAAGTGTTGAAAGTGACCTGTGTGCACTTAGCGGCTCAATGGACACGCAGATAACGGACTGCTTTAGATAAGATATATTGGACTTATGTAGATTAGATTATTATGATCTTTACAATCTCGGACTTTCTTATCTATGACATCACTGTACAATGACATCATGGACTCCTCTGGACTCCTATATTTCGTCCTTGTACTCACTTCCTTTGTTTTATCTTTATTGTGATGTCACTATGATATCATAGTCTAGCCTTCCTTGTTCTTTGCGCTCTTGTTCTCCTTCTGCACACTCCTTTGTGTCCCTCTGTAGAACAACGCTCCTTGTTGTGTGACTCTGTGTTACTTCTGTTGTACTAGTGTCACTCCTGTATTTTGTATAAGTAGTAGCTTGTACGCTCCTGGTCCACATCAGTTCTCATCTGTTGTGTGCCAGGTATGTCTCCTCTATATGTAACATCAGTTCTCATCTGTTGTGTGCCAGACACCATCTGCTTCACTTGCAAGTTACTCTGTTGCTGCTTCCAGTCACCCTTCATATCTCACCACAGTCCCTTGTCACTGTGAGTATATCCTCATGTGCACTGTTCATCAGGTTATGGGCCCTGGTGCCCAAGCCACTCCACTTGGCTGGTCACTGTGTTCTTAGGATCACACACCAGGTCAAGGTCTGTCTGGGGCCTCACCAGCCTTGCCCAAGGCAGTTGACACTGGGGCGCCAGGTCACTGCTGAGGAACCTCCTGTATCATGTACTGCCCAGTAGTCCTACTTTCACCCCTACTGTTTTCCTAGCCCCTGCGCTATGCGCAAGGAGATTGGATCTGGTAGCCCCTTAATCCATATCCAGGTGTGCATGGCCCACTGGGCTGTGTATTGTGGAGCTTAGTGCCAGCTGTCTCTGGTGCTCCACACTGGGCGCAGGATCTCCTCACCATGGGAGTGTAAAACCTGGTTCAGACTCTGGGGGGTGTTCACCTTATGGTGTTCTGCAACCAGATACCTGCCTTGTAGCGGCAATGGGAAAGGATTCAGTAAAGCCACTTGTGGCGATGAGGCAACCAATAGGCCGAGGAGGCTGAGGTAGACAGCTTGGGCTCTGAAGCATCCCTTCATTTTCCCCCTGACGCAAACTGGTGACGCTGTGTCCTAGACACATCCTGGCAGGCAGCTAGCTTCCAGTATGGCAAAGGGATTCTTCCATCCTGGGCCTAGCCCTTGTATCACTGGCATACCATCAGGAGGCAGGACGCGTTAGCGTTCTGGCCTTACAGATTCACAGACAGGAGTGGTACCCCCATCATCTTGCAACTGTTTGAAGCACTATCGCTGACTGCTCCTCGGCGATAGATAAATCATCCCTATGGCATCTTCAACAACTCTTCTCTCTGCGCTGCCCTCGCCCACTGGTGCTGCCACACTGGTGCGGCTGCAGGCGCCACAGCAGGCGGTTCACTGCCACCTGCTACTGGGTCCACACCCTCCTCGCGTATCTCGAACGCGTATGGCAATTCCTTCGGCATGCCTTCGGGCATTCATCTTACAGATTCGATGGGTCCAACTGGAACGAGTGGTCGGGACCCTGGAGGCCATCCTCACGCTGCATGAAGCTGAGGATGTGTTCTACCTCCAGGTCCCACCCTCAGGAGTCACTGATGAGTGGGACTCTGTCCAGCGTCGGGCAAGGCGTACCTCCGCCTCTATTAAACCGACGTCTACTCCCTCATTGCCGACCCTTGTCTACCCCACCTTCAAGTCGAAGTGGGACAAGCTGAAGGATGTCTATGCTGGTGCTAGCGGCAGCACCACCATCTTTAATTGTGGATCCAATTAACCCAAGCCCGCCTCGACGACTCCGCCCATGGCCTCTCAGTTGGCCAAGCTCATAATGCTGCGGGTCGGCCTTTCCAACGCACGATGGGTGTCACTGACACCCAATTCTGTCTCATACTTCTCCACGCCCTGCCAGCCTCTTATGAGGTTCTGGCTCTACCATCCTTGCCAGTGGCGCCCCCTCCAAACTCAAGCACGCTGAAATAATTGCGCGCATCGTTCGGAGGAAGCGCCGCACTGGCCCCTCTGGCTTCCTCAACAAGGCTGCCCCCATTAAGCCTAGCAGTGGCCCACGTAAGAAGAAGGATCATTCTCACTTACTTGCCACTACTGTAAAAAAGGGGCATATCAAGCCTGACTGCAGGCAGAGGAAGAAGGATGAAGCTGCGGGGAAGCTTAAGGACACACGGCAACAAGGCTGCCAACTCATGTATTAGTACCAACCACCGCCTCCATTAAGGAGGTCGATGACGAGCCCGCCATTAACTGGGCGGACAATGCAGTTGGTGTTGCCTTGTATGCTGCCTCGCGTGTGCGTTGGATGATGGACAGTGGTGCACACACCACATCACACCACATCGGTCTGACTTCAAGGACTACACCCCGTGTAAAGGTGCTGTGCGCCTGGGTGATAAGTCCACAATCGACCAAGTTGGTGTAGGCTCCGTCGTCTTCACTACGAGCCAAGGCATTCCATCACCCTCAGTAATGTGCGCACCTTCCACAGGTGAAGACACGCTTCTTGTCGACGCGTGCTCTAGCACAAAGGGTGCGGAAGTGGCCTTTGACAGTGGCTCATTTAAAATATCTGTCAGTAAACAATGTGTAGCTGTTGGCTACTTGGAGGACAACCTTTACTGGTTGGACGCTTCAAGCATTGGCCTCAATGCTCACGTCAAAAGTGCTGCCACCACTCTTGATATCTGGCATCAGCGCATGGGACACATCTCCCCTGCTGCTCTTAAGTCGTACGGTCCCTCTGCCACTACTGGCATGGACATTGACAGCTCTACTACGCACACTGCTGTGTGTCGTGGGTGCGAGTTAGGCAATCCACTCGCCAACCCTTCTCTGCGTCCTCCACCAAAAGGACAACCCGTATCTTTGAGATTGTACACAGTGACCTTGCACGGTCCCAATGCAACTCAGTCCCTACAAGGCTCCGCGTACACCAGCCACCTTCATAGACGACCACTCCAAGCATGCAGTGGTGTACTTATTAAGTCGAAGGATCAGTTTGTGAAGCGCTGCAGATGTATTTTGCCTGGGGGAAACCCAGACATCCCATAAACTGCGCGCACTCCACTCTGACCGCGGAGGCGGTACAATGGCGAGCCAGTACAGGACATTCTCAAGCAGAGAGGGATAGAGCATCACCTTACGATGCCATGGTTCACCACAGTCGAATGGGAAAGCCGAGCGGTTTAACCGCACCATTACGGATAAGGCAATGGCCATGCTACATACAGCAGGCATGTCTAAAGGCTTTTGGGAGGCATGCTATGAGCACTGCGGTACACATCTACAACCGCTCTCCCACCCGTACGCTCAAGTAGGCGCACACCGTATGAGCTCTGGTAGCTCTGGCAAGAGTACCAGATGTCTCGCATTACGCGTCTTTGGATGCAAGGGGTACATGCACGTACCCGCTGATAAGCGTCGCAAATTGGATGCGAAGGCTCATTGAAGTCACGCTTATTGGGTTTGAGCCCGAATCTAAGGGCTATAAGCTTTGGGACCGCCAAACCGCTCTGTCCGTTTGTCCAGGGATGTGACATTCGACGAGAGTAGCTTCCCGTCCCTCCAGGGTGTTGAGCCACACCCACAACCTTCTCAAGTGGCCTCACAGCCACTACCTTCCACCAGTGATTGCCGTACCTAGCACGTCGGCGTTACCACCACGGCAGCACCCTACCCCTGCACACTCAGACACAAGTGAGGAGGAGGATGTTGAAGACATTCTAGACCCTAAACAAGAGCGCCCCACACGCCACCACCACCTGCACCACCCCACTCTTCCTGTTCACATCCTAAGCTGTGAGCAGCCCACTCCCAACTTCGCCACTCCACCGCGTCAAAGCGCAACGCGCATTATGCGCCATGTCCTCCTCCCTCCCCAGATATGCCGGGAGGTTTTGAGGACCGTGCACAGCGTAGTCAGCTGTGCGCGAGATGGACAATGCGCCTAGACGACTCTGCCCGTGCACCTGTGCCCAACCCCCGCTACTTCTCATGCGGATAATGTGGCCATGCGCGGCAGACGGCTTGGGATTGCTGGAGCTGTTGCTGCAGCTACATAGGAAGAGACCCTGCATCTTACGCAGAGGCCATGCGGTCTGTGGATGCAGATGAGTGGACTAAGGCATGTCAGTATGAAATGGATGCACTTGCCCATAATGGCACCTGGGAGTTAGTAGATCTCCCGCCTAATTGTAAGGCAGTAAAATCCAATGGGTCTTCAAGCTCAAGGCGGATGGCCGCTACAGAGATCGCTTGGTGGCTAAGGGGTTTACGCAGATCCCTGGCATAGATTTTGATGAAACCTTCTCTCCCGTCGCACGATTTGAGTCCTACGATTACTTCTGGCATTGGCCGCGCTGGAGGACTGGCAAATCCATCAGATGGATGTCAAGTCTGCTTTTCTCAATGGCGTGCTTGATGAGGAGATTACATGGAGCAACCACAAGGGTTCATCACACTGGTGCAGAGACGAAGGTGTGTCCGCTAGTCAAGGCGATATATGGTCTCAAACAAGCCTCCCGTGCATGGAACTTGCAATTCCATGGAGTGTTACTTGCACTCGGCTTTAAGCGGACGTTTTGCGATGCCGGCGTATATGTGTTGCCTCAACTGAGAGGGGGATGATCCACTCTCGTTATCGTTTACGTTGACGACATCACTATATTTGGGTGCTTCTTTGGAAAGAATTAAGCGTTTGAAGTCAGATCTCTCTGAACTGCTATGAGATGACAGATCTCGGGGAGATAGAGTCATTATCTTGGTATGCGCTATGTGCCGGACCGCTCCCTCAGACGCATCGAAATAGATCCGTCTGGCTATATCAAGGATGTCCTTGAACGCTTTGGCATGTCTGATGCCACTCCCACATCCACACCCTTGCCCGCTGGTGCTGACGAGCACCTTCATAAATCTACGGGTCAGGCTACTGCCTCTGACATTACGCACTACCAGTCACTCATTGGTAGTATGCTGTACGTTCAGATTGGTACTAGACCAGACATTTCCTTCGCTGTGTCACGTCTGGCGCAGTATGCAGCGAATCCCTCACCCCAACATCTGCGGCTTGCGCAATATGTTCTGGCTTACTTAGTAGGCACTGTGGACATGCGATAGTCTACGATGGCGCCAGTGGAGATGGCCTTCATGGCTACTCTGATTCTTCCCTGGGTGACCAGGTTGATGACAGACACTCCACTTCGGGTTATGTGTTCCTTTTAGCCAATGGTGCAATAAGCTGGTCTTTCGCGAAAGCAAAAGACGGTGGCCCAAAACACTACAGAGGCGGAATACATGGCCATGACCGATGCTGGCCAACCAAGCCGCTTGGTATCAGAGCTTCCTTGCTGGAACTCGGGTACGAGGTCGACGACCCCATCCCACTGCATGGTGACAACAAGGGTGCCATTGACTTGGCCTTGAACCCTGTCACTGGGAGGCGATTCGAAGCACATTGCCATTAGGCATCATGTCATAAGGGAGTACATCGAAAAGGGGACCATCACCCTCATTAGAACCCCTACTGCGGAAATGGTTGCGGAGGCTTTACCAAGTCGCTTGCGTGTGTCCTGCTGCAGCAAACACAATGTTGACATGGGCTTGTGCTAGTCCCAGATTGCTGATCACGGGGAGATGTTGATAAGTGACCTGTGCGCACTTAGCGGCTCCAATGGACACGCAGATAACGAACTGCTTTAGATAAGATATATTGGACTTATGTAGATTAGATTATTATGATCTTTACAATCTCGGACTTTCTTATCTATGACAATCACTGTACAAATGACATCATGGACTCCTCTGGACTCCTATTATATTTCGTCCTTGTACTCACTTCCTTTGTTTTATCTTTATTGTGATGTCACTATGATATCATAGTCTAGCCTTCTCTTGTTCTTTGCACTCTTGTTCTCCTTCTGCACACTCCTTTGTGTCCCTCTGTAGAACAACGCTCCTTGTATTGTGTGACTCTGTGTTACTTTCTGTTGTACTAGTGTCACTCCTGTATTTTGTATAAGTAGTATAGCTTGTACGCTCCTGGTCCACATCAGTTCTCATCTGTTGTGTGCCAGGTATGTCTCCACCTCTCTAATGTAACATCAGTTCTCATCTGTTGTGTGCCAGACACTCTATCTGCTTCACTGCAAGTTTACCTCTGTTGCTGCTTTCCAGACACCCTTCATATCTCACCACAGTCTCCCTTGTCCACTGTGAGTATGATCTCTATGTGCTCTGTTCATCACAAAGAGTTGCGTTAAGCTACCCGTTTGTTTCACCGTTCCCCGATGGGTCTCGAGAACACACCACAGTAGATTCATGGCCAGGTGAAAACTACCAAACGCCAGCTGAAAAACCTCGCGGACGTTCCCAGTACGAGACGTCCTTCCGGCGGATCTGTTGTCCACCCCGAATCCGTGGCATTTGTCAGTGGGTCATTGAACGTCGGGATAGCCACGTTGTCGAGATCGTCCAGTGACCGCTTTAGCTGTACCAGATAAACATCGTCGTGCACTAAGAGATTACCATCAATGCTAGCCTCTTCAATTGTGGATGCCCGAAGAGGATGGAAATGGTCTTGTGTCCAACCGGAAGAGCCGTCTCTTGGGAGTGCTGCAGTGTCGTGTCGGATTGTTGAGTTTCAAAGCCCTGACGTATTTTGTGAGGATCTGGACGATAGTTACTGTCGTCTGCGAGATGTAAGACTGCCTGGCCTGAGGTGTCATCCGAAGGTCAGAGAGAGCCAGCGGAGATGAACGCCGCAGGTTATCGACCAAGGGCTCTATGCTCATATCCTCAGCGCGAGCATTAAGAAGCTCATAGATCACCCCAAAGGTACCAGACTGGACCTTGCTCATGGTATTAGGCCCCTGTTCGACATAGATAGAACTGGAAATGTTGACGTTGTCATACGCAAGGGCGTGAGGAAGCAGCGATGCAGCCTTCGCCCTCTCAATAGAGCGATCTGCCAGTTTCAGTACCAAGGTTGAGATGCTTTTATACGAGACCGTGAGACCCGTTCGGTGCAAGACGTCGATCATTTGTCTCGACGTCCCACATGCCCAAGCCTGTAAACCAAGACCAATCTGCACCCTCGCAGAGTTCCAAGAGCATAAGTAATGAATCTGAGCCATTATGATAAGCAAGGCCGGTAAACCGGTTCTTTGATTTGGCAGATTTAGCTTAGCAACAGAGACCTTTGATTCCCCTGCAGGCCTCCAGAACAGACCTCAACGTAGGCGTAGCCAAGGGCTCCATGATCTGGTGTATGTCCATCGCTCTATGAATTCGGGAGAGACCTCGGTTGTGTGCATCCGGAGATGGGGTTTCGCCGCCTCCATTTCGACGTGGACCTTTTCGCAGACCAGACGGAGCGCTGTAAGGCCAGCATTCCAGCTGGGCCTGAAACCATTATTTTCATTTCATACATTCGATCGCTGCGGCCTTTCTCGGTGTACCTGTGCTCGTGTTTCCCTTCTCTTTTTAGGGTTTCCCTTTCTATTCCCCTTTTACTTAGCTCAGTAGTACAGGCTCCTCTGTATATAAACTTTTACTTCCTGCTGAATATATTCAGCGCTCGGTCGCCATCTTGTTCCCCCTTCTCTTAGTGTGAATATCCCGGAAGTCAGGCCCAAACGCGGGCACTCGAAGGACATTCCCACTTTCTCTTACCCCCTACCCTTGGAGTGGAACACCTCCGCCTTCGAACTCACCTAGGACCCCCACGTCCTTACAGCGCATGTGAGGACATCCACTTATCGACAATAGGTTTGCCCTTGTCGTCTTGAATCAGTCGCTCCAAGAGCTCAACAAGCGAAGCGCAGGTTCTTAGGTGAAAACAAGGCGTTTCGAAAGCCCTCAAAGTCGCCGTTCCCATCGATGATAGTCATAAGAAGGTCGACAGCAGTAAACTTGAGATCTTGCAGATTTCGCAGTATTGTCAACAAAGACACTTGCGCCCGGATTGTGGTCTTCGCTGATGTGGTATGGGACATGTCGGTGGATTCATTTCGATGTCCTGTATATCATCCAGCGCATGTTTCAATGGGAGAGATGGCGATGTAGGCGTTAAGGGAGGGGCCCCGAGCTCAAACCCAAAGTCCCAAGTTCCCGATCGATATTCTCCCGCAAACGGTGAACGCAACGATGGATCACTAACATGATGACCCCGAAATGAGGGTCCTCTGTGTGAAAGACGAAAAGGGTCATCTAGTGTATTGGGTATCGTGTGAGGGCTAATCTGGATGGTATGAGGTGAGGGAACGACGCCGACCGCCTAGAGAAGAAGAAGCGCGTGAATAACCAATACAAGACCAGAACAGACAAAAATGCGATTACCTGCTCTCGGTAGCGACAGGGAAAAACCCTTGGTGAGTGTCCAGAGGCGCGCATCCGTGACCCAGCACCGCGCGATCCCCAGCACCCACAGGATTTGTCCATACTGCTGCTGCTGCCATAGGTACGGTAGTCGGCCCAATATCTTGTTGTGCGGCAGATCCATCCCTGGCCCCCCAGCGCTGATGTAGACTTCGAGCCTCAGCAAAAGCTCCAGGGACCGCGAAGCAAGACTGACTCCCACCCGGCGCTAGCGGATTTGGCCAAGACCCATGAGAAGGAGAGGTACCAGAGGCAGACCCAAGAGAATATGCATATGTTCCAGGGGTTTGAGGTGTCATGTCGAAGCCACAGAGTAACACGTTCAGGTTGCAGTGAGTAAGAGCAGGGTATAGCACATAACTTAGATCTACGACGCATCGCACACGTGACACACAGTTACCGGACGAATGGTAGCAGATTTCCGATTGTCTGAATGGGGTATACCAGATTCCGATTGTCTCAATTTAGAAGGACCCTACTATACATGGTCAATCCTCGAATATTCTGTCGATCATAGTCGCTACCCCCCCATTTTAAACTCAGTTGCACCGGTCGCTCTATCGAGTGGTCCTTGCGCAGCCGGCACCCCCATAGAGCGAGCGGTCACCGGTCTATGCTTGTCTAAGTAGGCCGGTCTTACGAATTTACTGGAATAATTACAGCGAATTCCAATGAGATAGGCCCTTCGATTTGGATTAGGAAGTAGGCTGAGATTAAATGTATTTTCCGGGAGCACATGCCGAATTGTTTTCTCACACAAATTATTTGAAGGAATTAAAAAAAAGAAAATTATATAATCAGTCCACAAAATTTTGGTCAAGTCGCAAGCCAAGTCGACAAACTTGCGGGTACAAGGGGTACGGGTTTTCTCGGGTTCGGGTGCGGGTTCACACGGGTCACACGGGTACAAAAACCCGTGCGGGTTTTCGAGGTCATATGTGTACAGGTGTACACATGCACATCAAATTTATTGATCTTATGTACACTACTACACTTGCTACTACAGGTACTACAAGGGAATGTGAACTTGTTTGACTGGGGATCGCACGTGAAGGATGACGCTCGATGACGCGGCAAGCTGACAGGTGGTGCTAAAATGGCGCCGATGGGGTGGGGTCGACGCAGGGTGAATGGGTAGCTGGCGGCGTCGAGGTGACGGTAGGGGCTGTGTCGAGACGGCGCCAGTGCGGGTCGAGGTGCGCGACGCTGGCGGAAGGGTCGTAGTGGGGTCGGGTGGCGGCGGCGTGGTGGGGTCGAGGTGGTAGTCGTAGCGGGTCAATGAGGTCGAGGGGTGTCGCAGCAATGTCGAGGTGCCGGGTCAGGGTCGAGGGGCAGCGCATGCGGATGCGGGTGTGGTGGTATTGAGGTTGCGGCGAAGTCGTTACGCTCGCAGGAGCGGGAGGTCCTGCCCGGTCAAAATGAGTAAGAAAAAAGTGAAAAAAATAAAACTCATCTGAGTGGGGCCAAGTGTCGCAAGACGGCGACAACGGGATGGCCTGCGTACACATGCGTGAGCGACAGGTTGAGGGTGGGAGCACAGGTGAGGCGGGTTGGGCGCTCGCATGCCGTGAGGTGTGAAGCTAGGAGGAGGCCGTTGCGAAGGCGATGGCGAGGCCTCCACTGTCCTGTGGCCTACACTAACCAGTTAAAGATGAACCAGAAAAAACAAAAAAACGAAAAGTAGCTTCGTACTATTTGCGTCTTCGGAATTTGTGTGAGGGAAGGGAGAGGGTAGAGGAGGAAAGGGGGGCCTGTCGTCGTCAGGTGCCTAGGGACCATTTGCGAGGTGTTTGGCGTTGGTGATCTGGGTTTGACAGAGGAGGGGTGAGTCAGGGAGAAGGGGGGGGAGTGTGTGTAATATGTCCCGACGAACCATTGGGGAGGTGGTGGGTTGTTGAGCGCTGAGCACGTCGTGTCGGGGGGACGGGGACAAGTTGTACAGTAACCTTATTTTTGTATGGGAGATGCTGAGGTGGCACGCAGCAAAAAGGGTAACTGTTTTATAACCCCAAATTATGCGAGATAACTACCACCTCAAGGATTTCAAATTGTACTTAAATATGAACACCGCCCCTGAATCTTGGAAGTCCGCTATATGTGTTCCCAAACGAAGGGCCTATCTCACTGGAACTCGCTGTAACATTGTTCTCGATACCCTAATACACGGATGATAAAAAGAAACAGAAATAAAGACAGACAAACAAACAATAGGACATATACAAGGCGTAACTTACTGCATACTAAGGAATCTAGTACCGAAAGAGGTGGACAAGTCACAGCAAGAGTCACAGCCTGCGAGCAAGATAAATAACGCAAACGACAGGGGAGGGGAGAAACTCACTATCATAGAAACGCAAAAGGAGGGTATTCAGTAGAGACAGACAGACAGCCTCAGGCGAATGGACAGTAGACGGTCATAAAACGTCAGTACTGCTATACTGGTCAGTAGATGACGTAACGGGAATGTGGGGGTCAAGGGGGTCGTCGCTTGGGTCGTCGACGATCCGTCCGTCACTGGCAGCGAGAGCGGCAATGCCGGGTCCGTGTTGATATATTCCCAGAGCTTTCTGTGTCAAACACCGTTGTCGCTGTTGTACGCAGTAGGGCAATTGTGAAGAGAGAGCGTTCAAGAACTCGGCTGGATCTGGCGAACCGGACAAGTGAGAAAAAGGAGACGGGGAAGCAACTGTGTGTGCACGTGAGTGCATCGTCCTCACTATGCTTTGCCTTCGTCATCCACGCTAGATGCATCATCGTAGTCATCGTCGCCGTTCTACCAGTGTTTGCGGCTCCTCAGGTTTCTCCGTGACAGCATCATATCTACCACTGGCACACTACGCGTTGTGCAGAGCGTCCGCTCGCGGCCGTTTCAGTGTCAGAAGCTGCGGGGTAGGGATTGAGTGCCGGGACTCACGAGCGCCGGCCCTGGCCCCGCGTCTCCGCTTGAGTATTTCCTTCCGAGCGCGCCTTGCTCGTACACTCCGGCCTCGACCCCGCTCTTGCTTCTACCGAACATCGACCGTATTGGGGTATCGCACGACGACGACGCTCTGCTGCTTCTCGAGGCCCACGATCCTGAAGTCTTGCTTGGATCCATCCGCTTCCGAGCATCAAGCGCTTGTCCCGTGGCTTCCGCGACAGGCGCTCGCTCTCCCCGTTGACGTTGAACTCGTCCTCCTCACCAGAACCGACTCACCGCAGACCTGCATGACGGAGATGGTGGACGACTTGTCGGGTGGCACGTTGGACAGCTCAGCTGGCGATGCGACGCGCGACTGCAAGCTGCGGTCGCTGCCCGCGTTTCAGGCGTCATCTGATAAGGGTCGCTTTCCTCCAGTTCGCGTAAGGTGAGCACGTCGGGTCGGGGTAATCCGTCCCGAGACGTGTCGCTTCTGCGGTTCGCTTGTAGAAAGTGATTCCGGGAAAAAGCCTGTCGGGACAGTGTGTGGCCGTGCTCGTTGGGGTGGAAGAGCCACTGCTCGGCCCCACACGCGGGAGGTTCTCCGGGTCGACCTCGAAATCTTGACATAAGACGTGAATGGAGGAGGGAAAGATAAAGGGAAAGATCAAAGTGCAGGTGATGGAAGGAAGTTGAGTTCCGGAAGACTACTCAATGATGTGTTCCGCAAAGACTACACTCTTAGGCACCGCTTGTTTCTTACTCCCTCAGACTGGCCATCTTTGCAAGTTGCTACCTGGCTCTCGTTTGGGTCAGGTTCCGCACCACGCGCTTGGGGGGGAGCCGGTGCGTGAGAGGAGAAAGAGAGTGGGGCGTGAGACGGAACACTGAGGAGTGTGAATGTACCACTGTCTATTCATCGCACGCAGGCCGGAGATTATAGACATAAAGGGGATGCAAGCTCCCTGGCCTATTAGGTAGTGAGAGTGTAATGCTAAGTGAGGGTAGGTGCATAGAAAGCGCGAAGTGCTTCACGATTGAAAATGGGCTCACTCAATCTGTTAGGAATCGATGACGCGGAGAGTGAGACTCGGCACCCCCTGTTTAGGAAGAGATAGCGTGTAAATATACCCCCAAAACTGTGGTTTTAATGATACTAGCAGGAACTACAAACCATCCGAGTCAGACCTTGAAGATGATGACGGCGATGACCTAGACGATGAAGATCCATCTACATTGTTCGACGATGATCAAGATGACGGGCGGAAGGATCAAGACATTATTGAGCCCGATGTCGAAGATCTCTCGGACATCATGGCCGATACCAGCAGGACATGTCATGAGTCATGAGACGGGGAGCTGCTTGCTGAGCCATATCAACCTCTGTACTATTTTCCTGATGTAGCTTTGTATCATATATGTATGATTATCTTGCAAGGAGCAGACTATACAAATGTGTGTTAAACAGAACCCTGCGGTAGATGATCGTCGTGGGTGTTAATTCAAACTTCTCGAGGGCCACCACTGTCGTAGCTCTCAGTCAATTTCAGACACCCTCAGATTCACTAAGTTACTACCAGGGCCTAGTGGAGCTCCTGCGCTCTTTGTATTAGATGACGTGTGGGCCAAAGGCGATGTTGAGAGTGAGCTGCGATTGGCCATCTTCGTTTCATCGCTAAAGCATTGATCCTAGAGGCAACACTCGATTCGGACGCATGCTTCTCCGACTTGTTGCTTTTCCCGTGATCCTGCCTGGCTTTTCCACGAAGGGGAAGTGTTTCTTTCGGGTTTCGGTCCCTGCCATGCGGTATCGTCGCCCTCGACCACGTTCCACGGCTTCTATGTCGCTCGAGTCGTCGAAATCTACAATTAAGGGGGATCCGGATATGGATGCGTCAGACGCGGGTGGAAAAGCAAAGCAAAGCCCCCGCACAGCCCCGCACGCTAAAGTCCCTTCGCCAGGGCTCGCACAAGAGCACGCCGACACATAAGAGTATCTGCAAAAGCGCAGACACTTTGATCAATGCAACATCTTTTTTCTTTTTGAATCGCTCAAAACAGTCAGACGAACGCGGATGGTAACAGAGGGCTTTGAGACGACGAGTCGAAGCTGCCCGTGAGAGGTGACGTGCGGATAGAATGAGTAGCCATGTGTTGAATGGCTTGAAAAGTACGGATTGATGGTAGTAAAACTGAAGCTGCGTAAAGGTTGTAAGAAGCATACCAGCTGGAAATGGGACTGCTTGAAGACCAAAAGGGCGGGCGGCAGTGGGATGGAGAGGCACAAAAACCGAAAAAGGATGGCCGGCCTGAGAGCGATCACAATTCACAAATGAGCCAAAGGAAAGGCTCCATCAGAGCGAAAGGAAAGGAGGACAGTGGACGCGCGGAAGAAGAGGACAGGACTTGGGACGGATCAGCGCAAGGCAAGAACAGGCAGGCGTACCCCAATCCGCTGTTACGTGTAAGCGCAGGTCGTGTACTCGTAACGTAATGTAATGCGTGAGAGCACGTCACAAAGAGAGACAGAGCAAACCCAGTTTACACCGACAGCATCCCCCAGCGACGGGGTAGAGAATGAGCGTGTAGTACGCGCGAAGCAGGCTTGAACCCACCGCTCAAGTTGACACCTCCGTCGTGTTTGCTATACTGTACTGTAGGTGATAGCAAGAAGCACTGGCGTCGAGCGGAGTTTCAATGGGGCGTGCAGTGCATTACAGTGCTGCTGTATGCGTGCATTGCTGTTCGATGTTCGACGATGGGGCAAGGGACAATACAGCTGTTGGGCTTGAACCACACGAGGCGTGAGTAGCACCTTGACTCTTCCTCCCATCTGTCCTCTCGGCCCCGTTCTGCACTTGTAATGCCTAGGAAACCCAGAAAAAATAACTCTAGAGGTCAGGATCTCGAGGCTCAGGACGAAGGTATGCATTACAATTTCCCCTCGTACACCTCCGCTCACCCTTTCATCTATAGAGGTCAGACAGAGAGGTGCTCATGAAACGAGCACCCGCACGTTCGGACACAATGGCAAAGCTTCGAGGGCAAGTGGACGTAATGAGCCAGTGGTGCAAGCAGACCGCGAAGATCAGGCTGGCTCGTCAACTCGGTCGCAGGCCCAGACCCAAAAAGACGGGCTCTCCAATTCTGGTGAGTTTTCTTGTATCCTGGTAATTTTGGATCTAACGTGTTACGAACAAACAGGTGACCACCATCAATCTAGCGACCGTAGAACTCCCAGTGACACCACTCAGCCAATGCCCCCTGGGATGCCTCCCATGATTGGGGATTTCGACGACAACGCCAATGCCTTCTGGTCTCTTCACATGAATGAAGCAAAGAGCCACGATGAAGCCCGGATTCAGTCCTTAAAAGACGATATGGACAGCGTCCTCATATTTGTGTGTACCTATATTTCCATCCAGCATTATTCTAGCATGAGCTGATGCGCCATCGCTCAGGCCGGTTTATTCTCCGCTGCTCTCATCTCCTTCATCGTCGATAAGATTCATGATCTTCAAGTCGATCCAGCGCAGCAAATGGTCTATTATCAACAACAGAATGTCGCCCTACTCGCCCAAATCTCTACCCAGGTCTCTTCTATCGCACCACAGGTCTCGATCCCTTCCACCCCACCTCCACCTTATCCCGATTTCAGTCCTACCTCGTCCGATGTCCGGGTCAACGCATTCTGGTTCATGAGCCTCGTGTTCAGCATTTGTGCTGCCCTCCTCGCAACTCTCGTTCAACAATGGGTACGGGACTACATGCATGTGTTCCAGCGGTATAGCAACCCCCTGAAGAGCGCGCGACTTCGCCAGTATCTATACGAAGGCGCAGAGGGATGGTATATGCCACTGGTGGCGGAGTCTGTCCCAGGGCTGATCCATGTTTCCCTCTTCTTATTCTTCGTGGGGCTTTGCGACTCACTTCTTGCTCTGAACACAACCATTGGCATCACCACCATCGTTCCGATTACCAACCTGCGGGTTACTTTACGTATTGACCATGTTTGCACCGATCATAGACCCCCAATCACCATTTCAAACACCATTCACCGGCATGATCTGGTATCTGAGGCAGAAGGCGTTTCCACGACGCTACTCGGATCGGGCATTTGACGGAGCTCTCAAGGATGTGAACCCGAACATGTCTACAGGGAAGGTACAACTGGCGATGGAAGAGAATGAAAAACGCAAAGGTCGTGACGTTCAGGGAATCCGGTGGTTGATCGATAACAGTACAGAGGACGACGAGATGGAATCTTTTGCGATGACTATGCCTGGCACTCTTACCTCGCAGTGGGGCGTCGAAGTGTGGGAAAAGGTTTCGGAAGTCAAGCGATATGAAGGCGCGAATTCCGGGCTGAGTGACCTTACAGTCACATCGCAGGCAGATGCACACCCTCGGTCGTCCGTTCTACCGTATCATGGTTCCCCGCATCTACGGCGCACCTTTCATCCTCGCACCCTCCTTCGTCCCTTTGGACGCATCCTTAGGATACGCACCGCGAATGCCATCCCCCGCGACCCGATGGTGGCCCAGTCAATACCTCTCGCGCCGAACGATCATCATGTAGTCAGAGATCTTGCCATCCACGACCTTTGCAAACGCGTACGGCACTTGCTTGGTACATGCAACAATCGCAGCCTATTCGCAAACGATGAATTGTGGCACAAGCGTGCACGCGGATGCGTCGAAACGGTGGCGTCACTCATGTTCTGTCCTAATGTCAAACTGGAACTGTTTGGAGATCTCGAAGGTCTTGAGAGGCTACTCCGCGAATTGGGCGAAAGGGAGAGGATCCGTGATCTGTCAGCGGCGGGATCTGATGGGTCATTCGTCACGCGCTGGATATGCCTATCCCTTATGGTCGTCGCTCGAAGGATTTCAAGTCATGATATGATAAAACCGTATGCAGAATTGGCGCTCGCTCACATTTCAGGGCTCCAAATAGAAGGCGACGCAAACGTTGACACCGCTGAAGAGATACCCGAGAAATCCCGAAGGATCGACAGTGACTTCGAGTTCGCGAGTCGATTTTGCGTTTATGAACTGAGAACGGCATTCAGTCCAGGTCAAGTGGGAAGAACGGAAGAGCAAGTCAGGGGGGTCCTAGCACGCGACCACGAGGCCGACATTTCCAGGCTTGAAAGAGTCGGCTCTGTGGCGGGCCAGATGGAGCACATCGATATGGTTATCTCTGAAATCAACCGTATAGTCAAAAACGGGTTGAGTGTACACCTACCTGGTGTATCTTTCGACGAGTTCAAGGGGACAGGACCCATCCAGCCAACTCAATTCCTCAACTTTTTAGTTGCCGAAGAGCAAGAATCCACACCCCAGTTCGTATTCCTGTCTCAACGCCTTCGACTTTTATGCTCTTATGCCCCCAAATTGCGCGACGTCATCGACGGACGAGGCAATGGCGTCCACCAGGAGATCCTTGAGAGCCTGGGAACACTGTGGGACAACGCTGATCGCAAGCGCTCAGTCGTTGGTCAACAACATCTGATGGAACGACAACTTTGGCGCCTACTCGACCTCCGTGATGGTGGCGGCTTCGGATTTTCGGTTGAAGTTTTCTTTCTTGTGCTTGCACGACTATCATCCATGTCGTCGTCACAGGTCACAAACTCCGCTCTTTATATCAGAACGTTCAGAGCCATCACATCCGGATGGAGACAAAACAAAGATTCCATCGGGACACAACGTGTCATCCTTAATCTCATTTGCGACATTGCTATCTGTGACCGTGGCATCTTTTCTAATCCCACTTTCCCAGCAGACATCACCGACGAGCTTCTGGTACTGTTGGAGAACATGATGGAGGGGCAGTCCGGCTCGCATATCAGTTCGCATATTGGAGATGCAATGACGGAACTGCGACGGGGTCCTCCGTTGGTCACGTACAATGACTCTTTGTTTGTCAACAAAACACGGGAACGTATCTCCCGTTTGAGTGCTCGTGCACCATCATAACCATAACTTAGAGTTACGCGATGGCGGCTGGTACCAGTTTCTTTATTCAGATCAGAACATATTTACGAGAGATTGCCAGTAAGCTGATTACTGTAACCAACGCCGCTCTCGATACCGCACGGATATAACAAGTGATGAAAGAATAGAAAAGAAAAGACAAAAAACTGTGCGATATACACGGTGCACGTACTGCTTACATACCAATTAAGTTGGGACCTATCTGAAAGAGGTGGACGAGTCATAGCCGGCAAGATAGATAGCAAATGCTAACGCAAACGACAGGGGAGGGGGTCAACTCGCCTCCAATGTGTAGGGGAATTGACCGGATGAGAAAGCAATCCGAGTCGAGGACTCGGCTCGATCTGGCGAACCGGAAAAAGTGAAGGAGAAGAGACGGCGAGATGCGTCGTCGTCTTTATCGTATTCGCCGTCGCCGTCTTCTTCTACCAGTGTTTGCGGCACCTCAAGCTACTCCGTGACAGCGAGATTGAGCATCATATCTACCACGTTTACAGACACCACGTATCGTGCAGAGCGCCCGCCCGCGGCTGTTTAGTATTGGACGCGGCGGGCTCAATATTGAGCGCCGGCCCTTGCCCCGCGTCTCCCGCTTGGGCCTTTCCTTCAGAGCAACGCGCTCTTGCTCGTACCCAGCACTTGACCCCGTTCTTGTTTCTACAGAACAGCACCTCGTGGACAGTGTTGAGTACCGCTCCATGACATTTCGCTGCTTCTCGAGGCCCTCGATGATCCATCCGCTGTCGAGCACCAGGCGCTTGGCCCTTTGCTCCCGCGACACGCGCACTCCTTCAGTTTGAGCAAGAGGGTGAGCAGATCGAGCGCCGCGCGCCGGATGTGCGTGAGCGGGTCGGTGTAATCCGTTCCCGGGACCAACAGCTTCTGCGGTTCGCTCGTGGAGAGCGATGCCGGGCGAAAACCCTGTCGGGGCTGTGAGTGGCCGTGCTCGTTGGGAAGGAAAAGCCACTGCTCGGGGCACGGCGTGCCTGGTCTGGGGGTTACGCATCATCGTTGGGGCGTAGCCCCCAGACGTCTTCCAAAAGCCCAGACGGGAGGTCCTCTGAGTCGGCCTCGAAGTCTTGACATAAGGCGTGAATGGAGGGAAGTCAAGTTCCGAAATGATGTGTTCGCTTTGATGTGGGGGTGCCGAGGCTTCCAATTGCAGGGCCTGAAACATGAATGCATTGAGATAAGAACCGCGGACGTACACCATCGATGAGGCGCGGTACCCGACTTCCGAGAAGTGCGAGAGCGAGATGCCTACCTTGCAAGGGCATGGGTAAGTTCGACTGACCATCCCAGCGAAAGAGCGATAGTATGCGATGACAATGTCGCTGATGGGACAGGGCAGGGTATTCTTCTCGGAGGGTGTCGTGTCCAGGTCCACGTGTACATGTACCGAGCGAAATTCTTGAGGGGAGGGAGCGCGGAGCGCAGCTGGGGGCGAATGGGCTCGAGGTGCATGCGGGCATACCGGGAGGGAGGCCGAATTCAGATCAAGCCTCGAGTGGGAGGGCCAACGTCAACTCTTCCGTTCTGCGTCAAGGAAAAATTTGGCGAAGAAAACAAAATCACAGAAACGCCGCGAAACGTAGACAGAGTGAGGAGGGTCGGTGCAAGGCAAATAATGAACTGAAGATGCCGAGGTCACGAAGGAGTGCAGCCAGACGTGTGTGACCCTTTGATGCTGCCTGTGATCGGTCTTGGTCTGGAATGGATGGGTGGGAGGTAGTGGATGCCAGTGAAGCATTGTCTGTGTCGAAGGGAAAATTGAGTAACTGCGTCGGTTCACGTTCACGCCAAAGGAGGTGCCTAATGCCAGTGACCTAATGAGTATGTCCGAACATCTTTCGATGATAAGGCCCAGAACAGGCCAAGAACAACCAAATATATCACATAAGGCTCTACACAATTCCTGCTACTCAATTGAACCCAGCCATAGACACTTCCTATTCCCATCATTAAGATGCCTCTAAAAGTTCTATCAGCAATTATCCTAGTGAATGGAAGACTTGACATACCAATATTTGTTTCCAGCAGAAAGCTCATATATTGCTTATCAGTGTATTCATTGAAAGGTGAAGGGAAATGTTCCCCAATTGTTGACAATATATTTGCTCTTTGACAGGCTGACTCTGCTTGAGTAAGAGCCAACTCAGCTAAGATACCAGAAAGGCACAAAACAGCTGCATGCTTGAAAATGAGAATGATTGCTACTTGAAATGTTAAAGGTGCTATAAAAAGTGGTAAAGGCAAATACCCAGTCTCAAATGGTAGCTGCTGGCACTAGCAGGAGTGTGCTGAGAAATATAGTAAGTGGGAGTGATGAAAACATATCACCAGAGAACAGCACCTGTGGAATGATTGAAAGAGACATAGCATGTGTTATCTGGTGAAGTAAGAATCATGATTGACCAAGGATATAAAATACCTACAATCTAGATATCCAAGGATGGACATCATTGGTAGACTTAGAGGGGAAAAGAAGCACTCACATTCTGAAGAGACGAGGATGAACTCAAACCAAAAAGTAAGGAAGGGATAGTGACTCACATCCTGAAGAGCCAAGGGGAGTCTTTATCTGCAGGTGTGAAAGAGATCAAGAAATAGCAGGCACCCACCAACTGCAGAGCCAACAGTGAGCTTGAAAAGGTGCCAAGGACAACAGTCACTCACTTTCTAGAGAGTCAAAGTGGGCTTGTTAGAGGGATGGAAAGGGAGCCAGAGACAACAACCACTCACTTTCTATAGGAAAAATGATAAATGTAGTCAGCAAGCTTGAAAATGCATCATAGAAAACAGCAACCTACTTTCTATAGGTCCAAGGGCAAGTTTGGTCAGTGGAATGAAAAGCATGCCAGAGACAACAGTGACTCACTTTCTAGAGAGCCAAGGTCAAGTTTGGTAAGCAGGTTGGAAAGTGTGCAAGGGAAAGCAGCAACTTACCTTCTGTGGCACCAAGGGTGGTCACATTCAGTAGGTTAAAATATTTCCAAGGACAGCCATGACTCACTTGCTGCAGAGTGGGGTGTGACACTTGGTTAGTGGGCTTTGAATGGATGTCAGGGACAGCATCACTCACAAACTGCAAGAACAAAGGTAGGCTTGGTCTGCAGTATTGAAAGACAGCTGAGACAGCAGCAGCTCACCTCCTGCCAAGCCAATGATGGCCTAGTAAGCAAACATGAAAGGAAGCCAGGGACAGCAGCCACTCACTTGCTGTATCTCAGTCTGATCAGCAGGGTTGAAAAGGAACCAAGAACAGCAGCCACTCACCTCCTGCAGAGCAGCAGGTGGGCTGGATCAGCAGGTTCAAAAAAGATCTTGAGACAGTAGCAGCTCACATCCTGCAAAGCATATGGTAAACTTAGTCAGCATAAAAGAGGTCAGCGGTGACTCACAAACTATAGAGCCGAGGGCAGGATTAGTCAGGAGGCCCAAAGGGCATAAGGGACAACAGTGACTCACAAACTGCAGAGCCAAGGGCGAGCTCTGTCAACAGGCTTGAGAGGGTGCCAGGACAACAGCGACTCACTTTCTGTAGAGCAAGGGGCGGGCTTGGTCAGTAGGCTTGGAGGTGTGAGAGGTAGAAGCGACTCACGTCCTACAGAGCCGAGAGTGGGATTGGTCAGCGGGTATATAAATAAATAAAAACGTGGGAGACAGTAACGACTAACAATCTGCAAAGCCAGGTGAGTGGGCTTGAAAGCGTGCCAGAGAGTGTAGCCACTCACGTCCTGCAGAGTCAAGGGCCGGGTTGGCCAGCGAGCTCGAGAGGGTAGGGACCAAAGCTACTCACGTCCTACAAAGCCGAGTACAGGCCTCGGTGAGTGGGCTCAAGGCATGCCAGGGACATTAGTAACTCACGTTCTACACAGCCGAAGGCGAGCCCTGGTCAGCGGGCTGGAAAGAGTGCCAGGGACAGACGACTCACCTCCTACAGAGTCGAGGGCAGACCTGGTCAGTGGACCCTGAAAATGTGCTAGGGACAGTAGCTACTCACAATCTGCATAGCCGAGGGTGGGCTTGGTCAGCGGGCTTCAAATGGAGTCAAGGACAGCAACCACTCACCCTCTACAGAGCCGACGGTAGGCCGGGTCGGCAAATTAGAAAAGGTGCCAGGGTCAACAGCGACTCACTTTCTGCAGAGCCGAGAGCAGGGTTCGTCAGCAGGTGTGAAAGTGTGCCAAGGTAGAGCAGCGACTTACATCCTGCAGAGCCGAGGGCAGGGTGTGTCAGCGGTTCGAAAGCATGTCAGGGAGCGACTCACAGCCTGCAGAACCGAGGGCAGGGTTTGTCAGCGGGTCTGAAAGCATGCCAGAGATGGACTCACAAGCTGCAGAGCCGAGGGAAGGCTTGTTAGCGAGTTTGAAAGCTTGCCGGGGATAGCAGCCGCTCACTTTCTGCAGAGCCGAGGACAGGGTTTGTTAGCGGGTTTGAAAGCGCAACAAGAAAGAACAGCAGGGACTGACTCCCTGCAGAGCCGAGAGGAGGCTTGTCGGCGGGTTTGAAAGCATGTCAGGGATGGCAGCGACTCACACACTATAGAGCCGAGGGTAGGTTTGTAAGCATGTTTGAAAGCGTGTCAGGGATGGCAGCGACTCACGGTCTGCAGAGCCGAGGGTAGGTTTGTAAGCATGTTTGAAAGCGCGCCAGGGACAACAGCGACTTACACACTGCAGAGCCGAGGACAGGGTTTGTTAGCAGGTTTGAAAGCGTGCCAGGGATAAATAACGACTCACATTCTGCAGAGCCGAGGGCAGGGTTTGTTGGCGGATTTGAAAGCGTGCCAGGGATAATAGCAACTCACCATCTGCAGAGTCGAGGGGCACTTTGTTAGCGGGACAGTGTGCCAGGGATAGGCAGCAACTCACAAACTACAAAGCCAATGGCAGAATTGTCAGCGGGCTTGAAAGTGTGCCAAGAACAGCGGGGACTCACTCCCTGCGGGGCCGAGGGCAGGCATATCAGCGGGTTCGAAAGCTTGCCAGGGATGGCAGCGACTCACATCCTGCAGAGCCGAGGGTAGAGTTTGTCAGCAGGTTTGAAAGCCCACCAGGGATCGCAGAGACTCACACACTGCAGAGCCGAGTGCGGGCTTGTAAGCGTGTTTGAAAGCGCGCCAGGGATAAAAGTGACTCACACACTGCAGAGCCGAGGACAGGGTTTGTTAGCGTGTTTGAAAGCGTGCCAGGGATAACAACAACTCACTTGCTGCAGAGCCGAGGGCAGGGTTTGTTAGCGGGTTTGAAAGCGTGCCAGGGATAACAACGACTCACTTCCTGCAGAGCCGAGGGCAGGGTTTGTCTGCGGGTCTGAAAGCGTGCCAGGGATAGCAGCCACTCACAAGCTGCAGAGTCGAGGGCAGGGTTTGTCAGCGGGTTTGAAAGTGTGCCAAGAACAGCGGGACTCACTCCCTGCGGGGCCGAGGGCAGGATTTGTCAGCGGGTTTGAAAGCTTGCCAGCCAGGGATGGAAGCGACTCACACTCTGCAGAGCCGAGGGTAGGGTTTGTCAGAGGGTTTGAAAGCGCGCACGGGAGCCACTCACACACTACAAAGCCGGGGGACAGGGTTTGTCAGCGGTTTTGAGAGCTTGCGAGGATAGCAGCAACTCACTTTCTGCAGAGCCGTGAGCAGGGTTTGTCAACATGTTTGAAAGTGTTCCAGGATAACGACCACTCACACACTGCAGAGCCGAGGGCAGGGTTTGTCAGTGGGTTTGAATGCGTGCCGGGAATAGTAGCGGCTCACTTTCTGCAGAGCCAAGGGCAGAGTTTATCAGTGGGTTAAAAAGCGTGCCAGTGGTGGCAGCGACTCACCTCCTGCAGGGCCGAGGGCAGGTCTTGTCAATGAGGAAAACGCGCAAGGGATAGCAGCGACTCACTCCCTGTGGAGTCGAGAACAGGCTTTGTCAGGGGGGTTGAAAACGTGCCAGGGATAACAGCAACTCACAACCTGCAGAGTCGAGGGCAGGGTTTGTCGGGGTGTTTGAAAGATCGCCAAGGATAGTAGCGACTCACTTTCTGCAGAGCCAAGGGCAGGGTTTGTCAGCGGGTTTAAAAGCATGCCAGTGGTAGCAGCGACTCACATACTGCAGAGCCGAGGGCAGGTCTTGTGAACGGAGAAAGCGCGCAAGGGATAGCAGCGACTCACTCCCTGTAGAGTCGAGAACGGGCTTCGTCAGGGGGTTCGAAAGCGTGCCATGAATAACAGCAACTCACAACCTGCAGAGGCGACGGCTTGGTCAGCGGACTTGACAGAGAACAAGGGATAGCAGCCACTCACCATCTGCAGAGGCGAGGGTGGTCTTGGTCAGGGTACTTGAAAGGATGCCAAGGACAATAGCCGCTCACACACTACAGACCGAGGGCAGGCTTTGTTAGTGGGCTTGAAACGATGCCAGGGACAGCAGTCACTCACGGGCTAGAAGGTCGATGGTAGCCTTGGTCAGTGCGCATGAAGGGTGCCAGGGACAGCGGCGACCCACCCACTACAGAGCCGGACTTGGTCAGCGGGCTTGAGATGGTAGGACAGCAGCGACTCACACACTACAGGGCCAGGGTGGGCTTGGTCAGCGGGCTTAAAAGCGTATCAAGGACAGCAGAGACTCACAAACTGCAGAGAAGAGGGCGGGCGTCAGTGGGCTCGAAAGGGTGCCAGGCACAGCAGCAACTCACAAGCTGCAGAGAGAAGGGTAGGCTTTGTCAGCGGCTTAATAGGGAGGGGGAGGGACAGCAGCCGCTCACAATCTGCAGAGGAGAAAGTGGGTTTGGTCAGCGGACTTGAAAGGGTGCCAGGGACAGTAGTTCCTCACAACCTGCAGAGCCAAGGGCGGGCTTGGTCAGCGGGTAGAAGGTGTGCCATGCCATCGGCAGTAGCCACTCACCAACTGCAGTGCCGAGGGCAAGACCGGTCAGCGGGCTTGAAAGAGGGACAGCGGCAACTCACAAACTGCGGAGCCGACGGTCAGCAGGTTCGAAAGGGCACCAGGGATAGCAGCGACTCACTCGCTGCAAGGCCAAGGGTGGGCCTGGTCAGCGGGCAAGAAATGGTCCCGAGCAGCCACTCACTGCCTGCAGAGCCGAGGGTGGGCTTGGTCAGCGCAGCGGGCAACGTGTAATGGACAACGGCCACTCACACACTGCAGAGCCGAAAGCGAGGTTAGTTAGCGAGCCTGATAGCGTGCCTGGCACTCACTCCCTGCAAAGTCGAAGGTGGTCTTGGTTAGCGGACTTGAAAGCGCGCTAGGCAGCAACCACTCACATACTGCAGAGCCAAAGGCAGGCTTGGTCAGTGGGCTTGGAAGTGAGCCAAGGATAGTAGCCGCTCACTTTCTACAGAGCCAAGGGCGGACTTGGTCAGCGGGTTTGAGAGGGTGCCAAGGGATACACTCACGTCCTGCAAACCAAGCCAAGGGTGGTCTTGGTCAGCGGGCTTGAAAAGGTGCCAGGGATGGCAGCCACGCACAAACTGCAGAGTGGGTTCCGGTCAGCGTGCTTAAAAGGGTGTCAAGGACAGCTATGGCTCACAAACTGCAGGGCCGAGGGCGGGCTTGGTCAGTGGGTTTGAAAGGACACCAGGGACATCACAGACTCACAGCCTGCGTAGCCGAAGGCAGCTTGATCAGCGGGCTCGAAAAGCCAGGGACAGCAGGCACTTACCTCCTGCAGAAGTGAGTGTGGGCTTGGTCGGTGGGCTTGGAAGAGTGCCAGGGACAGTAGTCACTCACAAACTGCAGAGCCGAGGGCGGCTTGGTTAGTGGGTTTAGGTCCCGCTGACAGCAGTCACTCACTCTCTGCAAAGCCAAGAGTGACTTGGTCAGCGGGCTTAAAAGGGTCCCCGGGACAGCAGTAACTCACTTTCTGTACAGGCCGGGGACGGGATTGTTTAGCAGGCTTCAAGGGCCAGAGACACCAGAGACTTCACAAACTGCAGAGCGGCCAGCGGGCTTGATCAGCGGACTTGAAAGGGTGCCATGGATAGCAGCCACTCACTGTCTGCAGAGCCGAAGGTGGCCTTGGTCAACAGGCTTGAATGCCGGCACGGATGGCAGCCACTCACTCTCTGCAGGCCAAGGGCGGTCTTGATCAGCGGGCTTGACAGTGAGTCAGAGGACAGTAGCCACTCACGTCCTGCAGAGCCGAGGGTGTGCCTGGTCAGCGGGTTTGAAACGGCGCCAGCGTCGGCAGGGACTCACAAACTGCAGAGTCGAAAGCGAGCTTGGTCAACGGGCTTCAAGTGGTACTGGGACAGCAGCGACTCACTCGCTACAGAGCCAAGGGTGGGCTGGTTCAGCGGGTTTGAGAGGGTGCCAGGGATCCACTTACTTCCTGTAGACCCAAGGGCGGGGTTTGATCAGCAGGCTTGAAATGGTACCAGGGATGACAGTCACTCACTTTCTGCAGAGCCGAGGGTGTGCATGGTCAGTGGGCTTGAATGGCAATAGTAACGGTTAGCCACTCACGTCCTAAAAAGCCGGGGGTAGGCATGGTCAGTGGAATTCAGATGGGCGCCAGGGAATAGTAACCACTCACTTCCTTTAAGGCCGATGTCGGACTTGGTCGACAGGTCTGAAACGGTGCCAAGGACAGTAGCTACTCACGAACTGTAGAACCGGTGGTGAGCTTGGTCAGCGGGCCTGGAAATATGCCAGGGACAGCAGCGACCCACAAACTGCAGTCGATGGCCGGCTTGGTCAGCGGGCTTGACTGCCAAGGACTGCGTGACGAGTAACTCACTTTCTGCAGAGCCGAGGGCAGTCTCGATTAGCGGTCTCGAAACGGAACCAGGGACAGCGGTCACTCACCTCCTGTGGAGCCAAGCGCGTGCTTGGTCAGCAGCCTTGAAGAAAAAAGCCAGGGACAACAGCAGCTCACCACCTGCAGAGGTGAGCACGGTCAGCGGTTTTGAAAGGCCGGGGACACTTGCGACTCACGTCCTGTAAGCCAAGGACGGGTTTGGTCAGCAGGATTAAAAGGTGCCAACAACCGCAGTGACTTACAAACTGTAAACCGGGGGGTGAATTCGGTCAGCGGGCTCGAAAGGGTGCCAGTGACAGTAGCGACCCACGTCCTGCAAAGCCAAGGATGAGGCTGGTCAGCAGGGTTGAAAGGATGTGCAGAATAGCAGCAGCTCACCAACTGCAGAGCCGATAGTGAACTTCGTTAGCGGTATTAAAAGGTGGGAGCGACCCATCGACTTACAAACTACAGAGTCAAGGGCAGGTAAAGACAGCGGGCTTGAAAGGGTGTGGAGGCAACTCACGTCCTACACATCCGGGGGCAGGCTTGGTCAGTGGGCTTGGAAAGGTGCCAGGGACCCTAGCGACTCACTTCCTGCCGAGTCGAGTGTGGGTTTGGTCAGTGGACCTGAACGACCAGGGACGTAAACCACTTACTCCCTAGAGGTAAAGATCAAACACAATTGGGTTAGTGGGGCCGAAATATGGTGAACAACAACGTGCACTCACGAACTGCAACGTTGTGCGACATGTATAAGGAAGAAAGGACCCCATTTGCCAAAAAAAAAAAAAAAAAAAAAACTTGCCCAGATTTGTGGAAATGCAAACAGACACGCCTTGACTACAAATCTCGTATTTTCTCCACGGCGCCAGCATGACACTTCAATCTCTGGTGAGACAGTGCCTTCCATGCGAACTGTGTGAAACTCACCGTTTGACTGCCACGTTGATGCTAAGTTCCAAATTACTCCTCTGCGTAGCCAAAAGCATCACGATGACTGTATCGTCATTCAACGCATCGACTGTCTCATCGAGAAGAGCTTGGCAACTTGTTTCCGATTTGTCCATGTCTTACACAACAGGATTAGTACATGCCCTCCCCATTTGACTCTGAACGGACTTTCCAATCGCACGAACCTCTCACCAACACCCAGGTGAGACAGGTAGTGCTCTTGAAATTGTCTCTCCGCCGCATCAGATATGCTGGCATTTCGGTTTCCGTGATCCTCCAAATACATTTCGACGTTTAGCAGGAATTGGTCGTATTTAGTGAATATCGCTATGACAGGGACTTGGCAGGCACTGATGCGTTCAATAACTTCACGGATGCTCACGACAACGTACCATTCTCGTCAGAGCAAAGATCGTTGAAATGTTTCAAGTCCA
The DNA here is from genome assembly GCA_024734325.1 of Lactarius hatsudake. NCBI lineage: Eukaryota > Fungi > Basidiomycota > Agaricomycetes > Russulales > Russulaceae > Lactarius > Lactarius hatsudake. The sequence continues at coordinate 414,822 of JANSJP010000020.1, read as the reverse complement.
GCTCTGGTCGTCGGTTGTCCATCGGGACGCAGTACCTGTAAAATATGACCATCAATAGTCGCAATCGTGAACGCTTGAGCATGCAAACCAGATTGCATGTAATCTATCTTGCATTCGCCTTTCTCCAGACCTTTGTCGAATGAATTCCCTGCACGATTGCCAGCTCCTCGACGCTACCAGCCTCGAATCCGCGGGAGTCATGAAAAATGTATCCATCATGATTGGAGAACTCTAGTTCATCCTCGATGGTGTGCTCGCCACGCTAGGTCAAAGGTCAGAACGGCCGCAGCGAAGTGCAAGTGTCACCCACCTCCATGGACGAGTGAAGTTGAACCTTGGGGGAGAGAGCAGTGAGAGCAGATTAGTGGGGTCAAAAATATTAGATACCCGCTCTGTGTGGATGCCCGTTCGACGGTAAATAACTGGGCTGTCTGTAGTGTTGCACACTCTCTGCAAGATGGACGTCTTTCCAGCATTTGCACGCCCTACAATGAGGACTCGGAACTTGATCTTTGGGAGTTGACGGACTTGGAGGGGTATTGCGGGAACGGAGGGTTGGTTTCCCATGCTTGTTGGGTGTGTTGAAGCAAGTGTCGCTGATCGATTCGATCGATCGCATCAACCAGCTCACCTTCCTTTTTTGGTGGAGGTTGATTCGCCTCGGAGGCTCGGCCCGTATTCTCCTTGCAACTGTCACCGCGGTATTGCAGAGCTTCCCGATCATCGCTCCACTTCTCCTTGAGGATAACAAACTCAGTGCAGAATTATTCAAGGGCTTCCACCCTGAAGACCACGACTTCGTCCCAGGCCAAGTCTTCAACACAAATCCCCATCATCCAGCAATTCAGCCATTTCACATCCAGGATGTCCTCTCTCAGTCGCGCAACATTATGTCGCCAGTCACCAATTGCACAAGCCCTTTTCAGTGACGTATCTGTGACGACCTCTGCGGCTGCTCAAGCCCAAGGACCCACCGGGGAGATTCCCAGAAGTTCATCCAATAGCTGTTTGACGACAGTCGTGCTTAACGTGCAAATCAAATTCTGAATGAAAGGAAGACAACGCTGCCTCTGGCTGGTCAAAGTTGAAAAGCCTCTCCCTCCCACCCTGTTCTCTTATCGCACTTTCAGAGGTGACTCTCCAATTCCCGAAGCCAGAGCTTCTCCCATCCACAACAGCCACAATCGCCTGTCAGTTACCTACCGTCCCAGCTTACCGGCCGTGGCACCAGCCACTGCCCACCCCTATCCAGTTCTACAGTATTTTTACCGCCAGACAATCACCTAGAAAATGCATTCTTCAGCGATGGGAACAACACACGAACCCCGGCACGCTCAGATATCACCCGTGGCTGTACCTGTAGTGAAAGAATACATAGACACTGGTCGTATCAAGATCGTCAGTATCCGGCTTTATCTTCCCGCAGCCTATCCCGAATGACGGCCGCGTGCTTGGACTTCAGCGGAGTGTCGATGCATGGCCAAGTGCTAACAAACAACCCCCCAGTGACAGCACTACGTCTACTTTCCAGCACGACGCACCGTCCCACGCGCCAAGCTATGGCTTCAGGATGATCCCAGAACTTGCGATCCCTAACTGGTGCGTACGTCACAGAGGAAGTTGACTCAGATGTGGATATTGACGACGAGTGCACCACCGAGCTCTATGATATGTACAAGGTCTCCAACGAAGAAGGACCTCAGACTACCAAAGACGCCAGCGTCTCCTGCGAAACCGCCCTCTCCACCCCCCATATCGGTTATGTGGTCGGCACACCAACTTCCGCGGGCCGTATCCCATAGTACCAGTACCGGGTAAGCGCCAAAGACCAGGCTCTCACCAAGCAGTTCTTGGGGTAGGTCTTCAAAGACGAGGTCACACCGGCGCACACCTTTACCACTAGCCCCCATTCGCGGGGCTCGTCGAGCGCCTCAAGCTTCGCCACGTCGAAACGGCCTCGTTCGACAGGGACGATGACACCGCAAACCCGGTCTCGGTACTTGAGCTTGCGACTATGAGAGAAGCTGAGTTCTCCCTTCTTCTATGCGAAATTGACGTCTGAATAGCCACGGCACCGAAGCCGGCATCCCCGGCCAAGGAATCTCAAATCATGGCGAACGAAGTCGGCGCAAGGATCAACACGCGCCACACCGCCCCCTATGCCTGAAAAGCGCGAATTACACCACATCCTGCACGCTGGGATGTGCAGATGACCCGGACATTGGCGTCGGTGATGATTCCTTCACCATCCATGCCCCCGTTGTTCGGACAGCGCCGCTTTACCAGCTCGGGCACACATTCCACCACGTCCTATTATGCCGACTCGAGGGGATCACCCCAACCACGTCGATGTGTACATCCACGACCCCGTAGACCTTTCGCGCTCCATCGCGCTCCTCTCCCGAGCTCCCCAAGCTGCGTAGGTTGACTTTGTCATAGTGTCTGCCTGCTAGGTCCAACCTGAGCGCTGAGCCTCCATGCGTGGAAGCCCTAGAACGCTACGTCACTTCTCTCCACCCCCAGCCCTCTACCGACCACTTGTCTACATCTGTTAACCACAGTCATTACCTACAAGAGAGCTGTCGAGAATGTCTACCCGGTCGCGCCACTTCCCTCCCCAAGAACTTCCGCATCGGCGTCCAGCGTCGTCCCGAAGCTCCAATACACCGTCCTGCGTCCGTACCGGGCATCCGCCTCATGCAGAACGTTCCGACGGCCTTGACCCCGACAAGTACGGCTTCCTTTCGCCCGAATAGATGAAGCTCGTGGCAAAGTGGACGAGAAGGCACCCACGTGGTCCGAAGTCGACTAACAAGCCTCGGCGCGTGCCTCGGGGAGAGAGATTCAAGATATGCGTTGCTGGTAATCGATATCATCGCGCATTGCTGACACCCAGACAGTGGAAACAATCTGTTCAATGACCTGTCGCTTTATGCACGAATGTCGCAAATGTGACTGTCAACCAACTTTTTTTTTTCGAAGACCCCTCAGCCAGATCTGGCCATCAATTTCATTGACTTCGGTTTTGAGGTGACTTGTTCTTTGCGCTGCAGCACTCACTCAGATTTCTCATTAGCTCGGAATTACAGGCACGTGATTGTAACCATACGACGAACGGGATATGACTATATGACCGGCGATAGTACCTTCTGATTCACTGGCAAATCAGGGAATTCCTCTGGAGGACCTAACCCACAGTATACATTTCTCTTGTATTCTACGAGTACGCCTCATCACCATCGGGCTCTGCACAGAGACACTCCCGGGGGTCTTGTGTTCGTAGGCTCTGTTCCAAATATTTGGAATCGTTCGTGCATATTACCCTGGAAAGCAAAGGAATGAGTCGTATGTGTACCCTCGGTGTCCGCAGCAATGGAGAGTAGTTTGAGCCCGCATTACACTGTGTGGTCACGGTCGTCGGGCCGGACTCTCCGAGTGACGACTTGTTGTTGCCAATGACCGTGTTGCAGTGACCGTGTTGTTGACGCGTTGACAACTCAGATCTCAGACGCGAAGAAACGAAAGTGTGCTATTACTGTGCCGTATTTCGAATGGATCGCGTCCAAAGAACTCATCATACAGGTGACTAACGACGAGATCTCAAGATCTCAACAGTCGTGAAGCAAAGTCATGAGGCATGCTACTTCGCAAGAGGCCTTTCGATCCGTTCCTGCAGCAATTCACGGAGCTTCCTGCTAATACCACCTGCAGTCAGTATTTTTTCGTCATCCTGCGTAGTCTTCGAACAGATGCTCTCTCGGATGCGTTGACGAGAGGGGGATCCATCATAGGCTTCAAAGGCCGCTTGCACCTCCGTCCAAGTCGTCATGAAGCAAACTCAGGCCTGAGAGTTATGCCAAATAGTTCCACCAAAATGCTGACTGAGATCCACAGTGTAAGCGATTAGGACTCGTTGCACTGAGGGTCTACCCATTGCCAATAAGATCAGAATGTAAGGATGTGAAACAGCACGTACACGTTCTCCAGAACGGTAGTTGAAAGCCATTGCACAAATATATCTACCGAGCCTAGAATGGCGACGGGGGTTACATATTGGTTAAATGCATCATCATCGGGGGGACTGAGAGAAATGTCAAAACTCGTCGGGTAGTATATGTCAGTACACACATTGAGACATTGGGTTCGGTATGGACATCGTGAACAAGACCTAACATCTGCTGTTGAAATTTGAGACTGTTGAGAACCTAATGATGAGCGCGTAAGTCGACCCAGTTTAACCCGAAATTTCAGCAGTTTAGTACCTCGCCTTTAAAATTCCAGCAAGTTATGATATCTTTGTGGACTTTCTCGAGGCAGTTACGAAGTAACAACTGTCCCAATCCAGGCATGCTACCCATAAGGGCCCGTCTGTAATCTGGGATACTGTTATTCATGCACGTAGTCGGATACCTGGAGTACATACAACTGGTGCCCTTGCTTTCCAGAGTCAAGTAGACGTGAATATGTTTTATGAATCCAAAAACCTAAATGAGACGTACGTAAGGCAAGTATCAATTTTGAGTGGGAGATTTGCTCGTTGTGCTATCGCCCACATCGCCCAAGCGTCGCCTTTGACTCGCTCCTGGACTATATCCTTGGTGACTTTCACAAGGGATGAAACATCCTCCTGGTGACCCGGGCGAACTAACAAGCGGTCAATACTAAGATAGTACAATGGCGCAGATATACCTGAAACTCTGGCATAACGCGGCATCGGGATCTCGAGGTGGTTCATCGAGAGTTGGAGTAATTGCAGACATATATCAAACGCCTTCTGAGCCTCTACGACACTCTGTTCGCGCAGACGAGTTGAGTCCATATTTGGGTTCTCCTTTCGTAACACGAGTTCTTTCGTCCTCTCTAGTCGGTCGTACTGAGTGAACACGACCACAATAGGAACTGATTGATGATCAATTGAGGAGTAATAAGACGGGAACTCGAAAACGCACCTTGCTTCTCATGTGCAAATTGGAGTAGCTCCTCGTCTCCCTTCTCAAATACACGACCTCCAGCCGTGGGTGTCTCTGTACAGAGCCTTATGGGGGTGAAAGACGCATCGGTGGATTACAAAAAGATATTTACATACCACAAGTCCATGGATTCTTTCACTCAAAGGCAGATCCTGTCGTGATCGTTGCTGGACAAATTCGCGTACAATCTCGAAATTGGTGAGATCTCCTGGTTCGAAACCTTTAGAATCGTGTAGGACGAAAAATTGGTTGTTTGGTGAGGTAAACTCTTGTTGGATATCCGCTTCTCCGGGTTTATAGTCCTCAACACGCTACAACAAAACGTATCAGTTGTTGTTGGGCTAAAGTGACAACTTCCTACCGCGGCGTCGATACCAAATATACTGTTAATCAGGGTCGACTTGCCTACACCAGACTAAAGATAAATTAGCGTTGAGCGAACGACAAGAAAAGACAGGAGGTAACCGACCCGACCAATTGACAAGATACGAAACCTAAATCACTTAGGTGAGTAGAAATGACTCGGCTTCCAATCGGTGTACCGACCGCTTAACTTCTTTGATGATGTCATCGATCGTAGTTTCGTGTTCCGTGGCGATTGGGGTAGAGGGTCCCGATTGGTGTGCAGCGTGTGCTAGTCCCCATAGCCGGCTTAGACCCGACGAAATTGCGGTCCGTCAGAGAAAGCAGGGGTTTGGTAGAGACGGCTCCCGCAGTTCCTGGAGTACCTTGGGCCATGGGGTACGCATCAGCATTTCCAGTGGTAGGGTTGTCTGCTCTGGCCGCGGTGGGGTTGGTGGTATTGATGGGTAAACCTGGAGAAGATGTTGGGTTCGCCGACACAGTGATCGTTAGGTGGAGCGTGACCGGCAGTGTCGACTCTCCAGCTCGTCTATTATTACCCTCGCTGAGATTAAAAGATTGATCTATATGAGAGATCTTCAGCCCAGTGAACGAGAATTCAATCAACGACGAACCACTTGTGGATCCTACAGGTACTCGTATCTCATGCGTTCCAATGAGGATATCACGATGTAGGAAACGCTTCGCGTACAAACGTAGCGTAAGCCGTGAAGATGGTTGCACAACACTGAGCAGAACTCTCAGCAGAAAGATTTAGGGATAAAAAGGGGTGTCCCACAAGGCATCAAGTTTCTCGCTCCATTCCACCTTCTGTCCGTCAATCTTAACGCTTGCTGACTTCATCGTTGTCGTCTGGTAGGTTACGGTAACGAAAAACCGCCTCTTCATGCTTAGCCATCTCTTAATATGGGGGAGGTTGTGCGCTCTGAGGGCTAAGAAAGAAATTGAACTCTGATCGGGGAAATCTAATAGTTAGGACATAAGCGCATACCAGTCACTTCCACGCGTAGCTCGGACTGAGCGCTGTCCAAGGATGGCTTTGGATCAAACATTGCTACAAAACAGAAGAGATCGACGCACGCTGAGGGACCTGCCAGTGTACTGGAGCAATGGGGGGCCGGCGGCCTCACTGGGTCAGTGATGGGAAAGTTACAGTACTGAACAGCGGCCATTACGTACGGGTGTTCCATATCTTGTGCAAGGCGCTACTGTACTACAGTAACGATACAAGAGTGTTATGTAGCGGGTATCAAGGAATAACGTTCGGAGGGTTTAGGGTGAGGGTACAGTAGTGGCCGGGCGTTAAAGTACAATGAGCTGACCACGCGCTGGCTGGTCCGCATCACAGCCTTGATCACAGCTAGTACCGGAAGCGCTGGGAACGATCCCGGCCAGGTCACTGCGCTCTCCCGAAGCTGGCGAGTTGGTAAGACCACCAGCAAGCATAGCCTGAAAAATTCTGAAATGACCGAGTCGCAGATGTGCACAGCAGGACGATTGCCAGTGAATGTGTGAACACGCGAACGCGGATGCAAGAAGCATGTAGCAACAACTTGAACAATGCGACCGCGGGTGACGCCGAGGTGGACGACTCTGCAGCGAGGCCCGGATGACTTTACAGCATAGAATAACGGCGCCCGCGTCGCCGTTCCCACCTCGTTAAACACGACGGGCATGCCGCTGTGCCGAATCTTCCTGTCCCGTCGCTGAGCTGCCCTGGAACCCTCTCTCTGAGTGCGCAAGCTCTAGCCCCAGCACCGTAACGGGCCTGCCAGTGGTAACAAGAACGAGTACGAGTACAGCTATGGGTGCATGCGCGATAGCACGCAGCCACGGTCGAGCCCAGGGCCTGAACTGGTACCCGCCTCTGCAGCAGCGCTAGCGACAGCGACGCAACCCCAGCGGCAGACCGACGCCCCACGCGACCAGCACACATTCTTCTCCTGGCTACCCGGCAGTGCACTCCTCCTGCTCCTACCTTCACCACCCACAGACTTGAGGTAATGGCGATGCTGGGTTCCTTTTTCCTCATTTCATGTACTATCAGCTGCGACACGCCAATAACCGCATGCAGGCAGAACACACCAGGCCGCAGGGTCTGTGACTGGCGCAGGTGGCTCACTCTGCCGCGCAGACGCCAAGCTTGCACTCACCCGAGGGAGAGGCTGCAGCTCTGCAACCATCATTTATTCAATCGTTGTTACATCACCTGCATCTATAAAGACAGGCAAGCAACATGTCCTCTTTGTGCCCTTCCCTCTTCAATACGATCCTAGAAGGATGGCTCCCATGCCTGGCTTCGGGATACCGTCAAAGCCTAAGCCTCCTCCCATCCGGGACCTCAAGCTCAAGCTCCACGATAGAGATACCAAGATCTTCGCCACGCCGTCCGACAATAGCCCTCTTTTGATCCGGTCTAATCTGATACACATTTCTCACGGCGCCCTCTACATCGACGTACGTCCTGCGCATTATGGTTGAGCGGGCAAAGATCGAAGCGCAGCTGCTCGAGCTGGGAAGGATGCGGGACATCGAAGAACAAACAAACAAACAAATGCGTATCGACCTGGCCCCTGAACAACCCCAACCGATCGAGGCCAAACTGCAAGCACTCGACAAATTCGTGCGTGTTCTGTGTCGTGCAACGTGCTACATGGCGTCAACTTGACCAATCGCTCTTCTTCATGGCAACACCTTCCGCGGCGAAAAGGTGGACCAGGGCTTGTCATTTGAGGAAGCTGCTGAGCTTGAGCAACGGGAACATGTCGTAGATCTTGAGAGGAAGCAGGGCTTACCGGGGAAGCGGCAGAAGCAGGGCTTCGTAACTGAATGTTCAAGGGCCGTGTGTTAACCAGGGAAGAAGAGGTACGCATATGGGCTTTCATGTGAGGGAGGCACCCGTGTGAACATACCCCCCAAAATTGTGATTTTAATGCCCGTCGCACCACTGGCGGGGACTACAAACCATCCGAGTCCGACGTTGAAGGTGATAACGGCAATGACATTGACAATGAAGATCCATCTGGTTCGGCGATGATCAATATGACGGGCGGAAGGATCAAGACATTATTGAGCCCGATGTTGAGAATCTTTCGGACATCATCCTGGTCGATACCAGCAGGATTTATTACGACACGTGTTATGAATCACGAGACGGGAAGTGAGCTCGATGTAGCTTTGTATCATATACGTATGATTATCTTGCGAATAGCAGACTATGCTAAACAGAACCCATGCGGTAGATGATCGTCGTGGGAGTTAATTCAAGTGCTTCTCGAGGGCCGGCACTGTCGCAAGATGTTTCTCAGTTTCTCAGTCAATTTTAGACACTCTCAAACTTACTAGGTCACTACCAGCGCCTAGTGGAACTCTTGTACTCTATGTATTAGAAGACGTGGGCTGAAGGCGATGTTGGGAGTGAGTTGCGATTGGCCTTCTCTGTTTCATGGCTAAGCATTGATCCTAGAGGCATCCTCACTCACTTCGGACGCACGCTTCTCCGACTTTTTGCTTTCTCGCCTGGCTTTCCGCGAAGGGGGGGCGTTCCGTTTGATTTTCAGTCCCGGACGAGTGGCATCGTCGCCCTCCACGTCCTCTATGTCGTTCGAGCCGTCAGAATCTACAATTAAGGGGGTTCTGGATATGAAAACGTCAGAGGAGGAGGACGCGGATGGAACAGCCAAGTAAAGCTCCGCACGCCAAGTGTTCTCAAGTGTCTTCGCCAGCACTTGTACAAGAGCACGCCGACACATAAGAGATCCGAGTTCTATTTGACCTTGCAATAGGGCGCGCACTATGATCAACGCAGCACCTTTTTTCGAATCATTCAAGACAGTCAGACGAATGCGGACTGGTAATCAGAGGGCTTTGAGACGAGTCGAAGCTGCCCGGGAGAGGCGACGTGTGGATAGAAGTAGCCATGTGTTGAATGGCTTGAGGAGTACGGGTTGATGATAGTAAGACGGAAGATGCGCATGGGGTTGTGAGAAGCATGCCTTGGACACGACTGACAACGGAACTGCTTGAAGACCAAAAGGGTGGGCGGCAACGGGGTGGAGAGGCACAAAAAGCCGAAAAAGAGGCTGGCTTCGAAAATGAGCCAAAGGAAGGAGGCGCATGTGTCAGTGCTCCATCAGAGCGAAAGGAAAGGAGGACAGTGACCGCGCGGAAGAGGAGGACAGGACTTAAGATGGATCGGTGCAAGAAGACGTTGATTAACACACAGCGCATCCCAATCCGCCGTTACTACGTGTAAGCTCCCTCGCATACTGCCCCTCAGCGAGGTAGAAAATGTGTGTTGGGCCCACCGCTCCATTACAGTAGTTGACACATCCGTCATGTTTGTTACAGGCAATCACAAGCGCGAAAGCGAATGCATAGCCGAGCCGCGGTCGAGTGGTGTTTCAATGGTGCTGTTCGACGATGCGGTGCCGTCCAAAAATACATCCGCTTACAGACTGTAGTAGGACTGACACAGGTTTGGGCAGGAACCACACGCCGTGGCGTTCATAGTAGTACTTTGACCCTTCCTCCCATTTGCCCTCTTACCCGCGTTCTGTACAACTTTCCATGTCTAGGAGAACCCTTGGGAGAACCAGGAGAGAACTTGACTTTCGACGTCCTGATCTTGAAGCCTTGCTCATCGAGCCTCAGCCTCAGGACGAAGGTGTGCATTGCAACTTTCCTTGTACACACTCCACTCACCCTTTATCCATAGAGGATCAGACAGAGAGAAGCTCATGAAATGAGCACCCACACGTCCGGACGCAATAGTGAAGCTTCGAGGACCAGTGCAAGTATTATGCCAGCGGTGCAAACAGGCCGCGAAAGGTCACCCTGGCTCGTCAACTCAGTTGCGGGCCCAGGCCCAGAGAGCCGGCCACTTCAATTCTGGTGAGTTTCCTCGTATCATAGCGATTTAGACCTAACTTGTCAAACAAACAGGGGACAGCCAACACAACATGGCGACCTTAGAGCTCCCAGCGACACCACTGGCACTCAGTCGGTACCTCGGATGATTGGAGATTTCGACGACAACGCCAATGCCTTCTGGTCTCTTCACATGAAGGAAGCAAAGAGTCACGACGAAGCCCGGATTCAATCTTTAAAAGACGATATGGGCAGCGTCCTCATATTTGTGTGTATCTATATTTCCAACATTTTCTAGCCCGAGCTAATGCATCGTCGCCCAGGCCGGTTTATTCTCCGCTGCTCTCATTTCCTTTATCATCGATAAGATGCATGATCTTGAAGCCGATCCAGCGAAGCAAATGGTCTATTACCAACAACAGAATGTTGCCCTACTCGCCCAGATCTCTACCCAGGTCTCTTTCATCGCCCCACGGATCCCGGGCCCTTCCGTTCCAACTCCGGCTTTCGATTTCCATCTAAGCTCGTCCGATGTCCGGGTCAACGCTTTCTGGTTCATGAGCCTCGTGTTCAGCATATCTGCGGCCCTCCTCGCAACGCTCGTCCAACAATGGGTACGGGACTACATGCATGTATTTCAGCGGTATAGCAACCCCCTGAAGAGCGCGCGACTTCGCCAGTATCTATATGAAGGCGCAGAGGGATGGTATATGCCACTTGGTGGCCGGAGTCTGTCCCAGGGACTGATCCATGTTTCCCTCTTCTTATTCTTCGTGGGGCTCTGCGACTCGCTTTTTTCTCTGAACACGACCATTGGCATCACCACCATCGTTCCGATTGCCATCTGCGGGATACTTTACGTCTTTTCCACGTTTACTCCAATCATGGACCCCTCAATCTACCATTTCAAACCCCATTTACCGGCATGATCTGGTTATCTGGTGCAGAAGGCGTCTCTACGACGCTACTCGGACCCTGATGGAGCTCCTAAGAATGTGAGCCCGGACATGTCTAAAAGGAAGGTGCAACTGGCGATGGAAGAGAATGAAAGACGCAAATATCGTGACGTTCAGGCTATCCGATTTTTGATCGATAACAGTACAGAGGACGACGAGATGGAATCTTTTGCGATGACTATGCCCGGCACTTTCACCTCGGAGTGGGGCGTCGAAGTGTGGGAAAAGGTTTCGGGAAGTCAAGCGATATGAAGGCACGAATTCCAGGCTCGAATGATGCAGACCTTCGATTGTCCGCTCCACCGTATCATGGTTCCCTACATCCACGACGATATTCACCCGAAATACCTCCCGCACCGAACGACCCTCATGTAGCCAGGGATCTTGCCATCGACGACCTTTGCAAACGTGTACGGCACCTGCTCGGTACATGCAACAATCGCAGCCTTTTCGCAAACAAGGAATTGTGGCGCAAGCGTGCACGTGGATGTATCGAAACGGTAGCGTCACTCGTAGTTCTGTCCTAATGTCAAGCTGGAACTGTTTGGAGATCTCGAAGATCTCGAAAGGTTGCTCCGCGAATTAGGCGAAACTGAGAAGATCCGCGATCTGTTAGCAGCAGGGACCCGATGGGTCGTTCGTCACACGCTGGATATGCCTATCCCTTGTCATCGTCGCTCGACGCATTTCAAGCCACGATATGATAAAATCGTATGCAGAATTGGCTATCGATAACATTTCAAGGTTCCAAATAGAAGACGACGGTGAACAGACAAACGATGACACCACTGACAGGACAGTCAAGATATCCCGAAGGATTGACGATGACTTCAAGACTGCAAGCCGATTTTGCGGTTATGAACTGAGAACAGCATTCATGCAAGGTCAAGTGGGAAGAACGGAAGAGCAAGTTAGGAGGGTCCTAGCACGCGACCACGACGCCGACATTTCCAGGCTCGAAAGAGTCGACTCCGTGGCGGGCCAGATGGAGCACGTCGATATGGCTGTCTCTGAAATCAACCGTATAGTCAGAAGTGGTTTGAGTGTACACCTGCCTGGTGTATCTTTCGACGAGTTCAAGGGGACAGGGCTCATCCAGCCAATCCAATTCCTCGACTCTTTAGTTGCAGAAGGTCAAGAATCCACACCCCAGTTCGTATTCCTGGCTCAGCGCCTTCGACTTTTATGCTCCTATGCCCCAAAATTACGCGACATCATCAACGGACGAGGCGGCGACGTTCACCAGGAGGTGCTCGGGAGCCTAGGGACCCTGTGGGACGACGCCGATCGCAGGCGGTCAGTCGTCGATCAACAACATCTGATGGAACGACAACTATGGCGGCTTCTCGACCTCCGTGATGGTGGTGGCTTCGGATTTTCGGTTCGAAGTTTTCTTTCTTGTGCTCGCGCGACTATTATCGCCACAGGACACAAACACCTCTCTTTATATCAAAACGTTCAGAGCCATCACGTCCGGCTGGAGACAACTACAAGGATTGCATCGGGACACAGCGTGTGATTCTTAACCTGATCTGCGACATTGCTATCTGTGACCGTGGCATTTTTCTAATCCCACTTTCCCAAGAGACATTGCCAACGAGCTTCTGATTCTGTTTGAGAAGATGGCGGAGGGGCAGTCCGGATCGCATATTGACGATGCAATGACGGAACTGCGACGAGGTCCTCCGTTGATTACGTACAATGACCCTTGGTTTTTCTCCAGGGCTCGGGAACTTATCTCCCGTTTGAGTGCTCGTGTACCTTAGTAGTACTGTAGAAGCGATGGCGGGTGCAGATGGGGGTCGGGCCGGACTCTCCGAGTATCTACTTTTGGGTTGACGCGTTGACTCGGATACGTCGTAGAAATGAAATGTGCTATTACCGTGCTATCATACAGTATGTTGGCATGAATTTCGAATGGATCGCATCCAAAGAACTCGTCATACAGGTAACTAACGACACCAAATCCCATCAGTCGTGAAGCAAGTCATGAGGCGTGTTACTTCGAAGGAGGCATCTCAATCTGTTCTTGCAGCAACTCATGGAGCTTCTTGTCAATGCCATCTGCAGTCAGTATTCCATTATCCCAGGTTGTCTTCGAACAGATGCTTCGCGGATGCGTTGACGAAAGGAGGATCGTTCATAGGCTTCAAAGGCCGCTTGCAGCTCCCTCCAATCTGTCCTGAAAGCCAACTCAGGCCTGAGAGTTATGCCGAACAATTCTACCAAAACGCTGACAAGGTCCGCAGTGTAAACGATTAGGACTCGTTGCACTGAGGGTCTACTCATCACCAATAAGATAGATCAGAATGCAAGGATGGGAAACGGCACGTACACGTTCTCCAGAACAGTTGTTGAAAGCCATTCCACAAAGATCTCTACCGGGCCTTGGATGGTGATAGGTGGCAAAAGTGGGAGCGGAGGCGGCGGTGGAGGCCAAATATTGGTTATTTACATTAACATTTCGAAGACTGAGAGAAATGTCAAAATTCGTCGGGTAGTGTGTGCCAGTACACACATTGAGATATTGGGTTCGGTATGGACATCGTGAACAAGACTTAACATCTGCTTTTGAAATTTGGGACTGTTGAGAACCTAATGATGAGTAAGTCACGCCAGTGTAACCCGAAACCTCAGCAGTTTAGTACCTCGCCTTTAAAGTTCCAACAAGTTACAATATTACTGTGGATTTTCTCGAGGCAGTTGCGAAGCAACAACTGTCCCAATCCAGGCACGCTACCCATAAGGGCCCGTCTGTAATCTGGGATACTGTTATTCAAGCGCACGTAGTCGGATACCTGAAGTACATACAACTGGTGCCCTTGCTTTCCAGAGGCAAGTAGACGTGAATATATATTATGAATCCAAAAGCCTAAATGAGACGTACGTAATGCAAGCTTGTATTTTGAGTGGGAGACTTTTTCGTTGTGATATCGCCCACATCACCCAAGCGTCGCCTTTGACTCGCTCCTTGACTATATCCTGAGTGACTTTCACAAGGGATGAAACATCATCCTGGTGACCCGGGCGAACTAACAAGCGGTCAATACCAGATAGTACAATGGCGCGAATATACCTGAAACCCTGGCATAACGCGGCATCGGGATCCCGAGGCGTTTCATCGAATGCTCGAATACTCGCAGACAGAAGTCGAACGCCTTCTGAGCCTCTACAACACTCCGATTACGCCGATGAGTTAGGTCCACATGTGGTTCGCTCTCTCGTAACTCATCTTCTTTTGTCCTCACTAGTCGGTCGTACTGAGTGAACACGACCACAATGGGAACTGATTTGATTGATAATCGCCGGTCGATTGAGGGAAGTATCACGACGGGAGGTCGAAAACGCACCTTGGTTCTGATGTGCAAATTGGAGTAGCTCCTCGTCTCCCCTCTCAAGTACGCGAGCTCCAGCCGTGGGCGTCTCTATACAGAGCCTGATGGTGGTGAAAGAGGCATCGGTGGATTACAAAAAGAAATTTACATACCACAGTCCGTGCATTCTATCACTCAGGGGCAGTTCCGGTCGTGATCGTTGCTGGAGAAAGTCGCGTACAGTCTCGAAATTGGTCGAGATCTCCGGGTTCGAAGCCTTTAGAATCGTGTAGAACGAAAAACGGGTTTTCCGCCGAAACAAATTCTTGTTGGATATCCGCTCTTCCGGGTTTATAGTCCTCAACGTGCTACAACAGAAGGGATCAATTGTTGTCAGCCTGGAGTGACAACTTCCTACCGCGGCGTCGATACCGAAAATACTATTTATCAGGGTTGATTTTCCCACACCAGACTAAAGATGAATTAGTGTTGAGGGGACGACAAAAAAGGACAAGAGGCAACCGACTCGACCAATTGACAAGATACGAAACCTGAAATCACTTAGGTGAGTAGGAACGACACGGCTTCCGATCGGTGTACCGACCGCTTAACTTCCTTGATGATATCATCGATCGTAGTTTCGTGTTCCGTGGCGATTAGGGTAGAGGGGCCTGACTGGCGCGCTCTGGTCCCTACAACCATTTTGGCCGACTCAGACTCCTCCATGGGGGACATACCAGTATTTTCAGTGGTAAGGTTGCCCCTTACGGTCGTGGTGGGGTCAGTGGCAATGGTGGGTGAACCTGGAGAAGACGTCGGGTTCCCCGACACAGTGACCTTTAGGTGGAGTGTGACCGGCGGCGTCAACTCGCCAACTTGTCGATTATTACCCTGGCTAAGATTAAAGGATTGATCTATATGAGAGATCTTCAGCACAGAACGGGAATTCCAATAAACGACGAACAACTTATGGGTCCTACAGGTAATCGTATCTCAAGCGATCCAATAAGGATATCACGATGTAGGAACCGCTTCGCGTACAGACGTAGCGTAAGCCGTGAAGATGGCTGCACAAAACTGAGCAGAACTCTTAGCCGAAAATTAGGATTAAAAAAGGGGTGTCCCACAAGGTACCAAGTTTCTCGCCCCACTCCACCGTCTGCTCGTTAATCTTAACGCTTGCTGACTTCATCGTTGTCCCGTGATGGGCTACAGTAACGAAAAACCGCATCTTCATGTTCAGCCATCTCTTAATATGGGGGAGGTTGTGCGCTCTGAGGGCTAAGAAAGAGATTGGACTCTCATTGGTAAAATCAAAAAGTCAGGACATAAGCGCATACCGGTCACCTCCACACGTAGCTCGGGCTGAGCGCTGTCCGAGGATGGCTTTGAATCAAATGTTGGTACAAAGCAGAAGAGATCGACGCACGCTGAGGGACCCGTGCTGGACCAATGGGTCAGTAACTTGAATGAGAAAGTTACAGTACTAAATAGGGTTCTTTACGTACGGATCCATATCCCGTGCAATGGTGTTACTGTATGAACGATATAAGAGTGGTATGTGGATTCTGACGCGGGTAAAGGAATGCCGTTCTGAGGGTTTAGGGTGAAGGTAGGTCGGGCGTTAAAGTACGGTAAGGTGAGAATGCACTGGTCTTGTTACCTACACAGCCAGTACCAGAAGCGCTGGGAACGATCCCGGCCTTGTCAAGGCGCTCTCCAGAGCTGGCTCATTGGTAAAAACCACCAACAAGTATGGCCGATTTGCAGACGTGCATACGAGAAGAAAAGACCAGTTACCGGTGAATGTGTGATCCCGTGAAGTCCCTGCGAACGTCGGGTGCAAGGAGCACGACGGCAACCACTGGTACAACGCGACCGGAGGTGACGCAATGACGCAATGGGTATGCCGTTGTGCCGATTCTTTCCCTCTCTGAGACAAGCCCAGCGCCGTAAGGGCCTGTACAACTGGACGGACAGTTCCTTTTGACCGGGATGATCGGCGTACGGACACCACAGACTAGGCTCGTAACTAGTCACAGAATGAAGGTCTTTTGAGGTTGTCGCAAGCGACGTAGAACTCTCCATGTCCTAGCGGAGCCAGCATCCCATAGAGGGAGCGATCACCGGTCTAACCACAGACCCTGCCGCGGCAGCCCAGTTGCCTTTTTTCATTTTGGCCCAACGGACTACGTTACATGACCATCATTGCCCATCGTCTTGCTACCCTAGGCCGGGAGGGACCTCACCGTGGACACGCTCTCCCCTATACATACTTTCTCAGATGCAGACGTAGAATTACCCGCGTAGCTACAAAACCACGCAATTAAATATTGCTTCGGCAACGACCAGTCTCGTATTAGCTACTGTCCCCGAATAAACATGGTTCAAAAAAAGGAATGATGAGACGAGGCTGGGCTGCTTGTCGAGCCATGTCAACCTCTGTACTATTTTCCTGATGTAGCTTTGTATCATATATACATATGATTACCCGCGAGGAGTAGACTGTCCGAAGTGTGCTAAATAGAACCACACGGTACATGATCGTCGTGGGGGTTAATTCAAGTGCTTCTTTTCGGGATCCACCGCTGTTGCAGGTGTGTTTCTCAGTCAATTTTAGATGTCCTCAGACTTACTAGGTCACTATCAGGGCCTAGTGGAGCTCCTGTGCTCTATGTATTGAACGTGTGGGCCGAAGGCGACGTTGAGTGTGAGCTGCGATTGGCCGTATCCGTTCCATCACTAAAGCGTTGATCCTAGAGGCTTCCGCACTCACCTCGGATGCATATTTCTCTGAGTTGCTGCTTTCTCTCGTGATCTTACCTAGCTTTTCCGCGAATGGGATGCGTTTCTTTCGGTTTTCAGTCCCATACGAGTGGCGTCGTTAACACTCAACCACGTTTCCACGTTTTCTATGTCGCTCGAGGCGTCAGAATCTACAATCAAGGTTCCGGATACGGCACCAGATGAGGAGGCGTCTTAAGTCTCCTCGCACAAGAGCACGCCGACACATAAGAGCGGACTCGAGATCTGACTTCTTTGCGAAAGCGCGGGCGCTTTGTGACGTCTTTTTTTTGAATCCAGCCAGACGGACGTAAATAATAATAGAGGGCTTGAGTCGACGAATCGAAGCTGCCCGTGAGAGGCGGCATGTGAATAGAAGGAGTGGCCATGTGTTGAATGGCTTGAAACGTGCGAATAGATGGTGGTAAAACGGAAGATGCGTAACGGGGTTGTGAGAAGCATGCCTCCAGTACGACCGGAAATGGAGCTGCTTGGAGACCAAAAGGGTGGGTGGCAATGGAGTAAAAGACGGCCGGCCTGAGCGGGTCAAATGAAGGAGGGCACAGGTGCCAGCGCTCCACCAGAGCGAAAGGACAGTGAAGCGCAGAAGAAGAGGGCAGGACGTGCAACGGGTCAGTACACGGCAAGAAGACGTTGATGGGCGAGTGTGCCGGAGTAAAAACACACAGCTCCTCAATCCGCTGTTACGTGTAAGCCCACGCCGCGAGGAGAGATGGAGAGGAGCGAACCTATTTACATTGACAGCACCCTCTAGTAGCAGGTAAATAATGAACCGTAGAGCATACGCGAAGCAAGCTTGAACTCAGGTTGACAACCAGAGCTCGAGGTCGAGCGGAGTTTCAGTGGGCGCTTGCTTAGTCAGGCCTTCACCCTTCCGCCTGTTCTCTTACTCTCTTACCCGCGTTCTGCACGACTTGTAATGTCTAGAAAATCCAGGAGAAGAAATAACTCTCGAGGTCCTGATCTCGAGGCTCAGTCTCAGGATGAAGGTGCGCGTTCCTTGTATACACACACTCTGCTTACCATTTTTCCATAGAGGCCAGACAGAGGGGAGTTCATGAAATGACCACCCGCACATCCGGGCGCAATGGTAAAGCTTTGAGAACCAGTGGAAGTATTACGCCAACAGTGCAAGCAGACCACGGAGATCAGGCTGGTTCATCAACTCGGTCACGGGCCCGGGCCCAGAAAGACGGGCCCTCTAATTCTGGTGAGTTTCCTCGTATCATAGCGATTTTGGATCTAACGTGTTACAAATACACAGGTGACAACCATCAACCTGGCAACCGTAGAACTCCTAGCGATACCACTCAGTCGATGCCACCTCGGATGATTGGGGATTTCGACGACAACGCCAATGCTTTCTGGTCTCTTCACATGAATGAGGCTAAGAGTCACGACGAAGCCCGGATTCAATCCTTGAAAGACGATATGGGCAGCGTCCTCATATTTGTGTGTATCTATATTTCCATCCAGCATTTTCTCGCCCGAGCTGATGCGCCGTCGCCTAGGCCGGTTTATTCTCCGTTTCTCTCATTTCCTTCATCGTCGATAAGATCCATGATCTTCAAGTCGATCCAGCGAAGCAAATGGTCTATTACCAACAACAGAATGTCGCCCTACTCGCCCAGATCTCTACCCAGGTCTCTTCTATCGCCCCACAGGTCTCGATCCCTTCCACTCCACCCCAACCATATCCAGATTTCAAACCAAGCTCGTCCGATGTCCGGGTCAACGCTTTCTGGTTCATGAGCCTCGTGTTCAGCATTTCTGCGGCCCTCCTCGCAACCCTCGTCCAACAATGGGTACGGGACTACATGCATGTGTTTCAGCGGTATAGCAACCCCCTGAAGAGCGCGCGACTTCGCCAGTATCTATATGAAGGCGCAGAGGGATGGTATATGCCAATGGTGGCCGAGGCTGTCCCAGGGCTGATCCATGTTTCCCTCTTCTTATTCTTCGTGGGGCTCTGTGACTCGCTTTTTTCTCTGAACACGACCATCGGCATCACGACCATCGTTCCGATTGCCACCTGCGGGTTACTTTACGTCTTGAGCGTGTTTGCTCCGATCATGGACCCCCAATCACCATTCCAAACCCCATTCTCCGGCATGATCTGGTATCTGGTGCAGAAGGCGTTTCCACGACGCTACTCGGATCGGGCATTCGATGGAGCTCTTAAGAATGTGAGCCCGGACATGTCTACAGGGAAGGTGCAACTGGCGATGGAAGAGAATGAAAAACGGAAAGGTCGCGACGTTCAGGCAATCCGATGGTTGATCGATAACAGTACAGAGGACGACGAGATGGAGTCGTTTGCGATGACTATGCCTGGCACTTTTACCTCGGAATGGGGCGTCGAAGTGTGGAGAAAGGTTTCTGAAGTAAAGCGGTATAAAGGCGCGACTTCCGGGCTGACTGACCTTACAGTCGCATCGCAAACAGATGCAGACCTTCGGTTGTCGGTTCTACCGTATCATGGTTCCCCGCATCCACGGCGCACCTTTCATCCTCGCACCCTCCTTCGTCCCTTTAGACGCATTCTTGGGATACCCACCGTGAATGTCATCCCCCGTAATGCGACGGCCGAGTCAATACCTCCCACACCTCCCGATCCTCATGTAACCAGGGATCTTGCCATCAACGATCTTTGCAAACGTGTACGGCACCTACTCAGTACGTGCAACAATCGCAGCCTTTTCGCAAACAAGGAATTGTGGCGCAAGCGTGCACACGGATGCGTCGAAACAGTAGCATCCCTCGTATTCTGGTCTAATGTCAAACTGGAATTATTTGGAGATCTCGAAGATCTTGAAAGGTTACTCCGCGAATTAGGCGAAACTGAGAAGATCCGTGATCTGTCAACTGCGGGACCCGATGGGTCGTTCGTCACACGCTGGATATGCCTATCCCTTGTGGTCGTCACTCGACGGATTTCAAGCCACGATATGATAAAATCGTATGCAGAATTGGCTATCGATAACCTTTCAAGGTTCCGAATAGAAGACGACGGTGAACAAACAAATGATGACACCGCTGACAGGACAGTCGAGATATCCCGAAGGATTGACGACGACTTCAAGACCACAAGCCAGTTTTGCGTTTATGAACTGAGGACGGCATTCACGGAAGAGCAAGTCAAGGGTGTCCTAGCACGCGACCACGACGTCGACATTTCCAGGCTCGAAAACGTCGCTTTTGTGGCGAGTCAGATGGAGCACGTCGATATGGCTGTCTCTGAAATCAACCGTATAGTCAAAAATGGGTTGAGTGTACACCTACCTGGTGTATCTTTCGACGAATTCAAGGGGACAGGGCTCATCCAGCCAATTCAATTCCTCGACTTTTTAGTCGCTGAAGAGCAAGAATCCACACCCCAGTTCGTATTCCTGTGTCAGCGCCTTCGACTCTTATCTTCCTATGCCCCAAAATTGCGCAACATCATCGACGGGCGAGACGATGACGTTTTCCAGGAGGTGCTCGGGAGCCTAGGGACACTGTGGGACAACGCCGATCGCAGGCGGTCAGTCGTCGGTCAACAACATCTGATGGAACGACAACTATGGCGGCTGCTGGACCTCCGTGATGGTGACGGCTTCGGATTTTCGGTTGAAGTTTTCTTTCTGGTGCTCGCACGACTATCATCCATGTCGTCACAGGACACGAACTCCGCCCTTTATATCAGAACCTTCAGAGCCATCACGTCCGGCTGGAGACAATACAAAGATTGCATCGGGACACAGCGTTTGATTCTTAACCTGATCTGCGACATTGCTATCTGTGACCGTGGCATTTTTTCTAAACCCACTTTCCCCACAGACATCGCCAACGAACTTCTGATTCTGTTGGAGAACATGGCGGAGGGGCAGTCTGGTTCGCATTTTGACGATGCGATGGCGGAACTGCGGCTAGGTCCTCCGTTAATTACGTATAATGACCCTTGGTTTTTCTCCAGGGCACGAGAACTTATCTCTCGTTTGAGTGCTCGTGCACCTCCATAGAGGTACGCGATGGGTGCTGGATATACTGTTAGTTAGACTCCGTATTTGCGATTTGGAATGTATAAATACAACATATACATACACCCGAGTAGTGAGCGCTAGTGAGCCCCGAGAATCATCTTTATCATATCCTATCTTCTCTATCTCCAGGCGAGGGAGTTTCGAAACCCAAAAGATACCAGTAAGACCAACGGTTTACTTTTCGATACCCTAAGGGCTCAATGATGAGTGGAATGACAACAACAAGAAGCCAAACAATTGCTCGGCGCGATCAGATTCTCGGATGTCGACTATTCAAATATTCAAATGCAAGCCTACGGCTACAGGCGCAGGCGCGATACCGAGCACGCAGTCGAGCCCAGCGCCTGTACTGATGATACCTGTGCGTCTTCCCGACCCCCGGGAGAAAGCCACATTAGTACAAGATCTTGTGCGATGAGTCCCAGTAACCAGCATGATGTCCTCCATCTTGTCGACTCCCAATTCAAGCTGTTGGGCCCACGCGAACCAGGTGTCGATATGCCTAATCATCCACTTGCCAAATCTTTTAATCGCCACCGTGTCCTCCTTCTTAGCCTTTATCGGAAGGCATAATGCTGCACCTTGATTCATCCGACACAAAAAACTTCGCCTTCTGCTTTGGGCCTGAGAAGATATGAGATGAGAACAGTACATTCAAACCATGCGGCTCAGTTACCCATCGGCCTGTCGATCCGATTCGGCCCATTCGGGCCCCAAGGTAACGCTGGTCGAACAAAAATTATGGGGACTCAAACTACCATGAATGATATGGTCTTCCATGTCGAGCCGTTCGTGGTACTCTGGACGCCCTTGCGATGAGATGGATGTTCCGCTGGAAGTAGAACATTGAAGAGACGATGGAATCTGCCTTCGCGAATGTAGCCGACGTCGCCGACCTCTACAGCGGGACATAAATTCCCTGGATTTGGATCCCAAAGGGCGTATCCATAGGCAGGGGCAGTGATCAAAAGGTGGTGGCGAAAGATGTCGTAGTGAACCATAGCCACAATGGCGGCGCTTCGACAAGTACAAGTCTCCGAGGCCTTCGAGCACGTGATTATAGCTCAGTCTAAGGGCGGTCCACCAGGGCCACCAGGGAAGAACGAGAGGCGCGCATATGGGCTTTCATATACCCCAGAACCTGTGGTTTTAATGACGCTAGCAGGGACTACAAACCATCCGAGTCCGACGTTGAAGATGATGACAGCGATGACCCAGACGACGAAGATCCGTCTTCGTGCTTCGACGATGACCTGAGGCCCGATGTTGAAGACTTTTCGGACATCATCCGGGCAGATACCAGCAGGATTTATTATAATACGTGTTATGAATCGTGAGACGGGGAGTGAGCTACTTGCTGAGCCATATCAACCTCTGTACTATTTCCCGATGTAGCTTTGTATCATACGTATGATTATTCTGCGAGGAGCAGACTATCCAAAAGTGAACCCTGCGGGGCATAGATGTTCGTCGTGGGCGTTAATTCATAAAACCATATGAAAACGGCGCAGAAAACGCATTATGGATCCCGAGCATGAACTGGGCAGCTTTTCCCGCGCTGGAGCCAAGAGGACAAACACGCTGTGGAGCGCATCAGAGGATCAAAACAGAGGCACATTAATCAAAACTTGCCGTTATGGAAACTACAGAGGCAGCTCAAACGCGCGACCATGGAGCCCTCCACGAACTCTTCGAGACAGATGACGCCTAGAGACCAGAGCACGTGAGAGGAACTGAACGGTCTGAGTACCCGGTTAAAAACGTACATTCAATACCGATGAGCGTGCTTTCCCCGGGGAGGCGGTAAACGAGATACCTGGCGGTTGGCGGAGACTGGCCCTTCCCGCCATCCAAGCAACCTCTGACGTGAGCCTCCTGTTCTGCAGCTGAACCGAGCTCGGCCAGGTTCTGACTGCAGACGGGACACCTAGAATCGCGATGTGAGGGTGACGTGCCAGTTGGATGAACGTAAACACCCTTACTCGGCGAGATCGCTCAGCTGCGAACTGGTCTCCCGGGAGAGATTGGGGACCGACAGCCTCGCCTGGTCGACGAAGATCCTCTCCATCGATGACGCTCCATTGTCACGGAATCGGCTTGGAACAGTGACGTTCACTGCGTCGTGGCACGATTGACACACTCTCTGAGAAGATGTTGAGGCAGAGGAATCGTGGAGGGTTGGGTCTTGTACGATCTCGGATGGGTCGAGAAGGACTCTATATGATGAACAACGGTCGCAGAAGATACGGCCGCAACGACGACAGTGCTGCGACTTCCGTTAATACTGGGCGAAACGAATGATCTCACGACTCACGTGCTAGAAAGGTGTGTTAATGTCAGTCATTCGAAGGATGGGAAATCGTATAGACATACTCGGCGGAGCAAAAAACTGAATCGACGTTGGCAATCGCGACAATTCTGGACGAGGTGGTCTCTCTCCCAACGTGCATGTAACTCGTGCGGTGTGGGATATTTTGGGGCTACCACCTTTTGCGGAGCTTCGTGGGTTGGGACTCTAAACTCGGGAGCTTGCGATAGATGTGGCGTAAGATCCGTAGGTGTTCGTGATGCGGGCCGCTGGCCAAAGTAATCCGTCGAGAACGATCGGATAGACGATGTACGCCGCGTTCCTGGAGGTGAAGAGCCAGGGTAATAAAACTCGCCGTCGTCGTCGTCGTCGTCTTCGATGGGATCGTCATCTGCTGATAATGACAATCTTTAGCGTGATGTTACGTAGCGTGGAAAGAGTCGTACCGTCGGTGTTAAGAAGCAGACCTTGCGCGCCAGCTGCCAGCCGCCGGCGCTCGAGCTCTCGACTATATGCGTTCAGAAGAACCTCAGCCTGGGTTTTCCGTTCCAGGTCGTTGTCGCCTAGATAAACAGACCACTTCAGTCAAGGCGCTAACGAGAGCTTCTAGGAAGTACCTAGGATACCCTGCCTCAATTCCATCGTAGCACGCTCAAGCTTTGCTATAGTCCTGCGAGCTTCAATAGCCGAATTGAGTTGAAAGGCATTTTCAGAGTCTCGGACCTGTGCGCCAGCAAGGTACCGGGCGCGCGCGACGTAGTCTTGAGCTGAGGCAAGAGGATTACTTGGAACTGCTGTAAGTTCCTGGCCGTCGGAATCGCCGACGTTATTGGTGCTGTCTTCAAAGGGCAACATCGTGCCATCATGGAGCCAGTGATAATAGCCGCCATCAGGACCGAGGAAGGGCAAGGGAGGAATGTCCAGGCGACGTCGCATCACACGCACCCAGCGTCTTCTTCGAACCCAGGAGTGAGCAGGAGCCGGACCAGAACGAGGACGAGAGCTGCCGCCAGAGCCTGAAGCGCCGAGCGCTGCCACTGCAGAGCTACCCGCCAACAGACGCTCAAGCCGAGCTGGGGGCTCGGGTGTCCAGTGGTCATCAGGTTCGTCAAATGACTGAGCGTACTGCCATCCTGTTTCCGCATCTACTTCCGGAAGCGTCACATCTAAAGTCCAGTCGGAGCTGGTAATGGATTTCAGTGGCTGGAAACCTTTTAACCCCACAAAAGGCTTACAGCCAAAAGTGACTCCTCTCAACCCCGCTCTGCACGTCTTTGATACCAGGTTTAGGAAGTTTGAAAGGTTCTTCTCTCAGCGGTAGAAGCACGGCACTCCTCCATGCAGGAACGAGTCTCTTTCCGGTCTCCTCATCTAGTTTGAGCAGCTTCAATTCGAATGGAGGCCGACGCCCATGTTTTCCTAATCCAGACGCCGAAAACTTCGGTCGCCCACCGGAAACGGCCAGAGTCTTCAACCGCGTGTCCAATCGTTGATTTTCGTACAATATAAGGGGCACAGTGGTATGCACAGCCAACGGGTCGTAAGGGACTGAAAAATGCTGCCACCGTTCTGCCTCGAATTTCGAAAGTACCTAGAGGAAAATGTTTGCTTGCTATTACGAGCAGGATACCAAAGCCTACTTACTTCACAGATCCATACTTCGAACACAGCAGCCGATGCATCGTATGCAGTTTCACCCCAATTGTTACGGACGAGTGGGTTTGCGGACTGCTTCGTCAAGAGGTAAAGAACAACAGGAAGATGACCCTTCGATGCAGCGTTCACTGGATAATAATCAGTATTGAAGCGGCACACGTAATAATCAAACGTACTGAGAGGAGTCCAACCACCCTTGCTGCGCACGTCAACGCCAGACACGCCATTAACCGACGTCGCGGCGCCGCCTTCCTCACACAACCACCGAACAATGTCGAGATAGCCCTTTTCCGAAGTCGGCGCAGGCAATCAGAGCAAGAACGCAATTGCGTACCTTTGAACAAGCATTATGCAAAGGCGTCCAACCGTCGGCGTCCTGTGCGTGGACGTCGGCATCGCTCGAGACCAGAAATTGTACTACGCGCAAGCGACCGTGCAAGGCGGCTTTATGCAATGAAGTCTTGAGTGGAGTTAGTCATTCGTAAGGAGGAACACCGAATGACACCCGTTACCTCTCCTTCCTTGTCCTCTAAATCGGGAATTGCCCCACAACTCTCGACCACTGTGTGATTCGTCAGGGGTCGCGTGCCTCAAGATATCAGGTTCAGCTTACGCCATTTGACAATATCGAGATAACCTCGACTTGCAGAGGCATGGAGCGCAGTCAGTCCAGTGCGCGTGGATGCGTCATTCACTAGGGAGAAGGGCTCGACATTGCTTGTCTCCGATGCGTTCCGTATGATTCCTTGCAAAAGAGGCAAGTCACCGGAGGAGGCCGCGGCATATAGCGCCTCGAGCTGCGCGGGAGACGCGTGAGTCTGTATCGGAGGAGAGGGGCTCGGGCTCGGGCTTGGGTTGGAGGGGGCACGAGGCGAAGACTGATGCAAGGCAGCACTGGACGAGGGAGACTCGGCGACATCCTGTTGTTCAAGTGGCACGGATTCCTGGCTTTCGGCGGCAGCGGGAGGTGTAGTGGACGTGATGATGTCAGAAACCTCGGGTGCTTCAAGTGGGGCTGCGTCCACCGGGGGAGGGTCATGGGTGGGGGAAGGGTACACAAACTCCTCTTCGTCATCATCAACTGGGTTGTGAGACTCGGGCTCCTGCTGGGAATCTGCAGGGTAAGAGAAGGAACCTGAATGGCTGCTCGCTGTTCTGGACATCACAACGTCAGGAGATGCCATGACCCAGCACGCAGCTCTTTGACACGTACTCCTCGATAGTTCCGAGAAGATGTCGGTCCGAGTCCATATTTTATTTTATTTTATTTATTATTATTTTTCCCATTCATTGCTATCCGCGTGATCGAATCAACATTCGATTCGTCCACTGTCGGGATTGGTATACTGTACCACTGCATACGGTTCCATTATTCGCTCGGGGCGGGGGCTCCGTTCTAGAAATCAGTCCAACTCACACTGCTCCCTCTTTACCTTATCTACCTTCGGCATTGGACGTCCATGATAGTGCTTTACTACACTGCTGACCCATAAATACACTGTTAGATTACACTGGCCACTTCTTCCGAATCCTACCCAATGCACATGCGGGTGTTTAAATACAAAAGTTGATGTCTCCTGAAAAAAGTGGACAGTTGTAGGCGCATTCGGTACAACGTCGGCACATTCGCGTGGTCGCCCTTACCTTATGGGTGACGAAGGCGCCAACCTTCGCCGCATCGGCGTTCGCTACATCATAAAAAAACTCCCACTGTTTGATGCTTACCGTCCTTTCGGCGACAACCAAGAAATCTCTCAGACGACCTCTCACCTTCCTCTGTTCACAGATGTCCCAGACCCGGAACGAATCCACGAACGGACCGCAGGACGGTACTCGCCGCCAACCTGTCTCGATACCATTCTCGTCTCGTCTCCTCGAAGGACGTGCATTGGCACAGGATGTATGGTCCATCTTCAAGTATGTCCCACTGCTCCTCCTTCTCTTGATTCACCCGGCTTTGACGCGGTGTAGTGCTGCCAACCTTCCCTCGGATTGCCTTAACCTCGGTCAAGGGTATATGAACTTTGCACCTCCTAAATGGATCACCGACGCCGCAACGGAGGCCTTGAATACCGTGGGGGCAAACCATTACTCTCATCCCAAAGGACGCCCGCGTTTGCGCAAGGCAATCAAACAATTCTATGGATCTCAGTTCAACAGGGACCTCGATGTCGAGTCGGAGATCCTCGTCACCAGCGGGGCTAACGAAGGCAAGTGGCTATTCGGTACTTCTTGTACCATCGATCGTTGATCCGTCAAACGAGCAGGACAATACTCTGTGTTTGTGGCGTTTTTGGAGCACGGAGACGAAGTCATTATGTTTGAGCCCTTCTTCGACCAGTATCTGCCGTCCGTTACATTCAATGGTGGAAAGCCCGTATACGTTCCCCTGCACCCCCCTTCCCGCGACATCACAAAGCCAACTAGCAATGATTGGACTATCGATTTCGAGGAACTGAGGTCAGCCCTCGTCTATTGCGCCTGAGATCTCACGTTAGAACTTTGCTCCTAGAGCCGCTGTCACTCCTCGCACCAAAATGATTATCGTTAACACGCCCCACAACCCCGTAGGGAAGGTTTTTACTCGCACTGAATTGGAGAAAATAGCCGCACTCGCAGAGGAGTTCAATCTCCTCGTCATGGCGGACGAAGTGGTGCGCCTAAGACTGCAGGCTAGTGTTGTGCCCCCTACTAATCGATATTGTGACTAGTACGATTGCCTCGTCTTTGACAACAAGAACACGTTCGTATCGCTACACTGCCTGGAATGTGGGAGCGCACCGTTACTGTTGGATCTGCTGGGAGCGAGTATCTTGTTATTCTCTCTCTTTTCCCTTTCTTATTCTGCGTCCGTCTAGAGTCTTTCGCTGCCACAGGATGGAGAGTCGGGTGGCTGATTGGCCCCGCGTCCATTATATCGCCGACTTTGGCGGCCACCACTCGGATCGTATTCTGTTCGAACTCCCCTCTTCAAGAGGCTGCTGCCGCAGGACTTGAGCAGGCGGCGGAACACCAATTCTTCGAAACCCAACTGAAGGAGTACCAAGAAAGACGCGACATCTTTGTTGATGCCCTAGACCAACTCGGAGTGACCTACACGCTTCCGGAGGGAACCTATTTCGTTCTAATGGTCCTCTTTTTTTGTTTTCTATTTCGTTGCACCAGCTTCACGCTTATCCCTCTGTGCAGGACTCATCCAGTGTTAAATTCCCCGATGATTACCCCTTCCCGAAAACTGTGTTAGGGAGAGGTCGCGACTTTCAGGTATGCAGTCGTACCTTGGCCTCGTTTATAGATGCTGACCCACTGACAGGGCGTGCTGGTTCATTGCGATGGAGATCGGAGTCTCTTCAATTCCGGTTAGCGAGGTACGCACTGACGATTTGCTTGCATGAGTCCACTGGTTTACGATGTTTGAACCAGTTCTACTGCGAAGAACACATGTCTCTGGGGGAGAATTACATCCGCTTTTCATTCTGCAAGGATTTGGACACATTGAAGGCAGCCACAGCGCGCCTGCAGAAGCTCAAGAAGTACTTGGCATAGGTGTAGAAAAACGAAAACGAAAGGTGTTGTTTCCCACTTAGAATAATGTACAAGTCAGAATCCCAAATGTTCTAGAGAAGTCCAGGATGTGGTTCTAGTGTGTTTTCTAGTGTGATTGAGTAGGTGTGTCAATGACGGTTACTCCACCCCGGTGACCTTGACCTTCAATCGACTCCTCCAATTCGTCCACGATCCGTGAAAGGCGCTCATCTCGACTTCCTTTGCAGTCGTAATAGGTGGGATTAGACACGATACGTTGGGCCAGGAAGGTCAAAGATAACGCTTGAACACCTTCGTGCTTGCTGCTAATATGTCCGCGGCTCCGATGGTGCTTGTACCACTGTCGCAGTTGATATGAGCGAAGGAGCTGAGACTCTAGCGGAAGTCCGCCCTCCAAGAATCGCATGTAAGTGTCTTTGTCCTCCGCTTGGCAAAATAGATGGAAGTGGCCCATGTCCCCGTGACGCACTGCGCGACCTTGCATATGGACGAGCTCTTCTAAAGTGTAGTCGCGGAGCTGACGCCTCGCACCGTCCTCGTGAATGGAAATATACTGCGTGCCCATTACGACGACCACCGCTGCACGGACGGGGAGCGTCCAGCATGCCTCTCTTGCCACGACAAGCACCTGGACAATGCCCCTCGTGTATAGTTCCAGAATCGTCGCGCGATCCTGTTTGTGCATGCCAGGGTGATAAAGCCCCACGCCATTCGAAAGGAGATTGGACAGGCCGGGATCTTGCAGCCTGTGGAAGTACGACTGGAGGAACTCCGGGGATACATCGGGTGACAGGTATCCGGTCTCTGCACCCGTTTCGAGGGTACAATTGACGATGAGATCCAGTGCGACGGAAGAACACTGGGCCCGAGAGGGAACGAACACGATCGCGGGATTGAGGCGAACGGAGAGGATGGCAGTCGAGGCGGGCCTGGCCATGGCTTTGAATAAAGCGGCCGAGTGCGGGATCGCGAACGTGTGCACGGCCACGTTCAGCGACTGATCTCGGTCACTGGGTCGGAAACTGTGGAAGGCGGACGGCGCTACGTCTAGCCACGTAGCCAGGTCCCCCGAATCATTTAACGATGCCGAGAACCCCACGACGCGTGTTGGCTGAGTTCGGATGACGCGGAGAAGAGACGATATGGCAAGCTCATAATATGGGTCTAGCTGCTCAAGGTTCTCTAGAACGACCAACTGCAGTCCGGGGTAAGAATGTGCTAAGTCCTTCTCCTCGGAGAGCGCGGCGATAAGATGAGAGGAAGTCGTCAAACGGATCTCCTTGCTTCTCGCAGGTGCGAACGTACCCGAACCAGTAACAAATTTCATGGAAAAACCCATCACTGGCGGTACCCCACGTAAGTCCGACATCCATTCCATGACGATGCTGTGTCGCGGAGCGACAACGAGGACATATCCCTGAGTCGGAATTCGAGCCAACGACTCGCTGTCAAACGATTCAGTGATTTCGTTAAGAGTATCGGAATATATTTTCCTCACCATGTTAAGATGTGGCCCAACGTTGACTTGCCGGAGCCAGTCGGTGCGCAGAGAAGAGCGTTACTTTGTGTATTTACTGTGCTCCAGAACGCCTGCGTCTGGATAGCATTTAAATTCCGTAGCTTCGTGGCGAATAGTTCCCTGAGAATATGGTTCTGCAGGACCGAGAGTGATAAGAAGGGGAGATCTAAACGTGGTGTATGACTATTGGACCAGGAGGGCATGACCAATTCGTCGAAGGGAACTTTGATTTCATCTTCGGAACCCATCCACCTTTCTGAGACAGCACGTATAGTCACGAAAGGTGGGATCTGTCCTTCTGGGACGGAAATTACAAACGCCACGTCCAATGTATCCGTGGATTGTCGGAGGAAGTAGATACGAAAGTTGTAGAATCACTTTCTCTTCATGGTCTTCGATCCAAAGCCAGAACGGTTCGACAGACCCGTGCCGGGAGCTCCACGAGAAGGTACTACGCACGTGCGTTTCAATTCTGAGAACATCAGGACCGAGGGGGCGCAGAGAATGAGAGACTTGGACTGCGGGGAGTTGTTTGGCAGCGTCCAGGATAGCTTGTCCGTGAATAGGATTGAGATGGACCAGCTTCCCAATCTCGGCCGCTGACATCCGCACCAATTCGGATGCCGAGTAATCGTCGGCCCATTGCTCGAGTCCATAGTATACATCTTGCTTCAGGTTGAACTGCTTAAGCGGCTGGTCGAAAGGCCACAAGCGCTTCTCAATGGCCTTGCTGATCCCCATCAGCACGGCGCTCGTGTTGGCCCACTTTTTGCTGATGGCAATTTCAAGAAGGGCTCGGACGATGCGCCCAGCATTCTGAGCGACATATTGCATATCCGACACCAGAGCGAAGTCTTCGACGACAGCCCAAGAGATATAGCCTTGGAGAAGCACGTTGACTTTGCCTTCACGCGTAAATAACGGTTCGTCGCTGGCTTTTTCTTTCTTGTTTCGGGAGGCTTCTCCACTCATGCGATCCTTGCCCGAGCTATTTTCGAATGCGTTCTGACCGTGAGGTGTCAGACAGCACGAGAGTTCATGCCTAGCGCAATCTCCCTACGAACCTTCACTTTGCATGGAGCTATTTCAAGAAGTTGCGTAAGCTCCTTCGTCTCGTTCTCTCGAACTTGGATTTGGTCAAACTACGATCGTTAAGCTACCATTCCTTAGACTGCAGTCAGAGTTACTTACCTCGGTGCTGAGACTGACCATGGACAGCACGTCTGCCTCTGTCATGCGTGTCCGGAGTTCTCGGTTGAAGATTTCGATGGACTTGTGATGAATGTAGTACTTCGCCGCAAGTCGGCCGAGATCGTTGATAGTAAATGAACTACTATCTTCGTCGAAATTAATCATTTTAGCTTCTACAAGGCTGCGTGCAGCCGCGCGAACCAGCTCATGTCGCTTGCGGTCTAACGTTCGATCATACTTCAGGTCGTCGTAGGAAACCCCTTCTTGCTTTTCAGCAATTTTGGAGAGGAGTCCCGGAGGGGAAACTCACCATATAATGTAGGAGTCTTCTGCATCCGAACGTAAAGATAGGTGTACCCCAGCCATCGGACCGCGTCGTGGACTGTCGTCACTGTGCCGAGAGAAATTTCGGCATTCATGGCGTCGATCATACCCTTGACGAACCTGTAGAAGAATATATCAGTCAGCGTTTCGCCATATAATGACGTGCATACTGTGACTCGATGGGGATCTGCGTACGCCGTGAGTCGAGAACAGGTGGAGATAAGAGCACGATACGCTACCTGGGAAGTGACCGCATCCAAATAATGCTGTAACTTGTCTTCGGTAGTACAGATGTAACCCTCCCCGCTGGTTTCAAAACCCGGCCGCCCGGCTCGCCCGAATACTTGAAGGACATCAAGGACGGATAGATCAACAAACGAGCCTTTGGAACTATCGTACACTTGAGTGCCTTTGATGACAACTAAGTATGCACAAAAGAAGTGAGCCCGGGCCATATTTACAGATGAAAGTGCTAACCCGCGTGGGCCGGCAGATTGACTCCCCACGCAAGCGTCGCAGTGCAGCACAAAACCTAACACAGATCAGAGGGAGCGCAAAAGCGGAATAGGTGGCGTATACCTTGATAGCTCTAGCATGAAACATCCTTTCCATCATAGTTCTATCCGAACGTAGCATCCCGGCGTGATGAATCCCAAAGCCCTCATCGAATAATTGTTTCATTTCCTTGTTTCGGGACTTGCCAATCTCGCGACGGAAGTGACCGAAGTTGGAATGCTCCTCGCAACTGAATTCATGCAAGACATTGTCCTTAGAGGCAGCCTCCCGAAGAGCCAAAGCGGCTTTTACTGTTTCCTTCCTCGCATGGACGAACACCATGACCTGATGTCCCTCCCGAACGAGCTCGGAAACCTTCTCGTAAGTCACGAGGTCTAAGTTCATCCTTGACTGCGGGCTTCCGGGCTTTCCTTTGACCGCGATAAAGCGCTGTTCAAGTGGGACCGGTCTAAACGACGAATCGAAGAAGAACAACCCGGTTTGTCGTGAGACACTAATGCCATATGAGCCGAGCCTCGCGATGCCAGCCAGATACTTGGACCCAAACCTTAGAAAATCAGCAACATCAACGTAATTCGGGAGGGTGGCGCTCAAGCCAACAATACGGATAACAGATTGACTCGACTCAACCTGACCAAGGTATAAAAAAAGAGTCATAAAATGCTTGAGATTCTGGGCGATAATGTACCTGACGTAAAGTTCGAGCAACAATCGTCTCTATGACCGCACCACGTTCTTCGTTGAGGAGGTGAACCTCGTCGATGATCAAAAGCTTCAGTTTCTGTATCGGCCAATCACATCAAAATCCGTCTTTCGTGATGAGACACACGCATACCGATGCAATTTCTCCTTCACCGGTTGGTTTTCTGGTAACAACGTCCCACTTCTCTGGTGTTGTCACAATAACTTGTGTCTCTGCAATCTCGGCCTTTGTTAATTGCATATCACCAGTGAGCTCCCGGACACGGATCGCAAGCCATTGGAGCCGCTTGGCGAATTTCCTCACGATCTCTGCGGCCAATGCCTTCATAGGAGCACTTGACCAACTCCAGCGATTAATTCCTACCCATATCCAAGATTTGAACACTTACACGTAAATGATCTTGAAATCGTCTCTTCGGATGGAAGTAGGAAGCGTATTGGAATGGCTGCGATGCTGGCCCAGCACACGGAGTATTGTCAACATGGCCACGTCAGTTTTACCCTAGTTAAGACATGGGGTTAAAAAATCATGGAGCTCGCCACCACGGCGATAGGTAGACGCACTGCGCCAGTAGGAGCTAGAGGAAACGGCGTCAAAGTTCACGAACAACCAGGTAGATGGTATCATTATTTACCACATACTAGCATGTTCTCGTTCGAACCATAGGCAGTGGGATATATGATGGATTGCATCCTATTCAATGAGGAGTAACCCTACGTGTACTCTCAGTGGATCTAAAAAACCACTTAAATGAATGGACCAAACATACGGGGAACGAATGTTTGGCGAGATCATCGAGTTCGTGCACGGAGATGAGTCTTTCCGTGGCGCGTGGGGGGATCTTCTTTGCAGGAGGAATGACGACCTCTTCGTAGTACTAAATTTTTGTTAAGCACAGTATGCGAATAACTTGATAGATTATTTACGTCTTCAACGTGTCGAGTGGTGCCTACTGGAAGGGTAAACTTTTGACCGGATTGCGAGAGAATATTTCCCCCAGAAGCCGAAGAACTGTACACATGTGGTAAAACTTCTGGGGGATCCGTCTGCTAGGATGGATGATATAAGGCGGCGTAAGGCTGGGAGGAAGGAATTACGAAACCGTTGGTCCCACAAATAATGGTCGCTCCGCATTGCGCTGGAAAGCCTCTTCCATTCGTCTTTTCGCATCGGTCTGTGTAAGACCGGTTCCGCTATCTGATAAAGATAACAGGCTCGTTCGGCAACTTTCGAGAAAGTAAGGTCAAATTACCACGTTCGTCCGTAGCCGCATCAAGGGGTTGCTTCAAAGCTGTTTCTAGCTTGTTAATACATCAATGGATGATTTCTGGCAGAACTCAAAGTTGGCCTCACCTCCGCCGCGACTAAGGACCTATTCTCGAGAATCTCGACGATCATGTCTAGTTCGTCATAACCCATCATATCAGACAATTCCTCGGATATTGCCTCATTCGAGGCGGAAGATGAGAGAACCGCATATAAAGGAGACGCGATGGCTTGCAATTTCCGATCTCTATTACTAGCAGCGTGGAATCGAGCACACCTTCGCAATTAATGTACACGTACGAAAGTAGTCTTTTTATCAACTTGTCACGCAATGCTGTATTGTCCGAGCGATATAAATCAAGGACCGACTCCTGATATGAGGCATCTGCGTCTTCTGGTAGCTCGGACGCAACCTCGTCGCCATCTTTAAGCGACTGGTATTAGTTCTGTAAAGACACACAAAGAGTGGACTCGAAACCTCTATCTGGGACTTTGAGACTGCAGCAAACCAGTCGCGTCAGGATCAGTTCTTGATATACACTTTGCACGTCAAGCAAACACCCAGACGCACGATGCCCAACGATCCAGGACGCGATCGCCCGAATGATCCTGTGACGAACCCATCAAGAACTCCACATGTCCGAGAAAACTTGTACATCTTTGATAGCTGAGCACAGAGTGGTCACTGGTCAGAGTCAACGTTCAATTGGAATTAGCCAGCCTTAAAATAAAATCTGGATATATGCTGCAGGGCGAATTGGTTCAGGTCAGGTGATGTGGTGTGATGAGTGCAAGTGGCTCTGGCTCGGCTTCCACCGCCACCAATACCACAGCAGCAAACGCTTCGTCCGCCCCTACAACACAAGGGACGCTATGGCATCGTAAGTTTATATCTATTCTGTGACTTGCAGGTTCGACGTAGTGTCCCCAGCGTGCCTCCTCTCTATCTCGACCCCCAAATTCGGGACTGGGTTCTATTCCCAATCACCATAGTCATGGTTCGTCGCCCTTACTATTGCCGTACTTGTACCCACACAAATTTTTTTCAGATACTCGTAGGAGTGCTGAGACACTATGTAGTCGTTCTTTTGCAATCACTTCCGACAAAGCTCCCTAGGGCAGCTATCCGAGAACAGTGTGTATTCATACCTGACACCTGGTGGCGCGAATGGTTCTAACGCGAACTGTAGACGTGCGCTCGTGCGCTCAAATGTCTTACGGGCGACATCTGCGAATTCTCCCATACCCTTTTCATTTTACCAGATCATCTCGCAGAACCTGTCAAAAGCATTTGCTGATGGCACTTACCTGAAGGACGGTCCCCCAAAGCAAGGCGAAAGTCCGGCGCCTCCAAATCCTCTTTCAGACCCTGCAGCTATGGACGGAATGATGGCCGGAATGAGAACGCAGATGGTCATGATGGTGCCGCAGATGATCGTGATGGGATGGATAAACTTCTTCTTTGAGGGGTTCGTCGTGAGTACGTGACATTTCCCACTGGACGTTTACTTGCGATGGCCGATAACCTATGGCGGTTGACAGTCAAGCTACCCTTTCCGCTAACTTTGGGTTTCAAATCTATGCTACAACGTGGGGTCCAGACGGCCGACATGGATGTCCGTTGGGTGTCATCGTTGTCATGGTACTTCCTGAACTTCTTCGGGCTAAACGGCTTGTATCGCATCATTCTTGGCGGAGATGAAGGTGGGTCTTAGGTGACTTGACGTTTTCCTGGCTAATGTGTGGTTCTAGCGGGCGATGCAGCTCAGAATCTGGCTGCTAGTCCCTTCGCCGTTGCTACACCTCAGGTTGGACAACCTCAGGACTTTAACAAATTGCTCAAGGCGGAGCGTGACAACCTGGAGTTTGCAGAGGGGTTACACAAGTGGATAGGTGATGATGTCGAGACACGAATACTTAAAAAGTATGGTAGGCTGTGAGGAGTAGGATTTGTTGAAATCTACTGCGATCTGACTGCGAGATCATGCGTGACTACTATTACATGGCAGACGATAGAAGTACAACAAAACAAGGATCAGTAAGCTGGATACAGCGCGAGCACCAAGCGTCCGAAGTGCAGATGTAAGATAGATCTCAGATAGCAATAATGGGGTATGACGCGCGGCGCTCTAAGGAAATAAGGGGGCACAAAATCTGCCGGACTACACAAGACCATCGTAGAGCGAGAGTGCCTGCGATCAGGTGAGAACAAGGACAGGTATGAAAGACCGTGGGACGGGACGTACGTCCATAACAGTAGGATCCTGCTTACTGCATTCTACGAATTCGTTGTATGTGATCTTGGCGTCCTTGTCCTTATTCATACTTCGGAATATCTTTTCTACCCGCTGCACAGCAAAATCAGCGCATGTCCCGGAGGCCGGGCAGTGATGTGAAGACCTTCTCTGGTGTTTCCTCGTTCTCGGGGAGCTTCAGCATTTGACCTGTCATCTTGTATATGGCTTGAACTATTTGGAGCATTTCTTGGTAGGTTATAGTGCCATCTTTATTGATGTCGTACAACTGGAAGGCCCCTGTGAGAGACGAAGTTAGTGTATGGGAATGAGCAAGTCGGATAAGGGCACACATCGGAGCTTCTCTTCTAAGCTGCCTCGGCTAGTGGCGCTGAGTGCGCAGATGAACTCCTTGAAATCAATGTAACCGTTCTTGTTCTCGTCAAACACATCGAAGACGTAGTTTGCGAATTCGGCGGGATCCCCGAACGGGAAGAACTGTGTGTATATCTTGCCGAAATCCTTCTTGTCTAAACGACCTTCTGGGCAATCCATGATGAACCCCTGATACCTAGGCCGGCTGTCAATAAAGATGAATCGGGGAGAAGTTCAAAGGATGG
This sequence comes from Lactarius hatsudake, assembly GCA_024734325.1. Lineage (NCBI taxonomy): Eukaryota > Fungi > Basidiomycota > Agaricomycetes > Russulales > Russulaceae > Lactarius > Lactarius hatsudake. Next base: position 377,640 of record JANSJP010000020.1, on the reverse strand, counting down.
ACCATTGCTGGAGTTCACGTTTGTCGACTGTTACAGAATAAGGAGACAGACGATAGAGAAAGAAGAGACGGCAGACAATACGTGTTCTTTTGAAGATCGGATAATTGCTCCGGGGTGAGCTTGCTCTGGGACTTGCCCATGGATAGTCGTAGTTGCTTCTAAGTGACGCCGGGCCGGTAAACCAGTCAGTGCTCACCGCGTGTGCGATCTGTCCTACATTTATTATCCGGAAGGCTCTCCCCCCTTCCTCTCCCCCCCCTCTCATACACACACACACACACTACGATCAATATGTGCTACATCTATGGGTCAGTTCAGGTCACCACCAGTGTCTGTCCGATGTGCAAGGTCTTCAAGCCTAGTGGTGCAAGGTATAATCACTTATCAACTCTCCCTCATAGTCTCATCTCCCCCCCCCTCAGATGTCCCCACAAGCACGATGTGTGCAAGAATAGCGCCCTTCACCCACGCCACGACGTCGTGCACATGCGCAACGCCGAAGGTATCTCAACATCCCCGATACGTATACCACTGCCACCGTTTTGACCCATGTCGTGTGTCATAGTTCAAACCTTCAATGGATGCGGTTACTGCAAGGTACGCTTTCTCCGATTTCCTTGTCTAGTCTGCTCTCCCTTAGTGCTGAACGTACTAGTGGGCCCGTACCAATCCGCCGCCAAAGCAAGCCGGATCTGCTAATCCTGGTTGGCCCGGGTGCTGTCGCAAACCGGAACCAGGCGAGAGCCGCTTGATTCCTCCAGCCGATTGGATTGCCGTGGCCACGGTCCATCACATTCCTGTTCCGCCTGAGGTCAAGGCGTTACTGGAGAGCATCAATTCAGTGACGTCCAAAAGTGGCAGTTCCTTCGGGAATTCCTCTCCGCTCGGGAAGTCCACATTGGCCTCCATTCCGCCCCCATCTCTCGATCGGAGAAGCAGCTCAGGCGCTGTCCCGTCTCGGTCATCCTCTGCCCCATATGCCCCTCGCACACAGCCCCTCGCCATTCCCATAAAGTCACGTTCGGCTGGCAGTCCAAAAGAGCCAGTCGTATCACTCACCAGTGCCACTGCTCGCACACCCCTTAGGGACAGTCCGCCCACCTCTAATTCGGCCTTGGTCGAATTTGGGCCGACACACCACCGCAAAACCAGTGTTGATAATGCAGAAAAGCGTGGCGACTCCCCGAATACCCCATCTCCCCTCCGACGAAGCATGGAACTCGAGCGGGCGGAGTCTTCACGTGGCGCCCCCCGTCGTTCCTCGGTCTCAAAGGCCACCTCAGCATCACTAAAGTCACTTGTGGATCCACCCCCAGTCATACGTCGTCGTGCTTCCATCACGGAGAGTCCATCACTTACCGGCCCGCAGCTTGCGTCCATTGGCCGCCTTGAACGCCGAGAGACGATCTCCGCGGGCAGACCCAATACGAAGAAGTCGAGCCTTGACATCGATTTCAGCGTCCTCAGCATCTCGACGGGTTCCTCAAAGTCACCGATCAGCGCGCACAGTGACAGCAGCGATTCAAGTTCCCAAAGTGGGAGTAGCGAGGGCACAATCACCTCAGACGGTGCATTCACTGATTACCTCTCAGACGAATCAGATGCAGAGCTCCAAAAACAGGCCGAAGCCAAGGCTGCGTTACTCGCTCAGACACATGCCGAGGAGCAGGAGTTCCGGGCTGCACGACAGCAACTTGCCAGCGTGGGCTTACGCCCTCCCAAGTCATGGGGCACTGGAAATGGCAGCAGTCAGATGACCCCTCGCGCCCAGGGTACCGATCAGGTTTATGGCGTGCTGTCAACCTCCTCATATACAGCCAATACCAGAGGTCAGGTGGATGCAGTCGGTGTGGGTCGAGCCCGATGAGAGATTCTATCCTGTCAAAACCAACTCGCATTTCTTCTTCCTCGTTCTCAATATACATCCGGTCGCTGTGTTGTTGTTGTATTAGGGAAAATTCAGTCGGGCCGTGATGAGCCGTGTAGCCTGAGTGACCAAGCGGACTGGCGCTGTCATTACCTGGGCTCTTGCCCCGTCGTCCTTCAAATGAACCTTGCTCGGCATTCCATCTCTGCCACAGAGCCTCTCGTGTTATACGATGTCCGGTTTGATTCAGATTGCCAGATATTCACTGCCTCTTCTCCAGATGGTTTCGCCGTCTATCGCGTACTACCCTTGGACCTCCTCAAGAAGCGCGGTAAATATCGTCTGACCATCACCCCAGCTTATGGTTGATCGTCCTCGACAGAGGTCAGCGGAGGCATATTATCCTCTGTCGTCCCAATGCACTGCTCATCCATATTATTCCTCGTCGGTGGCGGTAGAGACCCCCGGTACCCGCCCAATAAAGTCATATTCTGGAATGAGGCTCTCGGGAAAGAGGTCGCCGAGCTCGAATTTAGGGAGAAGGTCAGGGGACTCGCGTGTCGTCGCGGCTGGCTTGCGGTGGCACTCCGCAGGCGTGTGGTTGCTTTCGAGATAGGGGAAAGCATAAAGAGGTATGGCGAATGGGATACCTACGAAAATACGAGGGGTGAGCACGTCTTCCATCATATTGTGTGGGCACATCGATACTAGCCGCATCTTGTTAGGTGTCATAGCCATCGCCACTGGCGCATACTCGACCCTACTTGTCGCGCCCGCGCGACAACCCGGACACGTACAACTCATACATCTCCCACCCTGTCCTCCACCCGTCCCCGTTGGCCCGCCTCCTTCTATTCCTCCCCGGCAGCCGCCTCCAACGACAAAGCACCCACATTCCGTCGTTGTCGCGCATAATACTGCCATCACGACCCTGGCCGTCACACCATCCGGGCGATTACTCGCTACTACTTCTGTCCGAGGGACGCTGATTCGCGTATGGGATACTGCCACTGGGAAGCAGGTCCGCGAATTAAGACGCGGGTCGGATCAAGCAGAGATCTACGGCGTCGCTTTTCGCCCCGATGAAGCAGAAATCTGTGTCTGGAGCGATAAGGGCACCATCCACGTTTTCTCGTTGGCTGCGGGAGCGGGGCTGTCGTGAGTGTTTCACAACAATCACATTCACGAACGCCGCTCTTTCACTGCAAATTCCCTCTTTTAGAAACCGGCAGTCAAAGTTATCCTCGTTGACGTCGTTCATTCCGATCCCCAAGTACTTCGAATCGGAATGGTCATATGCGCGGTTTCGCATACCAACGCAGTCTGCGCACATCTCCTTGACCCAACAGGCCGCCGCGCGCGATGCAAACCCCGATCTCGCCGAAGAGGAGAAATGCACGGTCGGCTGGATCGAGGCACCCACTACCCCTCAAACCACCGCTCCTGCGCCATCACCGGCGACCGATTACCAGCTGATCGCTCTCACGTATACCGGCGGTTGGTACCGCCTAGCGCTGCCCAATAAGAAGCCGTCGTCCGTGCCCGCGGGCTCTGCGCAGACCAATATCACTTCTTCCGGATCCGTGCGTTCGGGAACAGCGCGAGCGCCTAGTGTCTCGTCTGTTGCCGGAGGGGGACGCGCCGATAAAGGCAAGGGTGTTTCTCGGGATTCTGATAGGAAGGAAGGTCGCGATTGCACTCTGTTGGAGTTCAGACGCTTCGGCAGCTGGGATGGATGGGGTTGACGGATTCACGATTACACCATGACCCGCATGCATGTACAGTAACTGTATCCACTAGGCTTAGACATCATTAATTGGTCAATGATCGGCCCGACCTCACTCAACCTCGACTACGATGGCGACAGTCCAAACGGTCGTTGAACCGTTTCGTCCATACAACTCCACATGCGGATACTGTAACAGCAATAGAAATACGAACTTTCAGTCTGCAAGCCTCCAGGCGTATCACATGTCATGCTCGGTGTGATCTTCCCTTTTCCGCGCCGCGAGGCATGCGTATGCGGTGTGCTCAAAGGCGACCGAAAGGTGTATCAAAGGATGATCGATCGCGGTTGGCGCAGATCGGGTCTGTTCTGCTACAAACCCGATCTCAAACGATCGTGCTGCCCGCAGTACACCATCAAGTACGCTGCTGCTGCTGCTGGGCGGTGATGCGCGTCTATTCTCTGATCTCCTCCGCTGTTCAGGCTAGACGCGACCGAGTTCAAGGCGTCGAAGAGTCAGCGCAAGCTCATTAATCGGTGAGTCGAGCCCCCGTGGTCGTTCGTATGGCCCGCACACGCGCCGAATGCTGATCGCTCCGCACTGGGCCTGAAAGTTGGAACCGCTTCGTGTTTGGCGATAGTGGGGCTGGTGAAGACACGGCGTAGGTCAGGAAGCTGCACCGCGTGACCGTGATATGCCTATCGGAAAGCATTTCCAGGCCGCGCAAGGGCAAGGGCTCGTCGAACGAGCCCCAATTCGTCCTGGAGGACGCGATCCACGCGTCGGAGAATGCCTTGAATGATCCTGCACACGTCTTCGAGGTAAATGCCTGGGAACATGGTTGGGCTGTCTCTCACGGAGACCATGTGGGTGTTTACAGGTCACCCTGGAGCCTTCTAGCTACTCGGACGAGAAATTCGCCTTGTTTCAGAGTTACGAGAAACACATACACAAGAACCCCGGGAAGATCAGCGGTGATTTCAAGCGATTTCTTGTAGATACCCCCCTGCAGGTGAGTATGTCCTTTTCCGTGGTCGGACAACCTTGTCTGAGACAGTCCCTCAGAAGGAACCTATACCCTATCCTTCGACGCCACCAGCTCATCTTCCCTCCCACTATGGCTCATATCATCAGCTTTATCGTCTCGACGGTAGACTTGTGGCTGTGGGCGTGATAGACATCTTGCCCGGCTGCGTCTCAAGCGTATACTTCATGTGGGAGAAGGAATACGAGAAACTTTCTCTCGGAAAAGTCAGTCGTGGAACCCGCGAGATTAGGACGTCCGTCTGACCCTTCGACTATCCCAGTTGAGCGCCCTGCGAGAAATTTCGCTGGCCAAGGAATTTCACGATGCTGGTGTCCCACAATTGAAACATCTGTATATGGGTCAGAACATCGTCCCAAGAAACTTATATCGCGGGCACTAATGGCTCCATGATGCAGGGTATTACATCTACACCTGCCAGAAGATGAAGTACAAGGGGGAATATTCGCCCTCTTTCTTAGCCGACCCGGTATGTGCTATTTAGCACTTCCGATTCTCAGACTTATTCACCCACTACGTAGGAGGATTTTACATGGCACCCTCTGCCTGCTTGCCAGAAGGAACTAGACCGATTTAGGTATGCTTGCTTTGCACATCCTGAACATTCGTTGGAGGGGCCTCCACCATCACTCGGAACCGGTGCGTATTCATATCCTCGATGATCGTTCACTTATGGCAAATTGCGTTGAAGAACCTCCCCCAAAAATACCGGAGAAAAATTTGAGCCATGTACGCTACTTCGCCGGTACGCGAGAAGACCCGTCAAGGTCCGTTCCAGCGACGGTGTGTTCTTTCTTTTGTGCGACTGCCCTCGAGCTCGCTGAACGATCTGCGGCGGCAGAAGTCGAAATATTGGAAGAACCAGATGTCGCGCGAGAGTATCTTGTACGTTGTAGAACACCTAGGAGTAGATTTGTCACAGGATATGTTGTTCTTGCCCTGATAGTAGATTTCCCATTCGAGTTATTTGCCAGGCCAACCGGGTTGCCGAGTCTCCTCTCGGTTCCGACGTGCCGAGTCGGCGTTGTTTCGAACTTCTGTGCAATTCGATGCGTGCTGCAGGCCATTCCTTTCGCAATGCCGGCCGCTTCTCCCACAGTGGTGGCCCAAAGTCCTCATGGACCTGGAAAAACCGCTTCTCTACGAACAGCAACCCCGCCTTGCGATGGGTCTGGTCGACGCTCTTCTGGCTCCCTACCTTCACCGTCTTCACGCAAGTGGGCTGCACGATCCGCGCCGTGACTGGCGATAGCATGCAGGTCGGCGGGAACAACAATACCGTCATCCGTTGCTTACAAGGGCGTTGTTTTTGCCAGCTAGCCGACATTGAATCCTGACCCATCACGCCCTCGAGACGTCGCCCTCTTCAATCGCTGGTCCATCGTGATGAAACGGCGGTACGAGCGCGGGGATGTCGTCGCGTTCAGGTCGGTGCAGCATTCGCGACTGTTAGGAGATAGAACTCACAACAAACCTTTCTAGGTCGCCCCAGGAGCACGGCAAGCTATTGGTCAAGCGGCTCGTCGCTCTTCCGGGAGACAAGGTGAGCAAGACAGCCTCATCCGGCGGACCCCCTCCTTTCTCTCTGACACCTCGTTTTGGTTGTGCGTCCGACTAAGGTGAAAACGCTGCCACCGTACCCGGACGTGGAGGTCGTCGTCCCCGAGGGCCATGGATGGCTAGAGGGCGATGCGTCATTCAACTCTGAGGACAGCAATCACTTCGGACCAGTATGCTTGGTTTAGCCCTTACTAGTGTCCAATCCGCTCACTCACTTGACCAGGTTCCTTTGGCTCTGATCGATTCCAAATTGTCGTACGTTGTTTGGCCCCCAAAGCGACTCGGTGCCATCACTTCCCATACGACCGGTACCCAGTCCGAAAGAGTTGTCGCCTTACCGCGTTCTTAAAGTTTTTAATATCATTTTATGAGACGAACTTTCCTCAACACCACAGGGAGCTTTCGCTTTTAGAGTGCCACTGTTTAGTGTGTAATGGTCATCGATGCATACAACTTTTTTTTACAACCGGACGTGATATCTGCCGTGCGACGGAATGCTGTGACTCCTGCAGTCCACTAGTGATCAATCCAGCTCCAGGTCATCAACATGTCCCCCTGGAACGGGCGACTGCGCTTGAGCCACGCCCTCTTGAGAACGTATCTTTCGTTCCCGTTCCGTCCGCAACGCCTGGACTCTGCGATCCTCCATGAATGCCTCCTTTGCCTAGAAACACGACAGAACCCTTAGCGACGGCGATGCTTTTGTTGGGAGCGAGGAGAAAGGTGACAAACCCTCTTTATCCGGAGCTCCTCTTCCGCCTTGGCCATCCTCACCTTGAGTCCCTCGTCCTCCTCCTTCCCCACCGTTTGCAGCGCTTCGCGCAGGATGGCCGCACCGATCCGCAGATCCGGTAGGTGCTTGCCGTTGAACGTGTAGTAAGGTTGGAACTGCTCGACCTACACGAGTGTACGGGTTCGTGTGAGTCTCGGAGTTCAATTTGCGGGATGGGGGGAGGAAAAAGGCTAGACCTCAGGGCGGAATCCCATCTGCGGTGGAACAGCGTGTGAGGCAGGACCAAGACTCGGGAAACAGCATAATTCCGACGGACCGCGACTGCGTATTCGAGTGTGCCCTTGGGGTCCACGATGTCCCGCTTAATTATCGTATTCGTTGGCTTGAACTGACGAAACTTGGGGTTGTCGGGCTCGCGGAGCAAGTTCTCCGCGATTGTCGACAGGGTCTATTACGAAAGGGGACTCAGTGAATAGAGACATCCTCTGAGCTCGCTCGCTCGCTTGCTAGATTTACGTGTAGTGATCTCAAAGCAACCTCCTTAGAATTTGGCCGTATGATGCCTGGATCCACGAGGCGGCGAAATTCGATGCGTTTTGCGTGGTTTGCGTCGAAAGGTTGCGGATCGTGCACCGCGTCTAGAAGAGGCGAAGCACCCCTATTCAGCCGTCGCTCAAGAGCAGTCAATCGCTCCTGACGAGCAGAACCGGACGACGCGTCGCGCTGCGGGGAAAGACGTGAAGATGTTTCTTGCTCGTCTAATTGTGACATTGGGTGTGGATGAGTGGATGAGGAGATCGCGACACAGATTATGGATGCGATCACGTGGACGATCCTGTCAACGATATTACAATTGCGATTACAATAATTACGAAGAATCCTCGTCGTCGTCACTTCCAGCTGCCCGTATCGCTTCTCGGTCTGCGAAAATCCGCCTCACGTCTGGTCGATTGCGTAGTGCACCGGGATGGTACGCCTGTCTCTGTGATCCATCCTCGGCGGACGAGCCATCGCTACTCCCGGAAGTCTCACGCTCCCGGCCGGCAGGTTCTTCACGCGCAAACAATCGGCCCTGACGACGTATGGGAGATGCGAGTCCGGGGAACGACCGCGTTCGTAGGCGCGATAAGAAAGACGCATTGTCAGGAGGTCGGACATCTGCAGGTTGTGTCGGGGCGGCCCATCCCTCGGGAGCATCCAGCGTCCGGGTGTCGAAGTCGTCGTCATCACTCTCGGCTTGGGTATCCACCGCGCGACTCATATTACTTTGGAGCCCTGCAGAGGCTGGCCGCAATGGCTCGTTGGACACACGGAAGGAGGGACCTGGCTGTGTGGTCTTGGTTGCTTGGCGTCCAAGGTAGATTTGACGCTCCAAACGCATACGATTCTTTATCATGTGTAACTGGGGAGAAAATCAGCAACGTATCCTGCCGGTACCAGCAAGCTACATACCTTGGGCCATGTCACAAATTGACCAACGCGCAGTAAGCGTGCCATCTCTGATGGATCAGGATCCGTCAAGATCCGTAGCCAATCCTATTTCAATTAACATGTGAGCTGCGTACAACTGGTAAGGGAAGGGGAGAACCATAAAGCGAGTTCTTGGCCAAATTCTGTATGAAAGCGAGATAAATACCGGGTGACTGCAGCAGCAGTATAAATAGCTTACGTGACTGCCCCGTCGAACCGCTGGAGGAAAACGCTAGACCAATCGGACCCAAGGAGTTCGGGAAGGAGATCTAAATCACGAATAACCTAATTTATACCAGATTTGTTAGGGCTAACCAAGTAGTAGTGACTCGGGAAGACGAGCCTTGAAGTTTTTTGTAAGCTCCAATTTGAGCCACTGCTCAGCAGCTGACAGTAAAAAATTTCCCCTCCAGCCTGTTCGTAACAAATTTTGGTATGATGGCATTCATGTCAAAATTCGGCCTACCTTTGTTCTTCCTGTGGGCCACAGGTTTGCCTGCTGACCCTCGTGGGGCAAAGAAGAACAGGTGTACATGAGGGTTTGCTTGCGCAACAACAGGATGTGTGACTAGGGAGGGGATTAATGCCCGATTCGTCACATACACGGATCACCTACCATTAAAAAGAAGGTGAAGAGACTGAAGGGGTATGTCTACCCTGTAAAAGCACTGAGTAAGGGAACTGCGTCACAATCGCATTGAAGGTTTACTTACCGCAGAGATCCATCTTTGAACTTGCTCCCCCAATTCCAAGGTACCAACCGACCAGTCTTAAGCTTCTGCATTAGTACCACCGGATTCATAATACCCGGAACAGCAGCTGTCGCCTAGCATAGCGGACCAGATAACGGTATCAGGGGCAGTGATATAGTTCAATACTTTAGTAGGTCTGCAACCTTTCGTAAGAACACGATAAAAAGCCTTGGGGACGCAGCCTTACGAATGTCGGTCAGAAGGGACCACAGAAATATTGAGCACACGACCAGTCTTATTGTAGGCTTCTCGGAACGTCATCGATCCAAAGGTGAACCAGCATGCCTGTGAAGGTCATTGTTAACTTGGAGAGGGCGGATCAACGAATTGTACCTTCCGGGCCCAGTCAACGGAGTCAAACCGAGCACCAGTTTTCCAAAATCTAGTAGCCCAGACGTTAATTGGTTCCTCACAGGCGTTGATCTTATTGGCAAGTTCTGGGACCAATATTTCTCTGAGTTCGTCATCTGTATGCGTGCAGGTCAATGCAGCGACCAAGGCGCCCGCCGATGTCCCAGTTATAATCCGGGGAAGAAGGTTCGCATCAAGGAAGGCTTTGACGACACCGAAGTGGTCTGCAGGCTTTATCGTGAGTTGATTCCCTCGTCTGCACGCATTGACTGCCTACAATATGCAAAGGTGGCCCCGCCCGAAAGACAAAGAGCGGTAAGACCTAGATTGGTGTTGGCATTTCTGAAGAACTGTTTTTTCTCATCGTTCCTTAGAAGCGGGGTTTCACGAATATACTTGAGCGCGCTTTCCAGTTCGTCGATGTATGCTGAGTCTTAATTAGTTGAATGAATCGGAACGCGGCTCGGTGTCTCACATTCTATTAAGTCTTTCGTCCCATAATAGGTCTGCAACGAGTTGTCTTCAAGCGCGCCAACGATTTACGATGTGCCTACCTCGCTGTACAATCTGCGGACGCGATTAGTGGCGATCGGTATGTGTATCTGTGAGTACAAACCTAGGTGACTCAACACCAGCGAAACTATCGCGAATACAAGTCTCCAAGATTTCTAAGACCCCGCGAACGTCGTTGTTCGTCCGAAGTGTTCGCAAGGATTTCTTGACCTGCAAGGAACACCCTAGGTTGTCACTTACGGAAGTAGGGATGGCAGCGGAACATCATCAGACCTTCCGGACCAGGCGCCAATCATAGTATGGGTCCTCGTCAGACCGTTTCCATTCATCGAAATCTAGAAAATCGTCGAGTACTTCGGCTGCCGTCCACCCATTCCTAAACCGGGGTTAATGATCAGGGTCCCGCACAAGAAGGTTAGGTCCATACTTCGTAGGTCCTGGATGCCCGTAACTGCTTCCTCAACTGGCCTTTGCGGCCACGCCCTATGAAGAAAAATCATCAATGTCAGAACGTTGTCCAAGTTGGATCTGACCGACATGCCGAAAGCCACTCCTTCGCATTAACCACCTGGCGGATTGCCACATAGAAGCCGAATTCACATGCAATAAATAAGCCAATCAATAACTGCGTTTACAGTAGTCAGGTCCTCGATGACGTGGGGAGGAATAAATGATATACTGACCAACAGCGGCCACCGCAAGAGGATATACAGCCACTCTTGTTTCTTATGAGGCGGTCCTGTCCTTTTCTTCCGTCTGGACGCGGTATTAGGAACACAGCCGGTGGAAAAACGACGGACGCGCACCTGTTCACCTTGATGTTAACTGGGGCAAAATCCGACAACGCAGACACCTTGCGTATTCGCGTAGTCCCAATCGATTGGGGTATCGTTGGGCTGTTTGGCTGTGAAGGGCCGGAGGTTGCATAGTCTACAATTGATTCAGCCGTGAGGGCCTCTTCAAAGGCCTTCATATGACTATCACCAGCGTCAACCGAGAAGCCCAAAAGACTACGAATACCTCAAGAGACATACTCCTCATCTACATATGCGAACGGATCAAGGAGTCTGTTGGTTGTGGAAGGAAAGGGACGACGCCTTCGCGAGTCGAGATGAGACATGGTAGAACGGAACCAAGTTACAATATTATAAAAAAGAGAGAACGGAAAACGAGTGATGTGTCCTTGCGGAGTGCACGCAAAGGGTACATAACATTGCAACCTATCAGCCAATTTCACGTGACACTACTGAGAACGTTTAAGCCACTGATTTAAGTTCGTTTGTCCCTTCGCAGACACCATCTGCCTTATGCCCTCCTTCTCTACCATGCATTTATACCGCACAAACTGTTTCATTGTACCGGCTGGAATTGGGGTGACGGCAACAAAGACCTTAGTGGCGACGAGTTGCTCAAAGGCCTGGGAAATGTATGTCTTGCGTGTCAAGATGTCAGATCGTGAGAAAAGTACTTGTCGCGCACCGTCATCAGAACCTCCTTGCTGCAGCGCACCATGCCAATACTACTACCCCCAATTTGGACTGGCGCTGATTGTGACGTTCGGACCTGTTTCTGGAAGGAGTCGTGTAACATCTCGAATGTGATTGACTCGTGCCCGGCAGTGTCAGCGTGGACAGATGCGATGAGAAGACACGCAGCGGGGTAGGATATATCTGAGAATGTGTCACATGTCGTCAGGATCGGCCGGTAAATGAAACGTACCGGAAAGAAATGGGAAAGGCGCTGGAAACCTTTGAGATGCTATCGCGTCCGATAGCCGAGATGCATTTGGCAAAGGAGACGTCGGGGATAGATTTAATACGAGGTCCATCTGAAAACAGGTAGATGTCAGATAGGGCCTGTAGGCCGAAGACGAAGACGACGCGCCAGAATTCTGTTGAGGATCCGAACATCCTTCGTCAAGTCATACGTATCCGAGAGGGCCGCCTGGACAGAGCGGTCGTCAAGAAATTTTTCCACAGCGGCTGCCCACCAGACCTCCCATTCTTCGTTCGATGGACTAGGTTTGGCAGTCAGGGCGTTCCTCGCAATCATCATCCAGTCATCCAACGTGCCTGGACCAGCCGTACGCAGCATACGCCCAGAGAAACGACTCTTTACACGCTTCTCAAGTAAGTTGATGGTGTCCACCCGCGTCGTCACTCCGATGACCGCAATGCCCTTGCTGCCCTTGCCAGCGCGGCAACTCTGGGCAGTATCCAGGAGACAGTAGAGCAATGCCTGGCGACCATGAATAGCGAAGAGATCGAATGCCTCTAGTATGAGTACAGTTGGTCGAGCAAGCGTCGGAAGAGCAGAGATCAAAGTCGGTAGGTAGGCGGGAGGCGGAAGAGGCACGGCATGGTCAGAAGCATCAGTAGCACGCGGAGACTCGTCGTCCATGTCTGTCACTTCGATATCAAACGAACGTCCGGTCTGGGTGGAAAGTTGCCTTGCTATCTCACGCAGAGCCAGTCGGTCATTATGCTGAACGTGCCCAGATAGCCGGATGATGATTGGCTGGGAAGGAAGAGAAACGAGCGCCTCGTCCAAAAGCTGAACAGATGAAGCTGTCATTATGCAATGTCGGTTCCAGAAGCGTAGATACTGACACGAGACTTCCCGCTTCCACGGGGACCGATAAGTAGACAGCTATTTCCTTCACCCCGCTCCAACGTCCCAGTAAAAAGTGCCTTTAGCTGCTCCAGTACGATAGCATTTGCAGAAGGTGCCCCGTTTTCGTCTTCCTGATCGAAGACAGCAGTTTTCGGATCGTTTAATGCATGAAAGATAGAGCGTTTCTGCGCATGCAGGCACCAAGGGGAGTACCCGTATCCTGGAGAATTGTGGATAGTGCTTGATCGTGTACCGCGGGGAGCAGACTGTCCTAATAGTTTAGAAGGACTCATTCGATTGGCGATGGTTTTTTTAAGGGACGTCGGGGATCGAGACGACGACGGAGGGGCCCTTTGAGCCACCTTTGGCCGGGTAGGGGTTGGTGAAGAAGGATCGGCCCTTGTCTTTGCTGGTGGACGTTTCGAAGGATGACGTGCTGGTGATAGTATCTCAACGTAAACGCGAGGTAACTGAGAGGGCTTCAACGAGGCCGTCTCTTGTCTCTTTTTCTTCCTATTAGGTGATAGTAGTAGCTCATCGTCAGACTGAGCGTCTTCCTGATCACTAGGAAAGTCTGCATGGGGAGTTTCAGAATGAACGACAAGAGGCGCCTTAGCCTGGGAGCGAGTCAGAAGTTTTTCTCTTCCTTTTCTCGTCGGGCTTGGTGAGGGAACAGACCTAGTGGAGCGGTCGGGAGCGCGGCGCAGGACGCTAGAGGTAGGTGGTTGTGAGGCATTCGGATCCTTTAGCTGGGATTCCTGGGATGGAGACGAAAGATTAGCAGCATTTGAGCGCGTGCGTCGTCTAGTTGCATCGGGCTCATCGAGCGTTTGACTGGTGGTTGCTTTACGCTTAGCGGGCATGTCTAACTTATTGGCGTGGGCGTGTCACGTGTTGACGGTCAAAGATCTTCTACGAACGCGTGCGGTCACGCGGTCACGTGTTACATGTTACATAGTGTAATCGACGCCCATCATTCGCGGCTTCACTGCCTCTTTACTCCCGCCCTCGGCGGTGTCACTAATTCGAATGGGGATCACAGGGTTGTTGTCTTATCAAAGAGCCAACGGCGATATGCTGATGGTACCCCAGGCTTGCACGATGGACGAACGCGCCAACAAATGGTTTGAAACTTATTGATGACAACATACGACAAAACCACAATGTCCGCGCCTTTTTAGAATGCCTAAACGACCACTGAACCTGCAGTCTTGTCCTCAGGGTCAGCTTCGAGGCAGATGGCAATTATCCGCTCGATCGTACCGCTCGACTTTGGGGTCCATCGGCGGTGCTGGTGCTGGACCAGCCTTGGAGCGTTCGATGTGCTTGCTCACAATGAACGAAAACGTGTTTGTCTCACTGGAGGACCCTTGCGCACCAACTCGGGCCGACCTAGCTTATCATGCGAGCCAGTCTCAAACTGCGATTGCCGATCCGACCCACTACCGCAACACGTTTCTGACCTTGAGTCCGCCCGGTGCCCTGGAGCAACTCCTTTCCCTTCTCCGTGCTCGCTGGATATCCACGAAGCAGGCAGCGGGGAATGCGGCGCAATATAAGCAGACGGCTGCACAGCTGACTGTTGAAGGAAACGTGTACTCAATAGGGACCGATTGGATAGTCCGTGCGGGCAACGTCATATTAGCAGGTGGTGCGGTCAAGGGCATGTTACTCGAGGTAATAAAACGGCAGTCAGAATATGCGTATATGCATTACTCATGCGCGGTGTGTAGGCGGAGTATCTTCCAGTCCCGACGATGAGTTCTCAAGAGGGTGGTGGGTCCTCAGGGCTTCTTTCGAGTCTTCTGGTGTCCGTGCTCCCCAACCTGCCGGATGCAAAAACGGAGGCTGTGACAATTAGCGACGACCAATGGGAGGACGTGTTGTGGGACCGGGAGACCGATGATCTGAATAAATCAGCGGCGGTGAAGCAAAAGTTAGGATCAGGAGATGAGCTGTTCGTCACTCCTGAGGACGATGTTCCGAGACATTCGAAGGGCGATTGGGCTGGTGTTGATAGGGATCGTAGATCTGCCTACCTGATAATTGGTGCTTTACGGTCGGACGGACTAATATAATCGCTGTCCCCTCAGTCATAGAGTCATAGCCTCGGCTGCTCAAATTGCAAACTCGGACGGCAAGGCACGTTTTTCTCTGGGTAGTTGACCCCTGCCCCAGGCACAAATCCCTCCTCTCCTAGGCTTTTCCCTCCATGGCCCCCAGCGCAGACACTACTCCCAGTCCTACAGATTTCGTTCCCCCTCCTTCCTACCAGCTGTCCCAGGAACAGTTCGATCGGAAGACGTCCGATGCCATTCAGCTTTCTTCTTCTATACCTCAGCCGATCATTGACGGAGATGGTTGGCCGATATATGATGCAGCAGCGTTCGAAGCAGTTGCGAAGAGTTATGAACAGTTTCCACCTGGTTCGTCTTCCGCGGGCCTCGGTGCCGACATGCCCAGGCACGAGAGGCAGAATTCATTTACGAGTCTCCCACCTTCAACCGGCCCCATGAAGGTACGATCCTCTTACTTGCCTTTCTCCAGTTCTATCGCCCAGAAACTCACCCGTCATTACAGAATAGATCCTCCGAACGGCGCAGACGGAATCGCCATCCAGACCCCGATTTTCTCTCAGAGGATCGCCTGGCGACGCCGCCCCCACCTTTCACTGCAACTGGCCCCTCTCTGGATGGCCCACCGTTTGAAGATGTTGTGACTCTATCCTACCCTGGACCAGGCCCGCAAGCAGTTCCAACCCAACCCCAACCGCCGTCACTCTCGCGGGTGACTCAGCCGATTGCGCCTCTACGATTACCGTCCCCGGGACCGGGACCATCCCCCCGTTTTTCCGATCCCCAAACCCAAAACCAAGCCCCCTCCAACCCTTACCATTCACAAAGACTGGCACCGGCGCCGCCAAATATCCCATCCAGACTCATTCCCTCTTCAACGATAACGCGTGTTGAATTTGACCCCCAAATGGCGTATGCGCCAAACGGTCGCAACGGCAATAATTCAGCCGTCCAGGGAGGGGCTTCTGCGTTCTACAAGCAAGTTAACCCAAGTCGTCACTTGCTACATGTTCTAAATACTTGTGTATAGTCATGCGGTCGCATCGCAGCTCTCAACGAGCCCTACCATGACCAACTCACCACAGGCGGGATATCCTGATAGGTATGTCAGACATCCTGCTACGTTTAAAGCTTGTCTCTGAGTGCGTGCTGCCTTTTTTAGGGTGTCGTCACCGTATTCTACAGGGTATTCGGGGGATACATATCGAAGACATCAGGTGACGTCGCTAGTATCACATTCGACGCCAACAACCGAGCCGCGGTTTGCCACTATTTCACACGGCCTCCGGCTCAGTGCTGCTGCATCACTACAACCTGCCCCGCCTATGGTTCCCTCATCATCGCTCCCATCTGGCTCTGGGTATCCGCGGCGACCGAGTGGACCCGTCCGAGGGCCACTGCCACCTGTACCCCATGGGCGTTGGGGGGGAAGTGAAGCACCACTCGTGCAAGATGTTTATGGAGGGAACGGTTAAATATGATTCTTGGCTTTGATGATCGAATGTGTTCTGTATATTGCCTGTATCAATCAATTTACTACTGAGTTTACTAATCAACTCGCACTTTGCCGGACCGGCGATATCCCTCATCGTCCTGGTAGCTGGTAGAATAACAACAGTAACCCTGGTCTTCCTCTCCCTTCATGGCTGCCACCGCATCACGCACCCTCTCTCGTTCGTCGTCCAAGCAAGACATTAAATCTTCCAGACCTTCTTCAGCCCAATCCTCGAAGCCAGCAGACTACGTCTACTTTGACAGAACAACCGCAGCGTTTTCCGATGACGCGGTACCTCGCGCTAAAGCAGCCCAGCTCAAACTCGAACACTATTATAAGGTAGCAGTAGATGCAGCTATCGAGCGAAATACACGGTCCGTCTCCTCTCCCCTCGACATTCATACTGGACCGTTTATTGTTCCTTTCCAGACGCGTCGAGCTCGAGAGACGGTTGCAAACTGACACTATGCTGTCTGATGAGCGGAAGCAACGGCAGCTCATGCAGCATGGCAAGAAAGAGTCCACCTTTCTCAGGCTTCGTCGCACGAAACTGGGGCTTGACGATTTCCGGACGGTCAAGGTGATTGGCAAGGGTGCGTTTGGAGAGGTGGGTTACATATCAGATCGTTCGCTGTCTCGCAGTCTTAAATCACATCACCAGGTCCGACTAGTCCAAAAGACTGACACCGGTAAAATCTACGCGATGAAAACGCTGAAGAAGGAGGAGATGTTAAAAAAGGACCAGGTACGTGCGCTCGTTTCCACAAAGTCGGACACCTCCCGATCAACCCCCGGTTAGCTCGCACACGTACGCGCTGAGCGCGACGTTCTAGCTGAATCCAATTCACATTGGGTGGTGCAACTCTTTTACTCATTCCAGGACCCATCATACTTGTACTTGATCATGGAATTTCTACCCGGAGGCGACCTGATGACCATGCTCATTAAGTATGACACGTTTTCTGAAGATGTCACTCGCTTCTACATGGCGGAGTGTGTGCTTGCGATCGAGGCCGTCCACAGCCTTGGATTCATTCATAGGCAAGCAGACAAGCGCGTTCCTGTCTCTCCCCTTCACGGCGTTGACGCATGTTCCATACCATAATCAGGGACATAAAGCCGGACAACATCCTGATCGACAAAGATGGTCACATCAAACTGTCAGACTTTGGCCTGTCAACCGGTTTCCACAAAAATCACGACTCGAGCTATTACCAACGACTCCTAGATCAGGCCAACGGCGCAGTGTCTCCTACGTCTGCGGCACAGGCCGCGCGGAATAGTGTTATGGTGAACGCGATCAATTTGACCATGACAAGCAAAGATCAAATTGCAACGTGGAAGGCGAACCGTCGGAAATTGGTGCGTGTACATACTCGTGTTCATACCCTTCACAAGGTCTCACTTAGCCCCCGATGATAGGCTTACTCGACGGTCGGAACGCCAGACTACATTGCCCCTGAGATCTTCCTGCAGCAAGGCTATGGAAACGAGTGCGACTGGTGGTCGCTCGGTGCCATCATGTTCGAGTGCCTCGTTGGCTACCCACCCTTTTGCTCAGAGACCACCCACGAAACCTACCAGAAGATCATCCACTGGCAGTACCACCTCGTGATTCCCGACGACGTCCATTTGAGTCGCGAGGCCGAAGACATGATTCGCCGGTGAGCAACCCAAACCGACCGCGCCAAAAATCCCCCCCAGTTCTGAACACCTCCCCTCCCCCACCCGCGCATCATACAGGCTCATAACCAGCACGGATCGGCGACTGAACGTCGAGCAGATCAAGAACCATCCATTTTTCTACGGCGTAGATTGGAGCGCGATACGGCAGATCGATGCCCCATTCGTGCCACGGCTACGGTCCATCACCGACACGTCCTATTTCCCTGTGGAGGACCTCGACCAGGCTGGTACCGATGACACAGCCGGCGCCGACGCCAACGACTCGAGCAAGGACCTTGCGTTCCTCGGGTGCGCCTTGTCTCTCCTCTTCTACTCTTCGTATTGACTCATATCGTCCGGTCAGATATACCTTCAAGCGCTTCACCATCTCCAATGGGGCGTAGCTTATTCATCATTGACTTGGCCGTTCTGCAGCTGGTCTGTGGGGACAGTGGCCGGAGAGTACTGATTGTCGCTAGCCATACATACTTTTTAGACAGCACCATTATACCCGATCCCTCGTTGCTTGCAGGATTTACAGTTGAAGAGAATTAAATCAAAGGGTGAAATAGGTCGTACACTGTCAGCGTCTTCTACGAGTACATTTGTGGATGTGTGAACATTAGATCAAACTTCGCAACTCGTCGAGCGCCGGAATCACATCACCAGTCCATTAACTTCCCGTCCGTGGAAATAGCGATGGCCGCATCTGCAGAGCGTCAGAAGTCTAAAGATGTATTTGCACTGCCACTGTCTCCGGCAAACGCACCATTTCAACAAATATGGGAAGTAGCTCAGGTATCCTCTTGAGTTCCGGAGGTTTCAATCCCTCAGAGGCGGCCTGTTTCTTCTTAGGCCGTGTAGGCGTCGGTGGTAAATTTTGGGCAATCGGGTACCGTTTCTGCACAGGGACTTCATGGGGAGGGGGGGGCGGTGCCCGGCGGGACGAGGATGCACGAGACGACGAAGACGGGGAGGATGGCTGAGGCGGTAGTGGCTTTGACCGTCCAGTAAGCGGAGCAGCGGATCGCGACTGCGAGACGGACGGTGGTAAGGGCGGGAGGGGAGGGGAGGGGCTTCTGCACTGTTCGACAAAGTCGGACGCACAGTGCCGAAAGTCATTGACCGGGATTTGCGCAGCGACTGAGATAGCTTGCGAAGCCGAGATCCCGAGGGACCAGGAGATGCCACCGACGGCGTGCGTGAGGGTGCCGCTGGCGACTCGGTTTGGGGCGGGAGTGTCGGTTCTGATGGGGGTGACGAGGGAAACGGTTGCTGGTCTGGATAATGCGAAGGGTCCTGCATGGACGGTGCTGATGGAGACACGCGCAGTCGAGCGATAGGCGATGGACTTCTGCCGCTTTCCTCGGACGCAGTTTCACCGTCAGATTCATACTCGTCGCTTGACTCGTCGCTACCATCCGATTCCTCTTCTTCAGCTGCCATGTCTTGCGCGTCCTCCCTCACGAGGTCACCAAAGCTGGCATCGTGCATAAATCCGTTCACGACTTCCTGCGTGGCCGGGTCTTCCCCAGTTGCGTCTCCAGCCCTCCCAAATCGACGGCGGACCCTGCTCTCGTATTGGACCTTCAGCTTGTAATGGTAGAGCGCCACTTCATCTATTTCCTTCATGATGGCCCTGTGTTCTTCCCCAGTATGTGGAAGGATAAACTCGAGGCTGATGGGTTCACCAAGACCATTACGGACAACATCGAGAAAACGCTCGGTCCAGCGCATAAGCCCGGAGAATAAACCTTCACCTTTAGATTGAACCTTGTGAACGAAATAATAGAAGGACTGTTCGTGCCGCTGAATTAGGTCAATGAATATTTGAACTATTTGCCGAGGATCTTCCTGGCTAACTGAACGGGTTTCGTCAACAGAACCGACATATTGCAACTCCGAGACCACATACGCTCTTCACTGGTTTCTACGGTTCGAATGAGGTCATTGATAAAATTCTGCAGGTCGCCTATAGACTCCGCAATACTTGCAGCCCTGTAAACTTGCGCAAGAGGTGAGTAAAATATTGTTATGATATCTTTCATAAGGTCCGCGGTGGTGCCCTATGTTCAAGAAAGCTTGTCGTGAGTTGACGGATACATAAACCGTCCCAGCCTACCTCGAAAATTAGAGCTATGAGTTGTTTCTTGTCTCGCAGTCGGGAATACAGTTTAGTTAAAACAGCCAAGTCCTCAAAAAGCCACGCGTCTTCATTCTGTGGGCCATCATCATCATCCGAGTCCGCCAGTGATTCGCGATATTTCAAGTATTCTCGATGTTCTCTGTGTGACCGAACGACCCGTTGCACTTGCGCACGTGAGAGTGCTGGCTCCTCCCCCGAACGAAGGACCGCAGCGAGTACATGTATATTCTCCTCAGCTTGGATAATGATTTAGTGCCAATGTGTCGGTAACTAGGAACCACCTACCTGCGTCGCTTTTGTATATGGCCTGGATTTCTCTGGGCGCATACACAAACTGGCGGACCTTCTCGCAGATGACAGGGTCATCGACCTTATCCTTTACAGCCTCGATGTCCTCTTCGAGAGATTTTACTTCTTCATTAAGTGAACTCGTGAACATACTGCGCACTATTAACGATTTAGCTAAAGAGAAGGCTATTCCACGTACCGTTGGAGTAAACTTCGGCCACCGAACGGTTGCGCCAAGAAAAGGTCGAGAATGCCTACAGCGGAACTCCGTTCGCCACTACTGTGATAAGAAAACCAAAAGGACGCACTTCGTATCATAGCAACTGGGTTGCTGATTTTCAGCGCAGCTTTAAGCATGAAGTACGGCATGAACCCATGTATGCGCTTCAATCCAGCGAATGATTCAGACGCATCGTCCGAAGCGATGAAGTGGTGGAAAACAGTCGACGCCAATCTTCGAACAAACATAAGTAGGAAGCCGCTGTATCAGAGCTGAGCCACCAACGATATTCGCCCCCACTCAATGACGGCCTGGAACTCTGGCGGAAGGTTGCGCACGTTATCGGTTGTCCTTATTACTTCAAACATACGAGTCAGACCATCTACAGAATTATTAGTCTTGTTCGTGAATGTATCCAGGAGGGGAGAGGGGTATTTGACCTTTACCAAGGAGATCACCCTTGACACCTTTGACCAGACCACGTAGCGAATCAACTCGAGCAGAAATTTCCCTGGCGAACTGTTTGCGACCCTCGTCGCGTGTTTTGTCAGCCTCCTCGCGACAGCCGGGCATCTTCCAGTTCCTCGTCGCTCAACGTGGTGGGATCCGAAAGTAAAAATGACATTATGACGGG
Source organism: Lactarius hatsudake (assembly GCA_024734325.1). Lineage (NCBI taxonomy): Eukaryota > Fungi > Basidiomycota > Agaricomycetes > Russulales > Russulaceae > Lactarius > Lactarius hatsudake. The sequence continues at coordinate 356,486 of JANSJP010000020.1, read as the reverse complement.
AGACGACGCAATAGTGATTGACGATATCAGCGTATGAAGGTAGGCTCTCAATGTTAGCCGATTCTTCTCTCGGGCCAATCGGAGAGAGGGGGTAGCAGTGGGTGTTGGAGAAGAAAGTGGGAGTGAATCATTGCTGCCAGATTCAGGGCGTTCCGAGAAAGCTGAAGTGTTGCTGACCGTGGGGCTGAGAGGCGCTCGCGAACTACCATAAGTACGATCCTTTTGCTGGGGGCGGCCGGATATCTTCATCAGGGTGTGCTTTGCGGAGCTGAGTTGGGCGATGAGCCGGAAATGGGAAATTGAGAACTGGGGAGCCCACCTCGTTGTATAACGTCCTGAAGTCGCCATAGCGGCGTGAGACGTACGCATCTTTGCAGTGCGAGCGTTGAGTGCGAATGATAAACTCCTATGACACATGCGATCAGAAAGGGGCGGGGCAAGTCGACAGTGGGAGCGAACCTCGTGAACCTTGCTCCTCACCCGCCCTCTGTCGACGACGGTTCTTACACAGACCACATTAACCTCGAAAACGTCCTTGTTCTTCATCAGCTTGTTACGACGCCTGCGGGCTATTGCCTCTAGCCTGTCTAAGTCTGACTGACTTAATCGCACAGTCTCCTCTTTCTCAATGGTCTTTATAGCATAATTAAGGAATAAAGCGAAACTGCGTTCAGCTTTGGCGACAAGTTTAGCTGTGCCGGCCGAATCCGCTGGTTCATCGTCGAGGGTAGAAGAAGAATAAAGTTCCCGCGAAAGTAGCGATGAAACGAATGGCTGGACTTTGTCCGGAAAGAAATTCTTAGGAGCGGAGACTAGGAAGGGAAATGTGAGGACGTATTGGCGAAAGAGATATCGCAAGAAGGGCAAGTCAACGACGGGGGAGCCCTTTGGTGGTGGAGAGAAGGGGGGGCCGAGATATGATAAAGTAGATATGTTCGGTCTGTCAGGGTTGGATGTGATGGCCTTGAATTTCTCGAGAAAATTGGAGTTGAATGAGGGACTTCTTGAGATAATGTGCTCTTATGGGGGTGAGACTCTCATTTTCATCGGAAGAGGGAGGGGGAGGGAGAGGGGAAGGAGGAGCGATGACGAGCTCCATGCGCGCGTACGGAGAGAGGGAAGCGCATACAATCAATCAGTGACATTGTTTATCATCGGAAGACCCGGACCGGATGGCCCTGAGATCAGAGATTGTAAGTCCGAGTCATGGTACATAAACTCGCTCGCCCCCAAATGTTCTGCCGTTCTCATCTAAAAGCTTCTTCAATCGAACCGCAACCTTTCGTACACACTCTTTACACTCATCCAGACCCCGCCAGTTACTGGCCACCATCCAGCATTCTGAGCACGCTTTCGATGCGGAATTCACCGTTTCCAGTTCCAGTTCTCCACGTGCGTGTAGTGCCGTGAGGATATCTACCAACCGATTAAGCCCCGCACTCCATGTGTTTATCCCCTCAATGGGGTTCGTTGTCGTGTCCGATACCAGGTACGAGGACGAAAGTCCTAGACAGTGCCGAAGCGCGCTTTGGTCGATTGTTGACGACCTTCTCGACATCGCGTTTAACGCATCAAGAATATATGTCTCGTAGTTTGTCGGCGGCCTTGGTTCTCCCTGTGGTGGCTAGTTTCTTATGACAAAAGCCATTTCGATTCTGGACATGACTCACCTCCATAATAATGACTGTTGAACGAAATGTCTGTTTGATACCAACCGCCCTGGTCTTGTTAATGTACTAGGGTGAGTACAAAGTGAGGACCCTATGAGGGTGTCTACTGCTGCCCGTGATTTTATGGTCAAGTTATAGTTGTATGAATATCGTGACGTCTGTGCCGCGTTTCGATTCAAGCCCTTCATCGGATCGCGTCGAAGCTCGGTGGTGGGTGGAAGCCAGAGCCCTGCTCCTGTATGAAGCTATATGAAGGGGCGTGGAGTACCTGGATGTGTGTAAGGAAAGTTTGGCGCGCCGCAGCAAGAACAAGTGAGCGCGCACGAATGTTGTGTCCGAGCGCCAAACGCGCGCTCTGGAAGTGTAAATAATAGCCAGCGTCATCAGATCAGTGCGATGTGCGCCCGTATCTTGGCCCGAGGGACCGGCTATTATGGGTATTGCCACATTCGAATTACGCCGAAAGAACGTCCCAGGCTCTTGTCAACGATGAAAGGGTGTTATACTGTCGTGCCTCTTCTTTTATGTAATATGCGATGGTTCGGTTCATTCTACACGAAGATCCTCACAAAGCTTTCTGGGGCTGCCCGACGACCCTTGAACATGCAATTGAACCTTCGTAGCTGGATGCATCCCCGCGTGTTCACAACGTTCACATGAACGTTCACAGGCGACCAATCGCGGCAGACGGCGATTTATCTTTCTCCTCGGAGTCATCCCCCTGACACGGGAGTCCGCGTTGTTTGCACACAGTAATCTGGAGCAATAAGCCAGTTGTCAACCCTTCTCCCTCATCCTCTTCCGATCGCCCGATATGTATGTGACTACACGATCTAATCATGGTCTTGGAGCAATGGAGCGATGCAAAGGTATAAAAAAAGCTAAAAGGCTAACATTCCCAGAAAGCGACGAGGAGAACAACTGCTCCCGTGTTAGTGACCTTGCCGTACAAACAAGGTAACGGGCATTGCGGCACCCTTGTTAACTTGCTTGTCAACGCAGTTTTAAGAACATTGCTCCGTTGTGCCTCCCGAGCTTTTCACTCAGACTTTTTTTCTTCATTTTATGGATCCCCGATGGTACGCCGACCATGTTGCCAAGCCCCATGCGTCCCTCATGTCATTGGCTGATACACGAGCAGATGGCGTGGCACGCGGGGCACAAGGGTTTCGGAGTCGGGGCCCAATCGCGCGGATGGAAGCGACTATGTTCATCAGGAAGTGTAACAGAATGTAGCAGATACCGACCCTCTCAGGCTGTGTATGGGTCGACTGCATCATGGTCGCTCCGTGAAAAATGGCCTGAACAAGGGGAACCTTCTAGGCTCCACAGTCCGACACCGTGTGAGTTAGAGTGGTCATGGAATGAGGGAAGCGAGTGCTGTCGGGGTTTGTTGTGAATATGGTGCGGAACATCATTCAAAGCACAACGGTGACACGGGGCGCGCCTTTCTAGAAGCGACCTTCCCTTTATGTTTTCAGGCTCACATCGATATTGCAGTTAATTACTGTAGGTCGGAGTGCATATTTGACCATTGTTCTGGTCTCTAGCTCCTCTCTTCTCCAAATCTGTCAAGCTAGGTTCTACGCCTCTTCTAGTATCAACCTACGTGGCTGGCTCCTATGTAGTGGCGTTCGCCTGTCTGGACTTTGCATTTTACGACCCCCTCTTGGCGGTTTGCAGCGGGGAGAGCGGCGTTCCCTTAAGGCAGCTCTAGACCCATCAACGGCCCATTTCATAACCTTGCTCACGTCCACGATCAGTTAATGCAACGGTATTTGTCGTTAATGAAAAATCCCCGAACGCATGCGCGTGTCACCGTGCCCTTTAGAGCGCGCGGTGTCCGTCGTCCTCATCTCCTTGAGGAGCTAGCACTGATCACCGCTGGGCCCGCAATAAGCTGCCTGTTGTCCCCAAGTTTCCGATTAGATCCTTATATTTTTCTCCGTATGCAGTGCCCGTTTCGGAACAGATGGTCACCACACGAAAAGTGGCTGTTATCGTGTTTGACTCCATATGTTGGATTCATCACCGGCTACCTTGGCGGGATGATCCGATTGACTCCGGTTGTACTCCCTGTGAGAAGCGGGCCACACGACAGTATTCCATGAACGAAGTTATTCACGAGGCTGGGATAGAGCCCAAACACGCATGCCGTTATGATAGGCTCGAAACGGCAAGCGATCTAGGTCACGAATTTAAGCTGGTGCCAGCCCGCTAAATAGTGTATGAGCGTCTTACATGACGCTCAGGCATACTGCCATGGGGGCGTCAGGATTGTAATATACGAAGTGAGAGGCTAGAGTATTGATCTGCTCTGTTTACCATCTCACGGGACCACGAAGTGCGAGGCAGCATCGTCTGAGTGATGCAATGTATGGAGGCACCAAGGACGATGGGAATTTTTGTAGCATCTACTGATACAATGGCAAGCCCGAGGGCTATAGAGTGCGAAAGCGATTAGCGTTGGGGCTAAAACAATCGGGAGTGGAAGAGATGGTAATCAGAGTAAATAATGATTCCGGAAAGACGATTTTCGCCAAGGAAGATCTCGGTAGAGGGAGTCTTTTAATCATCCCGAGGAGGTGCAAGAGGAAGAACCAAAAAGAGACAGATGAGACGTACCCTAACGAGCCTTGAAGTATTCATCGAGGACATGGCGAGCCTCAGAGTCCTCACCGTATTCTTTAACCACAACACACGAGCAACCCACAATCTTGCGAGCATTTCCATCGCGGTCAATCTTGCATAGCCCTGCCCATTTACCCAGGACTTTTGCATCTCCGACCTTGATCAGGGGGATGGTGTGCGTCGCGCAAAGCGCTTCAATGAGCTTGATGTACTCCGCCTCCGTGCAGGTCTCGACAAGCACACAGAGATGGGCCTGGCGCCTGTCCAGGGCCTTTGCACACTCGCGCAGGCCGCGAGCGAGACCATCGTGTTTAAGAGACTTCTTTAATACTTGCTGGATTTTGTCGGAAATCAGAAAGATATATCGAATTGAGTGTGCTGATGTGTACCTCGAGTGCCTCCTCGACGGACAACTTTCCCTTGGGGGCCTCAGCAACCTCGGGAACTTCAACAGGGGCTTCGACCTCGACATTATCTCCAGCGTCAGACATCCTGAGTGTCGTCAGAATGGATACATTTGGGTGTGAGATAGCGCGCACTTTTATCAATGGAAAGCTAGAGTATCGCTACAGGTGATGTCTTCGTCCGCCTTCGTTGATAAGAGCGTAAATTAAAGTTTCAAGATCTGGTCAGGTTATACAGATACTTTCAAAGGCCGATCGGCATAACCCGAGGCTCGAAGTCAAGCACGGTCGAGTCGTCGACGCACTGCGTGGCTGCATATAGCTTGCTCACACGGAAAGTCTGAATAATGGTTTGTACACAAATGTCAGCGCACGAATCTTGAGAGATTGACTATGATATAGAGTCTAGCCTATGTGCATGCGCTTGACTGTGCAGAACGTACGGTGCTCTCGAATACTCGCGACATCCCTTCTTCCTGACTTGAAACTCCTCTCGATCGAAGCGCATGGTGACGCAGTATGGGACATCTCTTGGACCGCAAAGGATAACGCGGTAGTATCCATTTCGGCCGACGGCATAGTCAAGCGCTGGAATTCTGCGTCGGGTCAAGTCATGCGCACAGCACCCGCCCATACCCTTGGTCTTGTTTCCCTGTCTGTCTCACCAGACGGGAAATATGCTTTATATAACAGTGTCGATGGGACGACATTTCTGTGGGACTTGGAGGCAGGTACAATCATTGGCAAGCACGAGAGTTTTACACGTCCGGGAGCAGAACCATGTAAGTCCTCTATCAGCGTTATCTTTATATCCATAATACATCTTAATTCATACTTGTCACAGCATGGTCCGTGTCCCTGAACCCAAGGGGAAGTACATTTGCGGCTACTGGTGGCTCGGGGAATGTAACGATCCACTCAGCAGAAGCGGAGACCTTTGGTGAGCAACGCACTACTCTGCAGAGTGGGCGCGGAAAGTTTGGAATGCGGTGCAGTCATGTGGGTGTCCTTCTCGGTCCGTTCACAGATAAATTATTCACGCCTTGTAGAGTCCCGATGGCTCTCGGCTAGCGTTATCTGTTGAGAGTGGCCAGATCTTCCTCTTTGACCTCGCTTCCGGCACGCTCACCTCCACATATACGTCACATGCTATGGCTGTCCGCTCCTTGTCATGGTCCCCCGACTCTCAGGTTTGTGACACCAACATGAGATATCACACACATGATTGACTGTGCTGAAGCTTCTCCTGTCGGCTTCTGAGGACAAGCGCCTTATTCTGTACGATGTGCGCACAACATCGTCCGGTCGGCCAAGCTCCGGAGCGGTAGCCTCTCTAACTGGGCATTCCTCATGGGTCCTGAGCTCGGATATATCCCCAGACGGACGACTTGCTCTATCCGGGTATGCACATCGACAACTATGTTCGCGTCCCCATTGATTAGTTGTGACAGTTCTGCCGACAAAACCATCAAGGTTTGGGACCTGGCAGCTCGCGCAGCAGTCTCGACAATTGCAGATACTGGAGAGGTCTGGGCCGTGTCATGGCAGCCTTCTTCCGCCGCGACGTCTTCGAATGCGTTCGTCACGGGGGGTGAAGACGGCATCGTCAGATGGTGGAAAGCAGCCGGGACAAGTTAACACCGATTCTCCTATCATGATCCATATTTGGACCCCGGGCGTTGCAACACCATCTGGGCACTAATGAGGTTCCGCATGCCGCATTGTGGCAAACGGGTTGTTGAGTGCAGAAGTATCTACCCAGAAGGAAGTGTAAAAAAAAGAAACACGGGAGCCAGCTAGATAGAAGGGTCCTCACTGAGGTACAGATGTAGATAGTACCAGAATCAAACGCCCAGACGTTGTCCCCCTACTTGCCTCCCATGTGTCACCTACCATGGCTGGCAAGAAGATCACAATTGGTCTATGACCTTGTAGCACGAATGGACGAGGCGTTGGGTACGCCCTGAAGAGATATAAGAGTTCTTGGTGCCCTAAAATGAAACCTCGTAACGAAGCAATGGGTAACGTGTGCTGGTGGAGTTATGATATGGGCGCCGAGGCGGCGCTGGGTGGGAGGAGGGGGTTCGTAAGTACGACGTAAGGATATGTCAAGAGCGGTGATGGCAATGGCGATTCGGATAGAGTCATGTCCGGTGTCCTTCCTTGTTGCACACTGGACAACCCTGTCTGAGCTTCGCACGAACCATCGCAGTGCTAAACATGGTATAACCGTCAGCACGGAAGGTACACTGACTTCGAGAACACGCACTAAGCAATTCTGGCACTGATGCCTCTACTGGACCTTCCCCCGGATGTCACGCTAGCTACCACCGGATCGGGAGGGGGAGGGAGCTCATCGCAGCAATCCACGTGCCGTGCATGAACAGCGTGGCGACATAGAAAAAGTAATACAACGGTCGACGGCGACTCTTGTAGAGGCAGATCACATATTGGGCAGAGAGTTTTCGCTGATAGAACCTCTGGATTACCGCAGTACGGACGAAGGCTTGGAGAACTTACAAGTGATGAGAAAACCGCTGCTCTGATCTCGATGCAACCTTTTCGCCAAATCGGAGCTGTCGCCGTGCAGGATGGCCTGGCATCCCTCTAGTAACGAAATTTGTAGGTTAAAATCATGCAATATCTTTATGAGTGCGGGTTTCAGCCCGGGTATCTCCAGGCCATTCTTGATACGACGTATGAGGCGAATGGGGTCTATTTCGGCGCCGACATTCTCGAGTAAGCCGCGGATGAACGCTACAGAGGAGGGTAAGGCAGGATTAGGAAAACTGCATGCTGAACGCACGTGGACGAGTCTCGGAATATTTCAATAGGTCCTCCCAGAGGTCGTCATCATTTTGGTCCTTGGCGAAATCGATCGCCTATGGCGAGATGTGTGAAGGCGTGAGATTGGACGCAACTCGCATACGTACCCTGTTCACATCTCCTAGGCGCTCAATTATAAGGTACAATGCCTTCTTATTGTCGCCCATTCTCCCGAGTAAGAATACCATCTCAGGCACGAGATCTCGTTCCGTGCAAATTCTGTACGCCTACAAGGAGGTGAATTCGAGTACTTGAGGGCAATGAAGAATTGGGGCTTACTGCTTCGAGGTTGTAATAGCTGCTCGCACGAAGAAAGTCAATGAGCTTTGCTGGTGCGTATTCTGCATAGAGTTCGACAAGCATATCGGCGAAATCTGAGATCAGGTGCGCATCTTTCTCGAAGAGAGCATCGAGATACAGGAAGAGGAAACGTGAACGACTGCGAAGCTGCTGCACGACTCTTGGTATCTTCAATTGTCAGTGAGACATTCGCCTCATAGTGACGACGGTGGAATGCCTTACTGGGATAGAATGAATGTGGTCGACAAGCAAAGTGATCGCAACACCCCGTTCATTTGATTCGGTGTCTTTGTGCTTGTTCATTAGCTCGTGGTCGAACTCGACGAGAAGCAAAGCCTGATCCTGTACCGCCGTAAAAAGGTTGTGCTCTCGGATGAGCTGGAAGACATTGGGTCGTCGTAGCCGAATAAAAAAGGGAAGCGCCTTCGCTGGCTGGCGGTTCGCGGTATACCTTTTAGATGTCAATAACGACTAGAAAGGCCCGACTTACAGACTTACAGTTCGGCCAAACACTCCATAAGAATGACAGTGTCAGGTGACGCCGGGGTGAGAAGGGCAATCGACTTTGATGAAGACGGTGTGCAGCGCTCTAGCTCGGAATGTATTGCCACAATCACTGCCGAGATATCATAGATATCTTTTGGCCACTCATTTATAGTTCGCTGGAGAGCCTGAGAGAGTATTCAATAAGGTGGGTCAGTTCGCAGGTTTCTTCGTACCTGCCGATCATTCGCCAAAAAGTGTGCAAGTATCATTTCATAGACGAGGTGACCTAATCTTGGCTTGTCGGTCGGGATATATGGGATGATGGCCTACAAAATCAAGGATGAGCTATTTTGCTGTTCTCGATGGCTCGGACACGGACTTGCAACTGCTGCTTTTGGGCAAATACGAATATCCAGTCTTCCCACCGTTTGGTGTCCTGCCCACAGACCTTTGAAAAGAGCTTAGCGGCCTTGGTAAAATCGCCTGAAAAGAGTTCATTGAAGCGTAAATCATGACACAAACATGCCCTTACCTTCACCAATGAGATGCTCGATGTAGCGCTGTCCAATCCCCGTTGCGTCTACAGTCTCCAGGCCTTCGCTCTCCATTATCTCTATTTGCCCTAGCGCCTCTTCGTAGCGCTTTCTCTCAACTAGCCATGCAATGTGATCCTTCCGATCTCTTGGGCGGACAATTATCACGTCTTTGGGGCTAAGTACGAGATAACCCTTGGTCTTCCCGGTGTCGTCCTGGTCAAACTCAGCTAGCACGTAATCATTGCAACCCCATGACTGAAATCCCGTTACGCTGAGTGCATCGTTTGCAAGTTCCTCACCCGCTCGGGAGATAATCCTAAGTTCTGGGCGTTCAGCGCGCTTACGTGCTTGCAAGGTACGGTCATCAGTAGCCTCGTGGAGGAATGATGTGTCCACAGGAGAATAGGCTAACACGAGGAGGGATGTCGGAGCTGGTACGGTGCTCGAGGTACTGGCGCTACGGGTATGCGCAGGGACAGGGTGTTTGTGGTCCGTCATCACCGGTGAGAGAGGAATAACGCCGGCTATCATACAATCTAGTTGGAAAACAGCAGTGATCTCGACCAAAAGGGGAGGTTGGTTTGCCATCGCAGCAGAGGTTGGTGTCCTCGGTCGCGCCCTGATTCTAGCAACTTTGATAATATCTGCCCAAGCAATGAGGAGTGTGGAATCATCTTGCCAGTGGAGTGTGCACTTGAAAAGGTCTGGACGTGGGCTATCTGGCTGCCTTTCGATATAGGTGATCCTAGTTTGTGATGCAGTGTCATATATTTTGACGCCCTGGAAGGCCAGCTGGTAAGTGAACTTTCGTATATCACGTGCATGAACACTGACAACATCATTAGCCCACGCAATGAGAGTCCCTCTCCACCGGATGTGCCAGATTGGGCCTTCTCCTAGGTGTAACAGTGTCTCCTTATGCCCTAGCCAACCTTTCTCGTGCAGCACAAGAGTACCGGCCATCCCACCGCATACGACGGCACGAGAGCCTCTCTTCGCGAAGTTCGGTTCGAGAGCCACGCTCCTTAGCGGGCGTTTCATATCAAAGGTGTAGGACTCTGCGCCAGAAATGGAGTGGATGAAAACCTGTCCTGTTTTGAGTCATTAAGTAGGGGAGAGAAAATTGAAGCCGAATCACTCACCGTCCATTGACGCTGTACCTATAAATTCTGCTGTACTGTCAAAGCAGACATCGATGACAGACGCGGCATGCGGTTTGAACGTCTTGATTCTCTGGCCCGTTAAGTCCAAGATATGTACAAACCCACTGTGCGAGCCCAGGGCCTGCATAGAGATATCAGCAATGACCGCTACACGACTTATATGATTCCCTTACCAGGAACTTGGTGGATACTGCAAGTGCAGACGCAGAGTCTTTCTTGAGTAAATCTTGAAACGCACCACCGAACCGCTCATATTTTAAGGCCGGTTCATCGTCGTCATCTTCTTCGTCCCCATCTTCGTCCTCTTCGTCCTCCTCACTGTCCGTTTCTTCACATTCGACTTCATCACCACCTCCCATCGTGTCTGTCGCATCCTCGTCGCCAAGCTCCGGTTCGGCTTTATCGTCTAACGGTGCACTTGGAGATAGGATATGGGGGGGAAGGGTATCATTAGCACCAGAAGTCCCTACTCCATTGGTGGGGTGATCTTCGACGTGTTGTGGGATACTAGCTGGCGTGTTTGTCGCCATTGCCATAGCGGATGCACCGTTCGGCGGTTGATCCCTTACAAGAGTGATGTTGCCCTTGTCAAGTTCATTGGATTGAGCTTGGTCATGATCGTGTGCAGTAGACATGAAAAGTGCAAGAGACAACCGGCTGAATGCAAGCTCAAGCGCTCGGGCGGGGACCTAGCTTACGCAAGTCGTGATTGAGTGATGCCCCGGAACTCGTGCCATGACCATGACCACCACAGAAGATTCAAAACTACCACAATTACAAAATCTTGAGCGGAGAATATCTCAATCGTCGTCAGTGCACCTAACTGTTACAATTGCAACCGTTTACGGACCAAATAGATTCGACTCGCTTTGCCTTGCATAGAATACCATGCTTCGGACTGAGTGCTCTTTGTGCGTCTTCATTTTCATACCCTCGTCAGCTTGGCTCATCCGGTCGTTCTAAGTCTTCGGATCGGCATTGTTTCCTCCTAGGTTGCGTGCTCGGACGTTTACTCCCCCGTTTGTTCTGCGGGCTGGGTTCGGCGCAATATTCGCAGGAGCTGGCTATGTTCTCGCTTCCGGCGACTCGAGGAATGGGAGCGGCATTGTTACAGGTAGCGATGCACTAGAGTATATGACCTAACTGCTTTGCATCACTGACTTATCACTACAGCTTGGTCACTGAGCTACTTCGTTCTCGAGCAATTCTTACTCGGGTTTCAACGATCCAGTCGTCTCCCACGCAGCAAGTTATCTATCGCCCTTTCAGGTGCTACAGCTGCAACAGCTGTCCTGTATGGAACAGAACACTTTATTCTAAATGATGAAGACTCCGAACTGGACTAGAGCACGTACCAAGAGTCTGGTACCATTCTGTGCAAATTCTCCCCTCAGCGCTACACAATACATCTAATACAGCTATGTGGTTTCTCCTCCGCTTGTTGACCATGTATATTTCCCAATTCTCTCCATGGTCCATTCTATTCGAGACCATCTCAATTGTCATCGTCCCTATGAGCAAGGGCACTTCATGAACTCAGGCCGACATACTGTCCGATGCTCTATTTCCACGAAACTGTCCAAGTTTAACCCCACCTGGTGATCTCAGACCAGCCTCCAAAAATGCATTTTAGGAGAGTATCCAAGGTATGCTGAGAATGGTGTTAAAGGTCGAATAGATGGTCGGCTTCCAGGTTCCTTCGGAATCTTTGCGCTGATGGCAGGCCTTGCCTTTCCCCAAGTGCAAAGATGATCGCTACGGTGTGATAGGCGGCGAGGGCAGTGCAATGCGGCGTCACCTGCACAAATAGAGGGGGGCAGTTTCGTCATCCGAAGGTGGATATGTAACCTAGCTGCACGGCTACCTGCAATCTGGGTGCTCTTTTTTTTGCAGGGTTAAACCTACGCGCACCGCGCAGGTGTTGTTCTAACATCCGTTTTTACCTTGGCCCATTCCCCACTTTTATTTTTATTTTGAGTTTAGGGCTTCCCGGAGCTGCTTCCCCGGCCGCGAGGCCTTTCTCAGGGCATGGGGTTCCTCTTCCTCCCCCACCCGATTCACATCTTCATGCATTGTGATTTCAGCATACGATGATCAACAAAGGGGCACGGACGTTGGCTAGATGAGCACGCTGATGGTCTGAGTGTCATCACAGGGTAAAAAGCCGGCATGACGACTTGACCTCACGCATTATGTGGCAATTTTACTTACTGTGCACCAACCATCCGCAACGAGGGACCGCAAAATCATCGGAGGGTGGGAAAGGTCGCGCATCGGCACCCGCATCGGCCATTGCCTCATAGTTGTCTCTGAGCCCCTTGAGCCGCCGGAGGAAGGGTGCACTGCCAGTGCACATCGATGGCCTCGGCCTCCTTTTCTTCTGGTTCAGCCTAGCTAGGTTCTCGGCGCTAGGGGGTGCTGCGCGCCCGGTGCGATGGAGGAGCGGATGGATACGGTGGAGGGGTGCATGTTGCGAGGATGCCAGTGTCTTGCGAGTGTGAGTAAAACTCGCGGGGACCGTGTGCTCGGCATGCGCTTCGGTTAGTGTGATATACTCACTATGCTGGTGCATACAACACAATCGCAACACCCTTACTAACACGGTAGTACCTAGGTTACAGCTTACTTACTTGAGTATACAAGGCAGAATGCATTGATTCACGTCTGTCTACAGATCCCAGGTTGCACCGCGTCGAGTTGGCAACTCGACCCGGACCGCATCAACTCGTGGCAACACTAGTCTGATGAGGTAAACCAGCTGGGCCACCTCATGGCAGCTCCTTGTCTATTCAGATCTCTTATAATTAAATTTGCAGTTGTGAACCTGTGCAAAGGTCCGGACATCTCGGATGGGCCCTTCTTTCCGATTTCGGAAAGTTGCAGCAGACGCAATAGTCCCCTTTGTCCAGTATCCAGTAGGGTAGGCAATCAATGCTGACGCTGTCGGGTGTTCTGGACTCTAGAGTACTTCTAGAGTACAAGCCAGAGTCCGGCTAGGATGGCCGAAGGGTCGTTGCCTAGTCTGGTGTTACCCTGAGAGGATGCGACAGTGGGTTGCGAAACATCGTGTGACCATCTGGCTGCGTATCGAATGCACACGATTTTCAACGCGGTGGCTGCAATTGAAACCGAGTGCCGCGTTGGCTACGACACGAAGAGGGAGTAACGCAACGAAAGGACATAGTATGAGGCGTTGAATGAGTCCATCCTGGATTGGCAGGAACACTAGGTGTTGTGCACGCTTGCAGTGACCGACCCATTGGAAGACTCTCGTTTAATTAGATCTGCATCCTCATCCTCATCCTCTCCCACCACCCCTTCCCAACCGTTTAATTTCAGGTATTCCATGAAACGTGCATCCTCCTCAGCAAGGTCCACCCCGGTCATGTCCGGTACGAAGAAATAGGTGATCAGAATTCCTGTAACACCGCAGATGGCAGCGATGATGAATGTCCATCTACATAGCACATGTGTAACTGAGCTGTCCATCGAGTAAAATTAACTCAGACTTACTTTTTCCCTAGGTGATTTTGAATGGGTGTGAACACTTGTGTACCAACTGCGGCGCCGGCCTTGCCAACCGCAGCCGATAACCCGTAACAGGTACCACTACACCCAATCAACACCTTCTCAGCATTTACCTCAGGACTGACGTACCGTATTGGGGTCGCATAGGACCTACGTGCCAGAACGGTTGACATGAGATCCCGTTGAATAGACTGTACCGAACTCACTCGGCACTGACGAGACCTAGCATGTCTCCCGGGCCCTGCGTGTGTATGGCTCAGGTGGGCTTATTTGATAACCGGATAAATCATCAGAAGGCTAACCAGATTCCCAGATGATTGCATCAGTCCATAACTTGAGAGGAAAACGACACGTTAGCCGAGACACCATCCCCAGTTATGTTTGGACATGACACACAATATAATAAAGAGAGGCGTGATCTTCGTAATTTTGTCATAAGCGAGCCCAATAGTCAGGCCTGGACTCGGATGTGGGGTTAGGTGGGCACTTCCTAAATGTCGGGCAACTCTCACCGAAAATTAGGTAGCCACTGAACCCGAGGATCATCTATTGCACTTGTTTGGTTCGAATATACCTATGTCAACAATGAGCTTACCGTGTTCCGACGTCCAAAAGGGTTACACAGAAGAGCGCCAATGAAAACCCCTGGAAGCGCAATGGAGGAGAGGAGTAGCTGCCACTCCGCAGTTTTCTTGATGTCGCCATTATGAATGACGCTCGATATAATGGTCCCCGAGAATACGCCGTTCGGGAAGGTTACGAAATCGTATAAAAACCTGAGCATGTCAAAAAAAAAAAGGAGCGATTATGCGACAATCGACCATACCATGCACCACATGTACCAATTAGTGACCTCCAGTAGCGCTTGAAAACCAGACGATATGGTACCCTTCCTGCGACGAGGCCCTCGGTGTCAACAGCAGCGAAACGGGACAAACTGTGCTCACTCTTGATCGCGCCCTTGCGATAAAGCTTGGAGCTGAGCATCCTCAACCGGAAGACCAGAACCATAAGCGGAAGGACTATTCCAACGCCAAAGCAGACACGCCAGACCGTGGGAAGGTGATTCTCTCCGGCGATCGAGAGGACAATGAGGAACACGGAAGAAGCCAAAGGACCACCGAACTACCAAGAGCGAAGGTTGTGGTTGATGCATGAACAATATTTGGCAGCTTACCGACAGGACGAAGTTTGTTACCATGATGAATACTACAGGTGCAAATGAATTGTATCAGATACTGCCACTGGCAGACGAAGTTAAGTCGAGGAACGAACCCGGGCCACGCTTGCTGAGCATTTGCTCATTGGCCGCCTCGCTGGCACTTGTAGACGATGCGGGATATTCACCACCAACACCCTGGTAGCAAGCGAATGAGGTCCAAGACATAGCAAATGTCACCAACACGAACAATTCCTGTCAGCCCTCGGGCAAAAGTCAAGAACCAGAACAGTCCCTTGGCACTACCATGTGCGCCGTGTGCAACAGTGCCTAGGGTAGCACCGAGGACGATTATTAACGTAGTGGAGATGAGCGCAACCTTCCGCCCAATGCGGTCGCATATCAAGCCGACGAACAGCTGTCCAATGATCGCACCTAAACGGAAGGATAAGAGTTCGGCGAAGCACAGACGAATATGTTCACAGACCAACTAGTAGAGCATTTGAAACCCTTGTGGAGACTTCCGGCGTGTAATCCTTTGGGTACAGGCGTTTGAATACTACCTGGACAAATGTGAGTGCCATCTCGGGTTGGTCTTGAGTTGGCAGTGCGCGACTACCTACGTTGGTCATAGTCATAAGATTGTTCTGATCTTAGCCATTTGTCATTAGTCTTAGCATGCTACTGGCACATTTGCCAGTCCAAAGGGCTCACATCCATCGCTTATGAGACCACACGCTGCGGCTGCGATTGTAAAGTACGCGCTTATCTTCTCAGCAGTAGTGCGGTCCTGCTTGCTTGCCTGCTTGCCAAGATCTGGAACAACCTCCGCACTCGTTATCGCCTCAATATGTTTCTTGTCGTCACGGGAATCCATGGTACGCGATGGGAAGCCTGTGAAGATGCCTACCTCCGAAGAAACAACGATTGATGAAACCTCCGTCGGGAAGAAACCTCATCGCGACCATTTATACCGGAGAGGAAAACTGTGGGAGTAGAAGCATGTCATTCAAAAATAGATGCACACGTGGGCCTGCACGTTGATCCTGGGTAATATGCTATGGTTGGGTAGCAAAGGCGTAGTAGCGCGAGCCAAATAGTTGGAACACACCACGATGCCTTGCCTTGTTTGGCGTTACGCGCCCACTTCACGTTTCCTTTGACCCCGCGTTTATAACACCATCATGCAGCTTTCTACGCTGTCTCAATATTGGTACGAAAATCCAGGGAGAGCTTATCAAGAATATTGCAATTTGCTTCAGCCAGGCTGCGGTTAATGTGCCAAGCTGGTGGTGTGGTCTCGCTGCCTCGTAATACCTCCGGGGCATACTCCGGCCAGTGGATGAGCCCTTATATTATACTGGTCCAACAAACGGAGACCTTCTCGACAAGCCTTCAAACATTTCGAAAAGCACCACTGATGGGCACAGACATATCAAGACCGTCCCAGCATTGACATGTTGATAGCGACACACTACTTCCGCTTCTGATCTTACCATCATCCTGTGATCACCCCCTCGAACTTCCATTCCTTTCTGAGGACCGGTGTTTGGTGCCAAATTTGGATGTCGAACGTGTGACGTTATCTTTGGGACAAGATATCTCTTTATTTTATTCTTGCGTTCACATGAATAGTACCCAGTGGATGGTGGATCTCACGGATAGAATGCGGTTTCACCACGCTGTCGTGTCCCATGTGTCCATCCGAATTGTCGTTAGCACAGACGAGTTGAACAAGTTGACAGACGAGTAAACGAGACATGCCGTCATGCCATTAAGAGATAGTCAATGAAAAAGTTCCCTTCTTGTACGACACGACGCATATTAACTGATGATTTCCTCTCTGCCACCTGTCCCTATCATATGCTGATGCACCTTGCCGTCGGTAATATTATGCATAAAGAAAAGCCTTTCGTTATACACAACTGATATAGTGGGTCCTGTGTGGTTTCGAAGGCTAGAACGATCGAGGACCGCACTAGGAAAAAGGCTCAGGTGGTCAGCCCTTCCTCGCAGACGGACAGACCTCGACTTACACTTAATTTAGCGAAATCTCTTCTGTTTCGCCAACGTCGTCGTCTCCATCATCGTGGTTGGTTGGCGATCGCTCTTTCTCGATGGGCGGTGGTGGGGGCACTTCTACACTAGATGGAGCAACTACATTTACTGCTGTCAGCTGAGCTTCCTCAGGTCCATCATCGTGGGTACGTGATGTATTATCTGCATGGCTGGCGCTGGTTTGTTGGCCTGGTGGAGGGGTCTGTGACTCGGAAGGAGGGAACTTGAACTCGCGATCCATAGTTCCGTGTCTAATCCGAGGCGGCCCTCTATTCCTCGTCGATTTCGTTTCTGCTGTTGCATCATGTGATTCGTCCGCGTCTCCGCCCTCCTCTGGTGTAGGCTCGAAAACCTCGCGCACTGGTTTCGGTTGTGCTCCAGAGCTACCGGGAGGCGAGGGACCAGGGGACGTGGGTGTTTGAGACGACGCAGGCATTGAGGCACGATTCGCCGCCTTTGCTGCCTGCGTACTTTGTGGCAGAGACGCTTGTGACATAGACTGTGGGCGTACGAAAGGAGCAGAGTTCATTGGACTAGACTGGGTAATACCAAGGTAGAAAGCTGATATAGGCACCATTCTGCAGATGGAACTTAGATTAGCGTGTCTAGTCTCTTTGAGAAGGGGAGATTCACTTCTTTTCGGCGTAACATGCCAGGATCCACTGCGGCTGAACAATTGGTATGCTTAGCTGAAGTGCCCGTTGATATTCCACTCCAGGGGCACTAGAAATGCTACCAGAAACCTGCGCACCTGTCGGCGTGGCGGCAGGGGTGGTGCAAACAAAGTGGGTCGTGTCAATCTGAATCTTGTCGCTCCATTTCGCACGCATCTCTTGCAAAGCAAGCTTCGCGTTCTCCAGCTGAACAGAATCCTGAACGTTACCGAAGCAAACAGATATGCCAGATGTGTCGGTCATGGTATGGGTCCGGACTCGAATGAGATTTGACTGGAAAGTCCCAGCGGTCGTACGCAGAACAAGACGAAATGAATAATCGGTGTTGATATCGAGACCTGACAGCTTCGTTGAGGTATTCTGTAGGGGCGAAGGTATGGCTGCGAGGCGTTGGCCGTTCTTGTATATGTCGAGTGATCGCAGAGAAGCCGTTGCCAGCTCAAGTGGGGGCCATTCCAGTGTCACAGACGTTTGGGTAACATTGCGAAGCTGAGGGTGTCATGTCAGCTCTGTGCTTCACCGAGAAAGACGCACCAACACTGATTTGTGGAGCTTTCGGTGTTCCACGTCCGAATCCCTCCAAGATATCGCTCTGCAGATCCCAGAACTCGCGGTCTCTCTTGTGCTCTTCGGCAACGTTTTGCGTGACGGAGATGTTTACAATGGAGCCAGTAGTGGCTCCTGGCGGGAGGAGTAGCGAAGGAAACTCAATGAGATGAGCACGTTCACCCAGGAGAATCTAAGTGAAAAGGTTGAATTGAGAATTGACGGGCACGCAAGGGTCGATGGACATACAGCCATGCCAGCATCTGGAATGCAGCTCACTTCCATCAGTTTCAGGACGCAGCAACATCATGCATACCCAGTTTTCCGACCGTGAACATAAAGCTATCTGGAGACTTGAGCGACATCTTTGGAAATAAGGTCTACGAACAGACAGAGTCAAAGTGGCAGACAGTAGTCGCAGTAGACGCTCCCCTTGGTATGCCCAGGTAATCAAGTTCCCACGGGTTCATAGTACAACAATAAAACTACTATAGTACAGTACGACCTCAGGCTAGCCAATCCGAGCCTTTTTCCTACTGTGCCCCCCATGGCCCGCGCTCATACTTGCAAAGCTAGTCACGCTCCCGTGGGTTTGACCTTGCAAATGTTGCTGTTGAGTAAACTGTGCCGGCAAATGCTGCGCGTGTGTGGCCTGAGCAGGCATCATGGACGGTGCTTCGTCCTGCGTGATCCGACGCTGCGGGGGGAGTTGAGCTGGGGAGCTGAGCTGCTGTTGGAACACGCTTCAAGAATAGCTGTCATATAATTCGACGAAGCGTAACACAAGAACGACGAACTTATAAGTCGGCTTGGGATCCTCCTGAAACCAACCATGCAATAAGGCTTCTCTGGCGTTCATTCTCTTGTCAGGGTCAAAAATGAACAATTTGCTGAGAAAATTGACAGCTGCAGGGGGTAGAGAACGCTGTTTACACCATGCATCAAGGCGATTTGGGGAACTGTCAAGGCACAACGCTCAAAACCAAAACTCCAAATCACAAGGAAGGGCACACTCTTCCAATCGTTTTACATTGTGATATTCGGGAGTGTTCCTCATTCCTGGCCAGTTCCTCTCTGCAACAATAAGCCGGTATGTAGAGCAGAGGGAAACACACTACTCACCGTCAGGCTTCCCAAGCACGTCGATGACCTTTAAAAGCTGATCTTTCTGAAAAGGTACGTTTTTCTTCGAATCTAGCTTTGCTTCCTCGCCCTTGAAAATGGGGCGAAGACTGGCCAACTCAGCCATAACACAGCCCACGGCCCAGCAGTCGACTGCTTTGTGGTAGTGCTTCGATCCCATAAGAAGCTCCGGAGAACGGTACCAAATTGTGACCACGACTTTATCCCCTGCAAAAAGAGGCTGAAGGGGCTGGTATGTAAGGCGAGCGAGTCCAAGATCACCGATTTGACTATTCCCGTAGCCGTGATGAGGATATTCGCTGGTTTAAGGTCTCGATGCAGTATATGGGAGTCATGAAGGTATAAAAGGCCATTCAGAAGTTGATAAATGAGAGACTTGAGTAGGTCGTGAGGGATAGTGAGAGCGAAGAGTTTGTGAATAATGGTGAATTACTTGCTAAGGGAAGGAATCAGCCGCCTTCATGAGACCTGGAATAAGAGACCGACGAGAAAGTCATGTTCCGCATACTCGAATACCATGTAGATCGACTTGTCCTCCAGTATGACTTCCTTGAGAGCGACGATGTTTTCGTGGGATATCTCCCTGTTAAGCTATTCCGCATTGGAGGAGGGACAGCGAAACAAACATGATTTACCCACTGCGATTTCGCGGATTGCGCTCTGGCTGATACCTGTATATGTCGCTATATCGCCGTCCTTGTCGGGCTTGAACTTTTTGATAGCGTGAAGTTTGCCCTCCTCGTCCTTGCTCTGGGCTTTATAGACACGGCCATACGTTCCAGAGGAGATGAAACCAATGATGGCATATTTGGAGGTGACGCTACGATGGGCCTCATCACGTTTGGCGCGGTAAATACGCATCACATCATGTGGTATTACCTGAGACCAGTCGTCGACCATGAGCGCTGTGAGCACGAGTGTCCGAGTCCGAGTCCAGTATCGTGTTGCCCCGGAGGTCCCGGATCGCCTCGCGTTACTTGGACCGGACCGCCTTGTCCCGAACATCTCATCTCGCTCGTTCTCCCAGACGCGCTCAGTGTGCGTACTTACTTGTACATGACTCGACGCAGAGTGTCTTATTACTACGATCGTCAGTCTCTTCTCCCCATATTGTTGTAAAGCGCTGACTATTCTTACAGCCGATGTTGGATCATATTCGTACGGCCTGGGCCATCCCATGAAGCCTCTCCGTATGCGGATCACCCATGAACTCCTCACCGCATACGACATGTTGGGTAAAATGGACGTTCTAGTATGCTCCTGTCTTCCCCTCAAGTCGCTGCCTGAAACTTTCTACAGAGAGCAGAGCGTGCGACTCCTGAAACCATGACATCGTTTCATACCGATGAATACATTCATTTCCTTTCCAGGGTCACCCCCGATACTGCAGAAGAGCTGACGTATAACGGCACGAGATGTGAGCTCTATTTAAATCGTCGTTCAAGGTTCAAGCAGAGCACCTACTCCAATCTTTAAGTTCTTGTTGGGGATGATAATCCAGCTTTCGATGGCCTGTTTGAATTTTGCTCCATCTCTGCGGGCGGTACCATAGGTCTGGAACCCATAATCAGACCGTACCCTTACTGACAGAACTAACTTCGTCAGCTGCCGCCAAAAGAATCACGTCAGGCGCGGCAGATATTTCAATCAATTGGGCAGGAGGCCTTCATCATGCCAAGAAGAGGGAGGCGTCCGGCTTTTGTTATATCAATGACATTGTGCTTGGAATTCTCGAGCTCTTGCGAACATACCCAAGAGTGTTATACATTGACATCGACTGTCATCACGGAGACGGTGTCGAGGAAGCATTCTATACGACAGATCGTGTCATGACTTGCAGCTTCCACAAATTTGGGGAGTATTTTCCAGGAACTGGGACCCAGGAAGACCGAGGACGGGGAAAGGGGATGGGATACGCCATTAATGTCCCCCTCAAGGATGGACTGAATGATGACTCATTCAGAAGCATATATGAACCGGTAGGGAAGGCCCCATGTAGTCAAATGTCAGCGGAGATGACCATTAGCCCCAGGTCATCGCCCGTGCAGTTCAAGTCTTTCAACCTTCTGTGATTGTCCTTCAGTGCGGGTCCGACTCTCTCGCGGGTGACAAATTGGGGTGTTTCAATGTGACGATGCAAGGCCACGCTCATTGCGTTCGCTTTGTTCGTAACATGAACATCCCGTTCATCCTTCTCGGTGGAGGTGGATACACCGTCAAAAATGCCTCCCGAACGTGGGCGTATGAGACCGCATGCGCCCTTGGGATCGAGAACGATATTGACCTCAATCTTCCTTGGAATGAGTTCTTTGATTGGTTTGGACCTCGGTACAGACTCGAAGTTGCGGGGAATAACATGGAGGATATGAACTTGAAGGATGGTTCCTTGGATAGAGTCAGGTAGGTCAGAAACCCATGTTTTTGGATGCTTTCTCAATCGCGGTAGAGAGGCAGCTCTGCAACAGCTTTCTGAGATACAGGCCGTTCCCTCGGTGGGACTACATGATGTTCCTCGAGAGAGCGTCGGACAGCATCTTGGGCTCATGACAGATGACGAGACAGTTATCAAGGGATGAGCTAGACGACAAACTTGCCCGTAAGTTCTCTGATAGCAGTTGACGATAACCCATCTGCTCTGACATTCTTCAGAGCACGCTCGTTACGTGTATCAGTTACAGGAAGCGGATGCTCGCGAACCCGACTCAGACGAGTCCGAAGACTTTGATTCCCATCGGTATGATTCTGCTGATTCCACTGCGAGCCGGAGTCGCCGGGGGCGGCAACAACATTCGAGACAAAAGAAACGTATGAGCATCATGTCGAACGAGTGGTACCAAGTCCCACAGCTGAATCACTCCGGCTACTACGACCGAGGCAACGACGAGAGCCTCGACAGCAACAGATCGGGAAGAATAAAATTCTTCGAAAGTAGACTTCGGTGGGATGCCGATGTACGAAGAGTCGTCGCCAGCAGCGACATCCGATTGAGCGTAAAGAATCTTATGGAGAGGGGTGGGTCGAAGCACGATGTAATGGACGTGGAGGGTGACTGTCTAGACGAAGAAGAGGGGTAGTATGTGTACTTCTCTACT
This sequence comes from Lactarius hatsudake, assembly GCA_024734325.1. Classification (NCBI taxonomy): domain Eukaryota; kingdom Fungi; phylum Basidiomycota; class Agaricomycetes; order Russulales; family Russulaceae; genus Lactarius; species Lactarius hatsudake. The sequence continues at coordinate 334,270 of JANSJP010000020.1, read as the reverse complement.
GTATATTTCTCACCAGCACTGGCATGGCAGCTTAAGCGCTTGGGCCATGACGCGTTTGAGGCCCACGAACCATCACATCCACGTGACGCGTGACGCAACACAAGTCGCGTAAAGTGGTCGAACACCGCGTTCAGTTCATAGCGGTTACTTTTCCCCTTGCATTATCCCTTCTCTGCCAAAATGCCGACCAACTACGAGCAGCTGCGCGAGGAGAATATGGCGCGTAACAAGAAATTATTGGAGATCCTGATGAAGAAAAACGCTGTTGAAGATGCGCGCAGGCCCCAGCCAAAGCAGACAAGGAGGGTAGGCCGCAAGAGCGCTCCAGGTAAACCGAAGAAGCGCATGCAACGTACCGACGACGATGAAATCGAGGAGCCTCGTCCAATAAAACGCGCGTGCCCGGAAACCCCGCAATCTGGCGTGCGCCGTAGCCAAAGGAATGCAGGGAAGGCGATACCTGACTATCAAGCCGAGTCGCAGCAGGCACGGTTACCCCGCCTGGTCACGACAAAGGTTGGCGTGGACCATGATAGGGACCCAAATAGGCCCTCTGGAAAGAGGATACATGACCCGTATGCTTGATGGTTCTCGTCACTTGGGAAAGAGTGACGCAATTTACCACCTAGGAAGACGTTCGGTCATATACCAGGTATCCCAGTTGGAACTTGGTGGGAAAGCCGGTGAGTCTGCTCAGGTTCGAGTTCCACAGGACTTGACTGACAGTGAGACAGAGAGGACTGTAGCAATGATGCCATTCATGCGTATGCTCGGAATTCGTCGGCGCTGATCTACGATATGACCTGATTTGTTAAACTAGCCCGTGGGTTGCAGGAATATCTGGCTCTAATGAAGGAGCCTATTCCGTAGCCCTCTCCGGGGGTTACGAAGACGATATAGACATGGGCGATTATTTGTAAGTGCCTGCTTCAAGTCGAGACACCGCAGTTAACGTGATTCTAGTACATTCACTGGATCTGGTAAAATCTCAGTGACATACCTAATCACGCCTACTGACAGACTCCTTAGGCGGACGGGCTCTAAGAGGAACCAAAACGAATCCCAAGAATGTGCGTTCCTGCCACTTCAATGAGACATCATGGGACTGAAAGACGTATCTCTATTTTCAGCTACGAACTGCACCTCAAAGCTCAGATCAAAGTTTCGAACATTCGTTTAACAAGGCGTTGAAGGTGCCACTGAACCATCGGTTGTTGACACTCTTTAATCCCTGTAGATATCCTCAGAGACTCGGAAACCCGTTCGGGTGATTCGCGGCTTTAAACTACCATCACCTTACGCTCCTTTTGAAGGGTGTGTTGTTGTCTCTTCCGCAATGACGTGTTTATAGACGATACGATTAAGGTACAGATACGACGGCCTCTACACCGTTGAGGAGGTGAGTTCTCGTGCATCGCTGAGGCAATTATCCCCTTTATCTGGGTACTTTAGGCATGGATGGAACAAGGTCTCAACGATGGCGGCTACCTAGTGTGCAAATTCGCTTTTCGGGTAAGCTTGGAGGGTTTTTCATCCGTTCGACGCTTGACTTGCTTTAGCGGGTTCCAGGACAGCCCCCCTTACAAGTCAAGGCCGAGGGAGAGACGGATGACGACCATGATGAAGATTCCGCTAGTTCTACAGCGTGATTTCCACTCCGATAAGGCTATTCGTTGACACAGGTACATACTCTATGTTGTCTCAAGTGCTGTCTTTCCGCTGCACAATCTGCTTTTATGCTTTGTTTCCGACTTCCTACAGACGTACTAGCCACTAACTATATATGTAATTCGATTCCTATATATACTATCATACGAGTATCCAACACACAGAGACGCCAACCAAGAATCTGCAATGGTGTCCTGTCTGCCGAGTCGGAACTCATGACGAGACTCATGCCAGTCACGCACCTGGGTTCAAAGATAAGACGGTCTACTACCGGGAACTCGGACTGGCACAGTTCCTGACGCTGACGATTAGCCTGAGGGAGCGGGCTCGGCGCTCAGTTCTTATCGAGAAAATGTGGTTTCAACACAGCTCGTAACCCCCGAAACTGTATTTCATATCAGAAGAACCCAGCTCGAGCTTTTTTCAAGCATGGTTGTCTCCGGCGGCGCTTGGGATATATAACCCCCCTCAGGTTACGCCGCGGTGCAGTGACTATATTATCGTTATGCTCACGAAAGACCAGCCTCGTCCTATGCCCTCTCCCTCCATTCGCTCAGACGCACAGGCACACACCTTACCTTCTGATACCATCCGCACTCGCATCGTACGACTACGGCGAAAGCTGACAACTCGCCAAGGCTGGTTCGGCGACTACGATTATTCATGGCTCTGTACACCTACCCTACCTTTCGTCCTACCTGGGCAACGATCGAAGCGGTCTCGCGCACCCCCATTCTACGCTCTTGATGCAAATTTGCCAATCCTCTTGGCGATGACGACCGGTTTGCAACATGCGTTGGCCATGTTAGCGGGTCTTATAACACCGCCCATCATCTTCGCAAGCGCACTCAATCTCGACGCTACGACCTCCGCGTACATGATTTCGGCATCGCTTATTGGATGCGGTATGCCTTTTCGTGGAAGCAGGCGACGAACGATTGACGGCTATGTACAGGTATTCTGAGCTTTGTCCAGATGTCCCGCATCAAACTCTTCGGAAACTATTATTTAGGCACGGGGCTCATCTCCGTAGTCGGAACTAGCTTCGCTACTCTAAGCACTGCAAACTCCGTATGAGATTCATTAGTGCCTGCGTGAAGAACACCGGAATGAACGAAGGTTGCACAGATTTTCGATGCGATGTACTCAGATGGTACATGCCCAACGGTCACGGCTCCAGATGGCACCACGTCTCGCGGCCCTTGTCCTGATGCGTATGGTAAAGTGCTGGGTGAGCAAGGGACGACTGTTTGTCGCGTACGCACCTGACGCTTTCCAGGAACCTCACTCATCGCTTCCTTCTTGGAAATCTTCATGTCGTTTGTGCCACCTAGAATTTTGCAACGCGTCTTCCCACCCATGGTTACAGGTAAGTGTTGTGATTCACCCCTGTTGATGAGGTAGTCACGCCAGATATTTCTTAGGGACCGTGATCTTACTGATTGGGGCCTCTCTTGTCGGAAGCTCGGGCATCCCCAACTGGGGCGGTGGTTCGAACGCCTGTTCAAGCAGGCCCAGTTCTGGCTTTTTTCAGCTTTGCCCCGACATCGCGGCGCCGCGGCCTCTCCCGTAAGTATATCTGGGTACACCTGGGCATTTCTTGAACACCTTGGTGCAGATGGGGTTCACCCGAGTTCATCGGTCTCGGCTTCCTATCCTTTGTTACCATCCTACTCGTCGAGCTGTTCGGCTCGCCATTCCTGAAGAATGTGTCTATAATTGTCGGCTTAGCCGTGGGCTGCATCGTTGCGGGAGCTACTGGATATATTGATAGCTCAAGCATCAAGTCCGCTCCGTCTATCACGTTTTTATGGCGAGTCAAGCCATACATTTTGCCACGAGTACTAATTGATCACCTTCTGCGGTTAGGGTACACACGTTTAAAATAGGCGTTTACGCGCCAGCAATCCTGCCTATGCTGGCGGTATACAGTGAGTCCGCCCGAATGACACCATTGGGCCCTGCTTAATCCGCTGGTAGTTTCTCTGGCAATGGAAGCGATTGGGGACATTACTGCATCCGCCGAGGTTTCTCGGGTAGAGGTTGAGGGCGAAGAGTTTGAGTCAAGAATTCAAGGTGGAGTTCTTGTAGGCCTCACGCTGGTTTCCCAATGGAGAATCTAAACATCAGCGTATTTCAGAGTGACGGCCTTGGGGGTTTCTTCTCTGCTCTCTTCACGGTAACTCCATTGTCTATTTTTGCGCAGGTATGTTTGTTCTACCTGGTCGCCATCCGTCAAGTGCTGAATATGTTCCATGACCAGAACAATGGCGTGATTGCCATCACTCGCTGTGCTAACCGAAGTGCAGGGTCGTTGGTGTTGCTTCTTCCTAATCCTCTTTGGTATCCTTGGGAAAGTCTCGGGTGTTTTCCTAGCCAGTATGTCCATTCTCGCCAGATATACAGTCACTAACTTTTCCTCCTAAGTTCCCAACTCGGTTCTCGGAGGAGTAACGACGTTCCTCTTTGCATCTGTCGCAACCTCGGGCCTACGTGTTCTTGCTATACGCAATTCACCCGCCGTGATCGTTTTGTGCTTGCAGCAGCTCTGTCCTTCGGCTTTGGGGATCTACTTGTCCCTGGCATCTTCACTCATCTGTTTGATGGTGTCAACGCTGGAAAGGGTTTACGGGGTCTCCTTGATTCCATCACGATCATTCTAAGCACACCTTGTGAGCATGTCGCACTAATTGCTTGTGTCTTGGACTAACGGTACCTTTTAAAGTCTTGTCTGGTGGGATAGTAGCCACAATATTGAATCTTATTTTACCACAGGAGGACCTATCACCGGAAGAGGAAGACAGGGAAGAAGTAGATATTGAAGATGCGAAAGATACCCACGACGAGGGGGTGAAGACTGATTGACGGAGTTCGGCACGCGTATAACCCGTCCGGTCACTACAATTTTAGTGTCAAAAGTACACATATATAGAAGTACGCTATCTAAACTCATGAGATGCTACATATGTTGCAGATAGAGGGATCGCGATAGGGTGAAGTCAGGCAGCCCATTCCATGTCGGACTATGCGGGCATGACAGTCTATCGCATGTCCAAGGGCGGAATCCAATCAGGGACATTATCCCAGGAGAATCGCGGAGCCGCAAAGGCAGCACGCACGCTATCCGGCAACAGGGAAGAGTAATTCGCCGGTAGTAATGCATCATAAGGGTTCAAGCCGGGCTTGTAGGTCGACGTCGCGCTCGAGAAATCGGGTTTGGCTTGGGGATTAGGTACAGCCGCCGAGGGTTTGCTTGGTGAAACAACTTGGCCGAATGCCGGCTGTTGAGCTGCAACACCAAATGGAGAGGTATATGCGGTTTGCTGGCCAAATGCTGAAGTAACTGCGGCTGGTTGACTGAAGGCGGAAGTAGGCGGAGGCTGGCCAAATGCCGATGTTGGTTGACTGAAAGCCGATGGGGTTGCCGCCGGCTGGCCGAATGGCGTCAGCGGATTCGAGGGTGTCGTGGACGTCTGGCCAAATGCAGAGGTGGAAGTGGGTTGCCCGAAGGCGGAGGTTGGGCTACCAGTGGCACCAAAGGGGGACGATTGACCAAATGCGGACCCTGGTGTCGAACCGAAGGCACTGGGTCGCCCGAAAGCCGAGTTTGTTGGTGCAGGGTTGACAGTGCCAATTGCTGACTGGGGCTGTTGCACACCGCCACCGGTGCCGCTAAATGCAGGCTGTCCGAAAACGGACCCTGTGGGTGCACTTGGGACTAGTTTGCAGCGTTTGCAAATGCCGATGGCCCGGGCCCGGCAAAGGCAGAAAAACCTCCGCCGTTCATCGGCGCGCTGCCGAAATTAGACTTGGGCACGGAAGGTTGACCAAAAGCAGGAGCCCCAAATGTTGAAGTTCCTTGTGGTTGGCCAAACGGCGACGTCGAGCCAGGATTCTGTACGCCAAAGACAGGGGGCTGTCTAGGTGCAGAACCGAATCCCGCACCAAATGCGGGTCCGGGTCCAGGTCCGGTTCCTACGAATGCAGAAGTATTGCTCAGTGCATCAGTTCCTAAACTTTGTCGCTTGGCAGCTTCAAAGGCCCCTTTGATGTCGTTGCGTGCGTTGGCAAACACCTGCTCAGCATTTGCCAGAGCATTGTGTTCGTATTGAAGCTTTCTCCCACGCGATCAAGGTCTCGCCTGACCAAATGCTGTGGATAACTCACATATTCGTTAATATTCCCGTTACGCATCGCCGTGACTGCTTTCAAACGGAGCTCTTCAGGTGATTCATCAAGTGGTGGTAAAATATTTTTCTCGTTTTTAGCGGGTCCGTAGGATGACAGTGACCATGACGGCTTGTCTGATCTGACGTCGAAATCTCTGGTCATGGTTTCGAGACTGGGAAGATGGTCTCAGCTCAATACTCATGTGAAAGTTAAAACGTAGCTTGCCTAAACGGAATGGTCTTCGGAGGGTTTGAAGGAGTCCATGTCGCACCTACAAAACAATAAGGAACGAACGCGACACAGGGCAGGTTATAACACACCAGTGAGAGGTGGCCGTCTGTCACCCTGACCGCCCTGAGGATGCTCGTTGCGACACTGGGTACCGAACTTGCATGAACCACGTAAAAAGTATTGGCAGACCACCTGGATGGGTGTGAGTGATTGATTGTACTGATGTACTGGGAGGCGTTCACCATGGTTGGGTTGGTGACACAATGTCGCTGAGTTGCGCGTGCCGCGACGAAGGCCAATGGGTTACATAACACTTACCTCACGCAGGAGGCCCCCCGATAATGCTGATAAATGTCGGGGGTCGGGTCCACCCTTTCGTATACCTTTTATGGAAGGAGGGTTGGGTATCGGCTAGCATTTGTCCACCCATTAATTTCCTTTTTTGGAACGAGGTCGGGTTTCCCCGTCCACCCCCGAGACGCACCTCCAGAGGCATCTGGTACTACGTCGGGGATCGGTCCACCCATTGGTGGTTGACCACAGCCGGCAGCAGTTCGGAAAAATTTTGTCTCTTGATCGGCTCGGCTCAGCTACACCACTGTACACTTTGGCTACTGTTCAGCAGTTATTCTGCTTTGTTTTTTTTGGATCCTATTTGGCTTTGTTCCTTGCTTTGTTCAGCTTACCACAGCTTTGGAAATTGAACCCGTGCCAAACCTGATGGGTACCTGCGGGTTTTGCAATTACTTCTGGCCTGTCTCGCAGTCCAAATGATGCTGGGCATAAAGCTTTCTGCAACCTTTTCTCTCCCGGTATTGGACGTGGTAGCTGCATATTGCTCATTCCCACGACGTCCGAGTTCACCGTCGATTCTCTCGCGCTTTCAAGTTCCTCATCCCATCCATCTATACACACTTTTTTTTTGTCGCTCATCACTACTATCTCCTTTACATCGCGTCAAAGGGCATCAAGTGCCATCAATGACAACAACTGCCTGCTTTCGTCTTGGCAACGGCCCCTAGGGCACTTGTAGACCAGCCACACATCCTTGCGTCTCACTCTTACCATTTTTCTCGGTGGGCCGTCACCCTCACCACGCTGCAATTAGGGATTACCACGGGTTGGCAAAACCCATACGGGTCACGGGTATGTGTCACGCGGGTACGGGTCAGGGTAGCCAATCCTGAACCCGTGCAAAACCCGTACCTGTGGTGCGGGTACCCGTGGGTACTTGCGGGTACGCATTCTTTTCCCATCACCATGTCGAAAGTTCACTGTCACGATGCTCGAGCTCATTTCAAGTTACCACCCAATCCATTGACGGCCTCGTCACTGTGGTGCTCAAGAACACCATCCAAGATATGCTCTGTCAACATGCTGACCTCGGAAATGGCAACAAGGTCACCATTCGACTCAGACTTTACCTACTAGTAGACTTTCCCTTTCAGATTTCGGACTTTCAAGCTTCATGTTTGAGCTCATCCCTTGCATTCCCCAGCGCGCTGCACTCACGCGCAGCCTTAGCAACTAGAATCAGATGCGTTCCCGACCCCAGCGGCGATCTCTGTGAAGTTTCGCGCTGCGCCGAAGCGTGCGCGACCATTTCCGACCACATGCGACCAACCGACCCCGTTTCCATCCCAACCTCGCCGCACTTGCACGCGGCCTTAGCCCTTCGACACAGATGCGTCCGCGATCGCTGTGGATCTATATATGACAGCTCACGCTCCGCGGAGGCCTGCGCAACACCTTGCGATGCTTCACCCTCCAAACCCATCTTAGACCGTCACCACCCTGAGCCCCTGCTGCATCAACACTGCCTTCAAGGGCCTCCCCAATGATCCACAATCCTTGTAACGTCGTCGACATGTGAGTGCCATGAAAAGTGCATTGAGCTGATTAAAAGTGCTGGGAAGCTTACACCCTGAAACGACACCCGTCCTTCAAGTTTTGGGACAATGTTATTTTACTGACTACGTGCATCTGCCTTTTTTCGGTGTACAAGCAGGTTTCAATCATTGTCAAATCATATGGGATGGGCAGAGAATAGCCATTCCCAAGTCGTCGTACAGCTTATGAACGGGACCTGGGTACGTTCATCTCGTTTGCCCCAACCAACTGCTTCCACATCTTTGAAAACACGCACAGCTGACACTCGGGGAATCGGCACAGATCAACGGCATGTGAGTGCAAAAGGGCCATACGCGCATCCTGCGCGACGGGAACGACATTGTGTTTGGGTCACCGATGCCTCCGCAGAACCCACTCGATGACTACCGGCACTTCGCCCAGCTCAAGCTGACGGGCATCCATGCACACTACGACATGGCAAACGAGCTTGGCAAGGGCTCCTTCGCCACCGTCATGAAGGCCATGGTGCGTGAGACGGGCAATTACACTTCTAAGTCGTACACTTCTTGTTCCATTTGTTTATCGGGTCGGCCCTTCACTGGAAAGGTGCAAGTACTATGTTTGTCTTATTTTTTTACTAATAATTTACTATGTCAGTGTGTGTGCTGTCGCCAGTTGCGGTACTGCCACTCGTTTTTTTGACAACATGAGGCCTTCACGCAGAGATAGGGTCGTTGAAGGCAACGCGATTGATGACGCAGATGACTAGAGATTTCTCACACATGTGTATGGGGTTGTACGAGTATTTTACAGGTAGCAGGGATTTTTTTTACGAATTTTCTTGAATTTTTACGATTTTTTTACGCTTCCTGGAGGTCGGGTACAAAAGTCCACCCATGTCGTGAGTATTTCCGGTGCTGGGCCACAGCCGGGTACGATGTCCACCTATGAGGGCCCAAATTGGGCCGATTCCGGTCAACCCCCGAGGGCCAAAATCGGCCAAAATCCATACCCGACCTTATTCGGCATTATCGGGGGGCCTCCTCACGCGCTCATCGTTGATGACTTTGGTATGAACTTCCTCCCAGCCCGAGGTATTGCATACACTCGCAGAGCCAGTCCGTACTAGACTACGCTCCTCCCAAATTCTAACCTCGTTACCGCAAGTTGTCTCCGAGCTCGTGCAAAATGCCCTTGACGCTTCCGCATCCCACATTGACGTCGGGGTCGACTGTCAGGAATGGGAATGCTGGGTCAAGGACGATGGCCACGGCATCTCGAAAAGTGGCCTCGAACTACTTTCGAAAAGTTATGAGACTGGGCGGTATAGTATGTCCCTCCCCAACCGCTCACACGCCCCATCCCGATCTGGCTTCGAGCAGATACGTCCAAAGCCTACAACTTGAGCTCCCTGGACGATGTTTGCACATTTGGATTCCGAGGTGAAGGTAGTGGCATGCACTTTCGATTCTCTCGGATATATTCAGTGAAGGTTGCCCAGCTCTGTCATCAGCAGCTGATGTTTCATGCTTGGAAATCTCGTCCAGGACGACCCTCTCCCAGCAAACATGGTCTATAATAACGAAGGTGCACACATCTTTGTGTTATTCACCCGACACTTGTTGAGATGTTGAAAGAACGGACAATGTCTCTTCAATGGGCCAGCTGCCCGTTGGCGAATGGAGCGCCCAGGAACGGTCGTATATCTTCGAGACGTCTTCCATAACGTATGTAAAATGTAAGATTCTTCTAGTGAGATGTCTCCCTCACCTCTGTAGTTGCCAATTCGACGCAACTCTCATCCTCGCCCATCAAAAACGATGGAGTTAGTTTGTCGAGACATAGAAACCTTGGCATTGGTATTTCCTCGGGTGTCATTCACTCTCAGCGCCATTCGACGGCCGTCAGATGTTGCTCTTAGTGACCGAGTACTGAATATACCAAAGGTCTTTGGAGATCGTCTTCAAATATACCTCCTTGCTCATAACGGAACTGTCAGACATCGACCATCCTTTCTGCATTTCGTCACATCAATGGTAGAAGCCTCGCTGATGTGTGTCCGCATGTGCCCATGGTCCAATTTGCTGTCACTGACTTTTTACTCAGGAAGTGGATGAGATATCCATGTCTTCTGGCGCAATGAAGCTTGAAGGTTTCATTAGCCTCAGAGGAGCGCTCACGAAAGTAATGTAGTTTGCGTCTAGACGCCCATTTGAGCTGACGATATCGCAAGTAGGCTCACCAATACATTTGTGAATCTTCACTGTTCGATATTCGCAACCCTTTTTGATCTTTCGGACAGATATCAACCGCCACCCACTCTCTCCGTCTCATCATCTGCACCGCAACATCAATCATGCATTCACATACAGCAGTTTCTCGAGGCGGGTGCGGGCGCAATGTACCTCTAGCGAGACACTTTCATGACTGCTGACATATAGGTTTCAAGTACTGATGCTACCGATCACTCTCGTCAACGTCAGTCCACCCGTTTCATACTCGGCCACGACTAGACGTCCTTTGCAGGTTCTCGGCGATCTCCTCACAAACTCGACCGGAAACCCATATATGCGCTTAGCCTGACGATACCACCGAAGGATATCGATAACTGTTTGGAACCGGGAAAGTCATTGATACATGTTTCCGTGAGCACATTATAACTTGAGGCGAATCTGCTCTTGGCTAAGCCATAGCTCAGAACGAGAACGACGTCATGGCTTTTGTTGACTCTGCTACCAACGCGTTCCTCCGTCGACATAGATTCCTTAGCACTGAAAACATGTCTACACCACAGAAGAGACGAAAGATTATCAGCCCTGATTCATCTTGGGACGGGGCCAGTGTCACAGTTTCGAGACAGCTGTCTTCTTCTGTAGTCGAAGTACCATCTAATGCATCGCTCATGGTCCATGGAGCAGGAAACTTGTCATCGTCGCACTTCGACCCCGTTCGTAGTCTCGGTGTTTCTGATTTTCTTTGTTTCTAATGTCGTTGTTTATCAGGACAATGGCAGCGATGAGATGAACGAGACCTGGAAGGATCCCAATCCCATGTTTATTGCTGAGACGAGCACTCGACATCCCTGCCCCCGCACATTGCTAATTCGAGAAGAAGGAGAAGATGAAGATGCATCACATGCTATGGTGAAGCTCTCACGAATATCACTTACCGCCGGCACCTCCACGAACGATAAAGGCGAAGCTCCACTATGGATAGTTGATGCTTTAAAGGTAGGTCTTGTACATAGTCACTTGGAGCTCACTAACGTCAAGGAAGGACAACTCCGCATATTTTGTCGAGGAGCGACCAATACCTTCCATTCCCCGACACCAGCTCCAAACCGATTTCCCTTCCGAATATGTTACGGATGAAGCGTATGCTACGCGACCTCGTCGCTTATTCGATGGTTCCTTCTCCACCCTGGACGAAACCTCGACGTGGTCCCTTCACAAGGGCGATATCTCACGCATGAAGGTGATAAACCAGCTGGACAGGAAATTCATTGTTTGTGTTGTTGACGCAATCAGTGAGAGTACTGAGAAGAGCCAAACGCCTGACTGCGCACAGCGCATGCTAGTTCTCGTCGATCAGCACGCTGCCTCTGAACGGGTCCGCGTGGAGGGGTACTTAAAGGACCTATGTCACCACTTCCTCGATGCTGGACGGGACGGGGGCCAGAGTACGTTCCGCGTTAAATTAGAACCTCCACGCCCGGTTCTTCTCAGCAGAAGGGAGGCGTCTATACTGCGCAGCAGTACGCTCATATTGGGAAGATGGGGCTTTGGCCTGAGTTGGCCGGAAACCGAGGATCGTGATCAAAACACCGATCAGGAGGTATATGAACAAGTCCTAGTGCACAGCGTGCCACAAGTGGTGAGCGAGAAGGTGTGCACAATATCGTCTTCGCATCCGAACGGTACTCATTCTTTCACGACTAGCTTCTCACGGGAGACGAGCTGCGGAATTTCCTTAGAGAACACACGGAACAGTCGGGAACGGATGATGTACTTCCAGCCTTCGGGTCTGAGGGACAGGAGACCGATCAAGATAGCCCCACATGGCACAAGGCACTTCGTTGGTGTCCCAAGGGTTTACTCGATCTCGTCAATTCGAGGGCATGCCGAGGTTTCGTTCATTCATTTATATATGAAGCGACCCAATGACGTTGTCAAGGTGCCATCATGTTCAACGATGTTTTATCGATCGATCAGTGTGAAAGACTGATGTCTCAACTCGCGGAAACGGCGTTTCCGTTTCAATGTGCACATGGAAGGTTCGTTCGTTCCACAAACACCTGTCGACGTGACTTCCCGATCGATAACTTGAATTTATCTTGTAGGCCATCCTTGGTAGCGCTGACCGGAACATCCGGTTCTGTCCCACGACGAGACCATGGCAGGGAGATTTACTGGGCGGGGGGCGGGTCGTTATTGGGACTTTGAGGTAGTGACCCGCATTGAAAGTGATGAGGACGTCATGGCATGAAAAATGTCATGAAAATACTGTCTGATCAGGGGTTTACTGGCCAAAAAAAAAAACCCCCCGTCCCCTCCACGGTTGCGTGGTTAGTATGTGGCGCCGATGACATCATGGCTTGTCTGTTCGATACCGTTAATCCGATGACGGAGAGCGAGTGTGCACTGCTCGCCCCTTGGCTCGCCCTGGCTCAGGCTGCGCGAACAACACACAACCATACTTACGTCAAAGTTGTGTGTTTTTCCGCAGATTCGGCGATTCGGCGAAAGACCGACTCCTGGCCCGGCCCAGTTCAATTCAAGACTACAATGAAACCCGTGACGTCACCGCTTCTCCGCATCGATATAAGAGGGGACCCAGTGTAGTGTGACTGTCTGTCTCTAACTCACCATGGGAAAATCAGCCACCAAGGTCGTTTACAAACCAGACCCCAACGCATCTGACGTCTTTCTTATCCTCGTCAATCCTGCAGAGGTGCGTATAAGTGCTGGCTACGGAGAGTTATACTCATATCACGTCAGTACAAGAAATGGAAGGGTGGAGGTGATTATTCTTGCGCTTCATTATCGACTAGATTACTGAAATCGGTTACTCAGACAGGTATATCCTCGGACCCCGGTTCTTTTCATATAGAGGTTGACAAGAACACTTCTTCAGGACCCTCCCTCTGGTTGAGGTAGTCGATTGTATGTAATCTTTGTTCGTTCAGTCGCCGTTGCTTCATCGGATTAATTTCAGCGTTCGAAATTTTCTCGTCAAACCAAGGACCGCAAGGTCTCCTATGTCGTCCCTCAAAGCAGCAATTGGATACCGTATTCGGCACACACGTTGATGTTGATGTCATTCAGCAGATCTTGGACAAGGGCAAGGTCGAAGCAAGTGAAAATCTTGCTTCCGAAAAGTGGGGGAGCAAGAATGATTCGAAGGGCAGTGCTTTCGTGGACACTAGGGGGGGTAACACCACGAGGGGGATCTGAATCAAGATGAGAACACGCAGGATGTAAGATCCGGGCATGAGTCGCATGTTTGTACCATTACTGTAAACAACTTGTGCACGTTCTCGTAACGTAAATCATCCACCAGACCAACGCCACATCGATGTTACCTTGCCGGAGTGGTTAACGGGATCGCCTGCTAGAGTCATATGACTTTGCATTCAGCGGTTGGGCTTTGCCCGCGAGTGTTCGAATCGCTCAGGTAACGTTTCTTTTACTCGATGAACTACGTCTGGCTTGATTGTGACCCGGTGTGGACTTTTGAGAGCTGGTTTTCATACTCCTTCGGCTTACAAACACTAGGGACATGACGATGCCACTGCCATCCTATTAGCGATCCATTGCCCTAACATTCACCTTCTCGGCGTCTCCACTGTACGCCGCTCGTCCTACATCTTGCGCAACTCCCGCTAAGCCGTCTGCAAGGTGCACGGGAATACTACTGCTGACAATACGAAGATCAACGCCTCCCGGTGCTTGTACGCATTTGGAGCCCCGGAATCTGTCAAGGTCTACGGTGGCGCAACGCGGCCGCTCCTACGGCCTGCGAGACACGATCCCGAGATCCATGGTCCCGACGGGCTAGGTGGCGTGGAAGGACTTCCGTCGGTTGAGTCGGGTAGCGTGCGAGAGCGCATCGAGAGCCGCCCAGCCATCGAAGCCATTGCGAGTGCGATCAGGCAGACGTGGAACGGTGGCGCGGGTGCCAAAGTCACCCTCGTCGCGTCTGGGCCTCTTACGAACATCGCCCTTTTCGTGAGTGTGTACACGGACCTTTTCGATGCCATCGAGCGGATCGTCTTTATGGGCGGTGGGATCGGCGTCGGCAATCGTTCTGCGGTAGCAGGTTCGTCTACATTTTTTTTTTGCAAGTCATTCGTATCATCTGACTATTTTGCAGAATTTAATATCTTGTGCGATCGTAGGTTTTCGGATCACCCCGCCTGCCTCATGCCTGATCTTGCGTTGGCTTGGTGCAGCCGAAGCTGCTCAGATCGTTTTAGATGCCCCGATACCGAAAGCGATGATACCCCTCAACGTCACTCACAAAGCCATCGTGACCGACTCCCTCCATGCCAATCTGATTAACCCGACGTCCACGACCCACGAGGCTCAGTCTGGCCTGCCCAGCAGCCGACTCCGCCATACGCTCTCGACGCTCATTTCCTTCTTCAGGGAGACATACAAATCAACTTTTGGCTTTTCGGATGGGCCGCCCCTCCATGACGCGCTGACCATAGCTTACGTCTGTCGGCCGGACTTGTTCACTAGACGACGGTACAGGGTGGATGTAGAATTGAGCGGGGTTCACACCGCAGGGCAAACTGTGGCAGATGTCTGGGATTATCTGAAGAGGGACGACACCTGGGGAAGGACGGGCAAGAACTGTGAAGTTGCAACCGATCTTGATGTACGTGTTGTCCCGTCACTTTTCGCGTTTCTTGAGTATTGACAACCTCTCTTACCCAGATCGCTGCATTTTTCGAGCTGTTTTTCGATTGTGTTGCAAATTGTGATGAGGTTTCGCCGCTAAATCGCTAGCGCATAAACTAGATTACGGAGAATACATCGTCGGGGTATGTAATACAAGAAATGAATGTATATTGGTGTCCATGAGTGAGCGTGTATATTGAGTAAGTCATCATCAATCCAACCCTATAGTTTACTTCAACCTCTTGCTCCGTCAATGAACATCTTACTGAGTGGGCGTCGTTCCGGACGAGCCCTGCGCTTGCCATCACGCATACTACGGATGGTTAGGTCAAGGGCGCCGTGCTCTATTGTCTTCATGGTCCCTGTAGCCCGGCCCTGCGAGCTTGGAGGGGCCAACATCTGGACGTCATGGGATAATTTGAGAGTCTATCACATACTGTCAGCGCTCTTGCATTCGGTGTCAAAAACAAAACACAGACCAGCTCCGGTTTAGGCTGCTCGGTCTCCGGAGGAGTTACGATCAGACCAGTGGGGGTTTGCACCTTCTCTTCTGTATCATGAACTTCTAGTGCGGCTTTCTGCGCAACACGGTTCTCAACCACCTAGCCAGGACCAGAAAAAAGAGGTGCATTACCTGCAAAGAGGAAGAAAATGTCAATATCAACGCAAAGAAGTCTTCTGGCTTCGGTGAGTCTGGCGAGTCGGGGGTTTCCCCATAATACACAAGCAGGTTCTTAAGATCCGCATCAAGTGCAGATCCAAGTTTAGATACCGCATCAATGGTCACCCGCTCTTTCAGTATAAATGGCTTGCAGAACCGTCAGCCAGCGATGCTGAAGGAGATAGTATTGGTACCGATAACCTTACCTCCATAACGTCGATGAATCGATCACGGGCGGGCAATACTCTAATCCCCTTAGCCTTCCTCAGTTCAACTTGAAGGAGGTCTAGACCACTGACAAGAGTGGAGATGGAAGGACATTAACCCCGAGACGGACACTGTATGGCGATTAGACGAGTCGACCCCATTTGGGGGAAGCTTACCTCGCGCAGCCGCTTCTATGTGGGGCATATCCTCAAGGAAAGTCACGAGAGTTGGGTCCGTACGCAAAAGAACCCGGGCCACATAATGCAATAACGTCGGGCAGTCGACGCCTCCCTTCACGGACTTCGTCTCGCGTAACTATCATTTAGCGGCATTAAGCATGCAGAAGGAAAGTGGGAAGTGGAATGCTTAAGTGACCTTCAAGAGAGCTTCCAACCTGAAGCCACGGGCTCCGCCGCGAAAGCTGGAACCGTTGAGGGCATTGCCTACCGTGAGTACGGCCTAGAGGACGTCAATATCGTTCGAGTTGGTTAGGTAGAACAGTACCTGGAGGACGCGCTTGAATTTCTGCGACGTTTTGAGTTCCCGTGATGCGCTATGGAGAATATCAAGTTCCGGTCGTATCTCTTCAACGTCCAGTTCCAGCCTCCGTCTGTAAACCATGCATTTTAGACGGTCTGCGAGCCTTGGGATATCCATGATCTAAGTGGCGAATTATGGCTTGCACTAGCCATAAGGATTAAAGCCCACCTGAAAGAAATACTGGTCTGCCTTCGCAAGTTTACTGACATCCTCGAAATCCTTGAGCCTGGTGATCTCTTCTGTAGTGGGCAACTGCCTCTCCATTGCCTTTAGATCATCCACTGAGAGCGTTCGATCGTCAACCTCTAGAAGTGCTTTGCGAATATCCGCCGGAGCAAGCTTTATCCTTGAGAGCATAATGGCTACAGAGAGGTGAACAAGGACACTACAGAAGGGGGTGAAATACTTGCCGATATTGTTAGCTCGTGTTATGTCTAACAGAGTCGTCACAGACGCTTTTCTCGTGGTGTTTGCTCGGTGCGACGGCGGGTTCACAGTACTGTCGAGAGAGAAAGTTGATTCTAGGTCGTCTAGGGAGAATTGGGTATCGGAAGGGACGTCATTCCATATGGAGGTTGCCAGTGCGGTAGACTGTAACTTGTTCCAAAAGAAGGGTCGCAGCCGCTTTGCTGGTTCCGCTTTGCGTGAATTCTCGAAACGAGGTGGGGGAGGCGGAGGTACGGGGCCGCTGCCGAACGTAGGTAAGGGTGGTGGTGGCGGCGGCGGCGGAATTCCTGAGCCATTAGTGACAGAAGGTGGGGGCGGTGGAGGTGGTGGTGGTGGAGGAGGAGGAGGGGGGGAGGAGGAAAGGAGGTTTCCGTCGGTGTACGAGAGGTTGTAGGCGGAGGTGGTGGTGGCGGCGGTGGCGGTGGCGGCGGCGGGGGTGGCGGCGGGGGTGGAGGAGGATGGTGGGGGTGGAGGTGGGGGTGAAGGAGGTTGTGAGAGTGTACGTATTAGCGGTTCAAGTGGCAATTGTGGCCCCCGAGGCGGCGACGGCGGCAGGGGTGCTCCCTGAAGCTGGGCAGTATCCTTAGGTTTTGTGTTCGCCGCCCGTGGTGAGGGAGGTGGTGGAGGGGCGACCCGCACTTTGAAATCCTTCTCAGTGATGAACTTCGGTTTGGCAGCCAGCTGGACTTTCAAGTCAGCTATCTCTGTCTTGAGTGTAGCGATCATCTTCTCCTTTTGAGACATGTTTTCGATCGCTCGCTCCGCGAGTAATGCGGCGTCGACGTCAGTGTCTGCCTCCTTGGACTCCTCTCGTGGCCGGAATCGAGAATACACAGACTCAAGAGCCCGCTTCAAGTAAAGCAGCTCCTTCTCTTTCTGTGCATTAGTGCTTTCCAAATCCGCTATCTGTGAACATGGTCGTTAATGGGCGGAGATGCAATTCACGAATGGGTGAACGGACGCGGGTCTTATGGCTTGCTATCTCGTCCATGACACTAGTCCACTTGATTTTCTCGCGATCACGCCTAGCTCGTTCGTCCTGTTTCATGAGGCGGGGCGTTTGCGCCAACTTTAGTTTTAACACACAATTTTATGCGAAAAAACACACAATTTCGCGAGTCTCAATGGGATTCGAAGACTTCAAATTGTCGAGTTCGGATTGTAGCTGTGTGACCTGCTTTTCCTTCAGAACTAGGCGCTGAACTAATCCATGGAAATTCTATCGAGATAATTAATACAAAGAAACGGTGGTATAAAAATGATGTACCTCTGGACCTCCCTTGCCCAAACCTCTTGACGCGGAAACTGGCGCGCTCGCGGTTATTGCCTTGAGAGTAGTAAGTTCTGCCTTTTGCTGACTGAGAACTTCTCGTAATTGCAAGGTCTTTGGGTATCGTCAACTAAATGGGTTCCTTTAATGCAGATTCGGGTCGCACCTCGGCCGTCAAGTGCTCAACTTGTCCTTGTAGAGTCTCAACTTCGTTGCGAAGGGCCACTCTAGTGTCATCCTCTGCGTCCCATAATTCGTTGGGACTACCAGTGACATCTTGAACGCTCGCCACGAAGCTCTTCAGGAACGTTGGCCAATCTCTCTGTCTAGTCGACGTTAGCCTTAACCACGGATGGAGAGGTTGGCCGCACAAGTCGTCGATAGAACTTGTTTGTTCAACGAAAGTTGCAATAATAGAGGATAAATCTACCCTGAAGACGCTAAAAAGGAATGACGATTCAGACTATTGCGAAGCTGTAGATCACCATACCTTTCGCCTTGCTGTTGAAACAGGGATATCAGTGCCCTCAGAATTCTAATAACCTTGTCGTAATCCTCGGTGCGGGATATCGTCAGATTTACGAGCTCCTCGAGGGCCGACGTTAATTCAGGAGCGTTGAGCCGACTGTCACCTTGAACGAGATGAGACGCGCGCTCCCGCATGTCTTCTTCATCTTCAAACTTCTCTTCTGTGTATACATCGAGCTGCGTCACCAAACCTTCGGGTGGTCTTATGTATCGCAAGGTCTAGCGCAGGGTAAAAGTATGACAGCACAGCAACGAGACCCGGTACTCACGACAATAACTTCATTTAAACCCCGTCTGCTGAATTCCTCACGGAGTAAAATCCGCTCTTCCAAGGACTCGGGGCCATTTGTCAGAGCATTGATTAGAACCATGGATGCCGTGCGTGCTTCCCAAGCGCCATCATCCTCGGAGGATTGATCCACACTCCCTATGCAGTCATCCGCATCAAACTCAGGGAGGCGCAACGACGCGATGAGTTCCTCAAATCGAAACGCCTCATCAAATACGACTCGGTAATCTGACATCGCTGCCATGACCATCTTGTGGCCTTCAGGTATGGCTAAGACACATATAGCGGCCAGAAGATCGGATACCAAAGCTCGCAGTTTGGATGAAGCATGGTGCAGAGAATAGGCGATGTGGGTGATTGTAGTAGGCGAATCAAGGACCGCATTGAATCCCGGCTGATGAGGGCTACATTTAACGTAAGTGAATCCGGATGTTGTTTGCTTGCTCACCTCCGTGTTCGACAAAACCCTGAGTATTTTCATGATTTCCAGGAGTACAGCACCTTCTATATCGGAGAGATCTTTCCTCTTCCCCGCTCTCCCAACGAGGCTGGCTAGTATAGCACTCAGTACACCCAATCCCCCCTCTGCTCCAACAAATTCTCCCACCCAAAATACACGAGCGGTGGACAAATGAACTCGCAGTGAAATCAGATGTTTAACGAGTCTTGTGTCGAGAACCTTGCCCTTAATACCGTTTACATACCACTTCGGGGACTTGCCTTCCTTCAGCTGACCCTTACCGGCAGCCTTCTCACCGCCAGAAGAAGCCCACCAACTCGACCAGAGCCCGCCTGTGGTCTGAGGCTGAAGGGGTTGAGGTTCCTCCGTCGCCTTTGCCCCCTGCTGGACGGTCGTCCAATTGGACTCTGTCCGGTCGCCTTTACGGTTCGAGCCAGAGGCGGGCGGAGGAAGAGCGGTGGTAGCACCCCATCCTCCGATCGACAGTCGTTTGATCAAGCCAGAGTCTCCAGTTAATTGAGGAACGATGCGGGGTAATAGATTTCCCGCGCTAGATGGACCGTATGTAGCAGGGTATGAAGGCTGTGCTCCGTGCGGCGAGTGCAATTTTGAAGTGGCGATTCTGGATTGTCTATGTTGGTCCAAAAGGTACAACTTCCTGTCTCCGGAAAGCTGGTGCATCGCCCGGCGTTGCGGCTCTTTCAAGCCTAGCTCATCCTACCCGTACTTTAGTAACCTTGTATGTGACTTACACGTTCGCACATACCAGCATCTGTTCAAATTTATTTGTGTCCAAACCGTCTTCCCAGTTATCATCTTGGCTTGTCTGAGAATGAGAATCTCCGTTGGTTCGTCCCACGAGCTTGGGCTCACTGACGCTCATCCGTTCGGGTAAAGCGGAGTCCTTGGTTACTTTAGGAGGGGACGTCGATGTAGAAGGGCGGAGCCAGCTGTCAAACACGCTCGAGAATCGGGCTTGAGATAAAGATTGGCGCCATTCGGTAGATGGCTTCGCTGGCGAAGGGGCTTTAGACGCAGGACGTGCAAGGTTTTGCTTGGCTGTTCCACCCGCGTCCTCTTCCTCTGACGCTTCCATGTCCTGAACCGCCTTGATTGTAGATTCCGACGGCTCGACCGACATAGAAGACGTGGAGCGTGGTCGGGAGCGACGATACCACTCATCCGGAACTGAAAACCGAAAAAAATGCTTCGCCTTTGCGGAAAAGCCAGGCGGGGTCACGGGAGAAAGTAATAAGTCGGAGAAGCATGCGTCCGAAGTGAGTGTGGAAGCCTCTGGGAGCAATTAAAGATATGCTTTAGCGATGGAATAGAGAAAGCCAATCGCAGCTCACTCTCAACATCGCCTTCGGCCCATACGTCCTCTATTACATAGAGCACAGTACCTCCACCGGGCCCTGGTAGTGACCTAGTAAGTCCGAGAGCGTCTAAGATTGACTGAGAAACATCTGCGACAGTAGCGGCTCTCGAGAAGAAGCACTTCCAAGTGAAGCCATCGTGAATTTCAGGGACCCGAAGAAACAATATTGTGGCGGAGAGCGAAGGGTGTAGAGAAACGAGACGCAGGACAGGGGAATGGAGATGGGATGTCAGTGCGAAAGCCGAGAAATGACGCTCGAGCGAGGGATCCGAGGACGTGGTTTGAATCAAGGGAGCGACTCTGGCCGACTCGTCCACAAGACCTGGAGCGGGACCCGAACAACTGAATACGAGGCAGAAAGTACATCGAGAGACACATACCATCTCCTAAAGACTCCAACTCGGCTTCTTCCCACTGGCGACCCGGCGTCTCTTTACGAATCAACTGAATGGCCCAACCGCGAGGGTGCAAGTTGCCGAGTATATCGGTCCTTCACTTCATCAAGGTCGCTTAGGACGTTTATCACATCAGCGATCGTCCCGTGCTGTTGTACCGAAGCAAAGTGAAGGGAACCAGATGGTAATACTGTTGGTACAATGAGGATATCATCGGGCATTGGGGAAAACGACGGTGAGGGTAGCTATATGCTATAAGAAGCGTACACTGGCAAGAAGACATACAAAGTAGCAAGACAGATGACTAAGCAACTTGAGACGAAGAATCGGCATCCACACCCGGGTGGACCATATAGAACACGCGCATATCTCCACCTTGTGTGCTACTTTCATCCATAGATGTAGGTAGCGAGTTTTGTACATCACCTGTGATCTGGATAAGATAGTTGTCCTGTCGGCCGAAGGATATGAGCACTCTCCACCACGGAGTCCATACTGGTAGATGCGCCTGACCTTTACAAGCTTCTTCAGAACCTTCGTGATAAGTTCCTTTTCGTACTCCAACTCGTCAACGTCTTGAATCTCCTCTTCCTTCATCTCTAGGTACCAATCGATAAGTTCATCTCGGTCTATCCCCTTGCCGGTCTCCCGCTCGACAGCGGCGAGGTGCAAGACGATCAGACTTTGCAGGGTCGTGTACTTGTCGTGCGTAATGACCATCCTGCGTTTCGAAGAGGTGGGCCCGTCATTTTGTGGAGTCTTAGGAGTCACCAGACTCTGAACTTGTGTGCTTGTCGACCCATCTGGCCCTGACTGCTCGACGTACGTCTGTTCTGACATTTCCGTATCACCACCGGACATTGCGACGTCTTGGCTATCGTCTTCGCTCATCTTAGGCTGCACATTTTCACGGGCTATTTCCGTCTCCTCCTCATCGAAGTCTATGTCGTCTTGTTCGACGTGGATGATGGATTGTCGCAGGAGACTGTACGCTTCTCTCACGAAAGCCGGCGTAATCTGCAAGATGGGTTTGTTCCCTCCCATTGCAAGGAACAAAAAGGCACTCACCTCTGAAGTACAGTTCGCTCGAGCGATTGCTTCGCTGAGGCGAATCATACTTTCAAGTTGACGAACCGTGATACGATAGGAATTTCGACCAGCGCCGGACCCATCGTCTTGGCGAAGTACCCTGTATTTCTCGACCAAAAGATCTGCAGCCTCGGGTGTAAGCTACCCAACGGTCCAAGTCGTTAGCGTGTATACCCAGCGTTTTGTGAATGGGGACAAACCTTAGGATTGAAAGTCCGAGCATAACGTATGTACCTCTGCAAAGCTTCCGTACTGAATTCTGGATGCAGTGCATCGTCTCGAAAACGATGGACATTAACGATATGCTTTGCTATGTTGAGATCGACCTTCTCGTCGCATTCATCCAGGACGACGAAAAAGAGGTCGAAACGACTCATGATCGGAGCAGTCATCGCAACGTTCCCTCGAAGCGTCTTCTTGCGATCGTACCTGCCACCATTGGGGTTTGCAGCGGCAAGAATGGACGTACGCGCATTGAGTGTGGCGTGAATTCCTGCTTTGGCAATGGAAATGGTCTGCTGTTCCATGGCTTCGTGGATGGCGACTTGGTCCGAGATATCCATTTTGTCAAATTCGTCGATGGCACAAATCCCGTTATCTGCAAGCATCAATGCGCCGGCCTCGATAGTGAAGTCCCCTGTCTCTTCGTCTTTCACAACCGCTGCCGTAAGACCTGCCGCTGAGGAGGCCTTTCCGGAAGTATAAACCGCACGAGGAAGGAACGAGCAAATATACCTGGTAGAAATCGGTCAGTGACTGAGTGCACAGAACCAAAAGTAACTGACTTCAGGAACTGTGATTTTGACGTTGACGGATCACCTATGATGCAAATGTTGATGTCCCCACGGAGATGCATGCCTTCTGAGGTTTGTTTGTGCACGCCTCCCATAAGCTGAAGCAGCAGACCCTTCTTCACAATTTCGTGCCCGTAGACGGTCGGTGCGATACTCTCCACCAGTCGAGAGTAGATATGGTCTGACTCGATCATGCGCCTGAGTTCCTCGAACTCTGGTTCTGTAAGGGATTTGGCAAATGCTAAACCGTCGTCTTCTCCGTCTTCGTCTTCGCCTCGGACATTCGCAGACCCCTGGCACATCGTTTAACAACAAAGACGTTTCAGGGATCTCGAGGGATATCTCACCCTTCCATCCGTATCATGTACCATACACGCCAAAACGCAGTTTTGTACTGCAAGTCTCGGACGCCCAGAGCTTTCAAGCCAGTGACGCCACCTCCTCCGATAGAGTTGTTGCTGCCATTTCGATTGGACTCCCGCTGGAGCTCGGCGTTGTTGCCACCAGGTAGGCCAAGCTGGCTGACATCAGGGACGACTATGAACGAACCAGTGAAGACGCATTTGTCGCCAGCCTTTGCGCGTTCGACAAGCTCGGAACGGAGGATGACGTCCAGAGACCGGGGCATCGATCCCGTGGGGATTTCAGACGGATTCTCCTGGATACGAACTTTTTGCCAGTCAGTGAACTTTGAAGTATCAATTTGGAGCTGCCACGCTGAGCGATTGCCGCATGTTGGATTTGGGCATAAATTCGGCTGGGTTCGCAGGGTCTCTTAGCGGACAATCACAAGGACATACTCAGTACGAACCTCTGTATACTTGAATTGTTGCTCGATCTCGTGCACAAGCGCCTTGCATGCTTCACATGTAAAGCTGCCGAAGAGGAGTTCTGGCCTGACCTCGCTCGTACGCGTCACAGTCCCGCTGATGCTCATCAGGGTCCCGATCTTGTCTGTTTTGAGATCTCTGATAGCAGAAACTAAGGGCAGATGATAGAACGCGACGTTGAACTCGCGGGATTGCAAATTCGTTGAATCCATAGCGGCTGAAGTGGGATTGATTTTGAGATATTCTGGTTCATATTCGGCAACTAAATTGTAAAGGGCCTTCCGAAGATATGGCAGAAATCGATAATACTGTCTTTGGATGGCGTCGGCGAGAACATCGTCCTTTTGCAAGAGGTGGCCATAGTCGACATAGAGCGTGGCAAGTTGATACTCACGCATAGTGTGAATTTGCTCGACGTAGATAAGCTCGCCATCACCAGCTACAGGGATATCGTCATCCGGGCCAGGGGTTCCGGAAAGGGCTACATCTCCTGTGAAGCTAAGTAGGCTCGCTGGATGAACTGTGCGACCGTGAAGCGGGGCGACTTACGTCTTCAAAAACGCTTCGAAAGCCTCTGCAACGCTCTCGCCTACGGCATCCTTCACTATGGGTACATCTCCGTTTAGTTGTTGCTGTTGTTCGGCCCTTGGTCTCCGTCTCCTTCTTGAGCTTGTCTCGGTGACATCCTCTCGAGCATCATTCCCCTCATCTCCAAAACTCAGTGCGTCTGTAGTGCGACGGGTCGCTTGTCGGGTAGAAGATTGCGCATTGGGGGACAGCGAATTCTGTTGAGCACTGCTCGGAGGAAGAGACGAACGAGGGAGTGGGGGAGACGTCATTTGTGCTGGACTCATGAGACGCGATCGCGTTTGCGTCCGGGCAACGCGAAAGCACCGGCCCTTCATCAAATCACGTGATGTAACACTCCCATGATATTACGGCAATTGTAGAGTAGTGGGGGTATCCAGAACCACCTTCTGTGGCCAAACAACAAATAGCAAACTCAAAAAAAATTAGCGAGCAGCCGACATGAACCCAGGAATCGGTGCTCGGAGTGCATTAAAGTAAAAGCAAGAAAGTATGAACGGATGGGAAGAGAAAAGAAAATCTCGGGAATCGCAAGTGAAAACTTAATCACTCTTGCGTGCGTTGAAGATCAGATGGCAGGCCATTGATGCCGGGAAGATAACCTTCGATTTATCAGGTTAATGAGTTTTCTGATGATGAACGCGTGAGGAACGACATACAAAACTATCTCGCATCTCCATACTCTTTTCGGTCGTTTCTAGTGGTGAGAGCAAATCGAAATGTTGCACAATCGCGGCTATGGCTATCCTCAACACAATCTGGGCTAAGTTTTGGCCCCCACAGACACGGGAGCCCGTTCCGAAAGGCATCATATGCCAATTCATGGCCTCGAGTTGCTCCTTGTTGTCCCCAGTTTCCAGCCACCTCTCGGGGGAAAAGGCTTCTGGGGCTGGGAATACCGTCGGGTCACGGTGTGCAGACCAGGCCTGGGTGGCGACGACCGTCCCTGGGGGTAAAGCATAACCCATTAAGTCGAACGCCTCAGGTACAGACGTCTTGACACTCGAGCTCGGCACGACGCGCTCGAGTAGGCTAGGGGCAGCACCATAAAGACGAAGACCTTTGAACAATCCATTAAAAGATGCAGTAAGCATGAAGTTCGGTCTAACCTTCTTTGATGAACGCGCTCAAATACGGAAGGTTCTGAAGGGTGGTGATATCTGGAAAAGCCTTGCGATTGGGCATAACGGTGTCCAACTCAGCCCGGAGTTTCTCTGCGACATCGGCACGGCGGGTGAGCTCCCAGCAAAGGTACGATAGTGTCGTCGAACTCGTATCGCATCCGCCAACGCTGTAGGACACGATCCAGTTGCTGTGTGTTCAGAGATCATTTGACGTAAAAAAAAACGCACAGATGTCCCATGTGTTCAGATATGACGTCCCGGTCAGAAGCCGTAGCAGTCGATGATCCTGAGTGATAGCGGAGGAGACGTTGAGCAAGAGTGACTCTGTCAGAATGCTCCGAGGCTCCGGAGACCATTTGTGACTTCGTCTCGTAGACTCTTGCACTGACGAACTGGCCAAGATGATGCATCAGGACTAGCAAGACCACAATTCTCAAATCGTAATTACTTGCCTCCGCCATTATTCTGTCAGAGTTACAGAGCTGACGCCAGCGGCGATTAGGAATAGTGCAGACTAGGTTCCAAGCCCGTTTATGAACAGCACTCCGCTGGCGTGGGGCAAAGTTGAGTTTGTGAGTCACTCCGTGAATACGTTGGGCATACAAGTATTCCTCGCTTTGGAAAATCTCCGATTGCTGTGACCAGCGGGTCTTCGGTATCCGTGGCCCACTTGCTGAGAGCGCCAACATGGTAGCCAAACGAGGAGGCCGAGACAACGTCGACCATAAAGTGGCGAAAGAAAGTGAGACAGTCGACGGAATTTCCTTTAACAATTCCGTCGAGGATCTTTATAAGTAGTAAGTGAGGCTCATGTCACGATAGAAGGTGGTATTGGACGTTTCATACATTAACCAATTCGAGGGCGGAGTGGTGTATATCCGGCTGGAACTGGGCAAGATTGGTAGGGATATAGTGTGGAGCATAGCCTTTCTTCCGGAAGACGTGAGATGTGTGAGGTAAAGTGGTCATGCTGCAGAAAACGGTGTCAGGCCGCAGCGGCTATTCGTATGCGGAAGGGACGATCCGTACGCATGGTCGTTATCATTCCTGCGGCATCGATGAGTATGAAGCTACCACGCGAGGAAGGAGCACGGACGTAAGGAGACTCTTATAGTACGCGCTCTTGTCAAATTTGAGAAGAGAGTAGACATTCTTCGTAGTGGAAAGATCATTGAAGACCACCTTATTCGGACCAACACGTACGACAGGGCCGTACACCTCAAATAGGGCATGGATAGTCCTGCATTGCTGGAGACGAAGAACGTGTGTTGTGAGCCAAAAGTCAGATATCGCCGCATACCAAGGACCGGGGATATCGCAAAGAGGAGAAAGGCAGAGCTGATATATCGCGCAAAGAACGAAGTAGAGAACGATGAATGCACCAGCAATGGCGAAGGTGTGATCAAAGACGAAATCCGAGAGGGAGGGCATCGCGAGGAGATTCGAAGATGGGGTGAAGGGACCTGACACAGGAGGGAGGGAACGCAGATTCGGGCGGAAAGAAAGGAAAACAAACGAGGTTGAGATCCGTCAGGCATCAGAGGGGCACTTGTTTATATGCAGCGAAACAATTCTCCAAGGAAGAGTTGTCCGTTTTGGACGACTTCTAGTCGCCTTTCCCATGCCCAAAGAAGACAACGAATTGCTTGGATAGTGTCCGTGTTGCTTCACTCTGTGTGGTTAGCGGCTCCTTTCACACTCGCCATCAGTTTTTGTTCCCCATCAAACTTGGCTGGCGTCCTTGATTGACAGCAAATATCGTCAGATCGGCACTAATTATTGGGTCGAGTGGCGGCGCGACCTTGGGCAGCCCAGTCATGGAGTCCAAAGTCCCGAATTCACAAAGATTCCGCGACAAGCTTGGAATTCAAAGGTGCAGAGAAGTGTCGATCACGTCCGTACAGCCAGCCTCATGATGTAATGAACCGTAACGGTGGTCGATCCAACTCTAGATTAATGAAGGAATGGCGGTCGTGTTGGTTGACAATCATATACACCGTTCTCGATCAAGGAAAAGTCCTTGCAAGACCGTCCGAAAGCACTAGAACAAGGAATTGTAATGCAAACCGTAAGCACCACAGAAGGAAAGTATCTATCGCAGGAAATGCACAAGGTCCAGAAAGTAAAGCTAGAAACCCCTGCTGGTCACGGTCAGTACGCGATGAATATGTGGGTCGAGTTGTATGTCATCAGGATCCTCCGCTCGGACAGTCGACCCGCCGACAACGTGAAACATCCGTGAACCGGAGGCACCTGCTTCCGGACAGATGCCTCACTTCATTCTGCTCTGGCGGACTTTACAGCCGCTCTACCCGAGTCCGCCGCGTGCTGTTGTGCCCATCGCGCTCGAGCCCCACGCCTGTCAAAAAGCACATTCGTATAGTTGCGCCCAAGTAGACGAATCCCACGCTCCCCCAAGCCATTGCATTCCACCTCCAAACGTTCCAGAAGATCTCAGGCCCTGCCGGAGACATCGTGGCGAGGTGGCCAAAATCGGCAATGAGTAGACAGGATAAAAGGCGCCTCCAAGTCTTCAAAGATGAGGTGGAGGATAACACGAGGTGTTCGTTTAGGGCGAAGAGCAGATAGAGGTTTGCAAGCTGGAACAGGCTCATGCTGGTGGGTGTGTCTACGACAGCCCGGGTGAACTGGCTCTTGGTAGGAGTAACCAGGTCGAAAAGGTAATCGTTTTGGTGGACGGCGGCATAATATGCCCCCGCGAGCGCAGATATGGGTTCGACGTAGAGAAAGAATAGTCGATAGGGCAAGGGGAAGACGTTGCTCATCACACTTGCAGTCATAGGCTAGTCCCGGCCTTATCCGAAAACAGCCATTATTGACCGTCGGATGTAGACTCGTGACAGCACCGGATTTAAGAAAATGTGTGCAACAGCAAGCTCTTGCTCTCGGTTCCGTGTTTGTGAGAATGTCTCTTATCAGAGTTCGACGATTCTGCTATCTACGCGAAAGATTACTGTATGGCCAAAGGTGAGACGTTTTTGGAGAGGCACCCATCCCGGGCAGGTCCACAACATGGCGATTTGGCACCCGCTGTCTGCGTTAGTCTCGAGTAATGACCTCCGCTCCGTCTTCTGTGATCAGAATCATATGTTCCTTCTGTGCACCTCGGGCACAATTCTAGTTTGGGTAAGCATCGGACCGAATCATGGACGACGAATAGGGGGCTCTACCTCGGTGGAAGCTGTCCAACCATCAGGGAAAATCCAACCCCTTGGATTAGATCCTTGAATGAGACATGGCTCGGAGGATGTCAAGGTTCACGAGATCACGGCAGACGGCGTATTTACCTCAATCGTGAAGCAATGTCCCGGCATCATGGTCCCAGGTTCTTCGTTACCTGAGAACTCGTTGGTTCAACACTCGAACCTCCATGAGCGGCCCAACTCACGGTGATGCAAAATCCATGGCGAACGGTGAAACACCTCCCCGATCCCATGACCCGTGAACTGACTCGACACCGAGTAGCCCCGACGATCCGCCAAGTCGTGTATCGCCTGCCCGATAGACTTGAAGGGTTGTCCAGGCCAACAGACAGCGATTCCAGCATCCAAGGCCTCGCTCGTCGTAGCGACTAGTTCTTTTCCCGCCTCGTCCTTGATAGTGGTGTTATACAACGTCGCCATGTCAAGGTAATCGACTCACCACATTGCCAACCAGAAATGTTCGCGACGTGTCCCCATGATACCCATCTAAGTAAACGGTTATATCTATGTTCACGATGTCTCCGTCTTCGAGACTCCGGCTGGACGTGTGTGAGGCGAGCAGCGAAAACTGAGTACACAGGACAGACGTACTCATCTGGGATTCCATGGGCTATGACGTTGTTTACGCTAGTGCAGCAAGCTTTGGGGAATCCGGAATATCCAAGAGGCGACGGATATGCTGAATGAGCCACGATATACTCATGAATCGCCGCGTCCAATGCATCCGTGGTGGAGCCAACCTACCTGAAAGTCAGTGCTGCATGCGAATTACGATGCGGACCGGTCTTAACCTTCACCAGTGTACCTGCGTACTCCAGGACATTTCGGGCTAGTCGGGCAGCGCTTCTCAATCGCCGCTCTCCAGAGCTACCGAGCTGTATGCGGCCATCGCCGGAAGTAGAAGTCGCCCCACGACCATGGGGACGGGAGGAGGGTGTCACATAAGGTGGGCGTGGGACGTGCTGGGGCACAGGTCGTTGGGCAATGTGAGAAACTCCGAAAACGAAGGGCTCCGGTGGTAGAATAACCGAGTAGATACCGAAAAACTCATCGTCCGATTCTGAGACGTCGGCCCCGTCACTGCTGGTTGTAAGAGCGGTGTACCGCCGCCTAGATGAACCAACGGAACCGGCTGGCCTGGAAGGAGGGAGGATTGGATGGCAACGGTCAACGGAGAAGTGACGGCGGTATACGTTCAGATGGGTTATGCGAAGAGTCCTCGAAGCAAGCATCGGTAGTCAGGCGATTGATGTGGGTGGGTGGTTTACGGCGAACGCGCGCCTTGACAGGAACGCCCAGCATGCACAACCGGCTAAGCCCCCCAGGGCCTCTTCCTACGCTGTTTAGCCCCCAAGTTACATAACGCGCTCCTTATGGCGAAAGTCCCGGAGTTATATGCGTCTTACAATTGGGAATATCAATTATGTCGCGGGCGACGAGCAGGTACAATGTAGGTATAAATGGTGCAAGGGGTAAGGCAACGAGTGTCCGGGTGAAAAGCGTGCTTCCCTGCTCCAAAAATCATCCATCCAGTGTCACTGGTCTTAGTGAACTGAGGGAATGACCCGCTTGGTTTCCAGCCTTTGTCCATTGTTTTGGAAGGGGAGTGGCCAAGGCCATCCCAGGTGTTCGTCTCGTGGGAGACAATGGTACGATCGCCGAGCTAGGTCGCTGAGCTGGTACGGCGACGTTATATTGATAGCCAGCACCCAGCCAGCCTCGGACGGCGGGGTGATCGACGCTTGGTGAACAGTTACACGTGGCATAGAGCTCCAATAATTTTGTGAAACTCTCAGTTGCATTGAACAGAGGGAGCGCTGAGTCAATCAGACACCGTCAAGATATGTACATGAGCAAGAATCACCTTCGTGTAGGGTTCTGTACGCTTGCTTGTAGGAAGCATGTCGACTCCACATCACTACGCGAGTATTGGTGACGACCGAAGATAATACCAAGATTGAAACATACAGTAGGCACAAGCCACGATAGCAGCGGTGGATTCTGTGAGGGAATGGACGAGAACACGGCCTCTATGTTCCAGGGCATCTTGAATGTATTTGCAGACGGTCGGTAATGAAAGGAGAAGAGCTGCTTTGTTGGATGTGGGTATCTCGATGTGACTATGCTTGAGACCGATATTGGAGGGAATGGCAGCAGACGGCGACAATGATATGCAGTGCGTCAGACCCAGGTATTCGACTAGGCAAGCAGCTTGTTCTGGGTCCGTGGGGAAGTCACTATCATGATGGCGGGACTTATTAACGAAATGTCAGCCAGTGAGCAGCATATCTATCGTACCTGCTCAGAGAAAGCTTCTCCGGTATAATACAAGTCGTGTCACTTAAACTGTTCAGAAAGCTAGTGACATCCTGACGGTGTCTGCGCTTCCAGGCTCGGTAAGTGGGGTTCGTAGGGGACAACTCGTAGTTGCACGCTTCAAAAACGTGAAGTTCCTTAATAAAGCCATAGTTTGGTTGCACCTGCGGACGGGCTGCAATAATAACGATAGGTGAGCGAGCAAGCGACAGAGGAAGGGACAGTAAGTAAATACCTCTTTTGATGAGGGCGATCGCCTTGTGCGTGGAAATGTGACGAGCCGACATTACTACGTAGTGAGTTTAAGCCGCCATTGAACACCGCTGCGGAATAAGAAAATATCCCACAATACGCTGCAACTATAGTGGCACTCCTTGAGATGCCCATGAGACAGTGGACCAGTACTCTGCCGCCGCCATTTATGGCGCCCCTGATGAAGCGACAAGCTTCAGGAAGGTGGATGAGAATGTCCTCGTATTCGTAGTCTTGCACGGGTATCGTTAAGTGGTTGGGCCCTTGCAAGGGATAATCTGGACATGCAGAAACGATGTGCGTTATGCCAAAACGTCGGCGAAGGTCGATGGATTTCGCGGCGGCAAGACTGTAAGGGTAGAGGTTATGAGACAATCCGAAAAGGGAATGAGCGGGAGGTGAAAGAAACGCGTACTTTCCGATGTAGAGCTGACCGTCTATGACGGTGTCGATATTGTGGTTTGCTGTATTAGGCATGGAGGGGACGAGTGAGATGGCCATAGACGTCTACGAAGGGTGTTTAAAAGAGAGAAAGTGGTGGGCGAAAGAAGCGCAGACGAAAGAGGACGACTGGGCATACATTTCCATTCAAAGAATCGTACCCGTTATCTCACCCCCTATCACTCACAATGGTTACCCCTTGCCCTAAGCTCAAATACCTCACTTGGGTTATCGCTCCACGAATAGATCCGGCCTCCCCGGTTTTTTGCCTACTTTTAGGCCGCAGGATCTTTTTGCTAATCCCATGCGGTTATAGAAATTAGTCCAAGTGACGTGAAACTTTCCACAATTGCACGACTGTAG
This sequence comes from Lactarius hatsudake, assembly GCA_024734325.1. Lineage (NCBI taxonomy): Eukaryota > Fungi > Basidiomycota > Agaricomycetes > Russulales > Russulaceae > Lactarius > Lactarius hatsudake. The sequence goes on along the minus strand of JANSJP010000020.1, from coordinate 302,249 downwards.
GGTTAAGTGGAGCATCCACGACTGGCGTCGTTGTTCCATTCGCCCTTGCCAGCCCGATCCAGCTCCACACATGCTGTCGCCACTTAGGTAACTTCTGTTCCCAAACGAAGACAAACACCAGAAGTTGTATCATGTGCGTCCCGACGGACCGTCCGGTGTGAATGTAACGTACAATAAAAGCGCCGACAAGCCGGAAATGGTAGTGTAGATCTAGATTGCTCTCATGCGCGAAAATAGTTTGACGCCCGGCCTGGCGCTGCTAACCGTGCCGGGCAGATATCGGGCATGTTGCAAGGAACGTTCCGAGGGAGATATACTCATGGCATCTAACAGCATCCCAGCCTTGGCAGGAATAAACGGTTGCAGTAAAATACCGCAGACGCGCAGAGTTTCAAGAGACAGTGTGTACACCTCCCCTATGAGTGCCTGTGGTGTGTCTTTTGCCCATGGTTCGGTCGCGTTCATCATCGCATTGGCCTGTGAGAAAAAAAAGTGTGATCGGATAAACATCGTCATCATATGAAATCAGGACGAACAGCTTTCAGTTGAGAGATAATGGCCTCTAGAGCCTCCGCAATACGAAGACCCTCAAGATGATTGTCGACTACGGCGGCCAAGCTTTCAAGAGGATCCACCACCTCAATGAGTTTTTTAATGTCCATTGACTGCTCTAGTGTTTCTCGGGAGCACGATTGAAAATCTTCGGGTAAACGCTTTCGAATGGCAGCAGACGTTATGCGCAAGTAGAAGTTCCCGAGTAAGGATTGCAGTTCAGAAGCGTTGTTTTCCAGTTGTTCACTCGACCAGTCTAGTGTAATTGCTCTAACTCAATCCGGAAGCCTTTCTATATGCGAGCGATAAAGTAGCTCACCGACGTCATCCTTGAAGCGGCCACCAATCCGAGCGAGATAATACCTGACTGGGTCTGCCCCTAGTTCATCGATGGCCTGGAAGGGGTCCACGACATTGCCAATAGACTTAGACATCTTGCGCCGGTTCACCGTCCAATGAGAATGAGCTAGGAGCCTTTTAGGGAGAGGAAGGTCTAGCGCTTGAAGCATGGCCGGAAAGTATATAGCATGAAAGCTATCAGTATCGACGTCAGGACCCGGAAACATGGCGCAAAACTGAAACCCACCGCACGATATCTTTACCAACAACCTGAAGGTCCGGCGGCCAGCACGACTCGATTCTCTCTTTCTCCGCGTTCCAGGGGTATCCAGCTCCGGTCAAATAATTTATCAGGGCGTCAAACCACACGTATACAGTATGCGCAGGGTCATTCGGGACGGCGATCCCCCAATGCAGGCGATGACGAGGACGGGACACTGACAGATCCTCAAGTGGCATGGATAGCATGTCCAGAACGTTCGCGTGCTGCTGCGGAGGATGGATCGCGTGGGGGTCCGACTGATATCGTGCAAGCAGGAAATCGCGGAAGTTCGAGAGGCGAAATTTGTAGTTCACTTCTTCCGTCCACTCAACCACGGAGCCAGTCTCCTTGGACACAACGATGTCCTCACTGGACCGACTTGTGGAACTTCCCGGGCTCCCAAGACATTCAACTTGGTTGTCTGTGTAGAAACACTCGTCGGAGATGGAGTACCATCCTTTGTGAGAACCTTTGTAAATCAACCCTTTCGAGTCCAATTCGCGCTACGGTGCCGTGAGAAAACTCGAAAGAGAAGGTTGCACTGTCGCCTACCCACACATACTGCACGGCATAGTGATGGTCCTTCTCTGAAGTCCTGATGAACCTGGTATACGAGGCTGTCTGCTTTACCTGCGAGAACCTTTAGGAACAATGCGGTCAGTATTGCAAAAACTCAACAGGTAGTAAGCGAACACACACGAAAACGATCACTTATACGGTCGCAGAACTCCAGGGGTTTTGAATTTTGTGCCTCAGCCGCTTTCTGAATTTTGAGGCCGTGTTCATCCGTTCCAGTAAGGAAGCTGACGGTCCTATCTGGCCGAGAGAGCCTGGCGTGTCGTGCGAGGATATCCGTAGTCACCAATGTATAAAGGTGGCCGATATGGGGCACTGCAGTTGGGGTCAAATACGAGGAACATTCCAAAGGACGCGGTGACCATACCAGAGTTTGGGTAAAATATGGGCGTCGTCAAATAATAGGGCTTATCATCACCCCCAGAAAAAGAAGAATAAGACCGGGTATTGCTTCTCAAAGTTGGTCGTGGCAACTGGTGGCAGACACGACGAACGGATGGTCTCGAGAGCATCGCGCTTCCGAGTCTGGTGGCAGATGGTTCGGCAGTAGTTCGGCCAGCACGCCGCCATCGGCGAGTTGGCCCGGTATGGCCGTGTGCTAGGGTTAGGGTTAAAGCGATGTAACCCTTCCTCGATTCTTCGGACACTCGTAGGCGAACAAACCCCAGAGACCGCGCCAGGAGCGCCTCCAGCACTATCGATTACTATGTCCGACTCTTTCGCTGACCTTTGGAGCTCTTCTGCTCCTGTGAAACCCTCGCGGCCTGCTCGAAAGCTAGGTGCGAGTCCCGTACCACCACCTGCAACTCTTCGACCGAAGTATGACGCGTTTGCCATACTCGCGGCGTCCGCATCGAAGACTCCCAGTCCGCGCTCCATAACTCCATCCGCACCAGCTGCCATAGCTCAAAAATCGAACGGCGGTGCAGCGACGAGTACCTCAGGAGACGCGTTTGGTGATATACTCTCGGGATCATTCGGGGCCAATCCCAGCAATGCCAACCTCAGCATAGCGGAACAAGCAGCGAGGGCTAACGCGCGAGTAATTCAACAACCCCCCATACCACCGCAAACATCGTCTGCTTGGGCAGGACTCGACTCCCTTGCGGGGGGTGCTTCTTTCTCGTCTTCGCTACAACACAAGCCCGCAACTCCAGAAGCTGACGATGACTGGATTTTTGGTTCCACTACTACCCCTGCACCCATGCCGTCGAATGATGACTTGGGAATTGAAGACTTTGTTTCCCATCCAAAGCCTTCAGACGACCCTCTCCTTCCGCGATCGTCCAAGGCGAACTCTTTGTGGGACCTAGACGATTTCAATTCAACATCTAACCAAGGCCATCGCATTTCTTCGCCCGCATCAAACTTACCGCCTTCCCGTTCTGATACCCCCGGCGATTTTGATTTTGGGGATCGTGAAAACGCTCTGCTTGACGATGACTCTGGCAGCGACAACGATATATTGGGAGATCTAGGTAAACCCGCCCGCGTGCAACCCACACCCGCAGCACGTTCCTCGCATTCGGTGCGTCAACGCCTTATGACAAGGCAAAGACCTACAAGTTCTCTGACAGTCTCCTTTCTAGAACGTCGCCCCTGCGCATAGACCTCCTTCCCCCCCACCTCACCTTATTGGCCAAATTGTCGAGATGGGATTCTCTCCCGACCAGGCTCGGGTGGCCCTTGCCTCCACAGAGTCGGGCGTTGACGTTCAGGCTGCGTTAGAGGCCTTGCTTTCGCAACCGTCCCGGTCTTCGCCAGTTCCTGCTGCACCACGCGCGTCTGGAGGATCGCGCACAGTGCGCGACCGTTTCCAGGACGATGATGGCTGGGGAATCGAAGAACAAAGGCCCGAGCCACCGCGCCAACATCCCAGACAACAAATCTATCCCTCTCGGGAGCGATCTCCCCTTTCGTCGTCGGAAACCAATTACCAACAACAGGCCGACAAACTCATAGCACAAGCCAGCGAAATTGGTTCTCGGGTATTTCAACGGGCTAACGCGTTTTGGAAGGAAGGAAAATCGAGAGTGTCAAAAGCTTATGAGGAGCGCGCTCCAAGCTCGCGGGCGGGATCCACGGGGTATAACGAAGGACCCAGCGGGAGGCCCAGGTGGATGCAGGAGGCTCCCGAAAATGATCAAGCCACTTCGCCTGGAGAGCCTTCTCGGAATGGCTTCCGGGATGAAGGGGCCGACGCTATTCCGGTGCCAACCAAGTCCCTCCGCGCCGACAAGAGCACGTCCCCAGGTTAAACCTTCCCACCTTGACCAAACCAAAAAGGTTGATCTATTTAGTGAAGACACACCCACAGCCTACGTGTCGCCCTTCCGTCGTGGCGCTGGTTCTCGCACTACTCCTGTCCAAGCAGTGTCGGCCCGCGCGCCATCTCCGGTTCGTCTGACCCAACGAAACGTCATCTCCGCCTCGCCTTCTGCGATCTCTGCTTCGGCTGAACACAAGGCAGTCCGGTACTGAGATGTTCAAGCTCGGGCGTTTTGCAGAAGCCGAAACAGCTTATACGTCGGCTATCTCTCGATTGCCGGACTCACACTTGCTGCTTGTTCCATTGCTGAACAACCGCGGATTGTCGCGATTCAAGACGGGAAATATATCGGGCGCCATCGAGGACTTTTCCGCGGTCATCGCCCTCGTCGGTCCGTCCTACCACCCGGCGCGAGAAGCCAAAGTGACGAGGGAGGAGGACGGGGCGGGCGTCGACTTAGGCGACGCGCTCGGCAAGGCGTGGCGCCGAAGGGCGGAAGCGTACGAGGGCAAGGAGAAGTGGGATTTGGCGCGACAGGACTGGGAAGCCATCGTCGGTGCGGACTTTGCCAGCAGGCACCGCGGCGAAGCCCTGAGCGGTATCGGGCGTTGCAAGAAGATGGTCAGCGCCGCGGGCGACGGACCGGATGTCGTCACTCCATCCGCGCCGCGGCCCACGAAACGCCCGGCGCTACGCCGCGGGCCCACGCCACCCTCCGAGGCGGTAGTCAGACTTAAACAAGCCAATCAAGAAGCGGAAGCGGAAGAGCAAGCGCGTCTCGAGCTCAAGGACAGCGTCGACTCGCGACTCGCCGCGTGGAAGAATGGGAAGGAGACGAATCTGCGTGCATTGGTCGCGAGTCTTGACACCGTGCTGTGGCCCGAACTTGGATGGCAGAAGGTCGGGATGGCCGAGCTGGTCACGTCCAACCAGGTGAAAATTCGGTATACCAAGGCTATTGCCAAACTTACACCCCGACAAGGTGCGTCCGTTTCTCCGAAGTATGTATGCTGGACATGTTTCAACGCTCGCTGTTTTTCTCGTAGCTTAATGTCAAGAACACTACGTTGGAGCAGAGGATGATTGCTAATGGCGTATTTGGTACACTGAATGATGCTTGGAACGCTTTCAAACCATAACATCCTGTAGACCACCGGCACGTTGTAGGAACACAAGGGCTCCTTTTTTTTTGTTTTGACCTCTGCATACTTTGTAGCACGACCGTGCCCTCGAGAGTCAGAGTCAGATCTGAACCATAATAGTCCCAGCTCATGAACACAGCTCCCATCTCCCTCCGCCGTCCTCACTAACACACCAAACGCGGTCATTATCCCGCAGCCACTCCAGGGCCTCTTGAACGGCCCACGTGGTGATACGTTTCCATCGGTCGTCTTCGCGCTTCAAATGATTCGTGATGTCGTCAGTCGTTGGACCAGGGAGCGGTAGGTGCCGTCTCCGTGCGACGGCTGGCCCTAAAAATTCGTTCTCGGCCTCTCCCTTTTGGCGCGTCTGCAGCGCTGTGAGCGAGCGGATCGCCCTTTCGACCTGCGTTGCCAGGTACAGTGTAGAAAGTGAAGCGTATGCCTCCTCGTCAGATGGAGGATCTGAAAGGTCTTCGATGCGATCGGCTGACTGCGAACCGAGTCTCAAGGTCGTGCTCGATCGACAGCTGTCATCTAGCAAGGTCGAACGATACAACATACTCGAGTCTAGCATTGCATGGGGCTCGGGAGGAGAAAGAACCGGTCCATCCCACAAGATGATACTGCCGTCCTGATAAAGTTTGCGGATAGCCCAGGAGAACAAACGCTTGACTTTTGGGGTAGACCCCTCCGTACTCGACGCCAGTCCCTTGCGTATTCCCGGCAGCGGGGTCGGCGTTTCCCGCCTCGGACTGGGGCCTTTTCGTCTTATCGCGGCGACGCGCCTCGGCCTCTACTACCCTGCGCGCTAGGGCCGCGAGCTCGCGGACGCGGAGCAGAAACGAGAGTGTACAGCCAACCACCACTTCGTCACAAAAGCTGGGGCGCTCGACACGTGGCGCAGGACGTGACGGTGGTCGCGGAGTGCAGAGGGCGTCAGCGCGGCGTCGCAATCGTGGAGTACGTTCGTTGAATGTCGTCGGACTTTGCTTGGTTGGCGTTTTCGGTGTTTGTTCGATGACAGCAGCATTGGTGTCGGAATCCGAGTCGCTTTCGTCGCAGGACTGAGAATCGAAATTCAGGTAGCGGAGATTGTCCATGAAATGTTTCACGTATATGCGGAACGTGTTCTCTGTGAGGTCACGACTGCGAAGACGGGAAGGATGACGAAGGCGCGGGGGGAGCTGATATCTTGAGAGTTAGTGATGTTTGTTAAATGTGGAAAAACTCGGACGCACGGAAGGGTCCTTGGATGACTTTTGAGGGCTCAACGAAGCCGAAGAAGACGGGGTAGAATCAGTGCTAGGCGTCGAGACGGAAGAGGGGGGGATTAGCTGCTGCAGATTTCGGGGTACGTGGGACATCCTGGGCACCAAAAGCAATAGCGCTAGGTGAAGGGACGACGAATTTCTCGGGTACGAAGTAATGTTTCTCATGCAAGGCGACGGCTTGTCGCCAATGGTCAAGCTCCACCCCGGGGCCATGGCATCGCTCTACGCACTTGTCGTCAGAACGGCCTCTCAAGGGCGTGTTTCGGTATAGACGGACCGATCGATTCGCCGTAAATCTCTCTTGAGTTCCGCTTCGCACGAACTCTGCCTTGAACTCTGACCACGGAACCAACGGGAATAGGGGAAGATCTTTGTTTTGTCGGCTCTTGAGCTGAACGGAGTGTGTTCTGCTTTTTTTCGCTCGCTCGACCCCCTTGAGCGTCCTGGTCGACGCGAAACGTACATTCGACGGTCCCGGTCCCATCGTCCACTGTAAATGAGTTTTGACGTCGTCCGGCAGAGGCAATACGGCTCACGGGTGTAAAGATCGCGATTCTCGTACGCCGTAGCTTCGACTACTATGGCAACTAAGGAGACAGATCTGCACGGAACACGTCCGAGGTGATAATATGGAAGCCCTGTTACGTGTCGAGTCGAATATGAGTCGAATTCCGCATGGAGAGTCGAAAATGCCTCCCACCCCTGCTTTCACTTTCTGACATGGAGAGCACGTCTTTGATAAAGCAAGTCGCGACGGAGTTCTTGCTCATAAGCCAATTGACTAGTTGTTCTCCGGTGTGGTCACCCATGCTAGTAGAGCTGTGTTTGTTATCTACGCGCGCCATAGTTTACACGCTACTAATACAAGACGAACGCGTACTCATCCCGACGCGTGCAATCATGTGACCACACGAGCGATGTGGTCACGTGGGAAACCATCAATCATTGTTCTGTGTCCTTTTTCCTCTTCTCCTCGACAAGCTCAATGTTGTCTATTAACACACCTTTGAGAATGTCAAGCCCCTTCTTCCCACCCTTTCCGTCTTCATTTGCTTCGGCGATCATGTCGTAGATTTCCTGAGAGACGTCGCCTTGCACGACTATTTCGTCAATGCCAGCTGCATTCTTCGTAACAGACCCGCCTGTCGCAAATCGCTGAGCGAATAGCTTGGCGGCCTTCTTTAGATCGACACCTGTCTCTAGTGTTACAATTGATCCGGGTGTGCAGACACAAGCGACCATACCGAAGGCCTCGAGACCACGAATCGAGGTTACTGAATTTACGCTTATTTCGCTCTATCCGTTTAATGACAACCTACAAAGAGAAAGGTAAGCGGACGGGGATTGAGATCAAATGAAGTTTTTACTTGAGAGGCCTAAGAAGTCGTTAGAAGTTGAATGAGGCCATCCGAGACTGCAAGTACACACCAATTTCTTCTTTCTGGCCGCATCTGCTTTGGCATCTGCCTTTGCCTCCTTCTTGATCGTTTCTTCCTCCAATCTGCTCTGCGCCTCTTGACTTATTGTTCCGAGCTTGGCTTTCAGAGCCACTTGAGAATAGAGGCCGGATGTGAGGATGAGCAAGATATCACAAAATTGTAGACGCACCATCGGAATAATACTTCTCATACAGGTCAGGACGTTGTGCTTGTAACCATTCCTTGCATTTTGAGAGACTATTGCCAAACTCACAGTACTCCGGTGGGTAGGTGCAGACTAATCAGCCAGGTCAACGATCGGACGATAAAGTAGGTTCCAGTGCAAGAGTTTGATCTAACCGCCACAGTAGAACATCTGCACCGGGGGTGTTGCCCGTTTTTCTAGCTGCGTGGAGGGGTCTACTAGTCGCTGCCATGTACGTGTTCGATAAGCCTAAGGTCAGATCAGATCAGTCTGCCTCCGAGAACCTTCCCCCCGGCGAACGACGGGCCGTCTTCATTGCTTCCAAGAGTTACTGCACTACTGTACAACGTACAACGTCAAATCACCGATTACATATAATCACTGCTTGTTCTCCTTCGACCCGGGCTGGTCCCTCTCCACCCCCAATCTCTCCTTCCCACCGTATCGTAGCTTCTCGCCCGCCTTTCCATTAGACGGTGGTTCATAGGGTTCTTGCCTATCTACCGTCCTGTATTCTTCGGATCCAACACCCGCCTGACTAAACTTTCCGGACGGTGGCTCGTGTGGCCGCTGCACTTTGTCCGAAGAGCCGTCTACCTGATAGGTAGAATCATCGGCTGGAGGTGAGCTGTCTACTTCTTTGAAGTAGGACTCCGCGGTGTGGTTGCCATGCGCGAGTGAAGGGTGAGGTTGAGAAATTGCTACTGGGGCGACGGGCAGAGACGAGAGTGGCCCGAATACGATAACGAGCAAAGGGACGCATTGTATGGTCAAAGTCAAGTTGTATGTAAGGAAGATGTCAAGCATGTACATGCATGACCTCACCATCACCCAAAGTGTTCATTTCAATTTCATATATCCGTGCCCGCTCCGCCAACATGAGCATAAAACGATATTTCTCTCAAGTGTCCCCTTCCAAAGACGAAGGACCGCAGAAGAAAGTTAAACCATCAGAGTCGCTGGGTTGGCTTTTTCTCGTCCAATCTTTTGGCTCTTGTTTTGAAATACTCACCTAAATAACTAACAGACCTTCCCACACTTGACAACGAACTCCTTCCTCTCCTCGATCTCTCGTCACCGTCCCTTTCTTCCCATGATTCGATCACAGAACATTTCGACAAAATCGCGGAACATTTATTCCAACGTTCCTACCTAGTCTGTTACTCTACCACACGCGACGGCAGTCCCAAATGGGTGCTGTACGAATTTCTCGAGTTCGAGTTTTACATGATCAAGGCTGGCTGTCATCTTGACCCGTACACCCATGACGAAGCGGAGCAGCGGCTACCGGGAGTATGGTCCGTGCATTTCCCCCCTCCCCTTGCTGTGTGCTAAACCCAAGATGGTCAGGTACTTTCATCGCGTTCCCCGCTACAACGGCAAAGCTGCCGCAGGTTATCGTAGCGGCACCCGAAAAGGACTCGATTTGACTATCGGAACGCCAGATACCCCTGCCTCTTCTGATTCGTCCCCTCCAATTCCCGTCCGGGGTGGTATCCTACTGCGGTCCCTCCGAAGGGTTTCCGACTCGGTCGTGGTATCAGGTCCATCTCTGCTTGTCGACGAATTGTTGCGGTGCAGTGGGTCTCCTGGCATCACCGAACTCGTCACTGAAAAGTGGTTCGGCGAAATCTCTGCTTTCCGACCACCTCCGTCCGAAAACCCCGCTTCGGTTCCAGCGGCTCTCTTCATTGGCAGCAAGCAGACGCACACTTCGTCTCAGATCTACAAGTCTTCGCGTATCGGCATCGATCTCTCGAACCCATCTTTGTCGGACCGGCGTCAACAATATGTTTGCAAACCGTATCGATTCTACGTCCTTCCACGACTTCTCACCGGGAACGGTCGTGGGCAAACGTTCCTCGGGGTTTACGACCACTGCGTAGATACCCTTAAGGTTTCAAAATCGTCACTTGCGGGCAAGATAGCAAGTCTGACAGGCCTCAAACCGCACACCGTCGATAAATACCTGAAGGCCTACCGAGATGCACTTGCTTCTGGGGAATTGGAACCTTTCATAGGGCCGAGCGGTCAGGGTGCTGCTTCGTCCCCGGTACCTTTCCTGCAGCTTGTGGGCGCCTGGCGACGGCGCCACCTGGCGGAATAATAGGTCGCGCATATTCTGAGCCCGCTGATCAGCTAGAGTACAGGGTTAACAACCTAGATTTAACGGTTCAAGATCTACACGACTAGATAACCAAAGCAGTTTTATATGGTGGCGACGGAAGAACATCAGGAACAAGACCGTCACAGTGCCTTTTTTCTACGTTGCTAAATATCTCCATACTCATCGTACCCTGCAGACCCAAATTCATAGTTCCTCGTAGAACACATATTAATATCCACGATAATGTAAGATATGATTACCCCCATTCACCACGAAGTGAACTGCATCGTGCTTGCTTGGCTGGCGGTTCAACTGCGCATCGCAGACCACCTCGACACCACCCCTGGCCCGTTGCCCAAAACATCTGAAATCGGGCTACTATGTATGGGCAGTCGATGGTAAAACCCATACCCATAACTACTGATACACGGCAGGCGTTTGAGTGCTGGTGGTGTGGACCCAAGTTGTAGAATGGTGTGTCGCACGCGATCGTGTACAAAACGTCAACATACCCAGCGTGGCGTGGCGCACTCCCCTTCTCCCGGTGCCAAAAAATGACGGTACGACCCGCATCTGCGTAGATTTCAGAGTCTTACGAAACCAAATGCATACCCGCTGCCACGTATAGGTGAGTCCTAGTATCAAAACCTTGACTTGTGGGCTTGCTTGTGGGTGTGAAGTATTTGACCTACGGAGAAACCGGGTCGTGGGATTTTCGTAGGACTCATCTACATACGGCGGTAGGTATACATTTGGTTTCGTTGAGCTGATTTAAGGCCCAGAAGAGTGGCAACTCCCATGCATGTCAGTTGAGGGCTATAATGTCAAATTTGATCTCACGGATTCTCCACCGCTGAGGCCGAGCCCTTCTGCAGGCCGACTCGAGCAACGTTCAGAAGGTGCTCGATCACCTCGGCATTTATCTAAGAGACCCGTTAAATAGATCGACTTCACCATCTCAGTCACTCAGTACTCAGTATCAAGCTCAGTATGTCAGAAATTTCGGGAAGGGGTTTATACGGTAATGGTTTATAACGATATCATAAAAGGACTACGGAAGTTTTACGGTCTCCTTTCTCCCTTTTCCTACCTCTCACACCGACTCAGTGGCATCAGCTTCCGCGCAGGTTACAGTTTATCACAACATCACACATCACACTTTGCTGGGTAATGACGAATCCACTGAGGACGTCCCGCGGTTCCCCTCTGATGGTTTCACGATGGAGGGAAATTCGTATGGGCCCCTCACACGTTTCCTCGACACTCTCCGCGCTGCCGAAGAGTGCCTGACTCCCTGGATCGCACGTTACCTCAGAGGTCTTCGTTTCCTCCTCACAGCGTGGAGATGTGGGAAAATAGTCGAATCAAAGAAGCCTCTGAAGTCCGATATGGGGCTTGTTCGTCCACCTCCTCTTCATCGGCAGGAGATTTCCTGGAATGTACAGCGCAGTCGATTTTGAGCGACATGTCGACAATTGCTGTACTAGCAGTCCAACAATTATCGACATGCGCTCGATGCTACCTCGCGGTTGATAGAAGACGCTCTTTCTCCTCGCCATCGCATTTGACATACAGATCGGTGGAAGCAGAGAAAGCGTAACATACATTTTCTCTTTTTCCACCGACCGGACCTATCTTCGCACGAATTATCCCTTCGTTTGGAGGGCCGGATTTCAAAACATCATCAAGCATATGGTTAGGATCCTATCGATACCAGACGAGGGAGCCTTCGGTCGGAATATGACACGCTTGGAGGAATGTGTATACAGCATAAGAGGTTCGGAGCTGTCCTTTTGACCGGCCAACACTCGACTTACGCATCGTGCATCCAGTATATACCCCAGATGCCGGCGCTTATGCGCTTATGACGGAAATCGGGGTGCCTATGATATCTTAGAGGTTGCCATCACTATGTAAGGGACGTTCAGCTATTTCACAGCCGAACCATACAAAAGATTATATGTTTCGCATAGAGATCTTAATAGGAGATGTATAATGAGGGTGGGGGCATGTTGTCGTACTAATCGTTACAAGTAAGGTAACTTTAATCTTCCAGCGTGTTGCGAGCTGGCGGCGGCGGGTGTCGCCTTATTACAAGCTTCACGAGCAAGTTCAGCTAGCTGATATAAGTTCCAATGAGTAATAAATTACCTAACGAGAGGTCAGTGAGGTCAGTGAGCCTGAGTCCCATGACAGTAGCAGGTGTCTGAGACGTACGGAAGGTGAGGTTTCCAGAATAGGACAAGGTCGTAAGAGGCGGCTACTTCGAGCCAAAGAAGCGTGTGAACGCGGAGATGATAGTCTCAGGGTGGCTAACCGTCAGGTCGTTGCCGCCTCCTTGAATAGTGATGAGTTCGGCTTGTGGAAGAAGTCCTTGTATGCGCGCGGCATATTTGTAGGGAACAGTTTTATCCTCAGTGCCCTGATAGGTAGATACGTCCAGGGGTGCACTGACGAAACAAGGGAAAATATCTCACCCAGATAAGCAAAATTCTGCGATTGGACGTGCCCAGTGCTTCGAATGATTTATGTAGACCCCGAATGGGGCCATCTCTGAGAGAAGAAGCAATCGCCGCATTGTAACCCGGAAGATGCGCGGATTGTATGCGCACGATCTAATCCAGAGTAAAATTCAGTGCTAAAGCACGGGCTCAAGATATGGGACCAGTATACCTCAGATACGGGATCGCTCGAGGAAGAGTTCGCGAGTCGTTGAAGGTAAAACTAAACGGTAGGATTCAAGATTCAAGAATGACCACACGTGATATTAGGAATGACTGACTCGAAAAGGAGCGCTTGATGTCACTGTTTGAATGAACGGTGACGACATAAATCTCGTTGTTCTTGACAGGTCTCCGGACTATGGTAGTAGGATGAAATCAACGGATCACGCACACAGTAGATACGTGACCATACCTCAACCAACCCAGTTGGTGCTATGAGCGCTACCTTGCTATCGACCAAATCTGGGAAGGAGGCAGTGAACGCCGCAAGAATGCCGCCCCCCTAAACAAAGCAGCGGGAATTGGTTGATGACCGATGGCAAAGTAAGGAAGAGGCGCGTACCATTGAGACACCAGCGACGTACGCCCTACCCCATTTGACATGTTGCATGAGGAGTGCAAGCTGGGTGGCGTATAGAGAGACGTCGTAGGTAATCTCAGGAGCGTCCGAGTAACCGCGACCATATAGATCTAACTGATGATCAGATCCTGGAAAACCAAGACGAATACACGTGCCCGCATACCGTACAAAAGCACTCGGTATCCACGCGACGCAAGAGCGGGCGCCACGTCCTTCCAAATTAATGAAGGTATGGATAAGCCATGAATGAGAACAATCTAAACGAGACTGTTCGGTCCAACGACTAGATCGCGAAAAGACGACTGGGTACCTTCTTGCCAGCTTCAGGGCCGAATAACCAGTAGCGGACCTGGAACACAGAGTTGGGGAGTGGGGCTTTTAGAAAGCGGGAAAGTCGCGAGTGTTGAGAATGCACGCTCACATTACCGAAGGGAAGGGAGACGTATGCGCCGCCAGGATAGTATTCTTCTGGATATATATCCTTTGCCTTGGTTTCTGGTCCGAGGCTGGACAAGGATGGGTAGACGCTATACCCTTGGGGGGCGTGAGGGAATTGAGCGAAGAAGTAGGAAAGGATGACCAAGGACGTGATGAGAAGGAAGGACAAAGTGAGACATTGATACGGGCTGGCTGGGGGCATACTGCACTGAATGGATGGACGAGGGCTAAGCACAGCTGCGGCCTGTGAGTCAGAGACACCTCGGGCGCACGGCAGGCTTTTGGCTTTTGAACGCGTGGCACGATCGGGCGTGCGGTGGTATAGTTCTAATTAGGCAGTGACTTCCAAAATAGGGAGTTGGTTCCGTCCCCGTGATGCAGCACTGCCATGGCACGTGAGCATCGAAACGCGTTTGGCGTTGGCTGGCTTTGGTCGTGTTTGGGCGATCATCTCTCTCGCCATGGTCCTCGATGGTCCCATCCTCGCTCTGTCAGACATCATGCACGGGATGGCATCCAGTCCTACTACCTCTGCACCCCAGGAAGACGACACTGCCATGGCTGAGAGTCCTACACCTGAACCCTTGGACTATGCACAGATCGAGGTCATGCGTAAGAGGGTGTTAGAACTCATCGTATCTGGTGCTTCCAAAATGAGCACTTCCTCCAGAGAGAAAGAGCTCATCGAAATGGTGCGCTTTTAACCGTGTTTGTCCGTAATTGGTGGCTGACTCTTTCAAAGGTTATTCGATTAACTTCCACTCATACTCCCGATGTCGCGCAGTTATACACACAGGCAAAGACTATACAAGAGCTATGCCGTCAGCGTGATTTCATCATAAAGGAGGTGTCGGAGGAACGCGCTCGTTGGGAGGCTGAGAGACACGGCTTCGACAGAGTTGCAGAGGCGCTCATCGCAGGGCGAAGTCACGGTGGCGATTCCACTTACCGTGAGGAGGTCTGTCTGCTGCATTTGGTATATAATGCAAATGACGCTGACCCCGATTTCAGGAGTTGGAGCGGCAGGTGGCCATTCTCGGTGCCGATAACAAGCTCTTCGTCAGAAGGTAACTTTTTCTCCTTGAGCTATAACCGTGTGCTCATTTTTCTCCTCGTAGCTCTCCGAGTACCAAGTGAAGGTCCAGTCAGTGGAGGCAGAGTTGGCCCAACTGCGCCCCGTCCTCCTCATGCAACCATACGCGCTCACCCATAGCTTCTCTCCCTCGTACGACCATTACTTGCACTCCTCTACTCACAAGGCCGATGTCACAAGACGTGTAAAGAGGCGAAAGCAGGATGACCAGGATCAGGAAGCCACGGAAGAGGAGCCTGACACTTCCATATTAAACGCGAGCACTCCTCGAACCAAACCAAGAGGCGACTACTACCGGCGTCGGGATACGGATCAGTTCGGGGACAACCCAAGGCATAGGAAGCGCACTCAGAAGAAAGGTGGTGCCAGTCTTGCGGATGCCCGTGCCGAACACGTGCTTCTTGCAGCACGCAGGGTAGGAAGGCAACGAGCTTCGATCCTGGCCGCTGGATCTCCGAGGAGCCACGACAAAGAGAGCCCCAAGAAAGACAACGGCCACACTGTCCCTGCTCCGAAAACCCCCCGGAAACACCAAACCACGGAAGTTGGGAATGGTTCTAGTACCGGTGTTATCTATTTGAATAGTCCCATCCCTGCCACTGCAGACACCGCATCGGCAGAGCATGTCTCATCGGATTTCTCTCCAGCGCGGACACCTCTTGCCTCCCGGAAATCGTTACGGAATAATGCGACTCAAGAGAGGGTTACACGAAATAACCCCCTTACCTCACTGGATTCATTGCTCACTGCTGCGTCAACCATTTCTATGATTGAGAAGGACGGCGATGGCGATGATGGTGACGGCACCGGTGACATTGTGGAATCAGATCGTGGGCCCAGTACATCTACAAAAGCGTCCACGCGACGATCGCCAGCCGTAGCTCCTGCGAGTCCTGCACCGACGAAGCGCAGACGTTTAGCAAGCAGTCGACCTACCCGTTCTCTTCCATCTATCACTGCATCTAGCGACAAGAGCCCTTCAGGAGTCGCGGGAAGGACACGCTCCGCCCTTGACGTTCTTGCCGATCAAGCTGCCGTATTTAGCTCACAGGAGCACGACAGTGTGTCCAGCAAGGGTGGTGGGAGAGGGATGGCCAAGGTTCAGGAGCCCGATACAAACGGCATCGGCGCAGAATCCCATTCGACCGGTGATTCCGGGCGACAGACTTCACGAAGTCGAGCACCACAACCAAAAAACCCATCCGGCTCACGACTATTTTCCGCCTCTACGCCCTCCTCGTCTGCCCAGCCAGCTACTGAGACAACCCTTGATCACGGGCCACCTCCACTGCCAATATCAGAAACCCAACCGCCATCATCCCCCCCTAAACAAGTTCCCCCACGGCCCCCTTCTACTGAACCACCGCAAGGCACTGCGACTACTATGCCAAAAGACACCTCACCTACGGATTCTACACGGACAAGCAGTGCCGTCAAAAGTGCACCGTAGCGAATGTGTGATTTACTTGTGATTTTGTACAGTGCTGTATCTTTTGTAGTATCTACAATCTTTATTTCATCTATGTATTTCGCCGAGCAGTAGATGATGCTGTCAAACAATTGTGTGTACTGTATCTATGGGACCAAGCTTTTCTTGTAGACTTCCGGCGGTTCATTCAGGAAATGCTGCTGGAGTGGTTCAGTAGGTCAATACTCGGTCGGGACTTGGTCTTTTGTTTACATCCTTTCATGTAGACGTGAACTTGCTTGTGCTCATGATGACAGTTTCAGCATGCTGTCTCTAAAGGGTGGATGTTGGTAGCAAAATTATACTTGGTTGGAAATAGGACCTTCGTAGTAGTCATATCCATCTCGGACAAACTCCGTGAGAGGAACAAATAGTGCCAAATATAGTGTACAGACAGCAGCAAGTCGAGCGAGACCATTCTACCAACCATTGTTACTTTTCAGCATGCCAGTTCCTTGGGAGGCACTCATTCCTTTCGGTGAGGCAGCGTATCTACCTATACTTCCGAGTGACTCGCTGAGAAATACTAGGTCTGGTGACCGCGATGTTCGGTGCTGCTGGAACATTGCTGAATGTCTCCAAACGGGCACAAAACCAGGGCAAGGCGAGTCGAACACTTTATACTTACCCTGTACCCTTCGTTTACCCCTACTTCATTCTAGCCTCCGAGATATCATATTGACTCTTGGGAGGAGATGATGATGGACAGAGACCAGCGGCTCACCGGACACGCACGGAAACAAACCGTAAGTACCCCGGACTTCACTCTGTTCCTCACTTCAACCGGGTTTACTTTGGTCTTTCCCAGTCCAATCCTGTTGCCCCCGAAGGGTTTGAAACGAACAGTGTTTGGTACGCAGAAAGAACACAATAGACCGTAGATGCATACACACTCCCGCGCGCTATGCAATATTGAGCTCAGCTACTCATTTCCTCTATCAACCATTGCCGTACTTCTTCTATTCGCCCGCAATCATCATAAGTCGTCTCCTTGTCAAGGAACCCGTACTTCTGCCCCTCCAGCTCGCGGCCCAATTCCTCCAACTTCGTTGCATCCGACGTGTCTTCTGCAGTTAGCGAGCATGATAGGATGACACCATGCTTCGAGTGTATCCTCGCTGTCTGTGACGCCGTCAGCCCATTGCTCACAAGGTTCTCATTGGTTGACCTACCACGCTGCCCCATCCGAAAGCCCGGCTGATTGAGTATGTAAACTCTGGGGTCTGACCAAACGCCCAGCTCCAGTCCTGGAAAGAAAGGGTTCAAAAATGCTCGGCCTCGTAATTGGGACTAAGGGTCTTTACATGGAGTTCGGCGATGCCATTTTGGATGTACGGCGAGTTTGTGGTGTCGCTCGCCTGAACATACTGTACCTAGCACGGTAACAAAGAAAAAGCAAGCAAGTTAGCAGAGTGAAAGCTCTTGTGACACGGACATACGGGTTCCTTCACGTGGTACTCTTCGCGGAAGGCTTGAACCATGGCTTTCACAAAAGTACCGTGGGTTACCGTTGGGCTGAACTCCCGCAAATTCTTTACTGGCGAGCGAACGGACGCGACACCCCGAGTCACCATTGAATCCTGCGAACGTTTCCGTTAATCCAACTCGCGTACCAACGTAGCATGAGAACAGCGTACTTTTGAGACGTGCAATACGTCGCCTAGGGTGCCGAGCTGAGACGATATGAGCATCGTGCCGTGATGGTACGCTCGGTCCTTCACAATCTTGTACGCAGAGCCAGACACGTGGATATCGGAGAACAGCATTCATGAGTTGCATTTCAATGGCCGATGAGAAACTCATCTTGTAAGGCCCGACGCAGACGTCGTTGCGTTCGTTCACCCGTGCATCGACGTTCAGTGAGCGCACGGCGCGCAGGACGAGCTCCGCAGTAACATTTCGGATCGAACGAGCTACGGGGAAGGTGGATAGAGAAATTGGTATTTCCCATGTCCTACTCTCGCGATATGAGCCCACAGAATGCGAAAACCAGTCGACACACACACACATGGTACACCGTTCCTCCGCCACTGCGTCTTCGTATGAAGGGAATGTTGGCGCGATGCAGCTCAGGAAAGTTGACTTCTTTCCAAGGATTTTGGTTTCGACCTATAACGACGCATGGTCTGTCGCGGTAGATGAGCAGGAGCGGTTCGTGAGTTGGCTTCTCCTTGAACAACCTGAGACGGTGTTCAGTTCGGGTCTTTACGGAAAGAAGGGCTGGCAATGTACCAATCCTCGAAGGTGAGGTTGAAATAAGGGTCACTGGACTGCGAGACGTAGATACTGTGCTTTGCGGTGAGCGAAAGCCGCAGAGAAGTTGAGAAGTGGCGTTGACGAGGGCTCCGCTGGAGGAGGCGCGTCAAAGTAGAGATCATTGAGGTGCTACGGTCTCCGTCGACATTTCGACCCAAGCATTCGTAAATCCAATCAGTAGGAAAACCCGTCGCATTCTTATAAACAGTGGTTGACTGTTCCCACTCTCGGGGTAGCTTTATTCGTCTAACTCCAGGCGGTAACAGTATGTCTAGTGTCACTACGAATGCACAAGCACGTTGCCCAGAGGGCCCAGCTCACAGAACGGTAAATAAGTTCCGAGTTCATTTCTGCATACGTCCAAACAATGGGTTTTCAACCTCGTGTATAGGTGTCTGGCCAGGTGCGGTCCCAGGAATAGTTTTGGTAAGACCCTGGAATTGGTTGGGGAAATGAGTAAAAGAGTAGTATGAGCATAGGTGCTGGATCTCGAACCAGCTTCTCAAACATGCACTTGTTCAGCGCACGCTCAGGCTTTCTACAGGGAGCATAGTCCTTGGTTAATACTTTTTAGTCAATGACGGCTGGGAGGTTCAAGCTGCGTTTCGGGAACAGACCTGGTTGTTCACTTCTAGACAGTTCCAATGGGCTTCGAATTGTTGGAGGCAGTTTTCACGCATCTTGCTAATGCTGCCAAGTGAGAAGACACATTGTCAGCGGCGACTGAAGAGAGATACGAGAAACAGCGCACAGGTCGGTCGCACATCTAGTTACCCGTCGGCCCTCCTTTAGGCAGTGAGCAGGATCTCGGTTTTCGGCCTTGCAGAGCATAAAGTCCTCTGTACGAAACGCATCCCTACTTTGACAGTGGTCGACCCGTCAATACGTATGACCCACCATTGAACTCTTTACAGTACGCGCCAATGAAGAAGGCGGCGCTCTTCAGAGGAGCGCTAGTAGCACCGACTTCATTGACCTTTGGAATGGAGGCGGGTAGAGGTGTAGGTTCAACGAATGGGTGGGACGAGGATTCTCCGGGGTGGAAGGAGTTCATCGTCGTCGCTGGTCTCGGCGTTGTGTCGTGTAACGCGCTCGTGAGTTTGGTCTCCGGCTACGGGCCGGGAATTTTCTATTTCTGGAAACGAAGACCCGGCGCCACAACCGCGACGCGACACCAATAACCTCTGAGTCGCACTCGCTCGCATACATGGTACGCCGTGTCCCAAACATCCGACAGCGTTTGAACTACAACTAACTTCCTCTAGCCACTCAGGCCACATCCAAAAGTCTTCCAAGTGCTTGTGAAGACGCATAAACTAACCATCTTTCTCTCACTGCCCAATGTGACACCCATTTCGACTGTGAAAGAACAAGTCCTTTCGGCTTTCTCGGATGATGTTTTCAAGGGGATTCGTGGAGTACCCAGCATCCTCAATGCGGACGACTTCGTGTTATCGCGAGAGGTTATGGAGAGGGGAAGGGCTACAGCGTCATACGAGGTTTTGACGGACGACCAGCTCCTGAGAGACGTCGTCGGTGATTGGGCTGTCCTTTTCATACAATTCAAGAACGAATCCGGTGCGTCCAACTTATAGCGATTGGTCGACATGAGAATAACGTATAACCTCAGGCGAAATACAGCCAGTCGAAGTCACAATCCCTTCGTTGGCTGAGGACGACGACGACGTGTCTGGCATGACGAGCGCTGGTATCGATTTGGCAATGGATATAGATGAAACTCCCGAAGAAAGCAGTGTTAGAAAGGGTAAACGAAAAGCGGTGGACTAGTATCATGGGACCTAGGTCGTCCAGCGAACCACAGGTGCAAGATTCCTGATACCTTTTCGTCACGGCCCCACGCCCTAAGACGCTCGACAGGTCGCCATGCCAGTCGCACAGGGGATGGGGAGGGTCCTCTGATTCTGAGATGGAGTCATAGCATCAAATGTAGAGATCGGAATCGTCCCGTTTTATGTAGGGTTCGGTATTTCAAGGTGCACACTAGTCGAACATAGACAAAATTGGTTCGGTGCATGCTAGGAGTAACATTTATGGTAGATGAGAACCCATAAGATGCATCATCACCCGCAACGGTAATGCTGGCAAAATAGGGCACCTTTGACAATTGGTCATCCGCCCGAAGATGCAGCCCGTATACCACAATGTACAAACATTAAATCGGGACTACGAGACAAATCGTGTGAAGAGGTGGATCTGCAGGCCGTCGTCTGTCCGGGTTTGTCCTAGTGGCTGTGTTCAATGCGGACTCGGCGAGGTTGTCTTCCATGGACGATGTTGCAAAGGAAGTAGGGCAGCAGCTACTCGGCGACCCTCTTCAGATAATAGGTTGTACGTCGTGCAAGCATTCCACTGCGTAAACTCTCGAGTTAGCAAGACAATAACCACAGCGGAGGAAGGTCCCCAACTGAGTCCATAACATCAACTTGAATGCCTAGCTTGTTTAGATACTGTCGCAGAGGAGATGGCAGAGGGTTGACAGATTTCCCTGTTCCAACCAACAGAATCTCTGGCGAATAGGAAAACGAATCAGATTTCTGTATAACCTAGGCAGGAGTTACGCACCAGGTTTCGGTACTACCACATCAAATACTTCAAACGTGCTTTCTTCCCATCCTTTCCAGAGGGTTGGTGGGACATCCCAAAGAAGAACCTCTCCCTCCAAGAAAATGCACGCAGAAGGTAATAATCTTCCATCGTGCAGCAGTAATCCGGCGGTTGTAATGGACTTGACCTGCACGGGAGGGGGAATTTCACTGGCTAGAATATTTGTCAGTTGAGACCACTTTTGGTTTCTCAGAACTGTTGATGTGTGCAGTGCCCTCAAAGCAGTTTGCGAGCGGAGTACTGTTGACAACATTTTCTGGTCTGTTGAATTGACCGCGACCGCCTGTCAGGGGTACGAGTGGCTACGGCCCGGAATTGACCGGTTCGCGACTGCTCCCTCGTTTAGACGGCCACTACGACCACAATATGGCTGGTGCATCCGCTGCTGACGTTCGCAGTATCCTCTCTTTACCCAACTCTTCGACACCGGCCTCTACTCAGCCGAAGAGAGCTGCGCCTTTGGCGAGAAAACCTTCGGGCATCTCACGCGAGCTCTACTCTCTCATTGGCCCCTCGGCGCCTACACTGGTCGCTCAAGCTGCTAAACCTCGCCTCAAACAGAAGCCTAACCTTGGAAGTGGTGGGAGCACAAAGTGGTGCGTGCGTGCGACCCACCTTTTGCTGGATGTTGTCTCCTAACACGGCTCAGGGAATGGAGGTCTTTCAAGAACCCTGCAAGAACGGATGGACTTGAGCTGGGTCACTGGGTCAAAGCCACCACAGACCCAAGTGCTGGTATGTACTCATTGTTTTCCTACAATCTCTCGAGCACCGATCGAGGGCCGTCAGACTATCCATTTGCAAGATACAATGCCAAGTCGGCAGACTATACGTACTCCCAGGACGAATACACCAAACTCTTGGAAGGTGAAGGCTTGCACCTGTCCTTTGGTGATAACACGCTCACGTCACTTGCAGACCCCGAATGGACAAAGGAAGAGACAGACTACCTCTTCAATCTTGTCCGCGAATACGACTCTCGGTTCTACATTGTGACCGACCGATATGAGTTCGCCACAGGACCACCTCGTTCGATGGAGGTGAGTAATGTCAGGATATCGATACCCACTCATTTATGACACGCTTCAGGATCTGAAAGATAGATATTACAGTGTCTGTCGCAAGCTCATAAGAAGCAGACCTTGGGCGGGAGACGAAGCCAGTAAATCGCAAATCATATCGACCTTTCAGTTTGACAAAGGTTCGCGATCTTGATGTATCCTATTCCTTCCCTACCAACATACTCCTGTAGAACGCGAAGTGATGCGAAAGAAATACCTCCTTAGTCTCGAGAATCGCACATCCAAAGAACTTGCGGAAGAAGAGGCATTATACGTGGAGCTCAAACGCATCGAACAGAATGAAAAGCGTTTCAAACAGGACCGTGAACGGCTATTGCGCACGTTACTTGGAGCTGAGTCTGGGCTCCCCGACCTTCCAATCGACGAGGATGGTCCCTTGGGCGACCCCAAGAAAAGGAAAAAGGGCATCACCAACGAGTTAGATAGCCCAGCGACGCCCTCGAGTTCTCTATTCGCCTCAGCTGTACCCAGACGCGCACAGTCTGCTAAATCGGTTGCGCATGGTACGTCGTGACACCCTTCCGTTCTCTCTTTCTGACCGGCAGCGTCAGATGCGATGCACTGCATCCAGCGCACGGACGGCACCACTCCCGCGGGCACCACTACCAAAGCTACTCACCAGGCGGCGTACCTTCGTTCGTTCCGCCTCGCGTACCCCAAAGCGGCAGTCGCGGCCAAGGTCACCCAGATTGCCGCTGAACTCAGTGTCTCACTCTCGCGACTCGTGATGCCGACGCGCGATACTCTTGCGCAGCACGAAGCGCTCCTCGAGGGTATTACGACGCTAGTCGAAATGAAGAAGGTCGCCGACCGAGTGGATCAGGAGAATACGCACTGCGAAGATGCGGCTGGGCATGCGTGAGAGCGAGACGCCAGCCGAAACGCCCATGGACGTGGACGAGGCACGCGCAAGCACCGGATACACCTGGCGAAGGGAGGGCCCAAAGCGTGGTCAGTACGCGCAGTGGGCGGAGTAGAAAACAAGTGGGTTTCGATCATATGTTATTTTTCCCGACCCCTCGCCGACTGCTCTTTAGACGGGGACCACTAATGACAGGAGGTCGATGTCTGTATCTTCTGTTGACACATCGGCGACGTCGGCGACTCGCGCTGGTACCAAGAGGCAGAAATTCAGTTGAAGGCATATGTACTCTAGTAAGTTACATTGATATAGATCGGATCGTCTCTGGGCACATTCGTAACGTACAACAACCGCGCCGTCTCAAGAAAATATGTTTCGCACAACTTCACCCTCCACCATACACCTAATAGTGTGACAAGGTTCACACGAGGTTCACGCCATCTTGACATTAAACTTTGGCAAGGACTATACACGTTCGGGGAGGAATATAAACCTGATACGCGGTCAGGGAGGTGAAATGGAGCGTGAGCTGTGAACCGCTTACCTGCAGCCAGTTCTTTCGCCCGTTCCACTCCAGTGCCGTTGTGGTGAATTTAACATTTACGTCCACGTTTTCGAACCCTCCGTACTGTTTGTCGTCGCTACTGAGCACGATCTTGTAATCCCCAGCCACGTCGATGCCAACGCGGTAATCCGTGAATGCCTTGGTGGGGTGGAAATTGAATACGAATAGTAAACCAGCCCTTTCGAAGACGACGACTTTATCGGTATCATGCTTGAGCGAGACATAGGCCTGAGGCGAGTCAAGCCAGTTGTATTGTGCATCGAGGTGGTTCATGGCCGCGTCAAAGTCGTTGAGGAATTTGTATCGCAGGATAGGATCGTCGACAACGTTCCACTGTCTCCGAGCGTATTGGAACGAGTTGCCGTTCCCTTCTCGTGGGAAATCGAGCCACTTGACAATTCTGCATTTAGCTAGTGCTCGCTACTTAGGCCGAAACGTACCTCTGGGTGCCCGAATTCGTTCCCTTCAAAGTTTAGGTAGCCTTCGCCGCCAAGACCGTGGACGATCAACCTGCAGTCAGTAGTTAATTGGGTCGTCTATAATGACAAAGAATCTGCGGACCGAATCATCTTGTGCAGAGCTAGGCCACGAGAGATGACGGTTGTCATCTCGGTCAGCTCCGACATGTTGGTGTCTAACATCTTATCAAAGTCTGCTTGTTTCAGATGAGAGATGATATCTACACATCTCTTTGTCCATCAGCCAGAACGCAATCGTTTTGTCGCCTACGAGAGCTTGGTCATGGCTCTCTGCATAGGCAATACTTTTCTCGAGGTGGCGCCGGTTCGTGAGTGTATGGACGATGTCACCCACGTCCCATGCATCATCCGCAACGTGTTTGAGGAGCTTGATCCACTTATCTGGAATGGCCATGGAAAGTCGGTAGTCAAAACCAATGCCGCCGATATCAGCGGGGGCACCAAGAAGTGGCATTCCAGAAACATCTTCGGCGATGGTGATGATATTTGGGAAGAGCGTGTGCATAGCATCGTTCGCCTATGAGATCCTTCAGTGTTGTGCAGAATAGACTTCACCCTTGGATACTTACCAACATGAGGTAAATAACGCCCTCTTGGTCGACGCCATCACCAAAATACTCGTGGTAACCGCCTGAAAATCCAGTTCCAATGCCATGGTGGACGTACATCATACTCGTGACGCCATCAAAACGGAAACCGTCGAATTGATACTCTTCAATCCAAAACCGCAAGTTGCTCAGGAGAAACCGCAAGACCTCATGAGAACCATAGTTGAACAGGCGACTGTCCCATAGTTCATGACGGCCTCTGCTACCTTCATGGAAGTAGAGGTGGTCGGTCCCATCAAAGAGATTCAAGCCGTCCAAGACGTTCTTGCAAGCGTGCGAGTGGACAACATCCAGAAGAACCGTAAGACCTAGTCCGTGAGCAGTGTCTATCAGCTCTTTGAGATCCTCTGGAGTACCAAAGCGGGAGCTGGCCGCAAAAAAACTGGTAACCTGATAACCGAATGCTGGAACCAAGACCATATTAGTGATGGCGACGAGGTAGAGAAGGTACTGACAGGCGTAATAAGCATGCTCCATGATTGCCATAAGCTGGATGGTATTGTATCCAAGTGCCTTGATTCTTGGTAAGATGTTGGCTGTGAACTCCTTGTATGTGGCGACCTTAGGTTCTGAGGACGAAATGCCGACGTGTGCCTCGTATATGCGTACGCTCCTAGGCTTGGGAGGTGCTTTGTTTTTGAAAACATATCGAGATTCGGGGTGCGGGTTCCAAAAACGGGCATCATAAACGGCTGAGACGGAGAGGTCTTGGGTGACTCGCTTGATCCAAGCAGGAAGGCGTTCAATCCGCTCTCCAGAGGGTAAAATCATGGAGATCTAATAGTACGGTCGTACCTCAAAGTGCAGATGTTTGTGGATCACCGACCTTCAGCTTGGAGTCGTGTGGAATAGCGCAGACGCCCGGGGACCGGGGAGGGAGAGTAATCTCCCAAACACCATACTTGTCCTTCTTCAAAGGGTGAGAGGTCCGGTGCCAATCGTCTGGGCATTGTGGCGAACTTAATGAGCCAGAGGAATCCTGTGACTGTGCTAGAGACGAACTGAAATCGCCTATGAGGACTGCCTCTATGGCGTTCGGTGCCCATTCTCTATAAGTGACGGATGCGTCGTCGTTGACATTGAAGCCGAATTTGAGGAAGCCTTTAGTGAAAGAGTCGTAACCGCCTTCGTGCTCTTGTATAGCGTTCTTCCATTTTTCGAACAACTGATACCTGTGAGCAATTGCAGGAAGGAAGGGTTCGAGCCAAGCGTCGCGGTCGAGTATTGCTTTCTCGTCGATAGGCATGGTCACGCAAAAAATAGATTGCTCGTCGGTTGCTTGAAATACGAGGAACGACACTGACGTCACCAATCCATTTCCGACAAGAGCCGGAGCAAAACTTGTCGAGCGTAGCCATCGCGATCATCGTAAGCCAGGCGAAACGCGCTCAGCCGAGTCTCGACATCGCACGTGACAATCCCCACCTTCGAAGCGACGGCCGAGGCGGCGCAGTACTGATTCTCTCACACCACCATCTTCTCTCGATGGAGGACGAGAAATTTGCAAGTGCGAAGGATTCTCCTTTGTCAGAGCCGGTGGCTATACCAGCCAGCTCTAGGACCAAAAGGGTTGTCAAGTATTCTATCTGTTTCGGCCTTGTCTGGTTCATCGTCCATTTGTGGTTCATAATCCCACGTCACTACGTATTTGTGGGCAATCCTCCCTCGCATACGAGTGCTTGCACGCACAGTAAATATGCTTGGGTAACGGATGCGTTCGCTCCCAAAGAGCCGCAGGTTCCTCATGGTCGACTAGCCGAGAATTTCTTCCTGTATAGCTTTCGCGCTTGTCCCTACGCATTTACACTGACGTGTCACATACAGCACTATACCGAACTCGGCCAGTGCGATCGCAGCGTCTCGCAAATACGCGACGAAGCCCCACCTTGCAGGTTCGGACGGGGACTTACTCACCGCCAAGTACTTCCTCGATCTTCTCCGACACGAGCTCTCGATCCCGAAAGGCACCGACGATCCCGTCTACCCTGCTGGATCTGTGACCTCGCGTAACGCGACACTCTCGATCACGAATTTGACAGAACCGGTGGCTTGGATTGACGTTTATTACCCCGTTCTCAACACTCCTTTGGATAGGAGCCTAGAGATCCTCGGAGATGATGGGCATACAGCCTGGAAAGCAGAGCTTGAGGAAGTTGGGGACGAACTTGACAGTGACGCATATACCTACGCTGACTCCGTCGGTGCATGGCACGGGCTGAGCAAAGATGGGGTGGCTGAAGGCAGACTCATTTTTGCAAATTATGGCAGAAAGAGGGATTACGACGAGCTCGTCGATAAAGGTGATACTTCTATTCCGATCGTTTTTTTTCTCCGCGATTGACTGCATTACTCAGGTGTCGACTTCACTGGTGCAATTGTGCTCGTACGATATGGTGGGCTCTTCCGCGGTCTGAAGGTAAGCACTCTTGTGGTCTGAGCCATTGAATTCATTACCCATCATCTATAGGTCAAAGGTGCACAGGAACTTGGAGCCGCTGGAGTCTTGATTTATTCTGACCCCCGGGACGACGGTACCGTCACAGAAGCGAACGGATACGCTCCGTGAGTTCTATTCACGACTCTTTGTGCTCCTGCAATAAATGTTTAATAGCTATCCGCACGGCCCCGCACGGAACCCGACATCGGTCCAACGTGGCTCTGTCCAGTTTCTCTCAATATATCCGGGAGATCCGACAACCCCCGGTTACCCTTCCTACGAGAACAGTACGCGCACGGACGGTTCAAATATCCCAAGTATCCCGAGCCTACCCATTTCATGGGCAAACGCGAAAGTGTTACTTGAGGAAATTGATGGCAAAAACAGGCCGGTCAAGCTCACCAATCATGGTAAACAAAGTGCCATTACTGGTAACACTTTCAGCCTTACATGATGTCTCTATAGTTGATACCAAAGTTATGCCTATATGGAACACCATGGGCGTGATTCCCGGGCATATCAAGGATGAAGTCGTGGTCGTTGGCAATCACCGGGATGGTGCGTGTTGGATCTCTACAGATTCTCCACAGCTAAAGGCGTTGTGTTTCGTATAGCGTGGGTTTTGGGCGCCGTTGACCCCAGTTCTGGCACTGTCTCTGTCCACGAAGTTGTCCGCGGTTTGGGTGCTCTACTCAAAGAAGGATGGAAGCCTCTGAGGACGATAGTAATCGCCAGCTGGGACGCAGAGGAGGTGGGTCAGCTTTAACATTTCTTATACAAACACTTCTTGATATCGCCCATCACAGTATGGCCTCATTGGCAGTACCGAGTGGGGAGAAGATTTTTCAGAATGGATTCAGGAACACGTCGTTGCCTATGTTAACCTCGATTCCTCTGTATCTGGTTCGAAATTTGGCGCCGCTGGTTCGCCTTCATTGGCGCACTTCATCCGTAAGACGGCTGAAGACTTACCCCATCCGACCGATCCCAACCGCACACTTTGGGATGCTACTGCGGACCGTGGTCAGCTCTTCGGAGAGCATAACGATGTTGATTCGTTGGGCACGAAGGTAAAAACGAAGGCTATGGAATCCATCGGTATTAGGCCCCTGGGCTCAGGGAGTGATTACACTGTCTTCTTGCAACGGCTTGGAGTGCGTTCTTTCAATCGGGTCGCTTCGCTTTCAAAACGCTGATCGATCGACTGATTAGATCGCAAGCATGGATTCCGGCGGGTTTACCAGTACCCTCTCCGATCCTGTCTATCATTACCATTCCGTCTACGACTCCGAGAGATGGCAGGAAGTCTACGGTGACCCTGGTTTCGTGAAACATGTGCGTATGACAAGTTGAAAGAGCCCTCTTTCGCTGACTCGCCAATCTCAGGTGGCTGTTGCGAAAAACTTGGGTTTACAAACGCTCCGCCTCGCTACCGCGCTTGTTCTTCCCTTTAATACAACCAATTATGCCTTTGAACTAGAGTACCACCTCAACAAGTCAGTAAAACTTCTGGTCCTAAGCGTCCTTATTGACCACTTTTGACAGGGTGGAAGAGCTGGCCGCTTCGTCCGCAACAACCCCGAATCTCGTACCTCTTCGCGCAGCTATCAAATCTCTGCAATTTGCGAGCCTAGAATTCGATGCTGAAAAGTTTAGGGCGGAGCTTATCCTCAAACGCTTAATCCGAAAGTGGCAGAAGTCTAGTCAGAGCCAACATCAGCGAAAGCATAGTTGCTTCCGTTGTCTCCTGCGCCGTCTCAAACGCTTCTTCACTGCGGAGCATCATGAGCCTCCCGCGGAGATAGAAGGACGGCCCGATAAGATCGGAGTGGATACCGGGATGCACCGGATTGACGACGAAGTCAACGTTGAGGGCGGAGATTGGCCCCACCTGCCTATCCCACATCGGCCCAAGCATCCACATTGGCCACATTGGCCACCCCACAAGCCGCGGCATCCCCCTCGTGCGTTGATCGCGGCAGCGAAGGCAGTTCGCAAGATCAACCAGAAGTTAGCCTCATTCGAGGGTGGATTTATTCATGAGGATGGTATCAAAGATCGTGAATGGTACAGGCACTTGGGCGTTGCCCCAGGCAAGTGGCTTGGTATGTGGTTTACACAATGCCGATGTAGAATACAGAGGCTAATCGACTGGTGACAGGATATGGTGCCACGACGCTGCCGGGCTTGACCGAGGCAATTACCATCGAGAAGAACGTCACACTTGCGAACGACTGAAGCAGCACGCCTGACGGAGGCTGTGGAGAATATTAGGGCTGCATTACGTGCTTGATCTCAGTGGAATTCGAACAGTCGACTATGTATTCGATCTACTCCCGATTTGCAGTTATTCATAAACAGCGTTGTTGTGACAATCCAAGTTGACCGCCATTGAGTATATTGAGCTCTCGTCTCTACTACCAGTACCACAAAGTCGTCCTCGCTGGCCCGAGGAACATAACATATCTACTATAACATGGGCAGTGCTCCTTCCTCCCAGCGCGGCGGTAAAGCTACTCAGTCTGAAACTACACCAAGAGAGCCGACCAACGCAAACATGCCTACGGACACGGCACAGGTAGTTTAATCTCGTTCTACGGTTCGACACAAGCTCTCATCGAACGTTCGTATTCTCCTTAGGTTGCTGACATGACTAAAGAACACTTAACCACATCGAACCCAGAGATGCGTTTGGAAGACGCACGTAACACCCGCGGAGCGGCACTCATCCCGCTTGCCGTCAATTATTGTCAACAGGACCCCAAGAAGGGCAATGCAGCACCGTCGAAGGTGGGTGGTATTTTTTTTTCACGGCCAGTCCCTCTCATTCTGATGATTGGTCCGCCAATCCCAAAGAACGCCGCCGCACTCGTACCCTCAACGACATGTGCAGACACAACAGACGTCAGTGAGACCCTTATGGCCGCTATGGCAATAGGACGTTACTAAAACCGCTGCTTCCAGTTTGTTACGAAACTCCCCTCCCCTGCGACCGGCAAACTCTCTTCCCCCCTTGGTAGCGTTCTGGGCACTAAGTCTCCCGGCGCGGACTACCCGTCCCAAACACTCGCGACACCGGCGGAATTCGTGACCTCCCCTTATACCCAAGATGTGCCTAACCGAGCCGTGGCTCTAGACCGGAACATCCTTTCTACCGTGACGAAGCAGACCGACACGAGAAATACTAGCGTACGTCCCCGGAAGAGGGCCCGAAGGAGCAGGGGCAAGGACAAGGATGCTAATACGCCAGCTCTGGACGAAACTGAGAATATCCCTCCTCCCGCGACCCGAGAGGACAATCCATCCCGGGGGCGTCGGCCCTCGCGGGCTAGAACCGGCGCTAGACCAGCGAAACAAGGAAGATCAGAAAATAGGGCGGGAGGTACGGAGGCAATTGACAACGAAAAAATTGCAGTCACTCGGTTGGTTGCGGATAGAAAGTCTACTAGCCGAGGTGTCAGGTTGGCTCCTGAAGCTGTCAGCGGGGATAGCAAGTCTACTAGCCGAAGAGCCAATGCTGGCAGGACTCGTGGCCACGGACGTCGGCCCTCCGGTTTTCGGTTCCAATAACAAAGCCCCCGGGAATATTTCACCTCGTACAAGGGTTGATTCCGGCGCCCCGGGTGCTCTTACTATATCAGAACCGATCCAAGACGTTGTCTCGGCGGCAATCGAGGAAGATGGAGAGACGCCAGAAGTGGAGAAAGCCAAATATGCGAGGACCAATGACGAAGACCAAGCCGTACCTGGTAAAATTGCTCCGCCTGCTGACACCCATGCCGCACTTAAAGATAAAGCAGGGTTCCCCGTGCCAACAGCAGAGGTAGATGTATCGACTGTGCCACCGCTGCCCTCTTCAACTCGCCGCCGTGCTAAGGAGTATTTTCAGCGACGCACACGTGAGCGCTCGGTTGATGCGGAGACAGGACCCACGGCCGCGGAACAGGGGAGAGGTGAGGAACCCAATCCACGGCTCCATGTTAAAGAGGGGGCCGGTACCAAGAAGCAACCAGCAAGATGGAATGTGCCTGTGAATCACGACCAGTTTGCGTTTGATCCAGAAGCATCGCCCTTCACACCCAACGCGACCTCAAGTCCAAGGCAAGGCTCATTGTCGTCCATTGGGGTGCAATCATTTTCCTCGCCAACGCCCTTGCCCCCTCATGGCAACCGCAAAGTTGCGCCGCTGGCATTAGTGAAGAAGTCCGGCAAAAGCGACGTGCTCGAAACGATCGATTCTTCCTCACAGCCGATCCCCGTGACACCGTGTGGCACCCAGGGTGGTCAACAAGAGGACACTCATACGTATTACACAGGAAGGAACCATGCCTTGCAGGCGGAGCAGTTGGCACTTATGCGGCTGCAAGCCTATTACAGCTGGCTGGCAGGAAACATTCCGACGTCCGCAGGATTGATGAGAGCAAGTGAGCACGTGGACTTATCAGGAGGTGGCGGCGGCCTAAGTGGAGGAGTCGCCCTGGGACGCCAAGTTGGCGGCGGCCAGGGACGCGGCCGTGGGAAAGCACAATCTCGTAACGCAAGCGGGGCATATGCCCACCCAAAGGAGCATGTCGTGTACTCCCCTCACGAGCATGGACGAGCTCAGTTGGCACCCGGGACTCCACGTGAACTCGGACGGGTAGGGATCATGAAAACGGAACAGGACGAGCCCGACGAAAAACCCGAAGCGGTGGCGCGAAGAATAGCCCAGAAATGGGACGGAAGTTGGGGTTTACGTGAGGCGCCGGGGAGAGAGGTTGGGTGGAGCTGGGGAGTGAATGGCGCAGGAACGAGCACGGAGAGTACGGGCTGAGTTTCGGTCACGGCGAGATCATGTCGTGCGGGTAGCCGGCTGTGCCGACGGCTACGGCGGTGGCGACGGTGACAGTGACCGGCGACGTTGCCCCTTCTATTCTGGGACGATCATTGCATTAATTACTAGTCAATCCCGCAGGGCCAATGAATCGTACAGAATATTACTTATTGCTCTTACTCTGTCTGCCCCCGGACTCCTCTCTCAACTTGTTGCTTTCCGGTCTGCGATAGGCCTTTTGTCCCGTCACTCCTCCCGTCCCACCACCAAACTGGCAGGGTCTCAGTCATCTAGTACGCCCTACTGCGAGGTCACTGTGATGCCTTACGTCGACATCGCTCAGGGTAGCGACTTTGCCTCATTATGGTACATCACCAACTCGCCAACCGGACACGTCAGTAGCTTTGACCGTGCTAAGCCCACCATTATTCTTCTACACCCCTTCTTCCTCGATTCCACATGGCTCGATACCCAGTTCGGTGACCCAAGATTGAACGAGGGCTATAACATGATCGCGTTTGATCCAGCGAGCCGCGGGCAGGACGCTCTCGCGACCCAACGGCAAACAGGACTCGTGGACGGATGCAGCAGACCTTGCGTTCGCGTGTCATGTCCGTTCCATTTTCTTGTATCGCGGAGACCAACAGTCACTAAATTAAGTCGCACTAAAGGCACTATGGTTGCCACCCTCGCATATCTGGGCGAGCGAGACGACGGGTGCGAATTTGGCCATTCGCTTTGCTGCGCTTGTACGCATCGTTCTTTCCCGCCGTTTCCTTGCTTTCGCGCTCCCTGAATGGTTGGCCTTTGTCGTACAGGTTTCCACATATGGTGCTGAGCCTAACCATGTTATCTGTCCCGTCCCCAACAGAGTACGTCTCGATTGTCGTACCTCGATGCTGCGCCCTTTATCGGTACAACGCGATTCTCATGGTTCGAAACAGGCTCGAGGCGTACTTCCATACATGCGATGAACTCCTCCACATGTGGGCACATGCCGAGGATCTCGATACATTAGAGTTTGCTTTGATGCAGGTCACGGCGTACATCACTGGACCAGTACGTATTGGTATTCCCACGCATTTTCTTCTTGCATTGCTGACCCGGATGCTTTTACGCAGGATGTGGATGCTGACTTGGCAGATGAAGTATGCGAGTTACTTTTTCAATCAAAGAAGGGAACTGTCTTACGTTGTTTGAACAGATCATAGCGTATTTTGAAACCGTTTATCCCCCATTTAATCGGCACAGACTCGCACAAATAGGCAACGTGCTCATGAACGTAAGCGACGGCGTGCATGTTTTCCCGATGACACTCAGTAATTTCTCAGCGTGAGGCGTTATTAAAAAAGGAGCTCGCGGCAATCCGGCAACCGGTCCTCCTCATTCACGGGGACAAGAACCAGATTCATCCAATACAGCACGCACACAACATGGTCGCCGATTTAATTAATGTTAAAGATGGCGCAAAATTATACACGATAAAAGGTATTTTCGACTAGGGATGCCTTCACTCGCGTGGCCAAGATGGTTATGATTACTGCTGCCGTATAGGTGGCCAAGGATACATCAGCGTTTTGCCAACAACGGCGTCCGTTTGCAACCGGGTGTTTCTCCAGTTTGTTTCGCGTTTACCCCATGCACGATCCGAGCTACGACCTCCAGACGACTCTTTAGAGGTGTTCATCTCGCACGGGTTGGAAACCATGGCAGAGATCATGGACGACCCATCGATCGCACAACGCGATCCACTCTCACCGATGTCTTTCTCTCGTATTTCTGTTGCGGTGCAACGGTTACAAGTCGAGAACTACATGGCCGCAGCCAAGGGTGCGAGGAAGGCGTTTTCGCCTCTAGGTTCTGACGGTCGACCAATGCGCAAGTGAGTTGGCAAATCCGCGTGCGGGTCCCTCCTGCAATGGACTCGCTAACTTGTGTTGCGTTGCAGGTACTCGGAGCGGATACATGATCACTGGTTTCAAGGCGACCGGAGTTGGATGTCGTATGTCGGTAAGGACGCATAATCGTTGGATTCTAAGTGGTAAATATATTTCTAACGAGGAGCAGAGAACATCCCGGAAGCTGAAGAACAACCTGCGAATCCGGCGCAGCACGTTGGTGGGCCAACGGAAGGGCAAATACAACCGGCGTCAGGAGAAGTGATGATGAATAGCGCTCAACAGCGAATAGCGTTCAACCCTGGAACGATAGAACGAATGGAAAAGATCGTCGGGAAGACTGGCATCCAGAAGGTGACGGGAGCAATTCCATTGAAGCTCGGGTCACGATGATTATTGATGTACATTGATGGGAGGGACGCGTGTGCAGATCTACCAGCATTGTTAAAGAGTTAATATATGGCCTGTATAATACCATATAGGGTACCGTGTGTATATACGGATACAGTTAGATCGTCTGTCTTTCCACTTAGGCCTTGTCTACCGGCGCACTCAACGGTCTTGGGATCGTCGGCATAAACGTTCTCCTGTGAAAATGACAATGGTTTGCATGGCACGTACAAGACAATTCGCTTTAACCCACCGATTGAGAACGAGCCCCTTGAGCGCTTTGATCTCCATCCGGACCTCTTCCTCCTCGATTGGTATCGGGGACGGCGGCGTGGTTCCTGGTAAGCGATGCATCGCCGACGCCAGCGCGTACGTCTTGGTGGTCAAAAAACCTGTAAAGTCGATAAACGCCTCCAGCGTATGTTGGAAACGTTGCGCCGGGAGCTCGGACACGGCACGCGAGACGGAAATGTGTAGCAGGGCGAGCGCGGGCAGGAGTGGAGACGTCGGCTGTGGCACAGGATCTGGGGCATGATATGACCACCTAGGTAGCTCGGAGGGAGAGCTGGGCTCCGTGGAACGGAAAAGCGGCGCGTCGTTGAGCGTTTTCCACAGCGACTCCTAGCGTCGAAAGGTGTGGTCACTGAGAGCGCAGTGCGACCGAACATAACATACCTGATAGGTGTCGTCGATGTTCAGGAGGGAGGGCAACTCGGTGGAAAAGAGAGCCTGGAAGATCTCGTCAGCCGTTGACGGCTTATTCTGCCCCGCGAGGTCGGCCAAGGCGCAGCGGAGCAGCGTTGCGTGCGGGACGGGGCGTGGCTGCCGCTCGCCTCGTGCGGCCGCGACGACATCCCCAAGACTCTTGCAATTCCCCCACGGCTCGAGCGCTTCTTCCCATGGGTCGGGCCGCGGTAGATCTGTGTATGCGACCTTTTGCTCGTCCTGAAAGTCGCGCAGGGACTCTGTGAGCTTCGCGAAGAGGCCGTTTTGGTGTGCCTTGAAGGAGCGCCGAGCGAGTGCTGATCGAGCGAGGCGGGGGAGCAGAAAACGCTGTAGGCACAACCCTTCCGATCAGACTGTGTATGTGGAGGACCGCGCCGACGCACGCACATAGTAGATGAAGAGCAGAGCTGTGGAGCCACCCGCGATCCATGAAAGTAGCTTGAAGGTACCCGCAAGAAGGCCGGGCAAGCGGGATGGAGGTGGAGCGGGGTACATGCGAGGCGGCACGAGGGGGAGTTGCGAGGGCTTGCGAAAATGCACGAGCTAAGTAAGGATCATGCGGATGAGAAACACGGCGCACCATCTCACGCAGGAGCAGCTGTATCTCTCCTTCCATCAGACCTTTCTCTGTGAGGAAGCGACGTTTAGACTCGTGGTCTTGGTGTACGACCTGGGGAGAACCCAGGAAGTGCCGCGCTCTGTCCAATAACTCGGAGCGGTCTGGCACAGGCGACGTCGGTAACAACAGCGCATGTTCAGGTGGTAGATTGGGCTGTGCCGCACTTATCGAAGGAGGTTCAGAATGTCCGGCGGGGGCTGGCGAGTTGTCTGAATCGGCGGCCATAATGAGAGCGTAGGACGTGAAAGTGACGGATGTCCGGGCCGGCAGGTGGATTTGGCCTGACCCACTCGCACACCCACTCTCTTCCTTGATGCTTGATGTGGCTTTATCACAAAAGTGCGACGCTCTCACATCCTTCGGTTCTATCCATTCTAAGGCCAACTACAATAACTTGCATGTGTCCCCATGTCAATAAATAGAATACCGAATACGCGTCTCAGCCATCTGACTGATTCACCGCAGACGATACAGGCAGTACAGGCAAAATGCCACTCTGCCTTATGGTCGTACTGCTACTTTCTGCCAAGCCGTATAACCTTCGGCCACGGCCACGAGGCGTAGATGCTGGCGACAACGCCGGCGATAGGAACAACATCTGTGCGACGTCATTCAATTTCAGCCCGGACTCCAGAGTGGGGACATGAACGCGTTCTTACCTCACTCCATCTCCGGGAAGTCGTGCCCTCGGACTCATTACTCCATTGCCAATCGCTGAGCGACGTTCGGCCAATGTCGTCCGAAGTCATCCGGCCGCGAAGGTCCGGACGGGAATTCAAAGACCGTAGTATGCCAAGTGTGTAGAGCTTTCCCGTCATTAATGAGAAAAACAAAACGAGGTGGTGACTCCCATCCTGAAGACCGACTCGTCGTTAGACGAATTGTGGGGTGGTACTGTACTTTCTCACCGATTTAGAGTCGTACAGAGAAACAGCAATGATTTGAAATACGCTCGGCACTGCCGCTGATTCCCATGTGACGGCCACGATGTGATCCAATGCTTGGTCCAGGTTTTGGAGCCCTGTTTTGGACTGAAACAACCAAACCATCACTAGAGTGAATGTTACGAAGCTCATGTGCATTAGGCGCACAAGACGTACGTATGGAGGTGATCGCGACATCCAGAACTGAAGAATTTCCAGTTCATCATCCAGCCCGACAAGAAACGGAACAAGTTGATGATGTACCCAGAGAACCAAAAATCCAATAGTTGAACGAAAACTGGGCCTAGAGCGCAAGTGGTTTCGGTCAGCAGTGATTACTACAAAATCCCGTGCCTGTGCACTTACCGAAAACGAACGCTCAGCCC
The DNA here is from genome assembly GCA_024734325.1 of Lactarius hatsudake. Lineage (NCBI taxonomy): Eukaryota > Fungi > Basidiomycota > Agaricomycetes > Russulales > Russulaceae > Lactarius > Lactarius hatsudake. The sequence goes on along the minus strand of JANSJP010000020.1, from coordinate 265,356 downwards.
TCAGCGGCTGCAACGCCTAGGATGATGAGCAAGATGATCAATAAACCCAGCGCTTGCTCACACTATTATTCGCCTCTCCATGTTTCGAGCCCAGACCCAGGGTAATGGACTAGATTCCGTCAAGTTAATTATCCTAGAACAAGCTTTTTGACAGACGCGTACCAGATACACGTTCGCGATGAAAATAGTTACGAGCAGAAATGCCAACGGTGCGGTGACCCATTTTCTTTTCTTCGTGACCTGCAGGAGGTGTGAGGGGACGAAAACTTCGCTCGAATCAAACGTACCTTCCAACATCTCCGAATCAGTGACGTCTCGCAGATTGTGCAGATTAGGCCATTGATGAATAGGTCGGCCCAGACAAGCGGGCTAGTCGACTGCGGACTTATTCACGCACACAACGAACAGCCAAGAGGTCTTTCTCACCCAATACTCAAAGTATATGAGAATATACCAAAGTTTATACGCCGTGTACATGGTCTGTAGCCTTCGATTGTGTCAGGTTTGGCTCCCGAAGCCGAAGAACACCACTCACAACGAGAGCCCAACTAAAGTCAAGACGTACGCCTTCATCCGCATCGTGTCGTTCAGTGGACACTCCCAGTATCTCGCCGCCTGTGCAAATATGACGCCTTGACAAACAGCTTGTAAGATACCTTCGATGAGGATCGGCCCACTGGTTGGGACGTCGATCTGGGATGAGAGTGAAAGCGCCATCGTGTTGTAGAGTGACGGAAGCGGATTCTGCGGGTGGATCATTAGTGCGTGATTTCCAGCTGGACCAGTGGGACGACGAGAAAGACGACTAGACAAAGACAAAACTAGACGAGGCGAAAAAAAAAGAATGGAGGCTTCCGCTGGCGAGTACTGGCAAGAGTCCCGGAGCAACTATATTGCGTGTTCGGCGTGTAAGGTCTCATGCTTAGTCCGATTGGTGGAGACAGCCGTAGCAGCAGACAGAAGTGTTGAGGGTCTGGCGGGCTGATGTGTGCATGTCGAGATCGCTGCCACTGGGTGACTAGTCACCCACTGTGCTACTGGAATTCCAAACGGTTGCTGTAACAACGCTCCTGACGATCTGTTGCCAGAGAATTGATTTTTCTCAATGAATGCAGGGTAGGATCTATGACAGGGTGGAGACGAGTCCTATTGGCAGTTTGGTGCCTGTAGTGACGATTCTCTTCTTGATTCTATTGGTAGAACTTTCCAATAGCCTGAGGAACTTGAAGCCGAGATTTCTCCGATGGTTTGCCCGAGAGTTGCAGTGACCAGGCTGGGGCGTGGATCCGCCGCTCTTCTGTCTGGCCTATCGGCTGGGTTTTGTATACCCACCTTCGGCTCACCACCAAGTGCAGTTCGACACGGGTATTCAAATATTCAAATCTCAGCATAGCTTCAAGTTCTTTCCGGGACTAGTGGTGTCAGGTGGATGCAAATGGTCACGAGGATGCAAATTTTAAAAACACACCCGTAAAATACAGGAGACGTCATAACAAAAATATAATATAAATATAAATATATATTGAGAATTTTGACTACAGTGCGACAAGGAAGAGAGGCGTAAAAAGTAACGGCCCAGACCACCAGATCCCAACGGTCTTGATAAATGTCACGCAGATCTGTTAGAATAGAGTGCTAGAATAGACCAATGAGAACACCCATGATAAATTTGGGGTGATATCATGCATGCGATAGAGTTGTAGAGGTAATCTCACCTTGGGTGCCAATGCGTGACCAAATTTGCATCAGGGGGTGAAGTCGGTTGTGTTCCCTAGGAGCCAAAAAAAAAAAAAAAGCAAAAATCGCCATCGAACAGAATATCCATTCTTCTATTATGTACAATATGGAGTAGCTACGATGTGTTGTTGAAGCTACAGAAAATAAAAAGTCGATTTTTGCACAGGTACGAACACTATGAACTCCGCTCCCTTCGGAGAAGGAAGACTGTGACGTGATTATTGTAGCAACGAGAACGAGTACAGAACGGGCGAAAAAGTCGAAGACGTACGACTGTCGCACTAGCGGGTAAACTAAAGTCAACTGGACAGAAGGAATGTACTATTTTAGAGTGAATTACTGTATCGTAGACGAGAGACAGACCCGAATATCATCGCGCACTAACGCGCTGAATCTCAATACTTCGTCTATAGAGTATGGGGTTCCCCTTGGGGTTCCCTCGTGTTTCTTACTAAGTTAGTCTTGTTGTGAGACGAAGGAAATGTGGTTGCGAAACAGCTAGGGCTTTGTGCGGTGCATCTGATCCTCGCAAAAAGGGAACTTCTTCGATACGCTGTATCAAGGTGGCGATAATGGGAGGAGACTCACTCTCGCTGTATCCATGTGCGATAAACACCTTTGCAGCTGCAGTCTTTACATTTCATCTTTTGATGGGGAACAAAACGGCTACACCGCTTGCACTCAGCCGATGATGCTTCACGATCTGACACTTGTAATACGATGTATTGTAGACGACGAAGGGCGAAATGGGTGCTCTAACTGTAGTGTGGTGTGTCTATCGCTTAACCGATGGGAGAGTAGCGATGTTGTGTTGATGAAGTAGGAAGGGCACCATATGAATCCGACAATTGATAGCGAGCAACGCACCAGTAGATACGCAAAAAAAATTGAGATGAAACAGGTGTCCAGAAAATGGCATAAGCGAGTCCGGGGGCGAAAACCCCAAATCATTAGGATGGATGTGGCGCCAGCGAATCGTAAGAGGGTGCGTGCTCGTAGGGCGGTGGAGGATGCACTGTCAAGGAATGGCGCTGCCGCCGGGAAGCAGATTCGGTATATTCAGCGATCTCTTGTACGAGCTGCGCTCGTTCGGCGACCGTGAGCACTACGGTATGCCGCGGCATGCGACAGTGAGCGATTGCGCGCCGCGTACAAAGAGCGAGGAGGAAGAGCGCAATGACGCCTCCAATGGAGGCAAAGACGATGACGGTCAGGCCCTTGTGTGCCTGGCTTGACGGATGATGGGAGGGAGGGGAATCATGGGGTGAAGTCAAACCCGTGGTGAGTACTGGTGCGGCAGCTGGTGGATTGAGAAAAGAGTGACTATGGGTGCGTAAAGGAGAGTGATGGGCGGGGTGCGATGAGTGCTTGGCATGCGGGGGAGCAGCGGTAGTTGCTTCCACGGGCGAAGACGAGTGGCTTGGCAGTGTGTCATCATCCGTCGAAGTGACAGGTACGGATGCGACGGGGCTAAGTTAGCACGGACCTAAGATTTAGTTGGGAAATGAATAAGGGTAGATGAAGAAGCTCACGTGGCGAGAATGGCTAATGAAGAGAGGCAGCAGAAATGAATGACGCCGCTATACATATGACAACGTGGAAGATGAGGCGGATCAACAGGTTGGAGACACACAGAAAGAAAAGAGAGGGGAGGAGAGGAGAAGGGGTATAAAAAAAACTCACAGAAGAGTAAAGGTAGCGAGGTGCGGCCGCGAACCATTCGTGAGACCGCAACCCAAGATAAAAATAACACAGACAGCGAACAGACGAGGGGGGGTTAAAGCTGCGATCACTGCAATAAGATTATGGTTCGTTCTCGAGAAAGGTAACACCTTGTCCGAGATGCAAGCAGTGTTAGGCTCTGAGGTTCACGCGTTCACGAACGGTCACTCGAGTACCAAGATCAAAACAAATGCTATGCTTCCTCCATCCCCCCATGACTAACGTAGTATTAGATAAACATTCTTGGGGCCGAGTGTCTCGGACACCCGTCGGATTGTTTAAATTTCCTTGTCCCACTCTGTCTTCCCTGCCCTTATTCCCACTTCATGACTTCTTTACTTACTCGCACAGCTGATGGCCTTCAGCTCGATCCAGATCTAGCTCTTCTGGAGGCACTCACTTCTCCATCTCTCCCACTCAAGAAGGATAAGTTCCGACGTCGCGATGCCGAACTTGATCCTCTTTTACTCGCTGCAGCTGCCGCTTCAGGTCCGAATGTTACCCGCAACCACTACGCCCATGATTTTTTCCCTGGAGTTGGGCTTCCGAAAGCCGAAGGCGCTTGGGACTGGTCCAAGTGGGACGGAGAGCGTGCTGATACCACAAACCAGGCGAAGAAATTGGTCTACATCAGCAGGCAAGGTCCTCGAAGTTCGCGCACACAAGAGGAGAAAGGAAACGCAGGGTTGGTCTCGGAGTTTGCGCAACCTCACCCAAGTCTTTTGCCAAGCAAACGAGAAAGAGACCATTCACAGTCCCTCACGATCCCGTCAGTTACTCCGGCCCCACAATCGAATCCCACCATTCCGGTCAAAGTCACGTGCATGGCTCGTACCCGTATACCCACCCCTCACGGAACTGCCTTCCTCCATCTATACCACAACAATCGCGACAGCAAAGAACACCTTGCGATTGTCGTTGACCCCTCCCAGTTTTCCGACGACGTGACGTCAATATCTACTCCCTTCATTCGTAGCCGAACCCTTGATTCCGTTTGGGGCGATACGGAGACAGAGATGGACCGCTTAACGCGCGGTGCATACGTACGGCGTCTCACACCAACCTGTCAGATCGCATCCTCTCCGGAATACCAGAGGAATTTACACACACCCGACACGATCCCCGCCCCTTTGGTGCGAATCCACTCGGAGTGTTTCACTGGGGAGACCATTGGCAGCATGCGTTGTGACTGCGGTGAACAGCTCGACGAAGCTATCCGACTCATGTCACAACCCATCATAATACCGTCCCAAAGCCCGTCGGAGCCTCCGACGCACATCCCCGGGCGTGGCGTCGTTATCTACATGCGACAGGAAGGTCGTGGTATCGGGCTTCTGTCTAAAATACGGGCCTACAATCTCCAGGATCTTGGACACGATACCGTCACCGCGAATTTGATGCTTGGACACGGGGCCGACGAACGAGGCTATGAAGTCGCCGTCGCTATTTTACAGGATCTGGGTCTGGGCTCGTCAACTGGACAGGGCGTACGCCTTTTGACGAACAACCCAGATAAGGTACGCGCGATGAAGCAGGAAGGTCTCAAAATTTCAGAGCGTGTGCCGATGGTACCTCGAAGTTGGAAGAAGAAACAGGCGGGGGGTGACATGGAGGAGAGGAAGGCTGGTGCTACGATGGTTGGTGGAGATGCTGTTCACGGAGAGGACCTAGACAAGTACCTGAGGACAAAGGTTTTACGGATGGGACACATGCTTGACCTGAACTTGAACTTGAACGGGGAGTGATATACTTAATTAGATATAGAGATAATAAATGAAAGCATTAATTTGACGTATTTTAACTCTTAACTGGATTGAGTAATGTCGTTGACGCGCTTTCCAGCTGAGCCTCATGTACGACCCCCTTGGATCAGCCTCTGCCTCTGGCACTCTCTCGGGCGGCTTCGCTAGTACCGAAAGCGTACCACCTTGGCCGACAACACCGCACACCCCCAATTCTCCTATACCAAACCTCCGCCCTGCTCCAACACCCGATAGAATCACCGATGGCAATCCATTCGAGAAGCGGGCGCAAATATATGGTCAGCCAGAACCTGGCCTAATCTCTCCGGCCACAAACCCTACTTCGAACGGAGATCGCCTCGAGAAGCCAGAGCCATACTTGAGGGTTAGGATAACTGCTCTGGATAGGAACCGGCGAGATATTCTTGTTCGGTTTGATGCACAAGTACGTAGGCTCGCCCTTCCTCCACTTTCGAGGCTCACTTCGTCCCCGGATCCCGCGTCTCACAGACAAATCTAACAAACTTCACTGGAACCGCGTACCGCAACGTGTCGCGGTCATACTTCGAGTTTCAACAACTCTACGACGCTCTCACACACAACAACCCCCAGACGATCGTCACCGCTCTTCCGCTCGCACAGACCTCCGCTCCAACTGATGAGGAGGATGACAGACTCGTTAAAATAATGCTGCAGCGATGGTTCACTCGTGTATGCGAGGACATGATCCTCGTATATGATGAAGAGCTACGATCATTCATCGAGAGCGACTTTGGATACCAACCAACACCGCGACCGAAACGAAAGACGTCTTCTGGCTTCAGTCTCATACGGAGACACGTACCTGATGAGGACGAGGAGCTCCAATTGGCTCGCTTTGAGCTCACCAAGTTAGAGGGCCAATTTTTCGACGCAGCAAAAGCTCTTGACCGAGTGTCGCTCGCGAGGAAATGTAAGGCATCGTATGGCCATTTCTCTACGTCTTTGTGCTGATAAATGCGTCTGTTCTTCACTCAGCGCTCTCTGTCGCTCATGCAGAGATGGGTAACAAGCTGGTTAACGTTGCCACCACAGAAACGCATCCACCAATTGCAAACACATTGCGGAAATTAGGGCGGACTTGGCATACCCTCGCAGATCTCGATCAAGCTCAGGCCATCAGCGAATGCGTGATACTGAGTGACTCTCTAGGATACCAAGGTCTGAACGCCAGATCTGCTAAAGAGACGCTGCAGCAGCGCACATCTGTCCTCGAAGAGTATCAGGCTGCCGTAAAATCCGCAATTTCCAAACGAAGGAATATTGAAAGGCTGAAGGCGAGCGCCAACATCCGCCCGGAGAAAGTCGATGAGGCTCTGGAGGACCTAGAAGAGGTACGTCACTCGCACATCCATGACTGTATGGACTCACAGCAAGTCGTCAACAGGCGAACAAATACGAGCAGATACTGGTCCGACGTGCCGATGGTATCTCCCAGAATCTGCACCGCGCGCTGCAAACCCACGAACGCATTGTTACGGACGACGTTACAACAGCTCTTATCGAGTACACCCGCTCGTCAATCATGTACGAGCGGCAACTCCTCAGAGAACTCGAGTCCCTCCGACCGGATGTCGCGAGCTCCAACGCGAAGGTTGTTCCCAGGAATAACGGAATCCCGAAGCCGACAATCATACCACCCCTCGAAGATGATTCCAAGCTCCCTGCGCCATTGGCTGAGCCTAGCCCCTCCCTGAATCGCGGTCCCGTGCCGGCACCAAGCGTCCCACCAGGTTTCATTTCTGGGCGTCCAAGCGTTAGTCAGGCTCATGTGCCCCCCCAATCTCCAGGCGCAGGGTCATCCAAATCTCCCGTCATCGCATCTCAGCCACCCCGGTCCCCGTTCGTTGTCCAGAACAACTCTCCTGTTCCACCGACCCAAGTGCGCAGCACCGAACCGCCTCTTGGTGGACGATTCGTCGACGGCACAAAGTCCATGTTCGTACAATCGTCACACATTCCTACGCAGGCCGACAGCGCCGGATCACCCTCGGCTGCTCTGCGGTCTAATACAGACCCACTTTTGGGTGGGCCACTTGGTACCTCTGATCCAATCCACCGTCCCGGAACGACAGACGGGACACCGCGAAGCGACGTCGATCCACTTGGTGGACTCCGCCCTGCCTATATGTCTGCATCTGTGCGAGTACAGCCAACGAGACAAAGGTTGGATGCGCGGGAAGCTGCAAGCAAGCTCGCAAACATGTTCTAAGGCGTCTCACGCTAGATTTTGGTCTACGGTATGGTTGTGACTGGAGACTGAGACGGCGGGCCTTAGGCTACATGAATCCTGTTTTCACATCTCATATTTCATGCAGTTCTTCTCATGGTTTGTGACGGATCATTTACCACTGTAGAGGTGGCCAATGAATAGGATATTCCACGGCTACTCGTCAAGTTAACCTCTTATTTATTTTTTCTCTGCATCTGTGCTTCGGTGTCACAGCAAAGTTTTAAGGATTTCGACAATTTTGCTGCCGATCTCTTTCGTCCCAACATCTCCACCCAGGTCTGCTGTTCGCAGCTCCAAGCCACCAGCGTTCCTTGCATCCAAGGCTTTCCTCACAGCGGTTTCGATAAGCTGCGCCTGCTTCTCCAGGCCGAGAGAATATCGCAAAAGCATAGCGGCACTGAGGATAGTGCCAATGGGGTTGGCGATGCCTTTGCCTGCTATGTCGGGTGCAGAGCCGTGAATGGGCTCATATAGGCCAGAGGTGGGCTTGAAAGAGGACGAGGAGGGAAGCGAGGGTGCACCCGCGAGCGATGCAGATGGGAGGAGTCCCAGAGAGCCTGGGATGACACTCGTCTCGTCGGAAAGACTGCAGAGGGATGCGATGAGCAATTATGCCTCGGACATAAAAGCGATCACGGTGGCTCACATGTCCCCGAACAGATTCTCCGTCAAGACCACCCCGTTGAGCTTTCGCGGGCTGGAGACCAGAACCATGGCGGCCGAGTCGACGAGCTGGTGATCGAGAGCGATCTGCGGGTATTCGCTCGCCAGTGTCTCCGTCACGACCTTCCGCCACTAAACGCGAGCTCGCGAGAACGTTCGCCTTGTCGATGGAGTGGATCGGCAGCGGCGGGTCCGACGCGAGCGCGATCTGTGCGGCCACGCGCGTGATCCGCTGGACTTCCTCCACGCTGTAGATCATGATGTCCCACGCGACGTTTTCCTGCGGCGCGACGTTCTGTTCCTTGCGCTCGCCGAAGTAGATGCCGCCGATGAGCTCGCGGACGACGATGATGTCGACGCCCTTCGTGATCGACTCCTTCAGCGGGGAGTTCACGACGAGCGAGTCGGAAACAAAGTTCGCAGGGCGGATGTTGGCGTACACGCCAAGCGCCTTGCGGAGGGCAAGCAGGCCAGGTTCCGGGCGGACTTTGCTGTTCACGCCCCACTTTGGACCGCCGATGGAGCCTGCATGGCGGTTAGTGTCAATATATAGGTCGTCTGGATTCGCATGGACCATACCCATCAATATGGCGTCTGCTTCTTTGCACGCCTTGCAGGGTGGAAGCTGGCAGTGCCTCGCCTGTCTCATCGATCGCACATCCTCCAAAGAGGTGCGTTTCCAGCTTGAGCTCAACGTCCGGAGACCCCGCAATGACCGTTTCAAGAACATTAACGGCCTCAGCGACAACCTCAGGTCCTGGCGACGTTGTGATTAGTTAGGCAGTGCCAAAAGAATGCGATATATTGTCCTCACCGATCCCGTCGCCAGGAAGGACTACCACACGAAAACTAAGTTGAGTGTCAGTTAGGAATATACTGTAGAAAGCTATGGGTACGTTTTGGTGACCATAATCTGCACTTGTAGCAGGAAGAGCGATCTGTAGATCGATGTAAAGATTATAGCGATTAGATGTCTGTACAGTCTGTGCCGTTTGGATTACTAGTCCGATAAGCATCCACTTCATGGCGACCTCAACGACAAACGTCGCTTGCAGCAATCTTGTGCTCGATGCGGGACCCCTGCTCATGCTCTCCCCACTTCGAGGACTAGCCGGAACATTCCTGACCGTTCCCCAGGTTCTCGAAGAACTCAAAGACAAACGAGCGCGAGAAGCATTTTGAAAAACTTGGCCTGATTGCAGGTGTCAACGTCAGGGTGCAATCCCCCGATTCTGAATCGCTAGCCCACGGTGCGCACTTTTCCTCGCCTGATCGTCCCGGTGTCATTGACGTCGGTCGGAACCCAGTGACACAGTTCGCGAAAAAGACGGGAGATTATTCCGCTCTATCACATGCAGACCTCTGCGTCCTAGCATTAACCTATGCGTTGGATAAAGCGGAGAAAGGTAAACCACCCGGAGAACGAGTACGTTGGCCCCTTTATTTATCGTAATTCTCTCCACTAATCGACCCCTAGTCTGGCACATCTGCAGATGCCACGCCCTCCGATAAACAAACACCGTCACTCACGGAAGACGTAGAGCAGAAAGGCTCTGAGGATGAACGTGATCCCCAAGATGACACGATACCATTGGACGATGCCATAGAATCTCTCGGAGAGGCCGTGGGGCGCCTGGAGGTCGAGCTTGTCTCCCTGAACGAGGACAGCCAAGTGGAGTCGGGAACTGCTTTGACAGAGGACGCTTTACCCCCTCATGATTCAGAACCACCTCATCCCGGCGTTTCACAATCCTCACTTCCTCTATCGTTTGAAGATCCTGTCGGCGATGACGATGGCGAGGGTGAATGGATAACCCCAGAGAATGTTTCCCTGCACAAAGCTCGCGCGTTGGGCCTCACGCCATCTGACCACAACTCTACCGCAGCCAAGGACAAGGAGATCATCCCTGTTGGGTGTATGACTGCGGACTTTGCGATGCAAAACGTTTTGTTACAGATGGGCCTCAGCCTCGTCGGCATGGAGGGAAAGAAAATCCCGAAAGTAAAGACGTGGGTGCTGCGTTGTCACGCATGCTTCAAGTGCGTCCGCCATCTTTCCGGCATCGTCGCTGCTTATCTCCATGCAGAATATGCAAGGATGCGTCGAAGAAGTTCTGCCCATCCTGTGGCAATCCCACCTTGCTTCGCGCGTCCGTCACAATATCGTCCCCCTCTGCATCCTCAGACGCACCTGCCATGCAAGTACATCTAAAAAAGAACTTTCAATACCGCACACGTGGTACCATCTACTCCATCCCTGCGCCTAAGCCCGGTTCTGCGAAAACAGGATGCGGTGAAGGCCTCATTCTCCGTGAAGACCAAACAGAGTATATGCGCGCGACGAAAAGAGCAGAAACTCAGAGGCAGAGAGACGACAAGAAACTATTGAGTGGCGCCCTCGCCAACGGTGGAGAAGGCAAGCTGGGCGTAGGTAGCTGGTTGGATCCGGATTGGATCCCGGAGATCATGACTGCGGGTAAAGGGAGGAGTTTAAAACCAGGCGATGGCATGCCGACTATTGGGTATGGCAAAAGAAATCCCAATGAACGTAAACGGCGGAAATGAGGCAATCGCATGCTTCAAGCGTGTCTCGGAAAAGTAGTGTATTTGAGCTGTAGTACATTAGTGCTTCCTGGTTCGCATACAGTTACGTGCCCAAACTCCTGTTCATGAAACGCCTTTTCTGGAAAGACATCCACCACTTGCTAGGTTTACCCGTCCCATCGGCGTACAGTTTCTCGACGAGCCGAGCGGCGAGTTCCTGACGGACTTGCACCAGATATTGACGAAGGTGATCTGATAATCCAATAAACGACAACGCCTTCCTTCCAGAACCGTAAAGCGTTACCTGCATCAGCGCGGCCCGCAGGCGGTGCGTAGTGCGCATTGAGAAGGAAGTTGGCGTCACCGGGAATCGGAAAGTTGTCGACGGCGAGAGTGTTGAGGGTTTTCGTCGCCTCGATTTGAGTAGGCGGGGTACGTGCACTGCCAAGCTTCGCAAGACAATCCGAAATGAAGAGGATGAGGATGATCAGGAGGCGATCACCGGGTCCTTTGATCTCAAAGTTCCGGAAGAGCGAGTTGGCGCGGAAGAGGTCCAAGGTTTCGTCGATGATGTCCCCCTGCTCGGTACTCGCTAAGATAAGGTCAACAACGACGGGGAGGGTGCAAGTAAGGTGACCAAACACCTGTGACAGGGGCGGGTCCGCGCAACCTGGTCTTGATTGGATAGATCCCAACATTTCCGACCTGCCGGATATCTGGTTCTTCGTTCAAAGCGGAATGGTACGCCTGTGTACGCCTGAGCATGTATTGCGCACCGCAGACACACGTTTATGACGGAATGTGAGCTCACCGGCATGAGTATTACTTCTCGATGGGTGGTCGTGATTGATTGCGATCAATGCTTCTCGGGCCGTGGTGGCGGAAGTGTGGCGGAGCGCTGGTGCGGGGAACGGAAGCGAAATGACGGGTCGACTGACACGACACCATTCAACTGAACTTGAACAAGCTGGGTGCTCAAATCCCTCTATCTTGTGGGCAGCCATGGAAGACAACCGATCCTTGACTTCTATCCAGTCAGTAGTGCCAACTCCGGATACTCTCGCTAGTGCGTTGTTGGCTCTGAATTCCATCTTCGGCTGCGTTGAACACTTCATTCATAGGACTAATTAAACGCCTGCGCATCCTCACGCTGTCGTTGCTTCCCGTTGAGGTCGACCCGCAGAGCATCAATGACCCAACGAGCAGGGTTATAACACCCCAAGTCATTTCCGCGTATATAGCTGCAGGGGGTGACCTCGTCGAGGCAGTATGTCACTCCGAACGTCCATATTTCGACATTGCTGACTCTGCCGACAGTTACCCTACTGCCTCCTTCGTGCTCGTCGTGATTTTATGATCGAGGCTAACCGCAATGCCGCTGACTACGGAGAGAATCGCGGGCGGGGTAAGTTATCACCAACTACGTTAGTTACGATAGGGGTTCATCATACTTTGCAGCCATTGCGTGCGAGGTCCTGGCAAGGAGGATTGTCCACAAGTCCCCAGTAGACAGGGTACCTGCTCTTCTGTCCTCGCGATACAAACACCGTCAAAGCGATGGCGATATTGAGGTTAGCAGTGCCATAGAGTTGGCCATCGACTCTCACTGGTAGGTGGTCACACAAGCTAGACTGCATCTCCTATACGCTCAGCGCCCGTTTAGCACCATATTTCTATCTTCGAGCGAGGCACAAGATGGTTTGTACTAATCCCGTTTCGTTGGTTCGGGCTCTGATTCTTGCTGTAGTAATCCTGTCCCTCTGGAATGGAGACTTGGTGCAAAGAAACAATGAAGACCTCGATGTTGATTGTGAGTCTCGCGTGTCGGGACTGTGGGTGCCCCTAACAAGCCGTAGATGTTCCCGCATACGACAATATGGATCCATCTTTTTGGGGCCACCTTGACCCTTCTCGTGTCGCAGTTCCCTGGTATGTGGTGCACACTATCGAAGTCGAAGGCTATTTTTGCATCTATTTTCTGCCACAGTTACCAAAACATCCTCCGCATAGTCGTCTGGCTGTTCTTCCTCGTCGTTTATTCTCAAGCTGGTACGCCATTTCATCACTCTGGAGAGCTACCTGACTTATTTCCACAGTCCGTGAACCTCTTGACCGGCTGGATCCTCTACATCGTCACTTCGATTTTTGGGAGGTTGTATTATATGTTATGGGTCTAGCCTTTCTTTTGGAAGGTGCGTCAATCCTAACCTCCACCAAATCTAGTACCGAGTCATGATCACTAGATTTAAGCAAGGTTTGTACCCTCCGCTTCTCTCTAGTCTCGTGGTTATATTTAAAAAATCTCAGATTTTAAAAACTCTTCGCCTCGCAACATGGCGCGCCTTCGGGTTTTGGCATGTTGTGGCTATTATAACGGACGGGCTACTGTTGGCTGCCTTTGTATTGAGAGTCTCCGGTCTGGTTTCACAAGGAGGGCAACAAGATCAGCTTCGTCTCCGCAGTTTCCAGGTTTTAAGTTGCGTGGCCCCTTTCATCTGGTAGGTGCCTAGTTGTCCTTGAATTACACTGTTTTGACGGGCCCGACTACAGGATGAGTGCGTGTCTTCTACCTTCTAATGCCGCTTCGTCTCAAGTCGATCTCGTACAGAACTTATGACCGTGTTCGATGGCTTTAAGTACATCGGGACCACGCAGATCTGCGTTGCCCGAATGCTTCGCGAGTCTGGAATTTTTTTTGCTGTATGCGTTCATCCAGAGTGTTTTTCACTACGCTAAGAGTGCTCTACAGCTCTTGTCAATCCTGGCGATAGGTTTCCTCCAGGGTTTGTATGCTCTCGATGCGGCGGATGGACAAGTGGAGTCCTCATCCGTAGTCATACACGTCATGCTGCAGTCCCTGCTACAGTGAGTCCATTAATTATCAAAGTCCTCATTCATTGCTCAGAGCAGCTGTGGGTTAGGTCTCCTAACTACGATAAGTTTGCTGGCAGGTACTTGTCTCATATTTGTACCGTGTCACAAGTCTGACATGATTTTCAAGCGCCGCTGGCCAAACACTTTATTATTTCTGGAATGTTACCACGACTGTTGTGCTCCTCAACGTCCTAATCTCCCTCTTCTCGTCTGCATACTCTGATGTAGGTTGTGCTTTCTGTTTTCAATGAGCTTTACTAGATGTGACGTTCACTTGTATGCGCAGGTCGTCGACGATGCGGAGGCAGAGTATCTCTCGTTCTTTGCAAGTAAAGCGGTGGCAATGATCCGTGCGCCGGATACGTATGTGTATCCCGCACCGTTCAACCTTGTTGAGACTTTCTTTGTTGCACCCTTGGAGTCCGTCCATTCCGGCTTTCCTCCTATGCGACCAGCTAACGAAAGCTTTGTGTGCAGATTCATTTTGAGCCGATCAGCTTACGCAAAGGTAAAGCATCTCTCCTCTGAATTTTTCGCTTATATACCGAACTCGAATCGCAGCTCAACCGCTCGGTCATGAGCGTCCTGTTCTTCATCCCTATGACAATAATCGCACTCTATGAGTCATTCTCGCCGAAGAAGAGATGGTTGGACGACTTTATCAACGGAGCGCCGCTGCAAGACGAAGATAGCGCCGTTGCTCGTGACCCTGAAGTAGGCGAAGAAGATGCTCAGAGTGGCTTGGTCATAAGTAGGGTTCCGTTCTCCGAGCTTATCAAGGCGTTTCCGAACACTCAAGAGGTGGGTTTGATTGTCACGTTCAATTACCCGCGCAGACAGATTGTTTTGCAGTCAAGCGAGATCAGCATTATCAAGGAAATTCATCAGGTAAAGGCACAGTTAGACGCTTTAACGAACCGCTTGGATGGGAAAGCGCTTTAGTCCAGTTCCAGACTGATAGGATGTGATGGCCGCACTAAATAAGTGTGGCGAAAATCTAGTTATGTACATATGTACATTTAAATTGTTGATACAGTACGGACGAAATAGGTTCTTGAATTAAACGTCGAGTCGTCGCGAACTGGCTTCGGGGTCACGAGTAAGTTGCGTGAGCACGCCCATAGCACGCACAAAGAAAGGGCGGATTTCGTTGATTTCCATAGAACATAAATTCGGTAGCTAATGGCTACTGTGAGCGCAGATGACGAGCCATCGAACACAACCACGTACACCCAATTCGCTGTGGTCAATTTTCTGAAGACCATCCCTACTCTTTGCCTGCCGAGCTTCGCGGATATCTTTGAGCAGTGATCTAACTTTGTCCGAGTTTTGGATGTCGTCTGATGCTCTATTGACAGTGACAGTATTCATGAGGGTGGATACGAGCCAAGAATAGGGTGGATGTACACATCAAGCAGCAGCTTTGCTATTTCGGCAAAGCGGAAGGGAAACTCGCTAAACTCTGGGCGACTCGTTTCCTGTGCCAATCTATTCTGAAGAAAATCTGCTCTGTGCGTGTGAGCGGTCTCAGACGAGACTCCCGAGCTCTACCGCACCGACGCTCAACCAGTCAGGAGGGACAATATGGCATTTCTTTTTCATCTTGAGATTCATAGCGATCCATAAAGGTAGTTTCGCCTTATTCGGTGGGCGTAGGGGGCCATATGCTCCCTGATAACCGTGTTCAGACATTGAATGACAAGGATTGGACAGTCTGGTCATACAGAAATGAAAGCCGTGCGCTCCATGGAGATGAGAGGGATGATCTCTACGAGCTCTTCAGATGCGACAAGCTCAAGCTCCGGTGGTGTAATTGAGTTCCTCAACGAAACGGGCAGTGCCATCACTTGGAGTTCGACGTTCAACGTTCAACACGTTCAACTCAATGTCGGTTGCTCTTATCGACGTATAGATAAGATAAGATTGTTTTGCTCCCGTGATCGTCGATTCCCGTGATGAGACGCGTTGATAGTTATTTGGTCACAGTTGGCGAGTCGAGTTTGGGAACTCGGCAGCATACACTCTGTGCTATAGCACTTACCGGCTTTTTTCTCTCTTTGTCCCCACCATCATCTCCATAACAGTATCCTATGTTGGGGGCACGCACGAAGCAAGTTTTCTCCTACGGGCGCAGAAACCGGCGCATAGTTAACGACAGTCACGACCCATTCGATGATGTTGAGGACGCCAGGCAGTCTGGATCTCACCATATCAGAGAGCCCGTAGGCAAGGGCCACGCGCTCACCTCAACTTTCTCGCCACACGTGTCCTCGTCCAACCGTCCAATGAAGCGACGTGCAGATAGTAAAGCCGAACCCGCCATGAAACGCCGCTCAGTGTCGGGTTCTGGTCGCCAACCTCTCACCACTTACTCTGTAAACGTTTCTAGAAAGTCTGCTCTTGGCGGTCCCAGCAAAAAGCCGTCGCTCTCAGGTTCCCATGGTGCATCGAGGGCACTCCTTCCCCAATCCCCAATTATCAGCGTAGACATCCTCGTGCTGGACGAGAACGGCAGGAGGCTCAGCCTAGAAAAGAGGTCCAAATCGACTGTGCGGGCCAACCATACAAAAACCATGCTCAGAGAGTCACCCGCCTATCGACAAGCCGCTGCCACTAGCGTGATCCTAGTTCCTGACAGTGACGACGACGATAGCGACGATGCTCCATCGCCACAACTCGCTCGACGAGCCAAGCGGTGGCCGAAAGTCATGGTGTCGTCAGACGAGGAGGATGTTGCTGAACCCCCAATCTGCCGTACCACTTCTCCCACTTCAGCCGATCCCAATCCTTCTCCCAAATCGAACTCGACAGCGTCTGATATCCTAAAATGCCCAACCCCCCGTCATTCGAAAGCCACTTCGCCTCCCAAACCTCAATTCTGGGTAGAAATTGTATCCCCATGGCCACCAGCGCTATCGCAAGGTCGATCCCAGGCACTTCCCCCTTGTCATTATCTTCCTGAGCCATCTCGTGTCAAGCACCGTCAGCTCACACCTATCCGTCGCAAGGGGTCTACCTTTTCCAAAATACTACCGTCCCCGTCAACTCCTACAGATAGTGATATTTCCATCGACCTCGACGGTCTGACGATTTCCTCGATCTCTTATGAGAGCCCAGCTTCCACGAACCAACCAGCTCACCTTCTTTCCCTGCTGGATGAGTGCGGGCAAAGCGCTCCTGCGGAGTTCTCTGCTTTCATCGAAGCGTTTCCTGTGCATTCCGTTGTCCAGTCGACCTGCTCTGGGCCAGTGGCCTTCCGAAAAATCGGGGAGGCGTCGTACTCGGAGGTCTTCGGTATTGGCGATGTCGTCCTCAAGATAATCCCTATCCGCGACGAGGAATGCCTAGTTAGAGATGATGTGGATACCCCCGCTCCAAGTGATGCCAAGGACATACTCAAAGAAATCGTCGTAACACGGGCATTGGGCGAGATGTGTAATGGTTTTGTCAGCCTTCTAAAAACCTACGTCGTCCGCGGAAAATATCCTTCTTTACTACTCGACTTGTGGGACGATTACAATCAGACCAAAGGTTCAGAGAGCGTTCGACCAGGTGCGGCTGTCCCTACTTCACAACAGCGCCTTCTTTGCCTCAACTCGCCCAGACATGTTGGCCGTGTCCCAGGTGTATGCTATTATTGTATTGCCCAACGGAGGGCCAGATTTGGAAGCATACACGTTTAGTCAGCCGACAAAGATAGGCTGGAGGCAGGCCTGCAGCCTTTTCTGGCAGGTTGTTCGCGCCCTTGCAACGGCAGAAAACCTAGTATCTTTTGAGGTGCGCTACCTTGGTCGACGTTCTTACCTCGACATTCAACACCCACCTGTAGCACAGAGATCTTCATTGGGGCCAGATCCTCGTAAAGGATGTCCCTTCGAAAGTATTCGACCGGGGCGTGCGGCTTCCTATGGACCACCCAGCTTATGGTGTCCAGGCTACCGTGATTGATCTCGGACTTGCGCGAATGGATGCGTGTGCCGATTACGGCTCAACAGAGATCTGTTGGACGCCTTTCGACGAAGAGATTTTCGAAGGCGAAGGTCAGCGGGTTGCTTTCGACTTGCTAGGTCCTCTGCTGATTTGCATTCTAGGAGACTACCAGTTCGACATATATCGCCTTATGCGCAAGCATAACGGCGGCCGCTGGGCTGACTTTCGTCCCCTGACTAACGTGATGGTACGTCCACGCTACTTGATCTGCGCCACGTTTCAATAATACTTCCAAAGTGGTTGCACTACCTGCTCTTCAAGTTACTCAAGTCCAAGAACTTACGCCCCCCGAGAAAGTCTGCTGCTGCTACATTGAGCCCAGGGTTCACGGAACGGCAGTGCTACGAGTCTCTCCTCAAGATGGAAGGCCTGCTCGCACAGAGCGTGCGGGAAGTACGGACACACAGACAAGTGACTAAAAATGGTCGACGGAAGGTAGTCTCTCCTACGAAAGACATCACGGTGTCCACGTCAGGGCCACAATGCGCTGGTGACGTGCTTAAATTTGGCGAGACAATGGGCTGGGTATGATATAGAAAGGGAATGGTCAGGATGTTGTGTGTATCACTGTGTTCCCTTAGCTCTGTAATTGCTATAACCTCTGGGATAGAAATATTGGCTCCATATTCCAATGACTCACTGCCAAAACACAGACACAAGAGAGCTAGACAACCGACAGAGAACAATGACCATTACGAAGGTCAAAACAATATGGATCGGGGAATACTGGTACAAACGAAAGCATTTGAAACAGCACAGACCTCAGATAACTGAGAATGGAATAAGTTATCTGCAACCCAGATCCGTCAGTCTCAGGTGCATAGGACCGTAGCAGATAGAGAAACCCACCCCAATAATGAATCCGAAGGACAGGTATCGTGGCAAATGGAGAGAAAGAGACCAAAAGGCTCACGATAAGGTAGTCTTTCGCAAAGGCCGCGCGTGTGAAGAACGCCCCCCCGAGCCCGAAACAGTAGCATGCGCCGCTTGACGCGTCATGGCTGGGATCCTACCTGGGTACCGCGCGGTCACCTTTGAGGACGACGCCACGCGTTTGCGGTGCGGTGAAGCTGGCGACACGGGAGCCTGCGCAGGCGTGCCGCGCTTACGAAGGAAGTATCGCGGCGTCGTGGCCGCGCCAGGGGTCGACGGCGCTGGACGTGTGGGCGTTCGGAGTGCGCGATTTCGGGGAGACGGTGATGGGGGTGAAGATGCGCGCGCGCCATTGAGGCGACGCGGAGGTGGCCGCCTGGGACTGGACGCTGGTTCGGTCGGCCGTGGCGAACTGGGGCTGAGGGGATCATCTGTGCCACCCAAGTCGGGGTTGGAGTCGAGTGCCTGGGAGGACGGGGCGGAGAACCCGAGTTGTGAATAGGTCGTGTCTTCTACTGCAGGGGGCTGGGAGTAGCCATCTAGCTGGGAAGCAGGCACGTCGCTGGTGATGGTAGGCCACGTCAGAGAACCTTTTGGAGTAGCCAGAGGCGTGTCGATCGACGGGTCCGTCCCTTGAGATTCCTCAGCCAGACCGTGGCAGGTGGCTGGGAAAGGAAAGGAAAGAGCCGTCGGCGATGATGTACGGAATCTATTGGACGTTGGTGTGCTGAGCGGGCTCTTTTGGAGAGGCTGGGAGCCGGAGGCGTGTTGTGAGAGGTCTGCGTACCCCACATCGCGGAACGGTCGTTGTCGCTGCCGCTCTGGGATACGCTCTGGGATGATGGCTGGTTCTGTCGATCTACGTTCTAGTGGCTTTGATTTGTTAGGGATCCCTCCAGTCGTGGCATTGTCATGGTCTAGTTCTAGCGACGACACCCGGAAAGGGTTCGCCGTGTCGCTCTGGCTTTGAGGACGCGAATCAATCCCAAACACGTCGTTGTCTGGCTGCTCGCTTTGACGTTTTGTTCGCTTGAGGGGTCTACCAGCCAGTGAAAGCTGACGAACTCGGGGGATCGAAGGGATCAACGGCAGGTCGCTTTCGTACGCAAAGTCTCTGACTTTGATGCCGTGACGGGCCAACGATTCAGCAGAATACTGAAGTTGCGATTCCTGTCGCTGCTGTTGCTGCTGCCGCTGCTGAATGGTGAGAGACGGTCGCCTTGCATGCTTCGAAGGAGGTGTTGATGGGTTGGACGATTGGGCGCTTGGAGACTTTACAGGACACATTTCTGAGGAAGAGAGACATTGAAGACGAGATCAGGCCTCAACTCACGGTAGAAGATGGTTGAAAAACGCGGAGTTCGTTATTGTTGATTGGCTTGTCGTCACGGACCAGCTCTGAGCCAGAGTCAAAACTCATTATCGGGGCGTTGGTCCCGAGCCGCCCCGTGTTGGCTGAGAGCGGCGTTGAATGCTTAGTTGGATCGTTTGAAAGCACCGTCGATGTGGATTTTATGTTCTTGTTCTAGTTGAGCACGCAAGCAAGCTTCGAGGCATTCAGACGACCGTGTCAACTTGTAGTGGTCCCGAACGTGTCCCGAAAAGGATTCGAACATGCCCTCACGCCGCATATATTCACACATCCACACCTGACTTTCAACACGGCATCTCTGGATGCTCCGCCGCGCCTGGAAACCCATCATCGGCGCTACCGTCCTTGTTGCCCCGCCCGCATATATCTACTATAGGTATACGGTGAGCGACAAAAATCCCACTTTTAGCCTCAATGTGAGAGAAAAAGGGCCGGACGGCAAGGCTACCATGGTCAAGCATTCCTTCCCTCTCCTCTCTAGCGCTATCATCGACCAGAGAATCAACGAGCTTGCGACGTTCACTAGCCAGCCTCCTTCCGAGGGCTTGGTTTGGAAACACACCACCGCACAACTCTCTTCGAATGACCCCATCGAGGATGCCCACGCCCGCGCAGTCATCACCACAGACACCTCATCTTCGGACCCCGCTCGCAACCTGCTCTTCTACGCCGTTATGGACGGACACGCCGGTTTTCACACGTCCCGGCTACTCTCACACGTGCTCATACCCGCGGTCATGCTCGAACTGGGCTTGTTTTCTGGGCAAGGCGTTGCTACCTCTACCAAGTCGTCCATACTTGATATCCTCAAGTACCCTTTCTCCTATGGCTCTCTTCCACGATCGGACGCGCCACAAATTGGACAAGTAGAAAAGGTGTCGCGGGCTATTCAGAGAGCGTTTTATAATGTCGACTTTGAGATAGTAAATGGACCTCTTCGCGTGCTCGCGGCCAACGTCGGCAAGCTGGACAAGACGGGCGTTCCAGATCTCAGTCAGCACCCCATGGGCGAGGCATCTATGCTGCCTGCCCTATCAGGTATGTCGTATACGCGCTTCGATATTCCCACCGACCGCTGATCTACTGTGACGTCGTACCAGGTAGTTGCGCGTTAATGGCACTCCTCGACCCATCAAAACAAGACCTCTATGTAGCTTGTACAGGGGACAGCCGTGCCGTCGCTGGGATCTGGGAAGGAAAATGGAGATGGTACGGGTAAGTGGCGCGTAGAGGTTCTTACCGAAGACCAGACCGGGCGCAACCCCAACGAAATCAAACGGTGTGCAATGTGATTCACACACACCGACAAACATTTTCTCACCCGTGTTTATCCATTCAGGATACGATCAGAGCACCCTGCGAGTGAAGCGGAAGATGTGATCTCTCGCGGACGCATTCTCGGGGGACTCGAGCCGTCCCGGGCCTTTGGCGACGCCCGCTACAAATGGCCTCGCGAGGTGCAGGAAATGTACGCCCCTGGATATCCCATTTGCATCACATAGAGCTTAACCTTGGGACTCACGCAGATTATATAAAGCATTTTTTGCAGGCACGGGGGGAATCATGCGTCCCACGCCATCCGCATCGAAAACACCACCGTATGTCATTGCAACGCCAGTCATCACCCATCGGAAACTTTCCCTTCCTAACCCTGGATCAACAAAGCCGGAATCATCTTCCTCACTGAAATTCCTGGTCCTTGCGACAGACGGACTCTGGGATGAACTCTCTTCGGAAGAGGTCGTCGCGCTCGTCGGAGGCTATCTATCTGGCCTCAAGGGCACCATCCCCAAATCGTCTCTGCAAACACTCGTGCCTACCACCACTGGCTCACCAACGGTGGAGGGTAAAGAGAACACCAGGCGCAGCGCTCACCAGGGCTCGTGGGCTTTTGTAGATGACAATGTCAGCGCTCATCTAATTCGCAACGCGTTTGGAGGTGGCGATGAGGGCGAGTTGCGGAGGATCTTGAGCATACCTGCACCTCACTCGAGACGGTGGAGGGACGACATTACAGTAACGGTAATATGGTGGGAAGAAGCCCAGGGGAGTAGGACGAAGGCAAAGCTCTAATTATCGCTTCCCGCCTCCGGTGTTACTTTTATTTGCTCGGCACCAACTCTACATGCTGCCATAACGTAAGTACAGCGCAAGGAGGTACTTGGTCCATGCGATGTACAGCCCTAGATGATGGGTTTTTTCTTCCCGTGCCGTCCCTGCATGGCATTCTTGATGCTACTACTCGTGCGAGTGAACGGGTTAGTAGGAGGTCCAAATCGATACTTGGGAATTGAGCCCTGATGCCGTCGCGTCACCGAAGAGCTCTGCAATGACCCGTCATCATCATCTGGTGATTTTCGTTTCATGCCCTGTGCAAGGCGTGGCGGACTACTGTAAAATTGACTGGTTGGTATCGAAGGCAAGGATGACGGCGCCGACGATGTAGGAGGGGGGGTAGGTGGTGTTTCTGTTGGCTGGGAAGGAAGAGGTGTCTCGACTTTCTCACCAACGTCTTCGTCTTCGTCGTCGGTATACTGCGAAAGGCTGAGCAGCGCATTTGATGGCTTCAGCGGTGTTGGCTTCGATACGGCCTGGATTTTCTTCTTCAGGAGGTCAGCTTGTGGGTCGCGTGCGGGTGTCACCGAGCTCGTAGCATTCGAAGGAGATGAAGGCGATGGGAGCAAGGGTCCTATGAATGGCTGTTTCTCCGCCCCGTCGACTTTGGTGGCCGGGGCTTTGCCTTTCACCTTATTCTTAACGCCATTCGGCGAAAGTGGCGGCAACCGAGATACAGACGTGACAGCGGCTCGCAAGCCTTGCCCAGGCTCCTGCATGTAGAACAAAATGTATGCGTTCTTCATATTGGTAGGTGGCCTAGGGTGCCGTGTCACCGATTCGTCATTCATCTCGTACCACTGGTCATTGGACGCTTTGACGTGGGCGTAATAGTGCCCAGAGTTAGGACCACCTCCGGCGTGTGAGATGACACCGTACAGCGAGTACGAGGGACCATACTGTCCCTCACTTACTGCACCCGCTAAGGAGAGGCGTTCGTCATACTGAACAGGGTGCCCCATTTTACGCCAAGAGGTGAAAAGCGTTTGAGATGGATAGTGAGTGCTCCAGGTGCGTCGTATATGGTAAAACGCTTTGAAGCGACTACATGCCTCTTACACCTAACATGGAGTGAGAATTTGGTGGAAGATGCCAACAGAGCCATTCCAATGAATACGTACTTCTCACACTTATATTTATCTGCCCCTTTCAAGTAATCAGTCGCAGTGAACTTGCGCAGAGCATCCCGGAGAGTATCAACGCCATGGATGTCGACGCTGAGATCGAGAACACTGTCAAACGTGTCACTATTGTGGTGACACTCGGAACAAGTTACTCGAGAGCGCAGTTTTCCACCGAAAATCTTGTGTACCCAGGTCGTCTCTGCGAGCTTTGGGTCGACTTTTCTGGGGTATGGGTCAGTACGCGGCGCAAAGTTCCGACCACAACAATTACACTAACGACGAATGCCCTGCGAGACAAGACTTTTGTAAGGCGTCAATAGCATAGCGAAGGAACTCATGGGAATCCTCTTGACGACCACGGCGCATGTGACTGGCAATCACTGAGTTGGGAGGGATAAATTACAATCCAAGGAAAGTACGGAGGGACCCACCTTGAAGTCTATTCGCGATTGGATATGGGGTGAAGGCTTGCCTCTTGCGACCATGGGCCGCTTCCATGACGGACTTCAGGGAACAAGTCATGCAAAAACCCGTTTTTACTCGACCTGGAGGCCATTCAGCTTCTCAGCTTCTCAAAGAAAATGAAGACGCGCGTACAAGGCAGTGTCTCATTATGGGGGCCATGGGAGATCAGGACGTGCAGAAGAGGCGGGGTGTGCAATAGACACTGGATGGCGCTATTCAAGAAACAGCTATTGCCCGTGTTGATCAGCCCAGAACCGATGGTGATTCCTTTGGGCCAGGTCGTTTCTACTGGACCAGTAAAGAGCGCCGTTATCTTTTTACTGGTTGGGGAAGTCGGAGGGTTAGAACTCTGGACCACCGTGTGGGCTGCTGGTACCTAGCGAGGTAATGAGACGAGGTAAAACCGCGAGCATAGGAGGGTTACCTCCGGTTTGGCCTTAGCCTTTGGTGAGCCGTTCACAGGTTCATACTTGCCCTCCGCGATCAACAGAGTTCCAGATGATGACCCTTCGACAAACTCGACCACTGGAGGCAAGAGTTTGTTAAAGCTTTCGATGTCTTTGGCTGGCCGGAATTGTGATACACTGTCGGGTGACTGATGAGGGCCAATAGAAGCAGGATATAGTGGCGATGCGAGCATTCCAATCGAAGAGAATGCCGATCTAGCGACAAGTTTATGAAAACACGACACGAGGGGTATAAAACGAGGAGACAGAATGAGGAAGAGATTACGGAACATCCCCGTGCCGCAATCTCCGGGATTATTTGTTTGTTGATCAGACAACAACAACAGTAAACTAACTAACTAACTAACTAAGCTACAGTACGGATACAGAACATTATTATTATCGTATCGTATTGTATCGCTACATACGGCAAAAATCTTTTCTATCCAGCGAACTGTGTGCCAGTGTCCTGCCAGCATTGCTGCATCCAATTTTGGTGTTATTTGTACGCCGACATCACCCGCGAACTCTTGCGCGAACTCGAGTCCTAACGCAGGGGTATAGATTGGCGTCAAGGCTGGAGTCGGTAACATGGGTGACGAGTATTGCGAAGAAGGATGCGGGGATGCTCGTTGTGGCGACAGGAAATACCCAGTGTCATGGTTGGGTGCAATCCGTGGGCACGGGGAAAGGACTAACGGTGAGGCACAGGAAGGCCCTGGGGAGAGCGCAGCTTGCATGCCCATAGAAACAGCTGTGGTGACATAGCTAAAGGTAAGCTCTCGAATGAAGGAAACGACATTGACCCTACATGCATCTTCGGGGAGCGAGAGGAATGACCCCCAAGCGTCCGATATACTGGGTAAAGTGTTCACCTGATCGAAAGAAAAACCTTGGACGCGATCTTCCTCGATTACAGTCGATCCGGCAAGCCTTGCGGAGGTATCTCCCCGCTTGAAGATCTCGACATATTGTTCTCCGTGCCTTTTGAGATGGGCTTTGAAAGCAGATGTTCGCAAAATACTAGGTAGAGCGAAAGGTGGGCCTGGTGCAATTAAATAGATGGAATGCTGCGACTCACCTCGACTTACAGCCCGGAAAAAAACACTCATACGGTTGTCTTGGGCAGTGCATCTCTTTGCGATGACGCGTGCAGGACGACGGATCACCAAAAGCGGACGTGCACCCGGCAAATCCACATTTGAATGGTTTCAACCCCGTACTACATGATCCTTGTTAGTGGCGAGAATTTAGAAAGTATATTTGCTCATACTGGACGTTATCATGAGTCTTCAGTGCTGTGTATTGAGCGAAGCGTTTGCCGCATCCCCCCACCGTACAACGATAAGGCCTGAGCGAGATTGTGTCAGAATTCAGGGAAATCAATGGGAGAAAAGTGCGCACTTGATGCCAGCGTGCAGACGAGCGTGTCTGGTACAGTCGGCCTTTCGTGTGAAGGTCTTCTGACATGTTTTACATACATTCTCGAGCTTAGACCTGTAGCAACTTCAGTACAATCCATGATTGAAAGACTGAGCTTACCATATTTATGATAAGAATGCCTGCAATGCAGTGGTTCGTAATACCGTGAGGAACGAAAAGGAACGGAATGGACAATGCGCAGCACTGTCGTTCGATTGTGCGTAGGAGGTTACGTTGTTTAGAACCAGAAACAACGGAACCGGCGGTGACGAGGATATGGATGTGGGAGCCACGCGTAGGGCGTAGCGGCCTGACTCCTTCATGGTGCTCTCTTATACGAGCAAGGCAATCAATAATGCCAATTGTTGTCTCAGAGCCCTTGGAAGCGTAAGGTGAAGAGCGGCTGTCCCGGAACGTGTCGGCCAGGCGACTGGAGGACAAAAAAAACTCCAATTGACAAGCGTACGAGACCATAATTAAGGTGAGACGGCAGGTTGCGTAATGACAACAAGGATACAGTACAAGGGACAAAGGCGACAAAAATCAAATCAAATCACAGATTTACTTCCGAGAAACTCTAGTTTCCCAGTCCCGGTCCGTCAATTCTCTTCGTCACCAGATCCTTCATCCACGGGGCGATACCATCCAAATCCGCCCAGGTGAAAGATGCATATTGACTCCTTCCAAACCCAACAACCAAATCAAGGTCTTGCAAAAAGGGCCCATCACCCCACGGCATACTTGTCTGAGGACTTGTGATCTGGGTCGTCAGCCTGTGAGTTACGGTAAACGGTAAATAAGCAGCGGAAAATGCATCAAAAGAACGATATTATGCTGACATAAGCCCACCGACCCATTGCTGCCCATCTTCCTCGAGATCACCAGACATCAGCCATCGTTTATCTCCTCCGCCCGGTGTGTAGAATGGATATGCGGTATGCGGAGGAGCCGGGAGAGGATGGGTGAGGTGTTCATATGAGTGGCTGTTTCTTCGGACTTTTCTCCCGAGGAGCCCTCTACTTGGACGGATGTCATTTTGATGCCAGGAGGGTGTAGGAACGCCCGAGCATTTCTGTTTACGGTGAATGTACCGCGCGGGTTATTGAGCACACCGAGGGCAAGTATCCTCACATCGGCTAATTGGACAACAAGCTGGACGGCTAGTCAGATAAATAAAACGATGGAATCGTCAGTCTATACTCTAATGTGGGTCTCCAAATGTGCCAAGTTACTTTGCAGTCTGAGTGAGTCGTCACTTGAGAAAGGGGTACATCAATGAAAGGTCTGCGTACTTCAAGTCATTGAATATGGACAGGGGGTTATAGGTGCGGGAGGACGCTTCCAATTCATTAGCTGAGCCGTTCTTGTTAAGTACGATGTACCTAGCCAAGGCCTGAATACGGTTGTCGAAGTGGAGGAATATGGCTCTCACTTTGTCCAGGACTCGTCCGTGGTACAAGTAGTCATACTGCGGTGCCAAACTCTGAACAACAACCTAAGTCCTCGTGGATCAACAACTGAGATCTGGGGGGGAGGGGGGTGCACGTACTTCTTGAAGGTTTCCTGCCAGCTCGAGTCTCTTTTCCATTTCTGCCATCCGGGCAAGAAGCGCCTTCGAAAACACTCTTGCCAATCCACCTCTTTCATATTTGGGAGCGTGGCTTCGAACAACAAGAAGCGAGGTTGAGCCCCGCTCAGGATCTCGATCCAATTCTGTCTAGGTACCGTCGTCCGCACGCTTAGGTGCCGCAGAGAGGGTTCGTATGTCCCGCTATGAAGGTTGCGGAGGATGGGAGTTCTCCATGGATTTAGAGAATGATCGGACGCGATGCTATGCAGGCGACGTGATAGGGAGGAAACGACGATAAGGGAAGCGAGGTCCAACTCCTCGAGGATAGCAGTTACTAGCTCTACCGGGAGTGATTCAAGCGTAATGGGCATGGCTGTCGTAAGGAAGGAATGGGATTCACAGTATTGGTAAGTGATAAGATTAGATGAGTCATATCCTTCCAGCAGGTCGTATGTTGTACTCCTCTTTAAACTTCTCAAACTCCCCTTCCTTTGCTTTATATTGTTCGGTAAGGCCAGTGACGACCTTACGAATCTAAAGGAGAGACAGTCTGTTTTACGGAAGACATTTGACCGGCTCTATGCAATACTCACACCGTCACGATTTGTCTGCAATGCAGTCACGACGTCTTTGACTGTCCTCTCGACGAGTACACCACCTATTAGGCGGAAGCACTTTCTGTCTGGCTCTTCAGCCAGTGCTTCATTCAGCGTTGAGAGGACCAGGCTGGTGTCATGTTTACATTGAGGGATACACGGGGATGACTGCAAACGCACACATGTTCTTCCGCCTCTTGTTCGAGTTCTCCGATTTTGGATGCGAGGGTTTGAAGATCGTTCTGGAAGCGCGAATATGTCTGTTGTATTTCTATCCGGTAGTCAGATAAACATGGCGGTTCTCTGATGAAGCACTCGTGCCCTGGTCGGAAATAGTGGGCGCTTTCGATGATTTTTTTGAAGATGAAGACGACATGAGCAGAGATGGGAATCCGTGGGTTCTGATTGGTTGGGCAGAGCAGTCACAACCGCCGTCACGCTGGTGTGACAGTACGCCCTCGGAAGCAAGCGCGGGTCAGTACAGATGACGATGAGCTCGACAATCAACATGGTGCTGGCGCGCCGTCCTCCTCTTGGGTTGGCTACTCGACTGTTACTCTCTCCGAATACCATCACACCACCTATTTCACTTGTCGTTAGACGACATCTCTCCACTTCGCGGCGCACTCTACAGGCTCAACCAGCGCATAACCATGGCCACGACCACGTCAAATCTCCGCAACTTGGAACAGGAAAGTATGTCAATCCATACGAAGGAGGGCCTAGTGCTCTAGAAAAGGCTGCCCACCTTTTCTTTTTCACTGAGATTGTTCGGGGTTAGTTCGCAGCCACCCCTTGGAATTGTCCCCGTCGTATCTGAACCGTCGTCATTCTAGGCATGTGGCTGGTCTTAGAGCAGTTTTTCCGTCCCCCGTACACGATCATGTATCCCTTTGAGAAGGGGCCCCTCTCACCTCGCTTCCGTGGAGAGCACGCACTTCGTCGTTATCCTAGCGGAGAAGAACGTTGCATTGGTTTGTATGCGTGTCCTCGAGTCCATCCTCGATAGTTAATTCCAGCACTTTTAGCGTGCAAATTGTGCGAGGCAATTTGTCCAGCTCAGGCCATTACTATCGAGAGCGAAGCCCGCTTAGACGGTTCCCGTCGTACAACAAAATATGGTAGGAGCACCGTTGGTATTATCCTGACATGCTTATAGTGGTCTGGTATCCCCCATTCAGATATTGATATGACAAAGTGTATTTATTGCGGGTTCTGTCAAGAGGCCTGCCCGGTGGATGCCATCGTCGAAAGTGAGCACAATTCTTGTGGGTTACCTCATGTGACTCAACGCCTATTATAGCACAAAACCAAGAATTTTCGACTGAAACACGCGAGGAGCTCCTCTATAACAAAGAGAAACTTCTTGCAAACGGAGACCGGGCTGAGGCTGAGGTCGCTGCCAACCTACATGGTATGTGTGACCTGACTACCTTCCGCTAGGCTCCCTTTATTGAGACGACTGCCTTGCAGCTGACCATCCCTACCGGTAAGCTGAGCCAGGCTGGTCTGTGACGTCAGACACGATGTCTAGCCCTTTGCAACGCTCATACTGTTGGGGGACCTCGACATTGTAGAAGTAGTGCCAACAGAACAACTGTGCACGGCCTTAATATAACATCTTTTCTGAAGGAAATGAGGAGATTTACGTTCCCTTTTGGGAGTTCACCAGATATTTCTACACTCTGTGTGATGAGCCGTGAGGAGACTTGCTGAGACGCGGTTGTATTCTGGGTGGTGCCATAAGGCCACGTGATCGCGGCGCGTTCAGACCCGACGCGAGGCCTCCGAAGGCGCTGTCAATGTCCTCCGTGAACTCACCCACGTTCAGCCAGTCCCTCATTGTGAGTTCGACACCCGGCCACGCCTTTCACTCGTTTACTCTTTCCAGGCGGGGGGTCTCGCTGGGACATCCGTCGACCTATTATTCTATCCGATAGATTCCATAAAGACACGTCTGCAGTCGGACCACGGTTTCTACAAGGCGGGAGGATTTAGAGGCGTATACAATGGTGTCGCTAGTGTCGTTGTTGGGAGTGCTCCTGGAGGTATTCGCTTTCCACCCTTTGTCTGTTTGTGCCAGCTGTCACAACTTCCACCATTTCGACCCTAGCTGCCGTTTTCTTTTGCACCTACGACACACTCAAGCGGGTATTGCCAACCCCTCCCCACCTCGCGCCAGTTAACCACATGATATCCGCATCCATAGGAGAAGTGGTGCGCGGTGCCGATATGCGATTGTTCGAACCGACCAGCTGATTGTTCGCGTGACTCTTGATCATTGAAGGCAGCTTGTCTCATCCGTGTACCAACGGAGGTAATCAAGACTCGGTCACAGGCGTCCTCGTATGGCGCAATGGCCAATTCTTCGCTAGCGACTGCCAAGCTGGTGTGGAAGGCTGACGGTCTAAAAGGCTTTTACAGAGGATTTGGTACTACTGTGATGCGGGAGGTACTGTTTCTCGTCCCACGCCGCCCGGACAAAGTACTTACCGTGGTTCCGTGTGAAGATACCGTTTACATCTCTGCAATTTCCGATGTACGAATTTTTCAAGCACCGCCTCTCGCACTTCCTATATCACAAACCGTCCTCCTTACGTCCTTATGAAGCTTCGTTATGTGGGAGCGCAGCTGGGGGGATTGCCGCTGCACTTACGACACCATTGGACGTCTTGAAAACTCGTGTCATGCTTGATCTTCGGGTGAGATTGACCGGTATCCGCTTGGGAACCCTCTACCTTACTAACTTTGTGCCAGGATCCTTCCCATCCTGCCTACCTGCCTCCTCTGCGCCGACTCCGGCAGATATACGTCACCGAGGGCATCGGATCGCTATTCGCTGGTGTTGTTCCTAGAACCATGTGGATCTCTGCTGGCGGGGCCGTGTTCCTCGGTATGTACGAGTGGACTATAGACCTCTTGGGTTCTTCTCCCGAATCGTAAGCATGTGGTACCCGTTGTGACCGCGAATTTTCTTTTCGGCGCGGCGCTACCGTTTTGGCTAGGGTCTTCATTGTCACAATGATCTCCCCCTATCAGCGCCTGTATAACCCTTATAAGTTTTTCTGTTTCGCGCTCACCGAAGCAGCCCCAGGGAGGCGGATCGTGACCGACTGCGGGAGAGAAGACAGCGTACGCTCCCACCCATATACAGATGCGTAGCGCCTTCACGCGTCTTGTGGTTTCCCATTTTCCCGTTCAGGCAAGAAGCGGGCAATGCAATCAGCCCCTATCTACAGAACCATGCCCTGTACGAGAACGGCCTGCCGCGATTTAATCATTTTCCCGTTTCAAGTTGGAATTCTATCAATTGAGTGTCCTCTTGACCCGCAAAATGAACTCAATCTTCTGTTGGTCGCCGGTGCACGACCATTTTTAGCTCTGTGAACTCGGTCGCCTCTCACACATGTTTATCACGACATCAGGAAGTGCTCATCATCCTTTTCTAGGCGGGTTAGGCGTTGACGCCACACCAAACTGATGTGTTCGCAAAAACTTGACTGCTTCCCTGGGCTGTCCTCATATGAATACTGCGATCTGGTCCGAATGCCCGAGCACCCCTTTGATATACCCTGTCGTTCTGCCCGGGAAAACCGAAGTGAACTTCCCTAAAACTGTGATGACAGAGTGGGGCAAGAAGCTGTGGTGCAGGCAGGAGAAAGGGTTACGGCGGCAGCGCATCCCCGCCGTACGAAGGAGGGTTTTCGTAAGCCCCGCTATTGGGTTCGGAGTCGATCCACTCCCACGACTGGCTCCTAATCTTGGCGAGGCTTCTCGCCTTCGGACCTTATAAAGCACCCAGGGTCGTCTCAGCTTCGAGAGCAAAGCAGCCACCAATCGACACCCGACGCTTTCGGCGCTGTCTGAGTTCCGGGGTTTCGCACTCGGTCCGTTCATCCCCGTGAACTCGCGAACTGAACTAAGGTTGGCCTGATTGTTCGCAAGTACCATTTGGGTCTTCTCTCGGTTGAAAGCTTGTTTTCGTTTCGTGTGTTTTTTTTTTTTTTTTGGTTTTTTGTTTCTACTTTCTATTCTTGCGTCATGGATCATTCGTAAACTCCGAGCCCGCATGATTACGCACCCAAACTCAGGTACCTGGGTAACTTGTAGAGGAAATGCCAAACTGGCGCCGTCTCTGGCTTCCCCGTGTGGTATCTATTGTAGTGGTGCCTACTGTTCGCTCTAACTGATAGGGCGTAATGTGCATCCGCATCGACCTGATCAACGCTTATTTGTGTTTCCGGACCTTAGGGCCCCTCGGCGGGTGGTCAGAAGACAAGTCGTATTTTATTTGCCATTCGACAAAAGAGAGGGATAACTTTGGACCAAAATTTAAAAATAACCCCAAAGTCCAGCGACGAACCCGATCGTCAGCTATTTGGGGACCGGTGACCCGAGAGCACTCGAGATGGGCGTCCATCGACGTCCAATCTCCAATCAAACGCCTCGAGGGACTCATTTCCCTTTCGTCGTCTGGAACGGATTCTAGGCCTCCACTCTTTCAAGGACGCACAAAGTAAGCAAAAAAAAAAAAAAAACCCCCCAAAATTGGGACGATTTGAGAGAGGAGCTCCTCAGGTCCACAGATCAATCCAGGCCTCGACGATCGCGTGATCACCAGAACAACGCCTGAAAATGCTGCCGCCCGCGGTTCCATGTGCCCTGTTGGAGCTTTCCATAGCGGTCAATCTGCTTCCGCGCCAATGATAGAACCAGATCAGATCCTCTTCATCCTTCATCGTACGAAATTATTTCCGACGCAGATGTGACGGGGGTAAACGCAATTTTCTTTTCAGAGTGAAAGGTGAGAGGATATATTGGCGCCAGCGTGAACCGAAGTTCAGCGTTTCGTATAGATTTTTCTAATCAAAAAAAAAAAAAAAAACCGAGGGCAACCGGAGAGACGCATACACGCATCTATTGATGCTTTTAGGAACCAAAAGTAAAAACAAAAAGAAACAAAGAGGCAAACAAAAAGACACAGCGCAAGGATACATACAGTTGATGGTCAAATTATGGCGGACGGAACATGAGAGGCAGGGTACGCCACATACAACATCAGTCGGCGGGTTCGGGGGCGCGGTCCCGGCCGTCATCCATGTCAACGTCTCTTTCGAGTTCGCTCTCAGAATGTACGGGCTGTGCGTGTCGATGCACATCCGTCTCTGCGCCGGGACCGTGGACCTGTGACCTCAATCCTGGGACGTCCCGTTCATAGTACGAATCACGGGGGCTGCGGCGCAGCGGGGGGGAGCCAGAACGCGACCGCGGTGACAAGCGACCGCGACGCAGCTGGACGGGAGCCATGCGGCACGTCATTGCGGTATCCTCGGGGCTCACGGGGATGAGACAGATAGCCGTCACGCTCGTCGACCGGGTAGCGTGAGCGAGAACCCTGCGTAAGGGGGAGTGGTGCCACGCTGAATGACATCAGCCCCCTCGCGCTCTCGCTCTCGCTCCCGTTCCCGCAATCTCTGTCCCCGTTCTCGTTCCCACTCTTGCTCGCGGTCTCGATCGCGGAGTTCCCGTTCGTGGTCACGCTCAGGCTGCACGTAGTTGCTGAGGTTCGTGGCGGGTCCCATCCGCTGGTGATTGTGGACCTGGTTTGACCCTCTGGAACTTACTGGCGAACGCAGGTGAGAGTGGGAACCCGGCGAGTGAGAACCCGACAACGGCTGTAAGGGTGGCTGTAGCCGGGGTGGAGGTGGCTCATAAGCACTCGAGCGATGAGCCCGTCGTTCGCGGTCGGAAACATGGTACCCAGGTGGGTAATCGTGATAAGTGGGAGACATGGGCTCTGGTGGGACTTGCTGGGGATGAGAATACCCAGAAGACGGCGTTTGCAGAGGACCTGGACCGTGGGCCCCTCGAGAGCGTGAACGGAGGCTCGAGGGCGTCGTGGGGGGGTGGGTGTATGGGTTATGCGAGCCCTGGTGTCGATCGTAAGGGTGCGAGGGTTCTAGGTGTTGCGTAGAGGGCATAGGTGGCGGAACTGGTTGACGGGAATCCCTATGTCCTGAGGGATACCTGGAAGACGCGGACGTCGGGGTGTGACTCCCAGGGGTCGGAGGAGGACCAGAAGTCGCGTCAGCGATTTGGACAGGTTGTCCGTCAGAACCGGTGACAACCCTGACAGGTATGCCACGAGACCTGTACCACTCCACTGCCGCAGCGTCATTGGGGTCCGCAACGACGAGATTCGGCTCGACAGGTTCCCTAGACTGATGGTGGTTATGAGGTGGCGGGTAGGAGTGGGCGGGGGGTGTAGGGTGGGCGTTGGGGAACGATTGACGTGACGAAAGACGCTCATACAGAATACTGCGGGGCGAGTACGTTTAGAAGGGTTCAAAAATATGTAACATTGCACACGCGACGTACGCTCGCTCTAGCCGGAGGCGCTGAATATTTCGTTTTGATTGAAGGACCTTTACCTGGAGTTTGTCATTGTCCTATTATGGAGGCGTAAGCCAGCAAAGCAAAGATAGCGTCAGGTTGAGTCACCATTTCTATTTCCTTGACTTTTTTCTTAAGTTCCCTGTACTTGGCCTTGTATTTGGCATCTTCTGCACCGGCGGCAATACCCTGTGTATAATTCTTTGATTTTTGCCTACTGTTTACATGTTGAGCCGATTGGGGATAGTGGGAGGGACCAGGGGAGGGCTGACGAGACATTGCAGAGGGTGAATGGGAGGAGTGGAAACAGGAACGGGAAACGAGGTGGCCGTAAGGTGGTTGGGGTTGACAGAAAGGCTGTTTCGATATTCAGGCATGCAACGCCTCAATACTGTTGGTATTGCTCTCTCACATTCGGCGTTTTGCGTGCCGTCTTACGTAGACGCTCTGCTTGCCCGCCGTGCCCGCCACCCATGACAGTTTCTCATACTCGTCTCAACGCAGCCTCACCAAGTCTCTGTAAATCCGAGTCAAAGAACTATCCCCATCTGTAGCTTTGGCCATCCTCTCAATATCCCGGTCAAATAGACGCGATGACTAGAATTCTCGGGATCACGTCAAAATTAGTCGGGAACATATCATCACGGCTAATGGCAGTGTGCTCGCAACGATCAATGCTTCGCGTCTGCCAATGGCCCTCACTGGCACTTCACAGCTTCACACGGCATGGGGCGGGGTGTCATGCACATACGAATTGGAAGCATGTGCATCCATATCGGCTGACGTCGACCTGCCCACGAATGCGCTAGCTGAGTGGATCAAGAGGCTCGAGAGCGCATCGCCCGCGCAAACTAGGGACCCCCTGATCGTACTATGACTGTGCAGATTCCTTTCAGAGACAAGAATAAGCTCACCTGCAACTGCGCAGCTGTTTCAACTTATCAATTTTCTGTGATGCTGGGATCGTTGTCTTAATTGGCGCAGACGGCCAATCCTAGGAAATCAAGCACAGACATGAGTCAATCTTTTGCTGCGCCAACGCCAGGGTACGGGTCTTCTGTGAAATCCGAGTTGACTTGGTTCTGGGACTCGGTTCGTGTCATTATACTCGGAGATTTCCTTATACCTGATCCCGAACCTGGTTAAAGATCTCTGGATGTGAATGATAACCCAGGAAGCCGATGTATTTGGTGCCAATTAAAACATTGGGCCCATACATCACACTTGACGGCGGCGGCGTAGCGGACACGATCTGGGGAAGGTGCATGGAAGCGGACCATCGGTAAAAAGCTGCCGCCTTGCAGGGCTTCCAGAATATGTACGTGGGGATTGGAAATCTTTAGTGCAGTCTTGAATCTCAGTTGAGAATTACTCATGCAGCCCGGAGTGCCATTTTGCGACAATGGAATACAAATCTCCCATCACCGATCGGTCGGATTCTCGAAGAAGCTGTTGGAAGAATTGGATAGGAGTCATCTATTACGGACTATCTCACAGGGATATCCGACTTGGATTACCCTCCCGAATGAGACCCACATTGTTTGCGAAGGCGGGGATATTAGTACGGGATTGTGTGACGCCGCCATATGCCCAGTTGGGAAGAGTCACGTGTGCTATCGTTACCAAACAAGCAAAGTGCGATTCTCCGTCGACGTGTTCGAGTCCTACCTACACACACACACGACTGTTCACTATCTCCCCAGTGGGTCTTCCACTCCACATGTTATTCCCTGTCGTTCATTTCGAGCTGACCATGGCATGCGTTTTCCCTTAGTGTCTACCCTTTTCAGACAGTCAGTCACATGTGTCGGATCTTGTCATACCCTCTGACCAACGACGACTTTCATAGGGATATGCCCCCAGCGGGGGGCTTTGAAGCGGTGAGGTATAAGCGGAATCTTCCATTGCGCGGGCCGAGCGGGTTAGCCATTCTTGGAGGTGTGACCGCCCTGTGTGCATATGGGTTCTATCGTGTCGGAAAGGGAAACATTGAGAAGAGGTGCGTACTTTCCCAAGGAAGCGCGATTGTGCGAACGGATCCGGTGTGGGGGACGAAAAACGTGTCAAGTGATATGTCGAGCCCAACGGGGAACGTGGCGTTGAATGGGATCCGGCCGCATGACACAGCGGTTTTGGCCTTATCATGTCGAAGGATCGGGCCGTGGGTTGTGGCGACCGAAATCGGGAAAGATGACTGATTGAGATGCAACTGTTTCTTTTTTTACACCAGGGAGCTGCAACGCGAGAAGATCTGGTCACGCATACACCTTGTGCCGTTGCTGCTGGCGGAGGGCGACAGAGATGCATACCGACGAGAGCAGGCGGCATTGGCGCGGGAAAAGGAGATAATGAAGGATGTG
Organism: Lactarius hatsudake; assembly: GCA_024734325.1. NCBI lineage: Eukaryota > Fungi > Basidiomycota > Agaricomycetes > Russulales > Russulaceae > Lactarius > Lactarius hatsudake. The sequence goes on along the minus strand of JANSJP010000020.1, from coordinate 229,076 downwards.
ATGGGCTGGGAGGTACGGTGATGGCTCCTTGACAGTTTCCCGATTGGCTCACTGATAGCGCGTGTTGGCCCCTTGGAATACCCCTGACTTGAACTTGTTCAGGCTGGCAAGAGCGTCTACAACAATCCGCGTTATCGGTCATCCGAATACATTGTGGTCTTGTAGACGGATTCGAGTCAATTTATTGACCAATGTGAATATTCCCACCTTATTTTAGGCAGTGTAATGAGTGACGACAAAGAGCGTCCGTGGCGGTGCTGAGAGCGAGAACCAAAGTACCGGGAATAACTTTAGGGGCGGTTATTAGAGCGCCAATGGAATGGATCGGTCTTACCCGATCTGGGTGAATCGGAAACTACGGCCGGGTGCGGGGGAGACAATGGACCGACGGGTCTGCCAACGAAACCGCTCACGTCGCTCCCAGTTCGAGTCAGTATTATGCACAGATTCACTAGATCTCTTCTCCTTCGTCTATATAATCCTCTCTCCACCCCTCATCCATATCCCTCTTCCGTTCTCACTCGTATGCAATCTCTATCTATATCCATGTTAGACCATCATCGCTCCCCCTTCCCAGACTATCCCCATGACTCTTTCCCTCCAGAGTCTCCCGTCTTTGACCAGGAGCAGCTCATCTTTGGTCCTCTCGAAATCGATGATGGCCGCAGGCAAGAGTCTGCCCTCTCCTTTCCTTGGGATGCAAACGGTGCTCTTCCCCCCTCCTCCCCCGCCACCGCACCTTCTGTTACCGCATCCCCCGCATCGTCCGCAAGTCTACTTGACTTTAGCACCTCTCCTCCGTCCAGTGATTTCAGTTTCACCCCTGGCTCATTCCCAGGTCTGAATGAGGTCAATCCCGCCTTCGACGATCGTAATCTCTATTCGAATTGGCTTGTCGATGATGTATCCCTCGCATCGTCTGCTCCCGTTCCAATCTCCGCCACACACGATCCTCAACCCCAAACCATGCTCACTACATTTGGCGATACTAGCTCATTAGCTTTCCCCAAGATGGGCCCCTTCTCCCCCTCTCTCGAATTTGCCACGCTGCACCCCCTCCCCCGTTCTGTTGATGACACCCCCGTCGCATCTATTTCGCCCCCTCAGTTATCACAGCCTTCATGGGCTGCACAGCTCTGGACCCGTTCCGGCCCTACAGCCCTCAATGCGTCCCCGTTGCCACATCTCCTTCACCCCCCAGACGAGTCTGACAATTTTGCTACGCAGCGTCCATTGCGCGGGCGCAGAGATTCATTGTCCGCACATGCCATCTTTCATTCTTCGAGTGCTCCTTCCGGACTTCACGTTCACACACCTCCACTGGCACGTGGATACAGTAGACGTGCTGATTCGGTTAGCGTGGACGATGACCACGACGCCACTGTACGACGGAAGAGAAAGGTCTCTGATCAGGACCCATTGGCAATCAGCGACCAGACACGAGAGGCTGGAAGCAGTTCGTCCTTTCTGTTGTATGACTCTTAATTAACCCCGCTGACATGGTGACTATTACTGCTTAGTTCCCCATAAGTCTCTCCTGCGACCCCCCAAGTTGGCTCCCTCCGCTTGGCAGCTATACTTCACGGACTGGATTCAGCGACACCAGGCGTCTAGCACTCGCAAACTAAATGTGGCGCAAGCCGCAAAGGAAGCCTGGTGTGGAGTATGCTAGGCTAAGTGCCCAGGAGAAAGAGGTATAGTGCCTTTTCTGTTCCGCAGCCACTCAATTAGTTAATTCGTTACAATTTAGCCGTACAAGCGACGATCTCTCGCCATGAAGGAGATTAGAGAGCGAGAACTTCATGCCTATATGAGCTCGCTAACCCCAGAGGATATCAAACGCGAGAACACTTTCCGTGCAGCGCAGCGCAAAGCGGGCAAATCGCGGAGGGGGAACATCAAAGACCCCAATGCACCCAAGAAACCGCTCAGTGCCTATTTTATGTTTCTGCAACGGATTAGGTCGGATCCCGTCCTGGTTAGGGAGGTATTCGGCGATGAGACGGAGACGACAAAGCAAAGTGTTCTAGCTGCGGAGAAATGGCGTTCGATGACAGACGAGGAACGGAAGGTGTGTGGCGGCTCCCACTTACTGTCAAATTATCTCAGCCAGCTGACGTACTTCGTATTAGCCCTTCCTCGCCCAGGCCGAGCAAGAGAAGCTAGAGTATGAATCGGCGCGTAAACTGTATGAAGAGGGCACCACTGGCTACTGCAGTAGCATCAGTTTCAGCGTCTTGCCGGAAAGCCCTTTCCATTCAACCGCGGCAGTCCCAATACGGCCGCTCCGCCCGGCCAAGAGGGGCGCAGTTGCCGTCGGCGACACTTATGATTGACCTATTTCAGGGTAACTCCCATATTGTTCTTGTTCTTGGGGACACTCCGATTTGTGATTTTCTGTTTTCCTTTCGCCAGGTGGCGAACCCCTCGAATACACGATACCTGCACTGTATGATATCTTGCGTTTTCTTCCTCTTTGATTTTTTGGAGGGGCTCTCTATGGGGTCATCTCTATTCTCGCATAGGCCCCATCATACACGTCATCGTTCCTCTGGCGTTGACCCCTTGATGAAGCTTGACGGACATAATTGATGACATATACCTGTATACCACACCTCTGTATTGTTAGGCCCTCTACGTACTACGTCATGACCTTTATGGATAGATCGAATACAGGAACTCTTAACGAGATATGGGTAAATGGACGACCATCTTCCGATGAGGAGCGCCGTCCTCGTCGAACTGATCTCCCTAAGATAGAAATGATGATGAGAGTCGGCTGAACATACGGGGATGCCGATAGTCACCTCAGGGGTGTATCCAAATCTAGGGAACAATAGAGGACGAGGCTGTGAGAAGGAGAGAGGATAGTGTGAAAGGGCTGTCGAGCTTACTTGGCATAGAACGCGATGGCCGGGATTTGAGAATGAGAGATCACTTTGGCCGAGGTCTCGCCGCGTGACAGCGCGTCTGTGGTAACCCAATCGTGGAGTGCGAGCACGAGCTCGCGACCGAGGTGGAGCTTGCGGTAATCGTTGAGAACGGCAAGACGGCTCAGTTTGTAATAGTCAGTATTCGAAGTTCGGGAGGCGCGAATTGTCCCAATCGGTCGAAGAGAGGGCAGGAGGCGGAGCAAAAAGTGCTCAGCCGTCTGGTCTAGTCTGCGAAGGGAAGAGAAGGAGCGGAAATAAGCAGAAAGACCCTTGACCGCGAGGATGGAATGGAATAGACAAAACTCGTCGATCTCGGTGTCGAGCGGGAAACCTTGTTCGCTGGTGGAAGACGTCTATGCGTACGTGGTAACACTGGTGACGTAGCTGCTCTCGTCCGGGTTGACCCACAGAGGGTATTCGAATAATTTCGTGTTGTTGTTCCATGAGGGTTCGGCATTCACCGGACCAGCAACGAGACTAGAGTCACGGTAGCGCTAGCACGCGTTCCTCAGGAAAACGCGCTCTCAATCTCATGACCCTCGAACCCTTTCTCGCCGCAGCCAATTTCCTTCTTCCAAACTCGACTCTTTCCTCAGTGCGCTCGCTTCTCGCTCTCACAACTCTCATGCCTCGGCCCTTCACTCATGCCGACATTTCACTCGCCAAACACTCAAAGGGGATTGGGAAGGAGAAAGGGAAGGGGAAGGCCGTGCTCGGAGATGACCATGACTCGTTCGAACACTCGGATTGGTTGCACGCCCCTCACCGTATGTTGTCGTGCCTCATTTACCACTGTATTGACACCGACATTATCATTTCGTGCCACCAACAATTCAGGCCATCCTTCTCTCCGCATTATCAGCCTTGGCTTCCCCCAACATCGTACCCGACCCACTTTGTCCGACGCTAACCACTTGGTAGGACATGGTTTGTCCGGCATATGGAAACGCAAACACACGCGCTCTTTCACATCCCAAGCGCAAGCGGCGCAGTATACCGACACCGGCCAGGTCCATCATGCGCCCACTTCCTCCATAGTCGATCGCTTCGTTAACGGCGAGCCCTTGCCCAACGCTTCCCACTTCGTTGATCTCAAAGCGGCCTGGAGCGAACTCCGAAAACAGTCTGCTCCACCACACCCTTCCGTGGTTCTCGCATTCGTTGATCGAGGCCTGTCCATCATTGAGGAGGCACTTTCGCACGGAGATAATATGCGTGATCTCGTTCGGTGGTCTCTGCGCCTACGACGCACCATCAGACAACTCGGCGATGTCCAAAATCTGCTTTCACATGACTCTGTTCACGCGCTATGTCTCTTGACGCGCACAGAAGCCCTGCTGGGTCGCTTCGATGAAGTATCCTCGTTGTTTCCCCGTATATGGGATCACCGGACCCAGGAAGAGGCGTACTGTCTTGGACATCCCGAACTTAGAATGGTAGAGACCGTCCTACAGGCGCTTTACCACCACCGCGGCGCCGTCGCCGTTCTGGACTTCGTCGTTTCTCATTGGGACACTCTAGGCCGGCTCGTTAACATGTCACCATCACGGCGCTATTCTAGGGCTAAGCTGAACGACATCGCCTTCAAGATATTCGACCGCATTCCATCCCCGGTGGCGGTCGTCGCGAACAAGCGTGGTAAACCAGAGAGGGATGTCAGCCGCACTGGATCCTTTCTCATCAGGTATCTCATTCGACGACGCGTTCCTGAGGATGCCCTGGCAGTTTACAAAGAGATGCGGCGACAGTCAATCGACGTCATACTTCCATTGAAGCTGTGGCTCGTCCGAGCTCTTGCTCAGGGCCACGCCATCGAGCAGGCAAATACGCTCTTCTCCCAGATATCGGCGTCGGTCCCTGTCGGCCACGAGGACGAACTCTTCCTTGCAACTGCTCTCCATTTATTCTCCAGCCAAGGCAACACCACCCGTTCCGAAGCCGCTTTCACGGCCCTGCAGGACAAAAACTTGGCCGGCTCCCGAGCGATCGGGTTGCGGACTCCTTGCGCACGCCCACAATGGCGATGTCGAGGCGGTCCTCCGGTACTTCCACCACCACTTTCCACGAAGCACCGCAACAGGGGAACGACCGGACGTTTACCACTATACCGCCGTCCTGATGGCGCACTCAAAGGCCGGTGACAGCGAAGGCTTGAGCAAGTGGTTTGGGATTATGACCGCAGATGGCGTGGTGCCTGACAGACATGTCTACAACATATTATTGGAAGACCGTGCAAGTCGTGGTATGCTTGAAGACGTTGCTGCCATCATTAAGGAGATGCGCATTCGCCATCTCTCTCCGCTTGCCGTGACATTCACCACAGTCATCACCGCCCTTGCTAAACGCGGAGACCCTGTCGCCGCCGAGGCTTACTACAAAAAGGCCCTCAAGGAAGACATTAAGCCGGACAGGCAGATGGTCGCGTCCCTGATGACCGCCCATTCCGAAGTTGGGTCTTGGAAGGGTGTCATCAGGGCCTTTGACTACATGACTTCGTCAGATGACCGACATCTCCGGCCGCGCATAGACTGTCTACAATATCCTTCTGAGGGCATATGTTCTCGCAGGGTCACCCTTCGAAGTCGTCTCTGATGTCTTCCAAGAAATGGAACAGTCCGGCGTCCGGCCAACTGTGCATACATTTTCGATTCTCATCATGTCTGCGTGCGACTCGGGCCGGATGGACGTTGCGAAGCGCGTGTTTATGGAGCTGGATAATCTCACGCAGCAATGGGAGACCGGTTACAAGATGAATATCTACGCCCTTACCATTCTCATGGCTGGATACTTGCGCTCGGGGGATCAGCTAAAGGCCAAGGAGATCTACGATGAGATGCTGCTCCGTGGCATCAGTCCCACATCTGTCACGTATGGCTCGATCCTCAACACTTATGCGGCTGAGGGTCGACAGGAGAGCATTCAACTCGCTTGTGACTTTATGAAGTCTCTCATGGAATCCCCTGACGAGTCCCGGAAGTGGCTTATGACCTCTTACGGCAGGTTCTCTGGCTTCGAGAATATCTACAGCCCCCTGATGACGATGTTCGCCCGCAAGGCCAAACCGGAGCAGGTCGAGGAGCTCATGGACGATATGGTCAAGGTAGGGGGCCAGCGGACGCTTGCGACCCTGACGCTCTTGCTCAACGCGTACCGAAACGCGGGAAACGTGGACGAATGTCGGCGAGTCTGGGGCGAGATCCTACCCGTTGCACTGCGCTTCTTCCAGACCGGGGGGCTCTTCGAGGAAGAAGACGGGTCGTCTGACCCCGACGACCAACCGCGCCTCGACCTGCAGCGCAAAGCCAACGTCATCTGCGTGCCCCTCTCCATCCACATGGACGCGCTCTCGGCGGCCGGCGAGCACGCGGAGGTCGCAGACGTGTGGAGGACCGTGCGCGCGCACGGCTTTGCGCTCGACTCGCACAACTGGAACCACCTGATCGTCGCCCTGGTTCGCGCGGGCGAGATCGAGCGCGCGTTTCAAATCCTCGAACGAGTCATCGTCCCTCTGAGCCCGACTCCCCCCGCCGCCGCCGCCGCGACCTGCGGCGACTGCGGCTCCCCGCGAGGCTGCGCCACGAACGCCGCTGTCTTATGACGACGTTCCTGCGCCACAGGACCTGGGGGCGGGTACCGCCAGCGGGACGGGCGGGGCGGTCCTAGTCGAGGCGACTATTAGTAGAACTACGCCGTCTCGGGCGTCCGTCTCGGTCAAGGAACGGGCGTCTGCGGCGCTGCATTTGCAATTGCAATTGGCAAAAGCGAGGGCGACGACAAATGCGGATCCCGATTTCGCCCATCCGCTGCATATCATGCACCAGATCCTCCCGTCGTGGGACGCCTGGCAGCCCCACGCGGCCGTCGTGACGGTGCTGATGAACGTGCTCGGTCAGCTGGAGGCTGGGCATATGATTTCGCCCGTTCCGTCACGTCAATTTGCTGACTTGGCGCCGATGACGCGGGCGACGTGGCAAGGCGAGGAGAGCGAGGCATCGGCCGCAAGCACGGTCCTTGAGAGGATAAACGCGTCGTGTCCCCAGGCGGTCGCGATAGTGAGGGAGTACGAGTACAGGATGCGCGTTCGCAGAGAGCTGGCAACGATGGTCGACGAGGGTAACTGATGGCTTCGGCGCTAGACGGGGACAGATTTGCACTAGTACATTATTATTCACTCCACTTTCAAGTAAACTTCGAAACATGCATGAACGGATAGCACACACACACCCACATGCGAATAGAAACGAAGCAAAATGAAACACTAGGAAAGCGACTAACTTGGTTACAGTCCTCCTGTCTGCAATATGGGGCAAAAAAAAAAATTGACAAATGCGTGGGCGCGCGCGCGCGCAAGTGCGTAGAGCATACGTGGGTGTCACTAAAACTTTTAGCCACCGTCCGAGTCATCATCATCATCAGAACCTTCGGATCCTGCCCTGCGCCGCCGCCGACCATGTTTGCTGCTCGAGCCATGCCGATTTCGCTATAGATCGGGGTGCACATGATTATTGCTCAACGCGTCAAGTCAATGTCAAAATTGCGCACCAGTGGTAACTTCTGTCCCTGATTTCCAAAAGCAATCGAAAGCGCTGTGGTATCTGACGTGATCCGGGTTAAAAAAACAAAACGTTTGGAAGGTCCGTGCAAGGGGAGGCGTTGCCGCGTAATTGGGTTTTTTTTTTGGGAATAATTAATTCTACATTTATTTTCACTTACCCGGCACACCAGGAAAGCGCTTGGCAGAGAACACGTCAAATGCCTGTGTATATGTCTGGGCAAGGATAGGTGAAACGTTGTTGTGGACCTGAAGGGCGCCACATTCGGGTGCAGGTGGCCTGCCATGTGTGGTCAGCGTGTCACATGGCGTTCTTCGCGCGCAAAGGCAAAAGTAAGACTCACGCGCCAACGTTCATGAGCCGTAGCCTGAGACGAAAACGCCCTGCGCGGGCGCATCGGATCAAATCAGCGCTTCGTCAAAACTCAAAAGAAAAAAAAAAAAGACAAAAAACGAAGAGGGGGTTCGGTAGGGTAGGGATACGCCATACCTTCGGTCCTTATCGACAAATCCTGGAAAAGGAAAAACACGCCGGGTTTGCGATGTTCGTCGAGTAGACGGCAAGCATTCGCCGACAGTGGCCCGACCAGTGTACGGGTGTAAACGTGCCCCGGTAGAGGAATGTTTGCGATCGTGCTTGAAGAACTCGATGGGGATGCCTGCTCATCATGCATTCCCTGCTGGGCTATTGACGCAGAGGCATACATGGATTGGTCCGATGACGCGTGATTCGTGTGGCCAGAATCTCCACGACTAACGGGCGTCTCCTGATAGGGTCGCGCGGGACTAGAGTGGGGGAAAACACGCGCGTGCGTCGGCGATGAAACGGGTTGTGGCCATGGGGGTTGGCCTTCTTGGAGTTCAATGCTCTGGAATTGGGCTGGCAGTGTACCGGAAAGGGAAGTATCAAAGGCGGAGGAAACAGACGTAGATGGCACGGAGGAATGTCCCTGGGCGTCTAATGGATAGGTCGTACTAGACGCCCACGTGCGATATCCATTTGTACTAGTGTCCTGGGTGGCTGGTAAACCATTCGGGTGCCAACCATCTGCAGGCGCTGAAGATATCGGTGGCGGTCCAGCGATCGCGGTGGTCAAACCGGAAGAAAGGGGGCGAGTAGGGTATGTATGGGCAGCTTGGGCGGCTGCTGTGACATGATAGGCCAAATCGGGATTATCAACTAGGGCATTATAGGTCGGCGCAGGTTGCAGCGTTATTGTGTTGCTTCCGGTGTCATGCTGTGGTTGTGCGTAGGGGTAACCACTCGTATCATACCCTGTCGGGACATGCGGTAGTGCGTTCATCTAGATCAAGACCCATGTGTCACGGGTGAGGAAAGTACACCAGCGCTAAGACGAACCTGATCTTCGCTAGGCATACGCGTCGGATATCTGGAGCCTGGCGGAATGTTCGTCTGAGAAGCTGTATCCTCGCCGGGATAATTTGGTCTCCGCTTCTTTGGAGCATGGGCCGCACTGTAGCGATCCGAGGACGTGGGATGAAGGACAAGGTTCCTCTCAGATTTCCCATCTGAAGACCAAAGATCCGCGGTAACGACGAAAAAAGAACAGTCAACGTCGCTATAATCACCGGGGTAGATCAGAGGGGGAAAAGCGGACAGAGCACAAGACTACAGACTCATCGTTCACCAAGGACTGATCTTCATTTTTTATGACTAATTTTGCGACGGTAGCCGGAGCTAGTGGTCGCCGATCCTGAAGAGAGTAGAGGGTTCACGAATGGAGTGAGCCAGGGAGCACTGTGGGTTGGCTTACTTTATCTCCAAAGCCGCACATCCGTGCTCGAATGGGCTCTTGGATAACCTCCAAGGAGTAAAACCTGTTAACGAGCATCCGTGACACGAAAAGCGCATGTCGACGAAGAAGGCGAACCTCCGGTTATACCAGGAACCCCAAGATTCGGGACCTTCAGTATGATGAGATGTGCACTCTCTGTGTGGAGACGGAGAGGTACCGCCACGTCGGTCACTGAGTTTCTGGATCATGCGAGCCAGTTCCGACAGCGTGTGTGGGAGCGGTAGGGGTGGGTGTGCGGATAAGAGATATGCGTGAAGGTAAAGGGAGTGAACCGCTCGCTTCCCACGACCGGACGAAGGTGAACGGGAGAGAGGGAATGGCCAGAGCCCTCGCAGTGATATCCAAGACGCGTATTTTTACACCGCGTACAACTCGCTCGTGTACTTTTCGCTTTAAGAACTATTTTCTCACAGGACCACCACCATGGACCAGTCCTTGGCCAGACGAACTCTTCAAGAGCTCATAAAGCGTGAGGACATCAAAAACAAAACTTGCGTCGACTGTGGAAATCCAAATCCTCAGTGGGCTTCCCTAAGGTTTGCGCCATCGTTTCGCTCGTTTTCGCTGTCACGTTGTCTAATCGATGCTGTACTCCCAGCTTCGCCGTATTTATTTGCTTGCAATGCGCTGGAGTTCACAGAGGTTTCGGGCGTGCACATCAGGTGAATTTGTTTACGTTTTTCCCTCCGGACTTTTTCGACGAATGCACCCGTTCATATAGCTTCGTCCGTTCGGTATCAATGGATACATGGCAAGAGGACCAAGTGCGCAGGATGCAGGTGCGTCACATGAACGTGTTGTCTGGGCCGTTCTTTAAAGAAAACGGGAAAAAGATAGGAGGAAACGGCCCATTCCTTGAATTCATACAGTCATACACCCCTGCAGAGCAGGGTGGTTATAAGGAGGGCATGTCGATCCACGATAGGTACCACTGCTGGGCGGCGACACAGTACCGAGAAAAAGTTGGCACCTTCCCAATGGAAATATGCTCGTCGTATCTGACTTTATATATCTAGCTAGATGCGGGTCTTCAAGATAAGCCATGGTCCCCTTCAGCACCGCCAGAGGACTCCACATCTCAACGTAACATCGTTGGCGCCCCCGGCAGCCGCCCAACTTCTGCCCAAGGCCTACGAAAGTCGCGTGCCTCTGCTCGCACAACTACAAGCAACATATCACGCGCAGGCTCCTCTTCTCCGTCCCTATCATCCAATCCTGCCAGCCCAAATCTGGGCGGTAGTAAATCAGCTGACCAAAAGACGGCCAACGAGGCATATTTTGCCTCACTTGGTTCCGTCAACTCTTCACGTCCTGACGACTTGCCACCCTCGCAAGGCGGGCGCTACCAAGGGTTCGGTAATAGCCCCGACTTACCTGGTTCCCACCCATCTTACGGCCTCAGCTCGCGCGCGGCCCCCTCGCTGTCAGAATTTCAGGACAACCCGGTGGCTGCTATCTCCAAGGGATGGTCGCTCCTCTCGTCAGCGGTGATAGGCGCCTCACGTGTCGTCTCGGAAAACGTTATCCAACCTGGTGTCGAACGCGTCACCGACCCCACATTCCAAGCGAGCGTGCGTGGTTACGTTGGCGAGGCGGGGCGCCGTGCAGGGGAAGTTGGCAACTCCGTTAACCAGTGGAGTAAAACACAGCTTGGGGTTGATGTTGCGGGACAGATAGGCGATGTCGTGGGTACTGTACGTGACCGCGTGGGTGGTGGACCGACGCATAGCGGGTACAGCTCCGTATATTCGGGCGGTTCGCACGAGGGGGAAAGTTCAGCGCTCTATCGTGATCATGATGGCGACAACGACGACGACCTCTTTGGGGAGTACCGTGGCACAGGCGACCATCACCTTGATGCAAACAACGCCCGTGTGGGAAGTACCAACCCCCATTCTGCTGGGCCGGCAAAAACACCTGATGGCTGGAACGACGAGTGGAAAGAGTTTTAGTTTGTAGAGTTGTAAGAGTTGTACATGCATACCCGGGCCGGTTCGTGCATTTCCGTTCTCTCCATCAGCGCATCATCAGCGACAATGCCAGCACCTGCATTCCTCACACCATTGAAGTACCCGTTATCCAAAGAAGATCTCAGTGCCGCCAACGAGTACCTGAGCACGCTTACACCCGAGGAGGTCTTGCGGTGGGCGGTAGAAAACGTTTCGGATTTATATCAGACAACAGCTTTTGGCTTGACGGGGCTTGTCGCGATTGACATGCTATCAAAGATAACTACTTCACCCCCACCTCTGATTTTCTTGGATACACTGTACCACTTCCCGGAGACGTACGAACTTGTCGAGGTAGTCAAGGCTCGTTACGGTGTGCCGATTACCGTTTACAAGCCTGAAGGATGCGAGAACGTGCAGGAGTTTGAGAGCCGATATGGTGAGCGTTTCTGGGAACGCAATGAGGGAGGATATGACTATGCCGTGAAGGTTGGCGATGTGCAGCGACAGGCTGAGGTCAAAACTCATTACACCCCTAGGTTGAGCCTGCGAGACGGGCGTATGCTGAACTCGGCGTGAAGGCTGTGATCACCGGTCGACGAACGTCGCAAGGAGGTGCGCGCGCGTCGCTGCAGCCCCTCGAGGTGGACGAGACGGGACTGCTCAAACTTAACCCGCTCTTCGCGTGGAATTTCGGGATCGTGGACTGGTACATTAAGGAGCATAACGTGCCGCACAACAAGCTGCTCGAGCAGGGTTACCGGAGTGTGGGTGATTGGCACAGCACGGTGAAGAGCGGAGAGGGCGATGCAGGAGAGCGGGCGGGGCGATGGGCGGGGCGGGAAGACAAAACTGAATGTGGGTTACATGAAGATTACTTCAAAGCGAAGGCCCAGCAACGGTCCTGACAGTTGCTGTGCATGTGCACGTACTGCTATCGGTGTTTTCTTTCGCCTACGACGACATAGTCCGAGGTCTGTACTCTAAGACTGTCAACTCGCTCGCGTGCCAGCCAGTGCTTGATGTACCGCCTCGCTGGCCCGGTGAGGCGCAGTGTCCACAGCCAGTCTTTACACACGCCCCAGATCAAACTGGCAACTCGGAGTGGGGCGTCTTCCTTAGCAACGCTTAAATACTCTGCTGTTTCTCGTGACCGTCTCATCCTCCCAGACCACGACTCGAAAGCCATACAGGATACCTTCGAGGGCCTTTTACTCATGTCTTTCCTCAGGTAACCTCTGTGCTCCCCCTCCTGTCCTCTTTCTCAGGCTCACCCTCTCGACCCTAGACCCGACTTTGGACCCGATGGCCTTCCAATCCTCCCTAAGATAGAATCGGGTGAAATCGAGATGCGCGTTTTCACCCACCGCAGTTTCGCCGCCCGCCCGACCCATGTATTTGAGGACTCTTCTGACGACCCGAGCCCCGATAATGAGCAGTCAGTCGTCCCCCGCAATTTGTCTGCGACGATAATCCGCTGAAACACAAAAGGCTTGAGCACGTCGGTGATCAAGTCCTCGGTCTCATCGTGACCGATCTCCTGCAGAAGATGTTCCCCTTCTTGCGCGTCGGCCCATCAACGGTGCGTCAATGTCGAGCGGTGACCGCCTTATTCCCAGCAGACATTTGACCCGGACCCGGACCCGGATCACCGGGACTTCTCCTATCTAGAAAATGCGAGCGCTCGTCGTTGGGAATAGCACGCTCGCGACCATGTACGAACGTGCACTTTCATTGCGAGGCAGCTGATGCATTTATCCCTTCACAGCGCCGTGCAATATCGACTTCCCGAGCGTCTTCGGCTCCACATCGCGCAGTCCGTCACCCTCAAAGCCTCCACCCACGTGCAAGGTACGGGTGGCCTAGACCATACCCCCCGTGCTCACCTTTGATTAATTGCTTCTACTGTCGCGCACCATCCACGCACAAAGCCGACGTCTTCGAGGTATCTTTCTCTTTTTTCCACACACTATCTCTCCCCCCTTTCTCTCTCCCCTACCCGGGACTCTCGCTCTGAAACTTTTTTTTTTTGGCCCAGTCGTACGTCGGTGGCCTGTACAAGGACCAAGGACTGTCCGCCACGAAGGCCTGGTTGGACAAGCTCTTCACGCCATACGTGCGCGAGGCATACCGCATCGTGCGTGAGCAGCACGGCCTGCCGCCGCTCGGCGCGAACAACGAGCTGCACGCGGCGACCGGCGCTGGCCCGATGCCGCCGACGCCGCCACCGGAGTCGCCCCGGCTGGACCGCATGATCACCACGACGCTCGGCCATCTCGGGCTGTTCAACCAGCGTCTGCAGCAGCAGAACAAGTCGATCGAGTGGGTCTTCGACGACACGATCACCGAGTCCAACAGGGCCACCCCCGTGTGGGCGGCCAAGGCCCTCATCGACGGCGCCTGCTGGGGGTCCGGCCGCGGCAACACCAAGAAGGCGGCAAAGAACGAGGCTGCCAAACAGGGGCTCAGGTACATGGGGTTCGACGGGGTGAGTACCCCCGTCCGTCTAATCGCCCATTGCTCACACGCAAGGCACAGGATTACTAGCTTGTCACTGCAGACCGGCGCCGGAATGTGCCACTGCCCCTCTTGCTCGTGTGTGGAGTCTCAAGCTTGTAATCATTCCACTATGGACCGTTCTACGACTGTCATATATCATTTCCGAGGACTCTTTCTTTCTCCCTTTGTACAATTAGCAGCGAGGATAGTATACATGTCTATACAAACACAACCCTATCACCGGCAGGGAAGAATACATTAACCTTTGTCCGTTTGGTTCTGGTCCTTCACCCCAAGTTATCATCGATAAAAATACGGTCCACGTCAGGCCACGCCTCCTTTCCAGTACCCAGGTACTCCTTTTCCCGCTCGACCCAATACGCAACGTCCTCGCCGATGCGCAGCGGGGCCCACACCCGCTCACCAGTATCCCCATCCGTTTCTGCCGAGAACCACCGCGGGCGGTGCGGTGGTAGACGGCCGTCCTCGCGCGCCTTGCGCGTCGCCCGTTGGTGGTCCTCTTGGCTACTCTTGAGCGCGTTCGCGTGTTCGTACCGCCCCAGTTCGAAGGCGCGCTGATCTGGACGTAGACGACAGTCCGTCGGGGGCAGATGGGGCCGGAGCGTATCCTCGGGGAGATTGTTAAGCGAGATCGCGAACGGGGTCAGGTTAAACGGCGCGGGAGGCTTTTCAGAGTTGCGCCACAGAAGTATGAATTCTTGCGTCGAGGGCGAGTTTGGTCCGCGTATGGTTTGGTCGGGATTTAGGGAACCAGAGCCGGTACCCACCGGACGCATGATAAGTTGGCTATTCCATCGTCCCGCGATCTCATACGCAATATTGCCGGCGGCATCTGCGACGTAGCCCGAGATCTCGTACGCGTCTTTACCTCGCCAACCTCTTGGTTTGAAAGTCAACAGGCATTGATCCTTGGTTCGGTGATTGGTAATCTTGGGACGGACGGTGAGTCCTTAATATCAAGGCAAGAGCTGCGAAATGAACGCACGATCATTTCTCCATAATGGTCAATCGTCGGTGATCCGAGTATAAAGCCGGAAACATTCGTGGTGACCTTCTTCCAGCTATAGTGCTCCAGCGCCCGTTCCGACACAGTGTATTTGCTTTGGTACTTTGGGAGCGTTGGACCCCATTCGACGGGAAGGAGAATATCGACATTTGCGACGCCGGTCGGACGAATTTCAAAAGATTTGCCCGTGAACCTATTTTGGGCGTCTACCTGCACGTGAGAAAATCGTCGTTATTATTGCGCTCGTCCTCCGGAAGTAGATTGGTACATTCCTCGCCATAATATCTCCACCTGGGGCCTTCGGCCCAACATGCGGATATCGGGGGATGGTGGCTCACTTGCTCGGAAAGGTAACGGTACTCCTTGTCGAGCCTAACATACTCAAACGTCTCACTCTACGGGGCGCAGAGTTAAGGGGAAAGAAGAACGCGGAGTAGAAATACTTACAAGCATGGGGTTAAACGGCTTCGCGATGCGACCGATAGTTGAAGAATAGTTCGACATCGCGAATGCCGCCACAAATGCGATCCGACGTAAGGGGTCGCGCTCTCCAAAGGCGGCATCCACTGTGGGAAAGGGAAAAGGTATGTTCAATGCCGCTCCGAGGAAGTAGCGGGAACAGGACTATTGCTTACGACACTCTGAGAATTCCATGTCTTCAGCCTAGCCGACTCCATCAGTGATCGGGTCATCGAGCGAGGGAGTGAAAGCGGCCGTACCATGCGCTGCAGCATGCTCGTGGGTTCATTGAAGAACACAGGGAAACTTATCCTCGTCAAGTCCTTGCCGATGCTATGCTTCAAAACGCTCCAAAGACTAGTAGGCGGTCGATTGTCGCTCTTCAGATCGAGCTCCTTCCGTAGGACCCTGTACCCTTCGTATTGACCCTTATCAATGTCCTCAGAAAGCATGGGCTCCGAGTGTCCAGCAAGTGCCTCGTGCACGACGAGGTTCGGTAACGCATTCGACTCTATCGCGTCAAAAAATTCATCTTCTTCATCCGTGTCGATGGCATCACCCTCTTCGCTTGATCGAGCAACACCCGCAGCGCTTGCGGATGACTGCCGCTGCATGGAAATGCGGCGTGCAACAGGGGATGAAGGAAAAGCACGGCCAGTAATCGATCCGTAACTCGCACCAGCTTTCGCAGAGTCAGGCGAAGTCTGTCGTCGGTTCGCTGGGGTGATCGGTATCGGGACTGCAGTATCTGGAGTGAGCTCTCGAAATCGGGTTCTCCTTCTATTGTAGGTGCCAGCGGAAGTGCGGACGGCCGCACTTTGACCGTGCCCATGCCCTCCCCACCAGCGATAGATGGATCAATGCGACTATGCCTTCGCGAATGTCTGCGGAGCTCGCGTTCCAATGCTTCTCCCTCTTCGACAACGGATTGTAAGCTCTGTTCCCAGACCATCTGACGTTCCTGCTCGCGTACGAACCGGGCTCTCCACCAGTCATCGCGTTCTTTGGCCATGTAGAGATAGTCATTTAACATGCTTTGAACGGTTCCGAGAGATTCTTTAAGGGCACCATTCAGCTCAATAGCGCGGGTAGCACTTATAGAAGGGGACGACAGCTCAGCCAGAAGCTGGGTAGTGAGTTCAAGTTGAGCGGCGGTGGAATTTCCCTGCAGCTCAAAGAACGACTCATGAGGGGGGTGGTCACCTTCAAGGTTGCGGTCTGTGCTATCTTTTCCCGAGGCTGCGTCTTGTCGGTCGTCATGGCCCATATCAAGTGAAGAAGGAACGCCATGAACCGGTACTTCGCCACCTTCGTCGTCAGTGGGCACTGCAGAACTGCTCACTGATTCGGCGTCTCGATCATTTTTTCGCGTATGCGGTATGGATAGGGTCGAACTGATGCTGCCTCTGCCAGAATGCCTGGAAATCGGCGAAGAGTCACCCTCGTTGGGCTTGTACTGGTGTTTAGCGTGTTCAATGGCTTTAGATATGGCTTGCGTCCAGCGAGAAGCCTCGACGGGATGATTGGCTTTCATGTACCACTTCTGCACACTTGTATGTCCCCGCGAAGGGGTAGAGTGGACTTCAAAGCGCAACTTCTCTGCACCTGTTGGAGGGCGTAGAACGGCGGTTTTCATAGAAATGGAACCGCGGCTTGCTACTTGCTCGTCTTCCTGATGGCGATAATCTGTGCATGTGCTAGGGGTGAATGGATAGTGTTGGAAAGAAGGAAGGGGCCGTACAGGATAGGACACCATCCTTGAGTACAAACCAACGCGTGCTGTATCCTCGGGCGACATTCGTATATTTGTTAAGATATCCTTTCAACGTCGGAGGGCCGATTACTAGATTATCGGTAATAAGAGTGGTGTCATTGTTGGCAACTGCAGTAAACTGTCAATACAAGAAAAATGAAGATATGAACTGTAGCCCACATTGCCGCAAAAATACGCGCATCTTGTCATCTTTGCCAACAACTTCTTGTGCAGGGCGACCTCTGCGATCCCGAACGAAGACGTCTGCCCCAGCGCGCACGGCTAACTCTACGAGTCGAATATCCTTTCTCCTTGTGGCCTCATGGAGTAGAGTTGTGCCAGAAGCGTCATCAAGGTAGGAAAGGTTGACCAATCTAGCACGCGGGGAAGATAGGAGAGAGAGGAGTGACGGTGACGGCGGGGCATCGCGGGAAGAGAGGATGTAGGTACGGAGCAGAGATCGATAAGACGCGGTAAGAAGTGCACGAGAGTCTAAAGACGCATAAGGCGTAAGCAAAATAAATAAATTCATCGCAGCGAGGACAACGTGCCGTTGATCACAGATAGGACATCTTTGCCTCTGGCGACGTCGGTGCATGACCTCCCGTTGCTGTCTCTGAGGGTGTCATCAATGGTGTCTTGTTCGAGGAGTAAGTTTACGACGTCGGCGCGACCAAGGGAAGCAGCTAGATGGAGAGCGGTTGTTCCCGAGACAGGGGGATGAATGGCATTCGGAGAGATGGATCTGTGAGAAAGCAGAAGCGAGACGGTTTCGACTTGAGAAGAGTGAGTGAGTGAGTGAAGGCGAGACGGGGGGGGGGGGGATTGGACACACCAGAGGCACAGCGGATAGCGAGATGAAGAGCGGCGGCGCCAAGATCGGACTGGGATTCACGAGACGCACGACGGTCATTGGCAATACCGGCGAGAAAAGGGTGGATGAGAGCGGGGTCACCTACGCGACTACGATGAAAAAGAAAGATATAGATGAGAAATGAAGGTACCTGTGCGAAGAGCTGAGAGGAGTTTGACTTGGTAGAGTGGCTCGGACATGAGGGGAATGGTTATGATGATGACATGTAGCAGGATCTACTATATCAGCCCCTTGCGGCTCGCGGTCCTCTCCTCCGCTCCGAGTCCTGTTAACTCTAACTGCTCCCCCCGTCCTTGCTCGAGTCCTTCACTCCGGACATCACCATCGCTCGTGCCTCCTCGTCTACGTCATCAAAGTTGTCCTGCTTCACTGCACTCATCGAATACAGCCACACGCCAACGGCAAAAGAGCTAATGGCCAGCCCCGTAATTGCATTCTTCACCCTATATGGCTCACGTGCCCGCAGCAACCCTCGGGACATCTGTGGAGTGTATGATGAAATACACCCTGGTGAAAGTGGAGACAGACGTACGTAGCCACTTGGGCGGTAGCTTCTTGCTGCAGTCTTTCGGTTCACGTACTGTGAATCACTCATAGTGTAAGGTTGATAGTTTGAGCAGACAAATTCACGGGCGAATCCTGGTTACTGTATGCGGTGTGACCGTGACCGTGACCCCCTGGATCTCACTCTCACCGAGGGCATCATAAAAACCCTCTGAGGTACAATGAGGATGGAACATTGATTGCACAATCTCTAGACTAAGATGACCCCGCTACTTAATTCCTGCCCTAATGGGAGGCAATTATCCTCAACAACGTATAAAAGCGCCACAGTGCGTATATCCACACACCTTAACAAGCGAGTATGCACTGTAAGCGATCCCAAAAACGCCAAGGACCGAACCCGGCTTTGTAGAGACCTAGTAAACTAGTTACTGTCTTTCCAATCACGGCAAAAAAATTGCTAGGTACCCATATAGAGGCCTGAGCGAGCAGGGCGGTAGTAAATTGGCTTGTGAGAGTGCTTTCAAGGACATGGTAAATAACAATTCCAGAAGCAGAGGTCGAGACGAACCTGATACAGCCTTTGCTTTTCCGGGACCAGGTTCTTTTCTACACATCGGAAACAATTCAACACAAATGCTCCAAGTTGAAAGAAATTGATGACGAACTGTAAACGAGTGCGTCGAGCATGGTTGTGGTCGCCTATGAGTCTTCGGTGGTGAAAGTGGGAGCGGGCAAGCGAGTGACAGCAATTCAGGCCAACCGGCAACACCCGACGGCGCTCAAACGCGAACATGGTCTCGGCCCGCCCAACTGCTACTGCAGTGCAGTATGACCACCGAGCGCGTCCGAGTCAAGGTATGCACTGGTGACTGATGTCCCCACGCCTGAGTGAAATCCGCTCACGCGTTCTTTAATTTTCAGGGTCTTTCTATCTACAGGCCTATCATTTATGGAAACACCGCCGTCGTGCTGACCCCCGAGGAACGCGAGGCCCATCCATCACGTGAACACACCCATCGGTGGACGGTCGCCGTCCGCAGCGCTGCATCTGCAGAAGAGTCGGATATAGTTGGTGGCGCTGACGACCTTGGCTATTTCATTCGCCGTGTAACCTTCAAACTTCACGAAACGTATCCTAATCCTTCGCGGAGTAAGTAGGTACACTGCACCTCGTTTAATACAGTCCACCTCACAACGTTTGCATTTGCAGACGTAGACAAGCCCCCGTTCGAAGTCACCGAAACAGGGTACGCCCTCAGCTGCTACTGTTTTCTTCTTTTTGTTAAATTCTCGACAGATGGGGCGAGTTTGAGATTCAAATAAGAATCACCTTTATCCCCGAGGCAGGGGAGAAGCCAATTCTTCTATACCACCACCTCAAATTACATCCTTGGACAGCATCTGGCGCTGATGTGGAGGTACCCCCGCCTGCTGATGTCGCTGCTCAGCTCGGTCCTGTCCATTCGTGGCAATACGATGAAATTGTCTTCACCGACCCCTTCCAGCAGTTTCTCAACACGCTCACTGCGCATCCACCCACTCCACTCCCTAAAGCTCGTCGGCGGCCGGTCCCCTTCCACATCGCGAACCCCGGATCTCTTGAAGCAAGCAAAGGAGGTGTCCCCGAATTTAGCTCGGCAATGGAGAAGGAAGAGATCCAGCGTTTGGAAGAGGCAAAGAAGTCGGTCATCGGAGAGCAGGAAAAACTTCGCGCAAGCCTCACTGAGAAGGAAAAGGAACTGGAAAGGCTCAGGAGGGAGTTGGGTGAAGCATGAGATTTTGTCTTTGTGTGTATAACTACAGCTTGTTTATGTCTTTCCCAACACGTAATGCAAAGGGAAACGAAAAACACTCATCCAGAGCCGCCGCATCATTGCCACGGAGCCCAACCAGGGTACATTTTCCCCTATATGCGTCAGAATTTGGCATGATCTCAGGGGCAAGTATCGACTCACGAGGTTCGCGTTATCTGTCGCTTCTTGGATGAGCATCTGCACAAGATTGCCCGTAGACACTTCTTTCTCGACACGGTCTTTGCTGGTTCTATAGATACCTCTCAACTTTTTTTCAATCAAGCTCAGGGCACCCTTTGCGAGCACGCGCAATTCGATCGGAGGTTTGTTGGGGGCGTTCCGCCGATGTGTTTGTCGTTCCTGTAGTCATTCGTCGTTGGAGTTTGGTCATAATCTCTATTGGTCGGGCATATCCTGCTCACAATTTTGCGCCTTTCGTCTTCCCACTCGACCAAGGGGTCGTGAATGAATGGGTCCAGCACCGTCATTAGCGTATCTTTGTTCTCGCGCAATAAACCCATAGTGATCTCGCATGCGATGCGAAAAACGCCTAGACATAGACGTGAGCGGCGACGAAGCGGCGTATGCAGCAGCAGCACTAGCCTTCTGCTCCAGTGATACCAAGACCATCCAAGATATTCTGCGTGAGTCTGAATGGCACCCTCTCCGGAACTTCCAGCGTTTTTCCCTGCTCATGTTAAGCTCCATGACTAGAGATAGACGCCGAGGAAGACTACCTTTTCGAACAGGCAGTTAAAGTCAACATGAACAACGCTTCCAGTGTTGGTGTCGAGTAGGATATTCTCGCAGTGCCTATCGCCGAGTCTGCAAAGCACGTCCTTAGAGTGTGTTTTATCATACGAAGTAGTTTCATACCCTAGGATGAAGCCGATCATGGACGTGACCGCTGCACTCCTGCTATATACGAGACGGCTGGCGAGCCACGCCGATGGCTCAGGGAAGGTTTCTAGGAACCATTCGTGGAATACTGGAGTGAACCTGTAGGTCACTGTATCAGTAACATCCCATATCCGAAGTGATCGCGCTTGCAAAGGCAGGACTTCATTCGCGAATATCTTGCCAGCCTCGATGTCGCTTGCCTTCCTGATCTTTTCGAACACCACTGACAACTCTGATCCCTTATTTTTTGCACCGTGAGGATAGAGTTCGGTTATTCTGACAATAACGTACCCAGCCCTTTTGTCCTCGTGCTTCGTATAATGGATTAAGGACGTGGCGCATGGCCACCGTGTCAGGGACCCATTGAATAAACCCACACTCCTCATTCAGCGTGACAACACCGTAAGTGCGGATATCTGGGAAATACGGAGACATAAGAGGTCCTGCCCATAGTTGCACGTAACATATGAGGCTTACGGAGCTGCCGTCGGCGAGAGTCAGAATTCATATTGAGAATTTTGTTGATGATAGAATTGAAGTCCATGAGCCTAGCGTCTTTTCTCAAGTCATCCTTCGGTTTGCCCAGGAATGCGTATGTCTGGCCGTTGCTACCATGAATCGTGATTTTACGAGGCTTTGCGAGTGACTTCATGACTTCAATGTCATCTGAAAGACCTGCGATTTTTCGTTTTCTCGTAAACATGAAAATGCGCAAAGGAAGACAAGCAACTTACCATTGAATGTCGGGATATTTAGGCGGAATGGTTGGTGGAGGGAGTTCGTTGCTGCAGACGTTGGGGGAAGAATAACTGTCAACGACTCCTGCAACGGCACAATCAATGGGGATGGCATGAGCTTCGACAGCTGCGGTATGTCCCTTTTCATTGAGAGTGTGGTCTTTGCGTCAGGGCCTAAGTTCCTAGGAGGGTCGGGTGCCGAAAAGTCGCAGAGGGCGAGAAGCCCATCCACCATTGCGACAGAGGCGTTGACGAGGTCCTTAACATGCGTCGACTCATTGGTGCAAGAACTCTTCTCGAATCAGTACCCATAGAACACGTGAGCACGCGTGAATAACCTGACCTTAAGCTTCTCAAGAATGCTTTTCCCTCGCTTCTCCCTATCTTTATTGCGTGACTTCACAACTGACGCGAACAACCAGAGTGTCTGTTGAGGGAATTCTTTGATCACAGTTGATATTAGACGCGCCAAGACCTCGAAAACGGGGTCATGTTTATGACCAACACGGGAGGCGATTTGGGGAAACGCGGTATACCACTGGAGTGTGTTAGGTGTAATTATTGGAGACTGGTCTCACTGCTAACCTTGAAGGCGGGGACGCCGCTAATGGCCCGAGAGATCTCTGCGCTTATCTTTATGAAGTACTCATGTGTGTTGACAGTAGCGTCTTCTCCCATATCCAGCCAGATGGTTAATAGGCGCGGAACCGTCTGGTAAATGAACTTATTCCCGTACTTCATCGCTTTCGTGAAACAACGGACGGTCGACAACCGCATCCGTAACCCGCTTCCTACTGTGAGCACGAGTAGGTGGGGAAGGGTGGAGAACATACCGAATCTTAAGATCGACCGGAGGTATGGTGTCAAAACAACGATCCTGGTACTTCCCGTAGTAAAACATTCCACTTTCCCATCTGCTGCAGGGTTAGAACAGGAGTAGATTCACAAAAACAGGGCTGACTTCTGCCACAATTCCGTTGCTTGCTGGAAGACCTTGTGCACATCCGATATTTCGTAGCGATCAGACTCTTCCATCCAACGTGCCCGGAGGAGCTCGGCCTATCGCCCAAACGTAAGCTTGAGGAGACATCATCGTGCCGAAGAACTCACCCTCGCCTTCTGTTGCTTCACCTCACTTTCGTCTTCGGTGATTTCGATCACATCCGAGTCGAGCGGGTTATCTTGCACACGAGTGGTTTGCAGATAATGTGTCAATTCTTGTAGAGCACGCAGCGGCTCCCCAGTTGCTCTAAGCAGTCTGACTTTTTGCATCAACGAGAATGTTGTGCGTGACTCCTGAGCCTGCAGTATAGCACTGTATGCTGTCTGCCAATGCCCTGCTTTCCGTGCAATCTTGGCGCTGATTAACCAAGAACGACCAATTTCTCCAGTAAGAATAACGCAGCGCTGCCGACTGTCCAACGCGTCAATTTATCCTTCGAGGGCTATGAGAATTGCTGACCTGATGCCGTAGGCCGTCCTGCGCACGCTCAGGATCGGCTCTAGTGTCCTGAACGAGGGTAACGTAGAATTCAAGCGAGTGTTCAGAGTTTTTGTTAGTTCATCATGAGCTGAGACTCGGCGTGCTGTGCTCATCTGTACTTGCTCAGATGAGAATCGGTGGATTAGTTCCACTTCGTGAACTAGATGGAGATTCAGCACCGCTTCATAGGTGTGTCTATATTCTCTACCCCCGGATGCAGCGATGGGGTTACCCAAAGTCATACGCGCCCGAGCAAGCGCATCAGCGATAACGTTCGGGTCTCCTTCTCGGATGGCCAGAAGAAGGGATGCAATGACGACGGATGGCTGTCGACTCGCCAGATCCGTCCACCAAGACCTGAACGTCATTCCAGTCTCCGATCATCCAAGCGCTCTCGACTTCGAAACCGACAAGCGACTGTTTCCAGTCAGGGTTACGAGTGAGCACACCTTTGACGTGAGTTCGCAGCGTATCTGGGGCTCGTATAAGCTAGAGATTTTGCAAAGTACGAATGAGTACCGACCATAATGACCCAAATTGCGTAAGCAACGCAAAAGACCGATGTGGTATTCCAAGTTATCTGGGGACTGCTGCAAGCGGAGCTCCCAGCAACTCTGGGCGGAAGTCCACCTTCCAGTGCTTTCGTGTTGACGGATCTGGTGCTCCAGCGTAGGAGATAGTATAAGAGTCGAAATGCCTTCCATGCCGTCTGGTTCATCTAAGTTGCAATAGATCTCGTGGAGTCGCTCGTAGCAGGATTGGATCTCGGCGCTATCCGCATTTCGCTGGCGGAGAGTAACAAGATGGCGTTCAAAGCTCATCAGCGACCTAGCATACGCTTTGCACTGAAAAGCCGCCTTTGCCATGAGGTCTTGGTCAACGCTTGACAATATCGAATCAATTCTTGAGAGTTGTTCGGCAGCACCAAAGCGGTTCCCTCGCGAACGTTTCGCCTCGCCCTTCTTATCGCCTAGGTCCTTTCGTGTAAGGCGAGCCCACTTATTAAGATGATCTAGCAGCATAAAAACGACCTGGAGAATAAGTCGGCCAACGAACCCCTTGTAAGATAAGACTTTACCTGGGCGCTTAATAACTTCTTGTCGGCCGACGACGACGTCCCCTCGTTTACTTGATCTTTGAGGACCGCGAGTATTTCGGACTGTATGTTCCACATTTTATCTCATCACCGGAGACAAGTGTATGGAGAACCAAATGCGGTAGCAAGTGGTGCGCCACGCCAACATCTTTGTTCCGGACAACGGAGCGAAATGGCTCGAAAATCCTTTGAGCTACTCCCTCCGGCCTCAGAAATTAGGCAGGTGGTCCATTGTTGGAGCCATTCACGGTATGTCCCCTGTTGAGGATATATAGGGAGTTCGAATGCGGGGAGAGGTTTCTCCTTGATTGTGTAGCGACTCTCGAGCAGGGGGGTGATGGTCTCGAGTACATGTTTTGGGAGACTGTCCCATCGCGTTCGAGCCTTGAGCGAGGCCGAAGTGGTATATCTACCCGAAGACATAAGAGACACGTCGAATTGGCAGAATTTAAGCATTTCTTGGATGGCGTATGCCAAATTGGTTTGATAGCCCATATCACTTGTTGATCGAAAAGCGCTCACGAGGACATCTCTGATGAGGTGCATTGTAAAGAGTATTGACTCTTCTTCTTCAGTAAAGTCTTTGAGGACGATCGGCCTTGAATCGCCCATACCAAGGTCGAGTCTATCTGGATCAAGAGCACCAATCGCGCCGATGCATTCGAAAGCAATCAATCGGATGTCTTCTATACCATCGACATCTCGGCCCGCAACTGAAGATAGGATGCGAAGAGTACGGCCGATAAGTGTGTTAAAGGAATCTCCCGATGTACCGCTCTGGAAGAAGTCCCTTTGCTTATCAAGAAGCGACTTTATCTCTTTAAGAGCTTGTAGTGTCACTGTCAGACTGTCACTGGAGACGCGTTCCAATAACCTGTGGAGCCTATCCTCGACGGTCCAACGTCTGCGTATGGTGTGTAACCTGTGTTGTACGTCGGAAAGCGCCTCTATACCTGATAAGTCAACGACATCGTGAAGGCAGTCAGGATCGACGCTGTTTCCAATATCCAGGACAAGGTAGCGCAGTATGCTGCTAGCGACATCTCGGCCATGGGGGGATAGTGATTTCCAGAATGAGGCTAATGAAGCACTAGTCGTCCCTGCGTGTGCCAGACTGTCTCTAGGGTCCAGGGTCTTGAGGAAGACAAACCAGCTGTCGAGCGTTACATCTGACAATTCACGGACGGCGAGAGTCACTTGTAGGGTGGCCATGATCTAGGGATCAGGATTATTAAGGGCCAAACAGACATCTACACCGCGCTTACCTGGGGTGCGACAATACTTATTTCGGGTCCAACGTGGGTTACTAGTGCGCCGAAGCCACGCAAGGTCTGTTGCTTGGCTGCCATGGTTTCGCGGCCCTGGACGCCTTGTAGTTTGTCAACAAGGTACGAAATGAGGCCCAGAATATTCGTTTTCAAGGACCTCCCAATGCCGCCTACAGAAGACGCTTTCTTTCGACCCTTGGAGGAGGGAAGGATCTCCTCAAGTTTGCATAAAGCTTGCATGGCCTGTTTCTCTGTCAGAGCGTAACAGAGGGAATGTAGCATTGCGAGCATACCTCGTTCACTTTCTTAGGGTCCTCGGACCCCAGCAGGAACACAAATGTGCCCAATAATTCTGAGGTACAACTTCGGACCAAAGTCTGAGCGTTTATGCTACCACCGCTAGGCGTCGGCATGACTTGTAGAATAAACTCAAGCGCATTGTCGGTTTGGGTCTTTTCGGGAAGGAGGAAAACCTGTGTCAGGATGTCCTTTGAAAAATCTAAAAAGAGTTTTGACGGAAAGAGGCCCATGATTTGTGCTATCTTTTCAATCACGGCATTGTTGCAACTCGCAAACAGAAAAGGAAGTGTGTGAACCAGGGTACCCGATATGAACTCAGCGGGCTCTTGGGAAACAAGGCGACAAGTTTCTAGGAGCAATGCTGGCTGGTGAGGCCACTGGGTGATTAAATAACGGGCAATTTCGCCAATGTAAGGGTCGAGCAACTTGTAAGGTGTTTTTCCGTAAAACCTTGCCAGTGACATCAACTGTGGCACTTGGTGGTCAGTCGACGTGAGGTATTGGTATTGGTTACCAGATTTACCTGCATGTACGCAATGCCTTTCAGAGCAGGATTAGGATCAGCAAGCCGAGATATCAGGCAGCTTATTGCAACGCTCAAGAAATTAGACGTCGTTACTCTGAAAGATGGTGAGCAGACTGTTCACGATATCAGACCAATCAATATCCCTGACCTCCCAACACGCCCAACAGTTATGAGAACTGTTTCTTTGACAGGGTCTCGTGCATCCCTCAGTAGTTCATAGAACTTGTCAAAGACACCCTCAGCGCGAATCCAAGAGACCTGTCCAACACGATTGTAATAGGAGACGATCTCCACAAGGACCTGGCTGGGTAGGTTCAGGACATTGTGAGGGAGGATGAACGGACTAGATACTGACCCCGCGCTGAGCCTGACTGCTCTCTCCTTATGTGCCTAGGAATTTGTACATCTCCGAAACAAGATCACCCACTTCTTCCAATCCAAGGTCAATTGGGTGATGTCGGACAGCATATGATAAGGCCTGGTTCCCCCACTTGCGTACAGCAGCAGTAATCTCGCTCGAGTCGCCTCGCAAAAGTTGTCGTATTGCAATTTTGTAGGTCGAGAGAAGTAACAAGTCTTGGCTCGCGGATCCCAAACACTCTGAATCTCCGCTATGTGCAAGAAGACAGACGGACTCGGACAACGCTTTTGCAACTAAAATCCTCCGTTGGGCATCATAACCGACGAACGACTCCCTAAATATGAATCACGACCACGGCCCATATTAAAGGGCTAGCCACTCACTGGGCCACTCTTTCCCGGATGAAACGGCAAACGGCGGCGCCGGAATAACTTGCGCCTTGACCAAAGAGAGCGTTTATCTCCCTTGATTCCTCCGTATCCGAGAAGACCGATTGCACGAGCGTCCTTAGTCGTTCACTCGATGGAGGGTCCATGGAGATGTCTACACTGCTAGCATCGGTAGGTCCAGAGGCTAGCTCAGCCAGTCGATGGTCGATAGCTTCAAGCTCGGTGCGTGCGATATCACGGTAAGTATCCGTAGACAAAACCGTTTTGGCAACGTTCAGGGCTCCTATACCAAGAAGTGGAATGATGCGAGAGATGTATAGCATTGCCAAGCTCTTGATTTCAAGAGTGAGCATTCAAAAGGTATTCTGAAAGCGCTCTGCTTGCACTTACGGTGCCACTCTCATCGTCGCTCGCAATTTGCGCCATAGAGGACACGATGGCGAGGTTGCTAGCACTTACAAAGCGCTCTTGAGGCTCCAGGTGCTCAGCCAGCAGGGTACGTAACATGTCGTCCTCCACTGAGGTATATCGACTACTCAACCGATGGAGCAATAAGCGAGAAAGCAATTTCCGCATAAATATTTCTTTGGATAGAGGTACGCTGCACACCCATAAGCAGTTTTGTTGCGGAACAGATACGAATAAGATGGGCCGCCTGCGTCTCTGACACCTATGGGCCAGTCTTCATTAGAAAGGCACGAGTCGAAAACAGACTGCATCAGTTTTGATAACCGATGTGCGAGGTCTGCACAAAGTGGCCTGCGAAGAGACAGGAGGGAATGTCGACTGTGTCAATACATCAAAAAAGAGACAAAGCAAATCGACAGCTTCGGTAGGGCTTCTGAGAAAGATGGATGGAACATCTTGTACATTGGGCTGCGCTCGGGTTAGCCAAATGCAGCGATCACCAGCAGAGCCCAAATACCTTATCCGGTATAGAGGCGACCTCCCTAACATGCGGTTGTTGAAGTGGTGACAACTCGAGCGGAAATACCAGGGTGGGGTTTCCGAGTACCATAGCTAGAATGTTAAACGAGAGCAAGAACGTACCTGGGAACGCTCACCTTCACCGATGCCCAAGCAGCCCGCATGAAAAGTTCGAAAAGCCTTCCCATGTAGGATTTTCTATGCCTCCAGAGCCTAGGCTATCGCCCAAGTATCGCATGACTTTCTGTCGCGACGGATAGACACTTGTCTCGTAATTGCTTAGGAGACGGAATGCCTTCTTTGACGGTTATATTGCCATCCCTGCCGGCAATCTAGTACATGGCAAAGGATTATCAATCGCACTAATGTTTTCAGCGCAAGCTGAGAGGCGGTGTCAAATAAGTTTGAGAATCTGCGGAGGAAGAGGTGAAAGACATCGACGGTTGCATTTACTAGGACAGCCTTTTCATGCAAGATATCCCATGTCCCTGCACTGACAGAAGGGAAGGAAGAGAGAACGTAATCAGAGAGTCCGGACAAGATTGGGATCCAGGTCTCTAGGTGAGGATGTTTGATTCTGTACGGGTGGCATATTTGGTTGTCTGCTATAGTTTGTTGGAGAAAGTCCCGTAGCGCAGCAGGTGAATCAGAGGCAGAACTCTGAAACGTCAATAATGGAAATGGGGGTGACGAATGCGCATCCATGGGGTGTCTGAGTCAAAGTAGCAAGTAATATCACTGGCACGCGACGCGTCTCGACGCGTTATAATAGTACTGTCCCACGGTCACTTTCGACCTGCCCTCCGCTTTTCTCTAGCCTTCTTCCGTTCCATTGCCTTCTCTTCTGCCCTTTCCACCTCGATACCCCCAAACACCTTTTTCATACGCTGGTGGTAGGACTTGTCCTTCTCGCGCTGCCTTTCCTGCTCAACTGTAGCCAAGAACCTCGCGTCCTTCCGTAACTCCCGGATGGCACCCTTCTCTCTTCTTTATATTGCTTGCGGAGTTTGGCAGCCTCTTGGCGCTCATGATCAGGGTCACGCGTACGGAGGTAGGACGAAGAATTGCTTTCGAACTTCGGCATAAATGTTGGAATCGGGATAGGCTTGTGAGCTTGGAGGCGTAGAGGTCGACGCGCTTGGAGCGAGAACTTCAAAAGCTTTTGAACGGTGGTTATGGTTTGAGCTATTTGGTCCTGAACACAAATTCGGTAACAATGAAACATGGATGAATTCTAGGCATCACCTGAAGCATAGGACACAGGACGTCGGAATTGGCATCACTAAGTACCTCCAGAACAGGGCTGTACAGTTCAATGAAGCCGTCCAGAGCCTTGTATAATTCAGAAAACCGGGCCAGGAGATCGGTGGCAAGGCTTAAAAGATCGACATTCACTTGTGTGTTGATTTGTTCATCGCCAATGACAGTGACTAGGTCCGGTCGGTTCACAGTCAATTTTGCCGCCTCGCCCTTATCAATAACACAGAGTCGTTTGTTGTGACTTGAGGATGAAAAGGTGCTCTTCCCCGATTCATTGGAAGCACCTCTCCTCGGCGATAAACATTGAACAACACCGATCAAGAAATTGATGACTTCGGGTACAAATCGCTTGGATAGGCTCTCATACTGGAGAAAAAGGGTGCAGAGGAACAAGCCGCTGGCGGCGTCGGCAAGAGATCTTATCTTGCATAAGCCAAGGTAGGATCCCATCAGGAGGCGCGCCGGAGAGACGACTATATGGTGCATATCGCTTGTCGGCCATAACGCTCCTAAAACACGCAAAAGGGCCAATTCGGGAAGACCAGGCCAGCTCTTGGCTCCGCGAGTTAGGCCTCGCTTGAGATTTTTGTGCATCAGCACCAACTTTCCGATGAAGCGATCTGCGATCTGCCTGGGGTACATTTTGGTGAGCGTGCGAAGGTGGGGAAGCAAGTCGGAGATGAGAGCTAATCGTGGACTTGGAGGCGATGCCACGTGGAGAATATGGTCAACGAGGACACCTCCAAATGCCTCAAACGTTTTGATGTAAGACAAGGGGTAGAGCCAACGTCATCATAAATTTGACGCTCACCTGTAGCTTTGAAGGGTTCTCTAGGCTTAAGCTAGGATGATGAAGAGTGCGTATGCGCTCAATGACGGTTAGACTGTCCTGATCTGAGAGGCCATCAACGATGTCGAGAAACTCCTCATGTGATGAAGGACAAGGAAATGTATAAGGGAGTTCGTTGGAACTCGTTGTCCCGCCATGCGCTCTTGTCTCCGAACCCGAAGTTGCTGGATCTGTCGCACTAGGAAGGCCAGACCAAGGAAGGGCAAGATCATGCTCTTCTTCGCTTGTACCATCTTCCGATGTGCCACTCCCATCGTCGTTGCCATTATGTTCGGAATTGCCGTCTTCGCTGGTGCCGTCCAAGTCTGATCTCAAGCCCACACCCAGCCCCCCCAAGTCATCGACGTCACTGAAGTCGTCTTCGAGATCGTCTCCGCCAGTGGGTCGCCTTCGCTTTCTTGGTTTCTCCCCTTCACTGTTCTCGTGATCGTCCTCTCCGTTCATTCGTTTAATACGTTGACGCTCCGCCTTTTCCAGGGCAACCTTAGCCTCCAAAGCTAGCTCCTCCTCGGTTTTGGTTCGATCTTTTGGTTTCGATCTTTGGTCAAAGACCAATTCTCGCACAAATTGATCATACTGCTGGTCGTGATCTTCCCTGGAGGCCCCAAAAGCTTTTGGGTCAACGTCCTTTTCAACGGAACCCGACACAGGGTCCGGCCCCGAGAGCAGGTTACGAATAGTATCGAGCTCGCGATCGAGCTGGTGACGAATGTCATTGGCTTCTTCTTGCTGTTTCCGTCTCAGAGCCTGAAAATGGAGTATTGAACATCATTCACAGGTATACGAAAGACATTTGGGTTCACCTTGTGCTCTTTGCTCTTCGCGATAACCTCCGCCATCACCTCTGCCTTGGATTTCGGGTGTTCTGTCTAGGGGAATGAGATTAGCTAGAGAGTATTTGATACATACATAGACCAACTTCACTCTCATCCTCACTCTCACCCCCGAACCCTCCAAAGTGCGACCCCTTGACAATGTCGCCGTCGATCTGACCTGAAACTAGTCAGTACGAGCGAAGTGGCGGTAATGGATTGCAAACCTTTCGCGTCCTCTTCATCACTATCGAGCCTCAATCCTACATCGTCGAAATCATCGAGTTTGGACAGGCTTTGACCGTAGTGGGTCAGATCGGCGTCGTCCTCGAGATTGAAAGTACCGTTTGAGGCGCGCTGCCTCTCACGTGTGAAGCGTTCAAGCATACGTTCTTCTGGCGTAAGAGTAGGATCATTTTCGCCAAAACGCCTGTCAATTATGCCGCCTGCGCGACCCTTCTCCTCAAACTCTTTGAGAAGAGTTTTCCTTCGCTAAGATAAAGCGGGAACCGCTGAGTAAAATAGGACAGTAGAGAATTATATACTTCACTCACCAAATCGATACCCGCCTGCTTGCTCTGCGCTGGCTTCCCAGACACACCTTTCAACTTCCGTCCTCCGACATCGTGTTTTAACTTTGTGACTTTGACGTCAAATGGATTTAACTTCTGCTGGATGTCGCGCAGCCTAGCAGCACGCTTCACAGTTTCCTTTTCCTCATTTTGAACGCGCCTCCGTTTTCTCCCAGGTCGAGACTGCCTTGAGAGACCGGTCTGTGATAACACCGACTTGAGTTGGGATAGCTGCGATCCTTTGCCCATGTTCTGTGTAATGGGCGGGTGTCAATTTCCACACAATTTCCACAATGACCGGTCCGGCAAAATGCACCCTCGGTCCCGACCTAACTCCGGATTGTGTCGCGTCTGTGTGTGTCTGTGTACGTGACTCGGTATACTCGGTGTGTTTCAAGTGCTCAGTAAGGACTTTCGGCTGTTGTTTCCAGACTTTCACTTCACTTCCGAGGCCTGCGGCCAGCGTTAAGCAACAACTGTACAGTCATGGCACCTAGTTTACGCTCCAACACCACCCCGAACGGCAGGTCCGGCATCGAAACAACCACAACCCCGACAAAATCGCCTCGTAAGGTCCCTCATTGCACCAAATGCCAACGGCCCCGAGCGGGCCACCCCCGCCAAGGATGCCCCTATACCAATTCGCCGCGTCATGACGCGGTACAACCAGACTTATCCGTCTCCATGGATTCTCTCGTCATTTCACCTAGGAAAACTCAACTTAATGCACGTCGGCGTCTACCAGCTCATGATATGACACTCGCGTCCCTCTCCACGGAGTCCGATAACATCCTAAACAGGCTCACTCAGCCCGAAGCTACGTATGAAGATTTCTCCCTCGCGGATGGGGATGTCGGAACAGGCCCTACCCCGGAACTTCCCAGTGCTTCCTCGAAAGGGCCACTCTTCCAGGAGGGTAGGATTATGCCCGGAACACTCATTACGCCAGCCCCTAGCTTTTTGACGGAGACGGCTCTGCTCAGGGAAACGCCCCACCACTTCGATAGCAAGGCGTCAATCGCCATGCCACCGCCGAAGGGCACCCCCCCTCCTCTCGCCCGTTCCATGAGCATGGAAGAGAGGACCGCCTTCTTGGATGGACTCTCAGAGTTGTCACGGGGGCCACCTGCTACGGTGTACTCCATTCACGTGCTCGAGCTGCAGCACATGGTCGAATCTGCAACAAAACTCGGATTTCACACAGGCGTTGTACTCCCCAAGACGGGTCCCAGGGAAGAAGGACTGTTGATACTCGGGAGAGACCACCGGGCTGTAGAAGACTTGGCTGCAAGATTGTCGCAGGAAGGTCCCAAGCAAAGTGGCGTGCGCGCGATTGCCGGTGGGGTCGTTGCAGGAGCAGTGGCGACTTTTACTGGGCTAGCCCTGGCTTGACGGGTGTTTTCCTTTTTTTCTTCCTCCTATGGTTTATTGTCGCGCTATGTCCGTTGTGTCCTCCCACTTCAGTTCTTGCATTGGCCGTTTGTAGCATAAATAAATACAGCAGATAGTGCATAGTGTCTTGAATAGTGTTTAAGAATTTGCTCCGGATAGTGTTAATTACATCAATCAAGATTCATGCATCCGGTTCGAAGCCCCGGACAAGGCGATAGAAAGGGGTGGATACAAGGTACATGCCAGTGGTCACAAGTACAAAACAACCGAGCCACATGGCACACCACGAGTTGAGACGTTCAGGCGGAGAAATGCGGGGTGATGTAACCGTTATGCGGCGCAGTGCTGTATTCTGTCGACAGGTTGAGCACTGCTCAGCATATTGGACATGATCAATAGCGAGTGAGATTTCCACCATGCGGGGAAGCACCCGTCGAGATGAGCTAGTTGCGACCAGATCAACCGATCTAGAGTGCACGTATGCACTGCGAATAGACGGCATAGATAGATTCCAAATGAATATATAGATTAGATTCTTTACACTACGTACACAGAAGCTGAGGGAGAGACGGCTATGCGATATTTAGATCGACATGCCTGAGGAAGAGCAGGCGCAACCTAGCTGCCGAAAGGAAGAAGTAATAAATGGCAAGTTCACAACTATTCAGATAGATACACAGCCAAAAGACAACAGTACAGAGGATACACCAAGCATGTGCAAAGAAAGGCTCAGCGCCGTCAGAAGGTACTAAGGAATTCATTACCGCATCTTTATTCCGTGATACGTAGATGCCTTAACATACAGAATATTATGATACAAAATAGTTATAAGTCTAGGGCGATGTCATGGGCGTTTCACGGTGCCGAGGAATGCGTTTCTCAGTTCATTCATTCGGAGATTCCAAATATGGGTGTCCAGGGCACTGAGGGAAGAGAGCTAAGGAGAAATGAAGGGGGTAAGAGAGAGGAGGAGGGAGGGGGTAATGGTGGACGGCGCAAGAGCGGGGGAGAGAGAGCCTGATTGGGAGGGATCCACCCCTTCCCCTCAAACTTCGAATTCCCATGGGAAGAAAAAAAAAGGGGGAGGGTGGGCGGACGTGTCGAGTGGAATGGCCAGATCGTCGGGAGTGTAAGGAACCGATAGGACGGCCTTAAAAAAAGAAGCGTGACTGTGACATATGTTGATGTACTAAACCGAAAAAGGGAAGCACAGGATAAGGTGACCCGAATCGGTACAAAACCCCGCGGCGTGATGACACGGTGACCTTCCAGGAAGCGCTTCCCTTCGACCCCCACAACCTCTCACACTCGCCCATCCCGTCCCTCTATTTCTTAATTTTATTGACTTTCCTTTTCGTACGTCGTCTCTTTCATCCCCAACCCCTCTCTTCGTCTCACACCTAGACAGTCCCCATCCCTTTGTCTATAGCCACAATTCGATGGACTCTTTCCATTTCGACTCATTCTCACCATCCCCATATTTTGGCTCATCTGCCCCCCGCACACCTTCCCCTCGCACTTCCATCTCTTCCGACGAAGCCCCTTCCCCCGCCCACTTCAAAGTAGAGCTCGAACCTACTTGCGATATCTTCTCCGATCACATGGTTGACGATCACGCAGTGCCTTCTAAAGGCCATCATTCTCTTTGGCAGGGTCTAACCCACCAATCCCTCCCTTTCAATGGCTCACGCGGCTCTCTTCTCGGCGAGCTTTACGATCATGATTTACCTGTCGAGCAATCCGCTAATATATATGACCACCCCAACGACGGCGAGTGGCCCCCTCAGCTCCCTCGTCCACTTCACCATCCTTCCCAAGACTTAGCTGCTGTCCGGAGGGCCACCTACCCTTATGTCCGCCAGGATCGCGATGCGTCGGCTCCCTATTCCCAAGCGCCCTTTATTCCCCAAGATTGCGAGCCAATGCATAGTCCGTATTCTCGCGCTGATACCCTCTACGGGGAGCCACTTCCTCTTATGGACAATTCCCCGCAACTCATCTCCATTGGTCCGGATAGCCATTCCTTTCATCCTGGTCATTACGATGTGTCCGTCTCATCATCCCCCGCCTCCTCATACGTCGACTTTGATAATCTCGATCGTAATGTAAAATTGGAAGAGTCCGCGCCAGTCATTGTTCCCTCCCAAACCTGCCTTTATCGTCCCCCCTCATCAGGCGCCATACACCCCATGTCATATCTCCCCTCTCATACCGGTCTTCCGGTCCAGCATACTGATGACGCTGCATCCAAGGAGACGCAATACCTTCGTCGCCGGTGTTTTAACTGCTCTCAGACCGAACCACCCAGCTGGAGACGTTCTACTCTCAATCCTGGCAAGATTGTCTGCAACAAGTGTGGACTCTACGAGCGCACACATCTACGTCCGCGACCCTTACGGTTTGATGAGCTCAGGACGGGCAACAAGTCGCGTAAACAATCCAAGAGCGTTTCCGGCTCCGCAGCTTCCAAGTTGATCAAGAAAGAGGTTGAAGCGCAGGCGATGTCCCGTCGTGCGTCTGTGTCTTCTTCTTCATCCTCTGTCCACAGCAGCAGCGATTGGGATGATTCAGGTTCGTTGACGGATATTCTGGCCCATAGTTCCCTGCTGACTAAGCTTTGAAGTGTCTGTTTATTCTTCGGGGTCAGCGCCGCCGTCGTCCTACAACTCGCCCGCTGTCACCAGCTTTGCCTTGCCGCTGGAGCGTTCTTCCCAGTCACCACCCCTAGGCTCCCGTGATGGCGGAATTCGCCTCCCCAACGCCCCTCTTTCAGACATTGCCTCCCTTCAGTCAATGCCAGCATCTCCGCGGAAGGCCGCGACATCGCCTGATTACGGGTTGACATCTATTCAGGGTGATTACTACGGTCGCCGGACATCACTCCCTGTGGATATCCCAAAGGCACCTATCGAAATGCCCGAGATCACCGGCTGGCAGGCCGTGCCATTGGCCGGCTCTCCACCGAACAAGTCAAGCAAGCCGAGCGCTTTACGGAAAGCAGTTGCTGCGTGAATTATTTTTCCGACCTGGCCTCCTCTCGTTACGCCCTAATTGCTGTGAGATATGCGCTTTATCTATCTATTTATTCTATTTTTTCTCTCGCAAAATGGCCGTTCCGCTGCTCACTTATCGCCAGCACATCCGCATTTCCTCTGGAGCGTTTCTACCTGTGGCTAGTCGCTTCTTCATTGTACTCATCGGCAATGTATCCATTCCTATCTCCCATGGCGTATTATTTTCCTGCTTGACTGACGAGTTTGATTAAATTTATTTCTTGCGGTGCCTTCTTGCTTGGGACGTTACATCCGGTCTCGTCTTACAGTCTTGTAATGTAATCATAGGTAGAAATAACGAACATCGATGAAATGAAATTGCAACAACGGCATGGGCGGTCATCACAAGGTTTCGTGAATTGCCGCCGGTTGCGATATAGTTGATAATTACAATGTCATGGTGGCGGTTTGAGCCGAGTCAGCCGACTGCAGCATTACACCGTCAAAGTGGAAGCGGTGGTAACCAGTGCCAGGCAGGGGTTACAAGAGGGGGGGACGTGCTTCACGAATTGATGGGGATGCGATGCGTCCCATGGTCCGTAATAGTAATGTAATGAAACACAAACGAAGATTCCGCCACTCGCTCATACAGCCTCCATAAGGAAGGGCGCAGGGGTGCCGTAAAGAGGTAGTCCGGCCCAAAGGCTTAGTGATATGGGAGGTTGCCCAGCCTCTGCGGCGCCTTTGATAAACGCATGGAAGACGCTGATTGGATTACCACAATGGTGGAAAAACTCCGAGAGGCAACTAGTGTAGGCGCGTGGGCATAATAATTTTAGGAAGAGGGAGACGGACATCGCTCTAGACCGAAGGGCAAAGAGTTGAGTTCAAATGGGCCCCCCATACATACGAGTCATTCCAGCAACCGAGGTGAGTGGCAACTCTGTTCCGTCAAGCTCGCGGTATTTGGCGATGGCGGTGGCGATGGGGCTTGACACATGGGAAACGGTGCCAAGTGATCGGGTCGTGTTGGGATAAGGGATTTATGTTTTGTTTTTTATTTACTGCTGTACCTTAGGACTGGCCAATCTGCTGGAATTGAGAAAGAACACCGAGTTGGCCGCTAAAGGGATCCACTCACGTAGGTGCCCCCCCCCCTCCCGGATTGCTGGGTCGGTTATTAGGTTCAGGTCCTGTCAGGTCGTCAGGGACTGGGGTGTAATGGCGTTCTTTCTTCTCTCCTGCTGCTCTGGCATACATACAGTATTCTTTCTTTTCTTACGGCACGCCACAACAAACAAACAGAACAAGGACGGAGTGGGCGGTTGCCTAATTCAATTGCAATTACAATTACACTATTACGCACCGCCTTTTCAGCGGGGCTTCAATCGGCCGCCGTCATCTTGGGATCGGTTGCATTTCCCAGGGTGCTTCCCAGAAGCTTCTTGATCGGGAACGACGCGCACGCACATGTGTCCGTGTTCGGGCGGTGCACTCGCCGGCAAGAAAAATAGGCAAAATAGTCTCTGCCCCTCCTCCGTGAAATCGCACACAAACCCGCGGACACCCCCCATCTTGGTTATCAGGGTCCGGCCAGTCAAAGTTGAAACGTGTACAATATTACTCAATACATGCGACTAGGGTATTGGAACGTATTACCGTGCCGATGGATATATGCTCCTTCGTACCATGGTATCACGAGGGGTGGCCGGTGAGGGACTTTCGTCCTAGTGCGCAAAACTACGTTCAAAGTGGGACAAGAAGAAAAAGAAGAACAAACACAGCCCACAGGGCCCCGCCCATCGACCAGTTGTGGCAGCTGCCTGACGAATATCTCCGCTCGTCTTCACAGCCCCACTCATTCCGGGTGGCGGTGTCCCTGACCTCGTTCCCATACACCTCCACTTAGACACCAAGAATTGTTGCGGCCACCCGAAAAAGGAAAATCCGAGGAGAACTGGGAACCTGGGGGAATGGGCGTCGCTCACTGGGAACTCCCGCGCTTTCGGCTAGAGTCAACCATCTTGCCTCTTTTCTTCTCATCCGATTCCCACACGACGAGCCGTGAAACCGCCGACAGGACCCGTGCGGCCAGCCGAGACGCGACCCACTGGGAAAGCATTCCACCTGGGATGAGGCCGACCAAGTCCTTCAGGTCCCAGACATCCCTGTGGTGGGTGATCCTCCCTTGTTCGTTGAAAGATAGTCGGGTGAAGATGTGGAGCTTTAGGTGGAGGGGACTGGGGAAGGGGAGACCGATGCCGGGGACTGTGAGCGTCGGTAGGGACGGTCCGCTGAGACCAGAAATAGACAGATGCAGCGAGCGGGCGGATGGATTACGCTGTGCCTCTGTCGTGAGAGCATATGGCTGAGCGGCGTTCATGTGGCCGAAAAGGCGCTCGGAGTGAAGCCCGGGAAAGAGAAGTATATTGAGTGTGTGCTCCACAATGCATCGCCTATGCCCATCTGACAAGGGCAATGATGATGTGAGCCACGGCCCACCATAGATAGGAGAGATAAATCGAGCGCTCGGCCTGTCAAACGCTGACTCACCGAAACTTTCGTTCTCGCACACATCATCAACCTCTGTCCACATCCGGGAAATCTGAAACCACGACTCTCGTTCCGCCGGGCTGTGAGCCCAGAGGCTGCGCAACAGCGAGGTGGGCTTTGGGGCATCTAATTCGGCTAATTGTTGAGAGAGGGAGCGGACGTCCCCAATGGCATCGCGAGACGTCGCAGTGATGACTGGATTCTCATAACTGGGGAAGACGTCAAGACGGTGAACGTAATGGGGATATGGGGCTTACACTGGCGGGATCATATTAGTAGCCGAATACAACTACATCAGAAGCAATGACTTTACCTGCATCTGCCTCATAGAATCGGCTGAGTGTATCCCAGGACACAGGATCCGCCTGGCTGTACACAAGGTTGCAGACTTCTATCGCTGCTGTATGGCGTGAAACGAGGGAAGCATCTGATCTGGTGAGCTGACGACGATACTCTGTAGAAGGAAAGACGATAGAAGAGGCCATGGGCGTAAGGCGTTATCGAGAGATTGAAGCTGGAGATGGATAGCAAAAACTGGTTGGTTGGCGATGCAATGCGGCACTGTGTGTGCCTTTACCCGTCGTCCTGTCTCCACCCTGCTGTCACGTGTCATAAATCGTGCTCGCTGACTGTCACGGTCAACTATTGTAGACTTGGCCATGTCTTTCCAACATGCACCCGTAACAAAAGGTCCTTTTACTCAAGTTTCTGGCACACAACTAGTCTAATTTGTCGGCACTCTCGTAGGAGTTATGATGGCCCTCGCCGTCTCATCCATCACTGTTGCAATATTCGACGCGAAGCAATCTTTTCACTTGCAAGTACGCACCTTGAACGTCTCGTCGCAGTTTTTGAGCATCAACAGGTAGTCTTAGCTTGTCCCACACATATCGAGGGATCATCAGGTAACGGCGACTCGTCGTTCACCAGGCACTCCAAGTTCCTTACACATCCTCGTCTAGTATTGGCGGTTCTTCGGCCACCACGTCGCGTTCTCCAATTCGAGCGAGCTCTTTCTTTGGGAACTCATTCTATACAGCATCGGTGTGAGCATTGAACGACAGTTTGGATGCGTGAAATACGCCGTAAGGTTTTTAGGCTCATTATGGTTTTTCCTGCCCTCATGTAATATTTCAGTCCTTCCTCGTGGTATCCACCCCGTTGGTCACTGCACTCGAGCTTCTATCGCTTCTCGCGCTCCATCGGTTTGGCCCTAGCTTCAATGTCATACCTTCTGGCCCGGTGGGCCTAGCTTTCAGTTTACTATACCAGTATTCCATTCTCGTGCCTGCCACATATCATTTTCGTGTCTTCGGAGTCACACTCTCGAACAAGATTTTTATTTACACACTCGCATTGCTGGTAAGCAACGTTCTCGAACCCTACACGAACCACGCCCTAATTTTTTTTTAATGTCCGCCTGCCTCGTTCTCTAGCTTGCATTTAGCCAGCCATGGTCCACCACACTCGTCGCAGCTCTCGGACTTACCGCCGGAGCCCTATACCGCTCTGATATCGCTAATTTAAAGGGTTATCGACTGCCTTCCTGGTTCGTCCGACTGTCCTCCCGCTATTTGCTCTCGCTTGTTGGAGAGACTCGGGCCGTCCGCCGTACCAACCGTGCTTTACCCGTTACTGACCTGCCCGAGACGACATCCCCTCGATTGGAGGATGAGGTGGTTACTACTGCGGCCCCACGCGGGGAGCGTGCCGCTCGCTTAGCCACTGGTTCAAGAGACGCCGCCGAGCAAGCTGGGCCCTCAGTTATGCGAGAATGGGTCAACGAACTAACTGGGAGGGTAGACCGTGCCTCTACGGGCATCCGCGTTCCGACCGAAGATGAGGTATCACAACTCATGGGTATTTTCCCGGATCTGCAGAGAGACGTGATCGTTGCTGCTCTCCAGCGCAGGTGGGTCCATTTTCGTTTCCGGTGTTTCTTGGCATGACGATCGGTGCAGTCCGAACATAGAAAGCGCAGCAGAGACACTACTCAGTGCCTCATAGACGTGATCAGCGCGCGGAAGATACCCTCGGAAACACGCCGTCGGCGCCTCCCCCTGGATATACAAACACGACATTATCTTGCTTAGGATTACATTTTGTGTAGTCATGTCCAACATCACTAAGTTGTACACCCAACAACAGGAACATGTACATGTTTTGTCAGGGCTCTGCCTCCTCGTCAAAGGCCGCACCTTCTTCATCGCCCACGAATGCAGAGAAAGGAACGGCATACAATCGGATGACCGGCTGCGGAGGGAAATGAAGCATGAGCGGGGTAATGAGGCCTATCGCCAGCAGGCACGAGGGCACGAGAAGTGCGCCAGCACCGCGACCGAGGACGCAAAGAGGGCACATACCTTGTTTGGATCCTTTACTAGGACATATTTGCCTTCGGGCATCTTCAAGCACAAGTCGGCGACAGTCCTGACTATCCCCCAACCGTTCGCCAAGGAGACATTGAGCTGAGCGGCGAAATCCAACGATCGCATCGAGGCGGTGCTCAGGATGACGTGCCGAGTGTTGTCACGGGGATTCGCCCTTGAGACGTAGCTAATCAAGAAAAGGTGTGAACGGCGTGCAATGCAGTCAACTCTTTGGCCTTACCCAATTTTCATCTGTTCTGCGCCAGCCAAGACGCTCTGGACGGACCATTTCGCGAGCTTGCAGCTGTTATTTTTCATCTCAGTTGCAACGACCGCCCCACGCTGAGAATCTAGCTTCAAACGCCAATCTGGCGCGCCCCCAGCCCCGGGCGCACGGGGATCGAATTCGTTCAGCGCGCGGACGGTGATCAGGCCTTGCCCCTGCAGCGGGTTCCCTTGGCCGGGTAGATAAGCATCGACCTCGGTCCGCACGCATATTTTGATGTCTTCGTCTTCTGTGATGCCGAGGTCGAAAACGCGGTACCTATATCCACACGAGGCAAGAGGTTCCGTCTCGTCCGGACCATAAAATGGATTGGGCTTCTCGAGGTCTATCGCGGGTGGAGGGGAGGCCTCGATGACGGACTGGAACCCGAAGTTTTGGTTGATATAAGTCGCCTCTAGGGAGAGTGACGTCGCGGTGTTGATCGAAGACGGTTCGGGGGTTCTCTCGTTTGGATTACTGGGATTCGGAGCGGTAGGATCTTGGGGTGGATCTGCCGCGTTTTCATTGACGGTGACCGTGTCAAAGGGGCCACCATCTCTCTTATCGAAGAACACCTTATCGCCCTCGCGGACGATGACTATATCCCAGGGGTAGACAGAACGCGGTGCACACATGAGGACACTTAGGATAACGTCCGTCGCGTATATCGCCGCCGTGCCTTTGGACGCGAGCTGATAAAGTGAACTCAAAATCGGGACGCTGGACACGTGGGATATGACAACGATACCTGCTGTATGATAGGGTCATCTGACGTGGTTGTGTTGTACTTGATTCGGTCAACGGGCTGAAGGGGACGTTCTGTCTTGGTGGTGATACGATCGTAAGCCTTGTTGTAGGGATAGAGGCGACCGTATGACTCGCTAATTCTGAGTCAGTTTTGCCGGAAAAAAGGCATCGAAGATGAGAAGTACATTTCTTCAGGTTCATCGACTTCGAGCCTCAACTTCGCGAGACGATGGAACTCGATCTCCTCCAGCATCTGCCAACTGGGATCGATGGCCACTGAGGACTCGCGCGTGCGATTGTTCTTGGGACGAGATTAGACATAGTATTCGCAAAGATATATTGACAACCAACTTTGTCCCAGTCGCGCCATCCTCTCCTCCCGCCCCGCTGCCCTGCACCACGGTTGTTTGTAAAGCCCCCACGGCCGCCCCTCTGAGAACCACGCGTATTGTAGGAAGTAGCACCGCGGGTGGCGCCCCTTCCTCTCCCAAACGCACCACCCCGACGGGGTGCGCCAGTCTTGTTATCCACGAGAGAGAAGCTCGATTCATCCTCGACCTGGAAGGCAAACGCACTCGGAAGGCCACTCCCGAAGGCTTGCACGGCATCCCTGCGACCGCGAGGACCGGTTCTGGGATTGACAGCGGCGCCAGATGCGGTCTGTCGATTGTCTCCAGAGATATCGTTCCAGTCGGCAAATCGGCCGAGCTTATCTGACTTTGAGTAAGGAGCGTACGGGATATCCTTGAACTTGAAGGTCTCAGGGAGATTGGAGGACGACGGCCCCCAGCTACCGTCTGGATTGTCGTGAATCGGCGGTAGTGAGAACGAAGCCATTTCAGACAAGTGAGAAAAA
Source organism: Lactarius hatsudake (assembly GCA_024734325.1). Classification (NCBI taxonomy): domain Eukaryota; kingdom Fungi; phylum Basidiomycota; class Agaricomycetes; order Russulales; family Russulaceae; genus Lactarius; species Lactarius hatsudake. The sequence goes on along the minus strand of JANSJP010000020.1, from coordinate 186,257 downwards.
TTAAATTGGAAATAAGGCATTATCGCGAGTGTGGCGTGTGAACAACTCAACTCGGACACCAACGATGAAGTACGTTCAGTTGGCTCAATCCAGCTCAAGCACATTTGCCCACTCGTCTGCTGTAGCGTTGTGCGCGAAATCAACAGGATCAACGAACGGGAGCTCGGGTTTGGCGCGGGTGGTGCCTCCTGGCATGACGAATATAAAGGTGTGTGATGGACTTGCCACGCGCCAGCATTGCAGCTAAAGCATCATTCACAACACATCAGATTCAGCCTACATATTCATTGGTGGGCTTAATTACGACCTGACTGAAGGGGATGTAATCACAATATTCTCGCAGTAAGCCCATCAAGTTCTTTGAGTCACACTTTCCAATAGGTATAGCAGATATGGCGAAGTCGTCGACGTCGATCTTCCTCGTAACAAGGAGACAGGGAAAACCAGGGGTTTTGGCTTCCTCATGTATGAAGACCAACGATCTACCGTTCTTGCGGTCGATAACCTCAACGGCGCAACAGTATTAGAAAGGACACTACGTGTAGACCACGTCAAGAAGTACCGACAGCCAAGAACGAAGGGTGAGGACGGCGAATGGAAGGAAGCCGAAGGGCAAAGTCTTAATGCCATGCCCAAAATGATTGGTGAGCGTCTACAAGGAAATACATCCCCTTCTAAATCCACTGATACCTTGCTTCAGAAGAAGCAGGTTCTGAATCCTCAGGAACATCAGAACCTGACATTGACCCCGACGACCCTATGCGGGATTATTTGCTACAAAAATGGCGAGAAGAACGGACTGGGAAGAAGGCTAAGAAAGCCAAGTCGAAGGGTAAGCACAAGAATGAGACCCCGGAACAGAGACGAGCTCGAAAGGAACGCAAAAGGGAGAAGAAAGCGAGGCGCGAGGTCACAAAGTCCGAAGGTTTGAAGGGTGTCGAAGCGTTGCTCAGGTCTCTGGACAATCCTAGGAAACACTAGTCTATTCGCTGATATTTGTATTTTTGAGACGGGGCAATGGAATGCTCAATAATTGAGGCCCGATGGGAAACCCCTCCCCTATATGTGGGAGGAGGCAAGGAATATCACCTCGTTGTTAGAACGAAACCCATGAATGGCTGGTGTGATGGAGGTAAAGACGGGCGCCGATCTGTCGCGCTTGTCAGGGTCAAATCCAGTAAACACACCACGCCTCTGTTTAGTATAGTAGTACATCATCGTCTGTCCTTACTCGCTTTCCCTCTCGCATAGAACGGCTTTCACAGCCATTGCCAACTCGATTTTGTTCTAACCTGGAACAGGTCGCTCATGTTTATACAACATTTTCTCTTTCTAGCTGTAGCAAGCGCGTCAATAGCCCCTGCATTCGCGTCAAAAAGGGGGCATTTTATCCGCAGAGCCTATGGTGATGCTTTCAGGCGAGTATAGCGGGTTTCCGTGTCTGCTATGGTGGCAAATCTAATGCATGCGCCCATTCAGCCCAGCCTTGTCAAGTAGAGACGACGTACAATGTATCTCCCCAGACCCAGCCAACACTGTTACCGATCGCTTGAACATCGCCCTCAACTCTTCTGGCCCGGGCTTTGTTTTACAACTCTGTCCTAACGCTCACTACATGATCCAGGCGCCGATTCTGTTCGCTGCGCCTAACCAAGAGATCAGCACCGTAGGCTATCCCACCGACAACTCCAGGGCAACCCTTGTTGTGAGTGGCCCAGTCGCGAATGGACAAGGTCACACAACCGCCATCGATGGTACTTGCCCAAATTGCAGTGGCATCACGTTGCGCAATATCCAAGTGAGCACCTTCACATTTTGTTTCGGCTTTTTCTCATCTAATTTTCAGATCAATGGGACTCGTGCTGGTGCATCTCCAACTGGTGGCGGGGCAAATATCGAGATGGGCGGCGCGAATTCGAACCAGCTGATTGAATATGTTCACTCATATGATCCACGCAGTTGGTCCTGTCTGCACATCGCGGAAGGTGGTCTCCTCTGCAACAACGTCACAGTTCAGAACAATGACATTGGCCCGTGCGGCTCGGATGTATATCAGCAATGGGCCGATGGTATCAGCATCAGCTGCCGTTCCGCTATCGTTCGCAACAATTTGGTGAACGACCCGTCGGACGGCGGTATCGTTCTGTTTGGTTCGCCTGGCTCGCTTGTTGAGAACAACACCATCTGGGTGACCAATGTGAGCTACACAACTATTGCATGGTCCTACCGCAAACTTACCGTCGCTCTAGAACACATTACTCGGTGGCATAAACATGGTTGACGTGACACCGTGGGGTGGCGATTATTCCGGCACCGTCGTGCGGAACAATACGATCATCGGTGGCTTTGCCACAGACTCGGACTCTGCCACCAAGTCTGACGGTGATAGTGTGGACGATGTCATAATCAAGTCGGTTATTTCCTTGTCAGAGTCTCACCACGTCTGACAGGCTTCGCAGGATCGGCATAGCAATTGGACCTCAGACGTGGTTTGTCGACTTTTTCGGCGCAAATGTCAGCTCTTCGGGTACCGTTCTAGACAACAGTCTCACTGGCGCGTTCGGATACGGTATTGCTATTACCTCGGCTCTTAACTTCACCGTGCAAGACAACGTCCTTTTTGGAAACACCTCATTCATTGGCTCCCGTGGGCCAAACTGTAGCGCTTCCGACCCTACGCCAGCAAGTGCCGCCTTTATCGTCGACCCGGTGAATGTAACGTCGTCCACCATCCAGTCCGGTTTTCAATCCGTGCAGGACGCCAAAGGGTTGACCTGTGTCCAACCTCTGAATGGCGATTACTGGCCGTATGGTGGGAATCCATCTCAAGGAAACTTTACTCCGCCTATATCTAGTACGTCGACACCGACACCATCCCAGTCGCAGTCGGCCCCGGCCCAGAGTTCTGGAGGACACAGCTCCACAGGTGGCAAAGTTGGGTTGGCGATCGGCATCATCGTCGGCGTCGTTGCTATTGTCGCAACAGTGATTTTCGTCCGAAGAAGAGCTGTGAATCGCCAGCTTTTGGCCTCGGTCTCGAGGGCGAGGTCCAACGCAGGCTTCGTGAAAGCCGGAGAAGGGTTATCGTACTAGCCGGGACTCGGACTGCACCACTGACTCTGTTACTCGTTTTCCCATTATATATGGCGTACATTCGGATATTTGTCGATAGATGTTAGAGTCACTTTTGTCCTTGTCCTTGTACTTCTGTCCTCTGTCAGTGTTCAATGCAACGACAATTTCCCTTCGGATGACGTAAGCTCATACTGTTCCGGCGCGCCGCATTTGTGTGCGACTTGTCCCTGTTCCTCTTTAACAGACGTCACGACCTGAACGAGGGATTCCATCGACACTGTGTTCATCTTCTTCATAAACTACAGCGCAAATGGATAATGTTCAAGGGTAAGTTCGATGATTTATCAACCGGAATCGACCCACGAGCAGTTAAATGTCTTGGCCTAGGTTTCACGGTGTTACACCCCCCATTTCGACAAGTGAATCAAGCGAGAGAGAAAAAGAGGTAACTACTACTCTCATGGAGGAACTGCGCCGGCAAAATACAATGGAGAGTGAAGAAGAATCAAGGACAAGGTGTGTACACCTCACAGCGAACACCCCACCTCCGATCCTCTGTCACCGGACATGTTCCCCCACTCGGTATTACATTCCGGGCTTCGTCCGACCCCATAAATACGATTCGAGTTGTAGACCGCAACTAGAATAATGGATCTGTTTCTGACGTGCTTCTCACCAGAGAAATTGTGCTTGGACGTCTCGCGGCCCTTGTCAAGTCCTTCGTCAAAACTGTGTCACTTGCCCGCGGCCTCTCGGAAGCTGCAGCGGAGGCCGCCGGAGGAAAAATCTTTACTTTTGGGTCGTATCGTTTGGGTGTACATGCCCCAGGCTCTGACGTCGACACATTATGCGTCGTTCCGAAGCATGTCTCTCGAGAAGATTTTTTTGATGTCTTCGAAGGCATGCTCAGGAACACAGAGGGTGTGACAGAGGTTTCCGTGAGTCACTCGAGGCTTGTTACGTGTGTCGCAACTGATTTTGCTGGCATTGCCAGGGAGTTCCAGAAGCCTATGTCCCCATCATCAAGTTAAAGATCTCGGGGATCCCCATCGATTTTCTCATGGCTCGTCTTGCGCTTTCGTCAATACCAGACGACCTGACCTTGCAGGATGATAATTTACTCCGTAATTTGGATGATCGGTGCATCCGAAGTTTAGGAGGTAGGCCGTGGGATCCATATGGTTTACGTGGGATGTCGACGAGTTTTCAGGTTCTCGCGTTACGGATCAAATCCTTCGACTCGTCCCAAACGTGAATGTTTTCCGCGATGCCTTGCGATGTATCAAGCTCTGGGCTTCACGTAAGGACGCTTGACCATGTCCTCTCAGCCTCCTTAAAACTTTACAGGGCGAGCGATTTATTCCAATGTGAATGGATTCCTTGGAGGAGTGGCCTGGGCCATGCTCGTTGCGCGTATATGCCAACTATACCCTAATGCAGTCGCGGGCGCGATTGTCAGCCGATTTTTCATTATCATGTACCAATGGTGCGGACTATACCTAGCGGCGTTGGAACCCTGCCTCACATTTACTAGGGCGTGGCCACAACCCGTACTTCTCAAACAAATTGAGGACGGGCCCCTACAAGTGCGAGTATGGAACCCAAGGGTACTGTGATCTTTCGCATCTGTACACGCTCATTCTAACTCATCCTTCAGTTGTACCCCGGTGATCGAGCGCATCGAATGCCCATTATCACACCCGCGTATCCTGCTATGTGCGCCACTCATAATGTTACAGCCTCAACACAAATGGTCATGACGGAGGAATTCAAAAAAGGTGCGCTTGAGACTCTGGCTGTATAAGTGTTGCTCACGCTTCCTTTCAGGGGCAGACATCGTCGATAAGGTTATAGTCGGGACGGCAGAATGGTCTGAACTTTTTGCGAAGCACGATTTCTTTCATAAATACCGATACTACCTCCAAATTATCGCTTCAACAGGCGAGCACGACCTCCAACTCAAATGGTAAATATTTGTCTTTTCTTTCACCTGTTCTCACGTTCTTTTCACGTCGTAATTCTACAGGGCCGGAACGGTTGAGTCGCGACTACGGCAACTGGTCATGAAGCTCGAACTTGTCGATTCTCTAACCCTTGCCCACCCATTCATCAAGGGCTTTGAGCAAGTAGCATACTGCGTCTCAGACGAGGAGGTCCGCCTGGTTGCTCAGGGCGAAACAACAGAAGCCATTGCAAAACGGAAGGCTGAGGACATCGAGGGCATTGAGGGTGCACGACCAGTGTATTCGACGACTTTTTACGTCGGGCTCGGAATCGAAGCCAAGCAACGTGCGTGGTATAGCAAGTACTAGGACCGAACCTGTTGCTTATGGTTCCACTTTTCATTGAACAAAGCCGGTTCAACGGGACCCCGGAAACTTGATATCTCTTGGCCGACTACTGAATTTACTAAGATGGTTAAGAGCTGGGATAAATTTGATGAAGTCAAAATGGGCATTATCGTGCGACACATTAAAAGGTCGGTGGAGCGACTCTCTTTTGGCCATTGGTTTACTTTCGATGTAGCTCTGCCCTACCTGATAATCTGTTTGACCCCGGAGAGCGTCTACTCAAGCCCGTTGTCAAGAAAAGACCGAAGCAAGTCAAGGTGCGTGGGATACAAGGATATGGCTAGGCCCTTTCTCACTCTGTTGGGATTATTCCTCATCTCAGCCCGCGGAGAAAAACAAACGTGTCACCGGATCTTCCTGCTCCGAAGAAGCTGCGGTACGCTTTGCAATGGATCCCTGATGCGAACGCCGTCTTGTTTTGATGCGACTTCTGAAAGGCCGTCATATAATCTAAGCTCGGATTCGACAACGCCCTCTGTCCAGGCCGTGAAACCTGTTGAGAATGGGACTTTATCAATCCCCCGTACGCCCGATACTGCGGTCGTCATCAAAGCAGCACCGACACCGGTATACTCTGTAGATATCAAGGACCCAACCACCATCAAGTCACAGCTTCCTTTCAACGAAGGCGTTGCTGTTACGACTGGCGCAGGTGTCCCATAGTAAAGTGCTTCCTGGGAGGGCCCCGGGGGTTTTTTTTTTCATTAGAAGGACCTGCATCCCCAACGGCGGTCCATGTGTCGGTTGTCAAGTCTTGCTTCTGGTTCAGTATTGACTTGGATTTATTCAATTCCATCTCTAGGGGCTACATCTGACCCTTGCCAAGATTGTGGTCCAATCCAAAGACCCAACGGTACCGATTCTCCTTGCTCTGGCTTGTACTTTCGCTGTTTTCTTGCAAGCTTTCCCACAACAGGGCGTAGAGTATCTACCATGTACTTTTCGTGTGACAAGTCATACATGTATTCCTATTCGTATGGATTTTATAAATAATATGACCATGATGATAATTCGCGCGTTACTGTCCGTGCATACATAAAAGTCCGGGGCGGTGACACCCTACAGAGCCTCCTTACCGAAATCGCCGGGTTCACCGTATGTCGGAAGCTTGGCACCGGTCAATCCATCGTCGCGGTAAAATAGCTGCTCGCTGGGACTACTCAAAATCCTTGGCCCGTCGCCGTTGGGGACTCCCATAATCAGTTTTGGACCCAACGCAGTGAAGTCCAAGGAATTTCCGACTTTGAAGGAGTCCGTGCTCCAGATGCGCTGATAAATGAACTGAGAGCATGGAAGCTCGCTCTCTGGTGAAGGCATCAGCTCCACCTGATCCGGCGCACGGAGCCAAAGGCGGACGCGATGGGTGGCCCCTCGAGGCGTAGAGGTGACGGGAATGGTGCTGAAAGACAAATCAGTCGTGGGAGAGATGGGAATCGGAACCACGAAAACCGTACTAAAGAACAAAGTTCAGATGCTCTGGAGGACAGTCCAAACTGACGATGAGATCACTGAATAACACACGACCGACACCGCAACCGTCGTATTCGAGACTCAGACAGTATACGCCTCCAAGAACCTGTCGCCACCTGGTACGGGGGCTTGAGAAAAAATGGATCAACGGAGAGGGCAAGGGATAGTTGCGTGCCTGATAATGAAGTCCATGAGGGCCTTGCCTACGACGATCTTGTAAAGAAGGGTATGCGAGTTGACGCTGCGCAATCTTGCGAAAGTTGCGTCTTGGATCGAATAGAAGTCCGGATCCCTGCCTACCCACAAGGCATCCTCGGAGAACAGTCGATGATCGATATCACCGGCGCGGAGCCAAACCCGTAGCGAAAACAGGCATCCCTGCGGGAGACACGACCTCGGGGGATAAGCGCTATCCGTCCCCAATGTGTGAGCAGCGGCCCATAGCCTGAAACCCGTGCAAGCACTCACAAGACGACGAATTTAAGTTCTCGCGGATCAACACTCAGACTAAGGGTTGCAGGTTCGGAGATAGGTCGCTCAAATACACCGGCCTTCAAGGAGAGATAGAAAGTATGCTCGCGTGAGAGCTCGCGCAAGGGTTCAATCCTATGGTAAAGAGACGGGTCAGGAGGGACATGCACTCGGACGTATCATGAGCAAATCAGAGTCGAACGGACGTGATGAATAGCCGAAGATCCACGCCCCCGATGTTCAAACCATATGTATGAATGACTTTGTGTACGTCTGGAGAGGGAAGACTGAAGGGTATAAGGCTCGAGAGGATGATTCAGGATTGCAGACGAGATTACCTGTCTACGGAACGAGATAGGCTGCGATTAGGCAGTGTCGGCAGCCTTCTGTTCATCGTTCTACGGGACAGCAACAAGGGATGCGTCAGTTGTTTTGTTTGGAAAGAACAGATTGATGGATAGTACAAGTTGGCGTTAGGTTCCATCGAGCTGCTTGCAGGTCCATGGGGGGTATATGCCGGTGAATGACCACTGGTGGGTATTCGGACCATGAAGGACTCTCAGGACTGATGGCGGCGCTGCTCTAGCCAAGACTGTCATGCTCGCTCGATCACGGACTCCATCATTCCGGACATCCCACAGGCTGTACAGCACCGGTCTGACCAACACCGTCAGAACATTCGAAAAAGGCAACCGATGGCCTGGATGGGAAGTCGTCATTGGCATTGAAGTGCATGCACAAATTAAATCGCGCAAGAAATTGTTCTCTCGTGAGTCACTCACTCTCCTCACAGAGTTGACTCGACCGACGGGGTCTTGACTCTCAGATGCGTGGACACCCGACCTCGGAAGTACGCCAAATTCTTGTGTGTCCCCTTATGACGCTGCCTTTCCAGGGACATTACCCGTAAGCAACAAAAACGTGTTACAGAGAATCTGGTGCCGTTAAAGTTGAGCCATGACGATTTACAGCGCCTCAATCCTGCATGCATCAGCCTTGCTCTCAGAACGGCTATGGCTCTTCGGTCGGATATCCAACACCGATCAGCATTTGATAGAAAACATTACTTCTATTCAGACCTTCCTGCAGGGTATCAAATCACACAGCACTACCGTGAGAATCGAATTCCACTCGTCCGATATCAACTTCACTTTTACGTCCTAGACCCAATTGCACGTGGAGGACATATCTTTCTTCCTCAAAGTGATGTTTCCGTTCGTATTGAACAGATACAACTCGAACAGGTAACCATCAACCTTCCCCTCTTCGTAGCGACATGCGACGGATATTGAGACTACCAGGACACTGGAAAATCGATGTTCGATCCCCGTCGCCGACTCTTGTCAATTGATTTGAATAGAGCAGGGATGGGCCTCATGGAGATTGTATCGAAACCGGACCTAAGGTACGACTCGAGATCACAACTCAATAGCGATATACTCGGCTCACGGTCGTAGATCCCCAGAGCAAGCAGGTGAATACGTTCGAACGTTGCAGGCCGTGCTCAGAACTATTGGAGCCAGTGATGGAAACATGGAGCAAGTACGTGAATCTCTTGATGGTCAACCGACGAGGCATTTTAACTTCTTCAGGGATCTTTGCGCTGTGATGTAAATGTTTCTGTCAACCGCCCAGGACAACCGCCTGGTACGCGGTGCGAAATCAAGAATCTCAACAGCGTGCGCTTCATGATTGCGGCAATCGGTAATCACAAATTAAACATCAATCTGATCTCCCACTAAGAAGCTTCTCACATTGCGTCGTTCCAGGCTCAGAGGTGTACCGGCAAATTGCTATGCTGGATACCGGCAAATCGGTACCTCAGGAGACGCGCGGTTTCAATGAAGATACAGGGGAAACTTTTGCGCTACGAAGCAAAGAAGGGGCTCCAGATTATCGTTATATGCCTGATCCTAATTTGCCGCCTTTATTTTTGACATCGGTGAGAGGCTCCAAGTAGGCGCCACGGGGATATACTGCTCACTTCCTGCTCGGTAGGGACTCATCTCATCTGTCCAAGAGGATATGCCCGCACTTCCTGATGAAATCAGAGAACGCCTGGTGTTCCATGGTCTCACTCAAAATGAAATCGACGTTTTGATGGCGGTAGATTCAGGACACGAGGTCGGCTTTGATGGTCGGCAGGGCCGTGGTGCCGTCACATATTTTGAGGCATTATTGGCTAATGACCGTAGCTCAAAGACTGTCATCAATTGGTGAGTCTTCAATCGTTAGATAGTGCGGTAAACTCACTGCCACAACTTAATTGATGAAGGATAATACACGAACTTTTAGGACAGCTGGCGCTACGAAAAAAGGTGTTTCGCGAAAACCCCATCTCTCTGGAGCAGATGGGAGGTTTGATTGATATGGTCCAAAGCGGGCTCGTGACTGGTAGTGGTGATCCGCAATTTGATATCGGGTACTAGCTTTTTGACCCTTGTTTTTTGACCTCTCCTCAGGATCATCCGGAAAATTATTGTTACGCCACATGCTCGATAACCCTTCGCCCGCGGCTTCGACAGAACTCGCAGGGCGCCTCGGCCTCTTAGCTACGCGAGAACACGGTTTACTCGAGCAACTCTGTGTGCGGGCCATAGCCGACATGCCGGAAGAGGCAGATGCGGTGCGTCGAGGGGTCCCTAATGTCATCAACAAACTGTTGGGGCGGGTCATGAAGTCTAGCAAAGGAACAACAAATCCCCAATCCGTTCGAAAGATGCTCGAGAAACTGCTCTCTCCGTCATAAGCTCACGTTGTCATTGTCACTGCACTCGTTTCAAGCTTTTTTACACAGAACTATTCCTTCTTCCTACGCTCAAATTCAAGCCTTTTTCGCAGACCATTCCTTTTTCCTACGCTGAGTTCCGAACACCTAGACTGCAACTCTCTGAGCGAAGAATTGCGTCCACTCAGCCTCTCCCCATGAACTAGAAACTTCATTGACAAGTATTCCGTCCCACAGGACCGAAGGGGAGACGTGGACCCCATTCTGGCGAGAAAATTTGACTGTGCGACAATTCGTCAAATTGCGCTATACTCTGTTTGGAAAAACTTACTGGTGTATTTGAGCTCATCCGTCACAGATACACCACCGTTAGGGGTGCTCTTGAGTTTCAAGAGATCCTTGAATGATTCAACCCTATCACCCGAGACACCAGTCTCAGCAAATAGTGACGCTAGTTTCTCGCGAATCTGGATAGGTGACAGATTGGAAGTGGGAATGTCATAGTATTCCCCCTGTCTTTGAAGCAACTACACGTGCCTCGTCAGGAAGGGTAGACGCAAACTGTCATTTGGTCTCACCAGTAGAGAAAACGGCCAGAATGTCTCAGGCGCAACTCGGGCCACCTGTACGTCGTATGAAGCCTCCATCTACCTGGAGATCAATGCACTCACTGCAAGACCGGCTTCGTGGGTAAAAGTCGAGCTACCGTGCCACGGCTGAACTTGATTCCTGAAGATGATCTTTACCTTGCCTTCGTATTTACCACCGACGTCTACCAGTGGCTTCACGACCTTGTCTACAGTTACAGAAAGCTTCCCACTGATCAAGAGAAGAAAGAGATCAGTAGATGCGAGCGCTTGTAGTGATAATAATAACCTGAAGGGACAGACATAATCAACTAGTAATGGGGTAAATGAACGATATTGTACGATGTGAAAGACACGCTCACGAAATATGTCGAGGGTGTGGGGTGCATCTGGCCTACCGGCTATCAGGAGGGGTCGAAGTGACGGTTGAAGTGCCATTTTATGACGTAATTATCCAAACCAATAACGATTTATCTTTCTATCTCGACTCGGACAAGGATTGTCATGCCCGTAACTTACACCCAATTCTTGACTCTCATAGCTACTGCTTTGCGTGACGAGAATGGCCTTGACCTCGCCCACCTCATTCGCCCAATAAGCCCCCATGGCAAAGATCTTATAAAAGAGTTCCGCAATCCAACGGTGCGCAAAGTTGTCTCTGTATTACCATTCGAATGCGAACATACAGACGCAGCGGCAATCCATGTCCCGATACGAAGGCGCCATCGAAGGTCCGTGGGACGAGATAGCGATACAATATGTCCTCGTCATTACGCACGTCGCAAAGAAGCGCTATGCCGACGCGTTCAAAGAACACACGCAGCTGGTCAAGTGAGCGCCCAACTCTTCCATCTGTGCTCAACGCTAGCGTCTCACACAACCAACCCACCAGCTTGTTTCTCCGTTTCTTCACCAACAACAGCGGCTGGACCCTTCCCGCGTTGTTTGCTATCCTTCGCGATCTGCGCGACCTGGCTTTCGATGTGAGGGTCTTACCCTAGGACTACCTCAGGGCTGATTTTTTTTTCGCAGGCGGATGTGCAAGCACGGGATTTGAGCCAAAAGAGTGATTGCATGGAAGAAGCTGCTAGAGTGATTTCCAAAGCATTCTCTAGCTGTGTCACAGACAGGTGTGACTGCCATTAGTGGGCGCGTGTGTCCAAGACTTGACGTTGCCCCAGAACCTCCACTTATCAGATGTCGAGGAAGTGGGGAGTATACTATGTCGTCGGCCTAGTTCTCAAAAGCTACTTTCGGGTGAGTCGATCCCTGGCTGCGTAAAATCAACATTTGGATGATCCTTCAAAGGTTCGACGAATCTCGCTCTCGAAGAACGTCCTCAGAGCGCTGGAGGCGAACCAAGATATCCCTCCATTACAAGAATACCCGAGGGCTCATCAGGTAGCAGCTTATTTATTCACTGCTCTCCAGCGGACCTTGACATCAAAATTAGGTGACATACAGGATATTATCTGGGCATGCTGAGTTTCCTGAACGAAGACTACGCCAAAGTAAGGTGCCGCACTTGAGATCATCGCCCATTATTGAAACCCGAAGCAGTCTGAACAAGAACTGACTTTTGCGTTCTACAACTGCCACTTAGAAGCTCGCAGCAACCAAGAGTGCGCGCTATATTCCTGGAACTGTGACTTGGATTCACGTCTTGTATTATAGGCGCATTCTGACCTACCTGATCCCGCTACGTATCTTACGTGGCCACCTACCTACTACCGATCTTTTGAAGCGTTTCCCGGTTTTAGACGAACTCTATATGCCTTTTATTTCTGCTATCAGGAAAGGGGACATCCATGGCTTCGACACAGCCCTGGACAAAAGTGAACGGCGCCTGATAGACCTTAACATTTGGCTCACGCTCGAGAAAGCTCGAGAAATCTGCATCCGAGGGTTGTTCCGACGAGTGTACGCTGGTGTTCAGTTAATTTCTCCGAGCGATATTGACTCGCGTCTCAGCTGGGTAGTATCGGAAAAGACCAACCGCATTTCCGTGGCAATGTTTCACAGTTCGCTACGAGTATCCGGCATGGAGGTTTCATCTGAAGAGGCCGAGTGTCTCGTAGGCAAATATGATCTACAAGGGCTACATGCGGGGCTACATATCGCACGAGAAACAAATGGTAGTGTTGGCGAATACTAATGCCTTTCCTCGACTTGCGGATCGCCCAACTCCATTTACGCTGTACTAATCCGGCCGCCCTTTCGAGAGCGGGGCGCTGCCAGTGGACAGAAGGCCGCCTCTTGTCACCACCTACGCATTGAGGTTGGCTAAAGTCACTATACATTGCTCTAGCTTTTCCGTGCGCCCACTTGTTGCTTTGTTAAATCGGGATTATCCTAATTACACGTCGATATCTGGTTCTTAGCTTATTGTGGAGTATGTGGTAGCGATATCGTCACGCGTCTCGTAAAATTAAAGGGCGGTTCTTCTATCTATCTATCCCAGTCCTCCAAAGTAAATGCGAGAACACTGAAGGTAGACGCTGCCGCCGATGTACCGCCTGCGAGACCCTCCACTTCTCTGCGGACGAACCTCACGAGCCCATCCAGTTCGTCTTGCATCTCAGCAATGTTACCAGATAGATCCCGAATATCTCGCGATGCCGATGGCATACGATAGGACCGTGGACCGAGCCTCAATCCGTCGTCTTCGTACTCGAGGTCCGACTCGCTGTCCGAGGTTTGGAACAACGGTCTCTCGTAAGGACGTAGCAGCACTTCTTTCTTGCTGTACGCGCCGACCGCGATGCAACTTGGGTCCAATTCTCGGAGAAGCTTGTTCGGCTTGGCCTGCATGCGTGGTGAGAGCGTCGTGGAAGCGCATGGCGATATCAAGGATGGAGAGGATGGCTTGACGTAACGTGGACATCTGCATGGCAAACGTTAATAATAGCGGATACATGGACCACGACTCAGAGACTGACATCGCTGTGCAACAGACACTCGCTTTCCAGCGCCTTTAGACTGATATGCTTTATCTGAGAATCAAATCCGGTGAATTGACTCGAATGTGACTGACTGTGATTCGTGGAGACTGATCGTCTCGTCGAGGGACCCTGCCAGTTTCAGAGACGCGTGGAATCTAGACAGTCGTCGATGCAGAACCTGCCAATAGGGATTGAGACGAGAATTTTTTTTTAGCAACACTTTCACCAACGTGAGTCATTATGAAACCAAGCAAGGTACTTTCAGGAACAAGCTGTCAGTCAATACACGACACAAAGTTGATGGCATGGGGGGGGCATACTTGATGAACCAGAGCAATTTGCTCCGCATAGCGAATGCAATTTTGTCGTCGTCGGATACTATTGATTTGCGGCGAGCTGCAGTGTTCCACGTATGCGCGCGCTCGAGCACGCCTTTGGCACGACGTATCTGCAACAAAAAGACAAACACAGAGCGATAGACGCTGGAACTATGTAGACCGAAAAGGTATGTGAGGGGGAACGGTGCGGCATATTCCACGAGCAAGCCGTCTAAAGCCTCGACTGTTCGTCTTAGAGCCTGGTCTCGTGATCCAGGAATACGAGAAACGGATCAGGGTCGGTTCCATTCGATTGCCTGCGTACTTCTGCATAATATCACGGAATGTGTTGTTTAAGAAGTGGAAGTCACTCCAGGTTTGCATTGAATCCATCTAGAGATATACGCATTAATATCGTGCGACGATAGTTATGACTCGGAAGAGCAACGACTGACTTTAGCGAAGATAGTCTCTGAGAAGTGTGACATGGCATCGCCCTTCCACATGAAGTACAGCTCCTCGATTGCGGCGAGGTGCAACCAAAGGTCACACTCGCTAGCAACCATTTGGGCCAGTCGTTTCTGAGGTGCCTGACAATAAGGCAAGATACTGTCGTGTACATATCGGGATAAATGGTCTCTGGAAGTCTTGACAAGCGTGCCCGTGTTATATTCTTGCAGCAAAGCAGTGAAGCTGGGCCAGTCTGTCATCCACGTAGGCTTAGCCTCCGCGTCGTCGCTGAGCGGAAGATCAAGGATACGTAGAAGCCCGACCGCCTTCCCGGCTCGAAGGACGTGGTTGCCCACGAGACTCAGAAGTAAAGGTACGGATTCGGACGAGTATGCCTCTGTGTCTACCTCGCGTATTGTGAAACCCTCAGTCCAAAAATCCGGATCGAGTATCGGCAACCCAGTAGCCTGAATGAAAAACTCATCATCCAGAGTAGTGAGGCTATCGGCTCCTTGCCTAGATGCTGGGTCCCGTGTAGGCATCCCATGTTTCAGCCACAAGCCGACCATTGACCATATGGGCTCAGCCGATGCAGTAAAAACATGCATCAAGGTTTTAGACGTCTCCGTTTCGCCATTCGAGGAGCTGTTGTTCGCAGCGGTGAGCAATGTGTCCAGAAGGAATGTGGAAACGGTAAAGGGGGAGAACCGCATGGGGAGGTCGAGAAGCATCCACACTTCCAGATTCTTATCCTGTGACTTGGTAGCCCTACCCATCACTTTCCTGAGGACTTCCAGGAGAGCATCGAAAGTGTGCGAGAACGAGTCACGCATTGTCTTTTCCAAGTTAAGCAGGCTAACATATAATGGAGGCATGCTTCCAGCTAAGGAGAGAATTATGTCACGTTCCCTTGCCGCGCACCAAGAGTTGAATTTATCGATCTGGGTCTCCACTGCCTCGGAAAAAGCCTCCATAGTGCGAGTCATCTGACGAAAGTGGCCGGTCGCGCGGGATGCGGTTCCTCCAGACACGCAAGTAGCAAATCTCCTGAGATGCTCTATAGTTGTTGCCGTCTGGGCAAAAGACTGGACAACGGATAGTTGGGCAGCCCTCGTTATGTGAATAATTCGCGGGGCATCCAAAGTCGGCTGTATATGGGCTTGAGCCCACGGACCGGAAGACCAAGGACGAGACATGCCTCGAAAGAGAAATTTCCGTCGTCAGACCGAGCCCATATCAGGAATGAATTCTTGTAGCCTTGAAATGCCATCAACATCTCACGCACTGCGTCGTGTTCGTGGATATATTTCTGCAGTTGCAGTTAGAGTAAGCTTAGTAGCAAAAGTCATGAGTGAGGAGTGACTGACAATTCTATACGGGCCATCGGGCCTCAACTGATACTGGTCACCTAGAATCCGGTCCGCCGACGGACCTGCATAAGAAATCAGCCAAACGCCTCAGACCATGGTGGCCAGACAACGTGCCAAGTGAGGAAGCATCCTTGACTGTGAACGGACGCGTCAAGGAAGCATCGGTCTGCCATTCTGCCCTCCAGTACTGCCTTCGTTGTAAATCTTCGATCAGCTGCCGGTGGCCAAAAGTGGAACTGGTGGCCACATGGAAAGAATCTGCATTGAGATCCATGGAGGGCCCGGCATCGGAGGTCGGAAGTGAGTCTGTCGACGAGGGAGAAGGGGAGAGAACGCCAAAGTCGTCAATCAGCAAAGGAGAGAATGGCGGGGTACTGTCGAGGCTCCTTGTTTCCCATCCTTCGACCGTGCTGCCAGGTGGAAGACCGTAAACACCTTCCCAATGTTGCCCTTCGAAAGGTTCCTCATCCAAGATATTTTTCCAGTCAAACGTTTCTGACTCCACGTGAGGAGTCGTGCTGTTCACTAGATAGCTCTCGGCATGCTCTACAGTCAGTTGCGTGGGGGGGACGGAAAGATGCATCTTTTGGACATAGGTCAGCATAGGAACGCAACCCAGAGGAAAAGAAAAAGAATTACCAAAAACGACAGATGACCAGGTAGGCGTGCGGGCTATCCTAAAGAGTCAGGCAAAGAGCCTGCGCGAGGGGTAGGCACAGTCACCGTGATTTCTGAATCTATGTCATGTATTTTCTCTATTTGTGATTTCAACAAAGCGAAAGAAAGTTGGAGAGCATCGGCCCACGGGTCCTGTGAGTTTATTCTGGCCCTTTCAGCGCGACTACATCAAGGTGAGTAGAGGGTCAAATCAGCGCGAAGGGTAAACAAACCCATTAACAAGCTTGGAAATGTCGCTCATGCTGGAGCTTGGCGCAGCCTTCGCATTATAGTCCAGACTTCTTGTAACCATATCCACCATTGCACGGAAGACACCCTCGTCGTCGTCGGGTTTCAAACCAGTGACTTGGGATACTAAAGAGTGACTTGATGAAATTAACCGGGAGATCTGCCTCTGTGGTAAACGGTGAAAAGGTCTAGAGGTCGGAGCGTTGCTGATGCGAGATGCTGGTCTGCCAGCGCTAGAAGGAGGCCGATTTGTTGCACGCGAAGACGGTCGGTGAGAGCTAGCACTACTCTTGGGCCTTACAAAATCGTGGTGTTGATGCTGGGGCCCAACAGATGCGTTGGATGTGGATCTATGCCTGGTACCGTCAGTGTAATAGCCAGCTACGCTTGCCGGTCTCGAGCTGGATGCAGACATGATGACCGTTAATGGAGGGCTCGCGTCGGTGTCACATGATCATGATCTGGATCGATACTGCTGCTGCCTCGGATATCTCACGACGTCGGTGCTATGAATAAGTTTAATGCTCCACTAACCTTTCTCATGCCATGCCTTCTATTCATCTTCATGATGAGCTTTCTCAGACGAAGGCTAGGGTCGTAATCGAGACCCGATTTGGCCCCGTAACTGGTGGAAGATCGAAGAACGGTGCGGTGGTATTTCTAGGTAAGTTTACCGACGTCGGCCCTATTCTACTGAAACGATCTGAGTCTCTAGAACTACCTTATGCTCTTGCGCCGGAGAGATTCGAGAATCCGGTCGCTCTACCCCCTGAGTTTCGCTATCGAAACAGAGAATACATCGCGGAGAATTCTTGTGGGTTCAGGGCGCCACAACGTTCTTACACGTACTTGACTCCCAGCTAGATGCGGTACAGCCATCGAACGATGGGCAGGCTGCTGGTATGTGCGGACGCTAAACCCGAGCTTTTCCCGTGAAAATTCATGGACTACGACGGGGCTCACTAGACATCAAGTTCGAAGACAAAGTCGGTCTAGGAAAGCCAACTGAAAATCCGTACGTGTACCGCGAAAGGAATTTCAGGCTTGAGCTCTCATGCTCTGAGCAACAGGCTCTTTTTGAATATCGTTATTCCTCCGTCGTTCCCCGAGAAAACCGGCTTTGCTGTGAAGATTTATATTCACGGGGGGTTCGTCCACTGGTTCTTCCTCCCCGTGACCCAGGACACTACTGACACATAAGCCTGTGAGATAGTTTCCTCCAGTTCGGATCCCCACATAGCTTAGGGAGCCAGGCCCAATACGTAGCCACTGAGCGCTCAGAAGTTTGGGTGAATATCGGCTATCGCCTTTCAGCGTTCGGCTTCCTTGCCTGTGACCAGCCGAAAATTGAGGGAAATTTTGGCTTCAAAGATCAATGGTTGGCTCTAGAATGGATCCACGACAACATCAGTGCATTCGGAGGTGCGGCAGATGTACTGCAAGGCGCTCTGAACACTTCCTAATAGTTCTTAATAGGTGATCCAGAGAATATTCAGATAACAGGTTTATCAGCAGGTACGTCTGGTGCCATCTCCGACTCGGATACAACATTCATCTGAGGTTACGGCTCGGTAACTGCAGGTGCTCACTCCGTTCATCAATTATTACACCACGCTTCGAGGCTGCCACCTGGTGTGAAAGCACCTTTCACTTCTGCTGTTTTGCAGTCGAACGCCATCGCGTAAGTCCCACGACCTACCTTGCCACACGTAACGCAACTTGGCTTCTAGGACGAGTCCCAAAACACCAGAGCAGCTGCGGCCCCAGTTTGCGGCGTTGTCTCGTGCCCTCGGATTAGATCCAGATGCCGTGGACACGCTTTCTATCCTACGAGATCCTTCGAAGATCAGTTGGAAGTCTATCACCGAGCTTGTTGACAGCGAATCACTGGGAGCGCATGGGACATTTAGGGGTTGTCTTGATGGGGCTTGGCTTTCGAACTCACCGGATCCCATGACGTGGCAACGTACTGGAGGTCTCGCCCGTGGGCTTCTCGAGCACGGAGTGCGCAATGTCATCGTTGGGGATCTTTCCGAAGAGTGGTACCTCTACTCCATTGCCCACCCAATCAAGCAGAAGCACGATGTCCAGCAGAATCTGGAGAGATACTACCCTACTGATATGGTCCAGGACATGATCAAGATTTACTGGAGCCTTCCGGATGATGTTAAGGCCCGAGGAATTTGAGAAGCTGTTTGGTGTCATTCTGGCTACTGGCCAGGTACACCTACCCGTTCGGCTCCTCCACAGAGATCTCCTCCGAGAGAATTACCCGACGTTCAGATATACGATCAAGTGGACGCCAGAGCAAGTACGGCCGAAAGGCAAGTGCCGCGAAGTGCTAGCAGTGGGGTAATATTGAACTCACCTCCATGCTATGATAGGCTACGTGACCCACGCCACAGATAGGGCCATGTGGGCATTCCGTATTCCTGACCTGACCACTCCCCAGTTGGATATAGTTCGTTCTTGGCTCGATGCGGTTGACCAAGCAACTCAAGAGCTGGAACACCAACACCTGAAAAGACGTGATTTGAAGGAAGTGCTTACACTGCAAACCGATAAGAAGATTGAGTGGGCAGTGGACGTGGGTTGGGAAGATGCCATGAAGATAAGAAAGTTGCTTCCTGGGGAAGTGTGATGCGAGTGGTCGTGTGATTAATAGAATCTATGGAATGTTCCAAGGGGGAGTGACGTGGTCTAGTCTACGTGTGACAAATGACCTTTCTCCTCCAGCGATGGTTCTTTGCTCAAGTTGGACACTGGTCCTTTAAACCACTTTCGGGCAGAAACGACCCACGACAGGGCGGCGTATATGAACACGCCCATGATAATCACAACCGCATAATCTCGATACCCATGATTGAGTGCAAACAAAATGGGGAGGACGATAGAGAACTCACTCATATTTTTTGCGTTCGTATGTTGCCCAGGCGGGAATAGCAACAATATGTTGATAAAAGCCACCCATGCGACAGCAACTGCTCCGATCGGGCTAGACCACCGCCCGAGATGAAATGTCCCTGGGATAAGCTTATCGCGCCCTGATGTGATACGAAGGAATATGGGTGTGGCATAAGATGTATACAGTCCAATCACGGACGCTCTGTGGCGGTAGTGTTCTGGGTCAGGACGATGGGAATCAGTGGCGAATGATTAGGCGCACCCTGCTAACGAGGCAAGCGCCGTAGCGCTAAACCCAAGAAGGCCACATAGGGATGCACTGAACATGACTAGCCAGACAGCATTTACGGGTGTTTGGGTGTGGTGGTTGACTCGCTTCCACCATCGCGATCCAGGGAGCGCATTGTCCCGAGCGAATGCGAAGACAACGCGAGAGGCGTCCACACCTTGTGCTGCACCGGTGACGAACTGCCGATCCTGAGCTCAACCGTGGTTGAAAACCTGATTGGGAACCTCACCTGCACAACGATGATGCAGCTCCATATCGCAAGCGCTCCTCTCTTACCCAGGACATCCAAAAATAGTTGTCCCATTGGCAACGGCAGGCTCCCCGAGAGGAGGTCTGGTACTGACGCCGTTGCAAACGAAGCGGCGATGTATACCAACAAGCCGAGGAATTGCGTGGCCCCGACGCCAACCATGATGGCGATGGGAGCCGCTCTAGCTGCTCCAGCAACTTCCTCAGAAACGTGCGCAGCCGAGTCGTCTTGTATCACAAATCAATTACATGAGGTTCAATCCTCGGAGTTGAAAGTGCCTTACACCCAGTTAGCGTCCACATCGGCGAAGTAAAGGCAAGGAGGAACGCCCAGCCATCTTCTCGCGGTCAGATGCGAGAAGAAAATAAGTAAGGGCAGCTCACTATTGGACCATCCGGTGTTGTTCTCGAACAGAGTGAAAGCATCTTTCGCAGAGACCCTCTGGCCATCAGAACATACAAGTAAGGCAATAATAGCCGCTATGGTCGTTCCAACTAGGTCACGATGAGTAATACGGCCTTTTGCGGATGAAGGTGACGTACTATTGACAACCACGTAGAAGAGGTTTAACCTCGCCAGGATACGAGTGGCGGCGGAGCAAACAACGCCGTGAGATACCAAGATGGCCAACAGAATCCCGTACGTCGCACCAGAGCTGAGCACGACAGCCCCATCGGAGCCCACGGTGATTGCAGTGGTGATCATTTGTGCACTGGGTTCGTAGTGAATTAGAGAGAGAAAGTGTCGAAGTGGGGGAAAGTGACCAACCAGGTGTAGTCAATAGAGCAGACCAACGCGACCTGACCGGTCACGTTCGCCCACCCAGTGATCCAGCTTGCTATTGGAACATACTCGCGTGGAGCCAACTTGGCAGAAAAGTAGTAAAGCCCAGCACTCGTCCTTGGCACGGTTCAGTTATCCATCAAGTAATCAAGAAGATGTCACATACGGCATCGCCGATGTCAGTTCGGCGAGAGACGCCGCGACACACAAAACGAACGGACAAGGGATCAGCCAGCCCCAAACCATACCGACGTGACCGCCTGACGAATTAAGGAATGTTACGATGTTTGATCCCTTTCGTTGTATAAAAACAAATACCTGCAGCTAGCGGGAACGACAGAGTGGAAGACACCGAAGCGATGACACCCATGATTGAAAAGGAAAAGGCGACGGTCTCTATAAGCTGTACTGTATCAACACCCAGTAGCGTCCCGCAGGGTAATCAGACTCACAGAGAATTCTCGCCTGAACTCGCTCTTGTAACCTAGCTTAGCAAGCAAAAGGTCATCTTCGCGGCGGACACTATCCGACTCGGAGCCATTGTGCACCGAGACAATGTCATTCGAGGCCGAGGGTTTTTCCACATCCGTGACCATGACAAATAGCGGCGGGAGGAAGTGGGCGGGATGCGAAAGAAAACGAGGAAATCATGGGAAGACTATATACACAGAAAGCCCGACGAGCGTCTTTCTTACCCAGGGGTATCATAGTCAAGAGATAAGGTCCGCGGCGAAGAGGAGAACATGTCCAAGAGCGTCAGTGAGCGCCAAGATTCATGTCCGTGATTCCAGAACTAAAATGGCGAACGGAAGCAGTATCTCCGGCAAAAGGTACTAAAGAAGGCCACATTTTAGGGTTCATCGAATAGCGAAGACTAGTGTGGGTTCAAATATCAATTCTGAATGAGCCCAAAAAGAGAAGTCAGCGTGAGCGTGGATAGGGGAACGGTGGCCTGGGCTGGTAACGGATCAGAAAGTGTAACGGATCAGAAGATAGGCATGCCAGCGTAGACGGGTCTGCATGGGGATTCTTATTTTTTTGAATCCATTTGTATACATGGCCGACAATCGGTCGTGTGCGGCGGGCGGGGGACGAAGTGTATCATGAAAGTAACTCCGAAGTCCACGTGATCTAGACTCATAAGATTGGTAATATCCATTTATGGTATACTGCGTTCGGCAGTTGGTCGGCGCCAGATGTGCGGTAGTGGATGGCGTCACGGTATGGATGGGAATTGCCAGGCCAACCACGACCATGTTCAGAGTTGCTAGACTGTTATCATTCCGGTCGACTTCCCTCACTCGCACATATGTTGCAGTAGGGGGCAGCTCGTATCCTAGACCCTCTCTTGCTACAAAGACACCACCCGCTACTCAAGCCAGCGCCGTACAAACCGACGCGTCAAAAGGGAACCCATCCACCACCAGCGAGATTCAAGCTGACGTTTCCGCCCAAGATGAGATTACCAACAACAACCACACCGAAAACGTCCCTTCGACCGCGCCACCCCTTCTTGATGCCCCTCCCCCCGGTGGTTCCACGGACTGGTCACGCAGCTACCACGGCTTGTCGACCCAGCCGTTTCCCCCAGAAGCAACCAACATTCTTCAAGCTGAAATCGAGCCATTGGACATTGAAATCAAACCAGGTCCGTTGCTTTTGGGGTATCTTCGCTGTCGCTTCTGCTGAAATTTGCACCGCTTTTAAGATGGCATGATTTATCTCCCCGAAATCAAGTATCGCAGAATCTTGAACAGGGCCTTCGGTCCTGGTGGTTGGGGTCTTGCTCCTCGTAGCGAAACCAATGTGGGTCCAAAAATAGTTAGCAGGGAATATGCTTTGGTTTGTCTCGGGCGGTGAGCAAAATTCTACCCCTGACACATGAAACACGCGAACCTGAGTATGACAGCCTTGTTGCCATCGCCCGCGGTGAGCAGGAATACTTTGATCAATCTGGAATTCCTACTGCCACCGAGGCTTGCAAAAGCAACGCCCTCATGCGGTGCTGCAAAGATCTTGGAATCGCTAGTGAGCTATGGGACCCTCGATTCATCCGCGAATTCAAAAAGGCGCATGGCGTGGAGGTTTATGCGGAGCATTTACCCACGAAGAGAAAGTAAGCCCTGTTAACCAACCCCCTTCTGTTCCCCTCTTCTAACCTCCTGACAAGACGCAAACTTTGGCGTCGCAAGGACCAACCCAAGTTTGAGTACCCTTATAAGGAGTAGATGTGCAGTCTATCCTCTCCCTCGTACTCATACACCGTACTCTTAAAAGTACTCAGGACAATGTCTCACACTAGTCAGTTGAATATTCGATTGAATTATCAGGTACAAGACAACTCGTAACGTTGTGAATCATAATATTAAGCGCGTGGCCCCAAGCGTGTGCTCACTTCACTTGCTATTTTTCCCCCTTTTCCCCTTTCCTTTCGTCGGCGTAGCGTTGGTGGCAGGAGGGGCAACAGCGGTGCTTGTAGCAGATACCGTTGTTTCAGTGGTGACGGGCTTGGCCTTCGGGGCCGGTGGCTTCTCTCCGCGACTATGTACAAAATTCATGATGAAGCTACCAATAAGGCCAGTCAGGACGTAGAGTGCCCATCGAGGAACAACACGGATTATGTTGTAGTACTTGGTCATAATGATGGCTTGCCATTCCATCACGGATTCTCTACAGAGACGCCGTGTCATAAGCCCCGAATGTACAACCAGTACGGGGAGACACACCTGCTGCCGCCTGGAGCGAAACTGGATTGCCATGGGGGCGTATGCTCCCACATTCCTGACTTGAGGAATTCGCGCAACAATTCGGACTTCAATCGAACCTGGGTGGACCGCCAGAATCTGAGGGTTTGTCCCCTGTCGGATATGGCGAGTAGCATAGGTGCACTGCATGACAGTCAGCGTTGGATGGAATACGCAGGATAACGACGCACTTCCAAACAGCCCATTTAGTGGTGATATACGTGACATTCATATAGTCGACGCGCCCCCAACGAACATGGGGTAGGTCGTTCTCGATTAGAGTAGTGTTGTAGGCTTCATCAAATTGCTTGTCTGCAAACAAGGATATGCCAGAGCCTTGAGCGGATGAGGCCGTACTAGGGGACGACGACCGGTAAGCCAACAACTCCGACAAAACACCGAGAGCCCCACACGATGAGAAGCCACACGCGACTCTTCTCTTCTTCCTCAGTGAGGACTTCGTTCACGATGAGGTCGTTGTAATTGTCGTCGGTGATGAGGGGGACACGCCCGTCCCATATCTCGGAGTTGTTTTTGGCAGCCTCCAGGCGTTCGGTAATATTGATACCGAAGCGGTCGAAGAGTTGGGCAGCGGGGCCAGTAGAAAGTAAATATGACAAACTGAAGCGGGACTCGCCCTCGCGTGGTGGAGGTAAGGACGTGACTTTTGGCTCGAAGGACGAGGTATCTGGAGTAACAGTGGGTACCGCCTGGCCGGGGGTCCAACCTGCAGAGAAATACTGAGCGCCTGAGGGCACCACGAGTGTGAGGGCGGTGAAAGCGAGCGTTATCAGTCTCATGATGGTGGATGATCGTGTGCGGTGCTCCCTAAGTTAGGCTGCGACCTTTGTCGTATTTCTTGATTGATTGGTCACCGCTGTTTGTTGTTGAGATGTCGTGGCCGCGTACAAGAATAGCACACCATCAAATATATGATTGAGCCGACGCTGTTGCCGCGACCACTACACATCCTCGCAAACATCCCCTTTTCTCTGGACAATCAATAAATGAAATGCTCTTTCTACGCTGGCGAACGGTGCTTGGCTTTGTCCTACCCTTCCTTGTCATTCCCTTTGTCTCGACCGCTCCCACAGATGGTACGCGTCCCCCTCTTTCTTCTGCTCTTCGCAAATAGGTTTGACACGCGCCTCCCACCAATCTAGTTCCCTCTGCGGCGTCCTTCTACGTCTCTCATTTACCCAACCTTGATCAAGACCCGCTTCACCCACTCCACATCTACGCCGGGCACCTAAATGCCGATCCCAATGCAGCGA
Source organism: Lactarius hatsudake (assembly GCA_024734325.1). NCBI lineage: Eukaryota > Fungi > Basidiomycota > Agaricomycetes > Russulales > Russulaceae > Lactarius > Lactarius hatsudake. The sequence goes on along the minus strand of JANSJP010000020.1, from coordinate 161,346 downwards.
GGTTGCCGAGTACTACGGTCACCGCACACATATATTTTGTGCTCGTCAAAGCTCGCCGTAATGCAGACAGGGAACGCATCATATTTTGGTTCAATGTGAGCGTCACTTTTGGTATTAGACGCCGGTAGCCTTCAACGCGTTTCGTGCAGGGGGGCCCTGGGTGTTCGTCCTTCGACGGACTCATGATGGAGATTGGCCCATGGCGTGTGGACGGAAACGGGGGTTTCAAAACGATGGAAGGTGGCTGGGAAGAATACACCACAATGGTTTATAGTGAGCACTACCATTTCCATTGGTCTTCCTCATCTTTTACTTTTGCTTGTAGTCGATCAGCCTGCCGGCACTGGCTTTTCGTATACTAGTACAGACAGTTACGCCCATGACTTAAACGAGGTTTGTTCAGTTTCATTGTGCTCTTCGCCGTTCCTCTCTAACACACTTCTAGGCCACTGATCAATTCATGCAATTCCTACGTAATTTCTATTCTGTATTTCCGGAATACAGAACAATGGATGTACGTTTGCTCCACTTGCTTATTTTTCCAGTATCATCGCTCATCGGCACTGAGCGTAGACCTATATAGCGGGCGAGAGTTTTGCCGGCCAATACATACCCTATTTCTGTGAGTCTGGGTGTTCATGGCACACAAAGGCGTTCCTGAGGATATATAGCGGAAGCGGTCTTAAACTCCTCCGACCTTGGCGTTCCACTCCGTGGATCAGCAATCGGGAACGGCTGGATTGATGCACGACGGCAATACCCCGCATATCTCGACTATGCTGTGAAACATGGCTTAGTGGAACTAGGCACTGCAGTGAGTTTACGGACACGAAAGAAGATTTGGTTCCCGTCTTACTTTTCTTTCAGCAATATGACAGAGGGAAAAAGGCCACCGATGAATGTGTGGCTCACTTGAGTGATATGAAAGGGGAACCGGTAAATGTCGAGTCGTGCGAGGGTGTCATGCAAAAGGTCGTCAACGAGCCTGGTGGTGCTGAGTACGTCTCTCCACCTTCCCATAATTGAGCTTGGCTCTCTATTCACAACTTCACCAGCGAGAAGGCGGGCATGTGTCTCAACATTTATGACGTTCGCCTAAAAGACCAAAGCCCAGCATGTGGGATGAATTGGCCGACCGATCTTGAAAACATTACGACGTATCTCCGAGTATGCCCGTTTTCTCTCCACCAGGCTCTCGGTCGCTCACTCATGCACTTAGCGGCCCGATGTCGTGTCTGCACTTCATGCCGAGGCAAAGTCGGAAGCCTGGGTCGAATGCCAACAGCGGATCCACCGTGAACTGAATTTGAAGGATTCCGAATCTTCAGTGACGGTGTTGCCGCGGATATTGGAAAAAATCCCAATCTTGCTATTTGCCGGAGACCAAGACCTAATCTGTAATTACGTGGGACAGGAAAGCATCATCCAATCGCTGACCTGGAACGGGGGCACGGGGCTTGGCGTATGTAGTTTTCTCCCATTGCAGTCACCGGGACTGACCGTTTCTGCAGAAAGTGGAAACTCAGACTTGGTCCGTCGCCGGCACACCCGCTGGTACGTGGGTTTCCTCGCGAAACCTGACATATGTGAAGGTAGTGCCCCCTTGGATTCGTAACTATTCAGCGTTAAATCGCCTATTCATCACAGATTTTTAACGCATCACACATGGCCGGGTATGACCAGCCACACGCGACCCACGACATGATGCTACGGTTTATGGGTATGAATTTCTCTGCCATCACCGATGGGACAGCGCGAATCCCGAGTAGCGTGGGTGACGATGAAAAACCCTCATTTATTGAGAGCAAGCCCGCCTCAGCTACACCCACGCCGACGACGACAAAAACGCCGGAACAAGACAAGGCAATGTGGGAAGGTAAGACAGATCCCTCCAGTTTTTGAGAACCCTGTCTCACAGTCACGTAGCCTATTACAACGCCGGATCAGCCGCAATTGTCCTCTTGCTGATAGTCGCTGGTCTTGCCACAGTTTTCTGGTGTCGCATGCGCAAGCGGCGGCTTCAGGGACTACCCGTTTCAAGGAACGAGGAAGAATACATCCCACTCACCCATGGCATGCCTAACACATCGGACCCACCAGACGCGAGCGAATTCCGCGCTCGCAAAGGTAAAGAGCGTGCGCAGGAAACAGGTGGCGAGCCCATTTTTGATGTCGGTGATTCAGATGAAGAGGGTGACGGGCGCACCCAATAGTCCAGAGACACTTTCCACATACCTATAGAACTCAATATGTTATTTTGAAGTCGAGTCTATGGACAGATTTTCAATCCCTTGTTGACGATAATAACGACGACTACAACTAGACTACTGGATTGAAGTGCAGAGAGTATTCGAAAGTTGGAGGATATGTTCGCGCTATGGTTTCACTGAACCGTCAAAGCCACATAGTGACGAGATACGGCAAGTTTAGAAATATAGCGCAACACGACCGCCCAGCATCGAGCCCTCTGCCTCGACCACAAATCAACCTCGCGGTGGATATGACAGTACGAAACAGTCGGCGAGCTGCAAGCCGACGTGCTCGTTCTCGTGAGCACCCCAAAGGGGCACCTCGCTTCGTCGACCCGAAATGAGCGTCACCAGAAGAAATAAAACCTCTGCGCCGGAGCTGACGTTTCAGAAGGTCGAAACGAACACTTGAGAATTTTTTTCGGGTAGGACCAACGAGCGTTATATACACGCCCGGTCTGTCGGGACTCGAAATTTATAACACCGACGCCGACCACCACGCGCGTCCCAATGCACACGCGACGCGGGTTTCGTTTTGTAGTTTTCGAAGAAGGATGTCGTACTACTACACACCAAGAAAGTCCCGGCCATCGGCACGACCCAGAGCACGAGAATCTATTTTTCCCGGAGGTTCTGAATTGCACCGTGAGGGTTCGCAGCCGTCGTTCAGCCCCGATCTCCTCGAAAGTGTCCGTGCCATGGAAGATTGCTGTGAAGAGGCAAGCAAGGAGATCGGGTCCACCATTATTAATCCTCCACCGTGGACTTACTTACCCCTACTTTACAGGCACACGAGGCTCAACAGCTCCTGAGGAACGGCACTTTCGATCTTCCACGTATGGCGCATGTATTGGACAACCAACGGGTATAGATAGGGTCACCGCGCCGATTTTGACAGTTACCCACTTTTTCAATCTTCAGGTGTTTTTGCTCATAGATGAGGGTACAGTGAAGAAGTACAAAGCCGACCTGAGCGACGAGATTGAGCCTCAGATCACCGAGCTGGTATCACGCGCCGAGAAAGGCATGGAAGCACTGCAGAAAAAGCGACTTCTGCTGCAGACAAAGGTCACATGCGATTCCCCATGTACCGTGGTGCAATCGGTATTAAGCGTTTGGAAACCAGGTCAAGACTGCTCAATCGAAGCCACTACCTCCTTCCGCGTCAGATGGGGTAAACCGTCGTTTGCAATTGCTCGTAAAGCAGCGAGAACGACTGGAAGCGCAAGCTAGGGAACTGGAAGCAGAGATCCTGGAGATGGCAAGTCTCACAAACTGTTTAGGGTGTTCGTCCCACTTACCGGCACGAAAGGAAGCAGATCAGAAACGGCGGTAGACACCACAAATTATCGACTTTGCATCACCGAGTCATTTTCCCATGGGGCAACGGAACAGGGCAGACCAAAGGCCCGATGCGGGACTCCCAGTTCTTTGTCACCTCACTTGTTGAATCGCTTAAATGCGGCGCCTGTGGTGGCCTCAATAGAATGTGTGCGAGAGCGTCCGTCTTTCAGACGTGAAACCAGGATGATTTACTCGGGTCTATATAACAAGCTCTTCTACTTGATATAAACCCACGCCCATGGATGCTTGCTCGTGCGCAACCTTTCTCCGTCGTCTCCAGTCTTCGAGCGGTCCCTGTGGTCGCTGTTTCTCGGTGGTCGTTTTTTCTTGAGTTTTAGCAAAAAGCTCCAGTGGTCCGTGGAGCGACTGAAGCTCGTCAATCACCTTAATCTCGGATTGTAGGCGTGCAGAAAGACGCCGAAGGAGTGGATGGGACTGCGCGTGCTGGAGAAGCGTCACAAATGTCGCATCGAGGATAGCTCGCAGAAATGCTAAAATCTTTACAGCCGGTCATCAGCAAACACCTTTTTAACGATAGCCCTGGACGAACCTTATCGAGAGGGGGAATATTGGCCTCCTCAGGACTGGCTATCGTTGCAGCCGTTTTCCCAGGTGACTCGAGATTGGTTTCACGCGAGGAAAATTTATCTAGCCAATCATCAACTATGACTAAGATTGGGATGATACTTTCGGCATTATTTAGCTGCTCCTTTATTGCCAGGCGTAGGGCTGTGTCGGAGCTAGGATAGGACACACAAGAAGCCATCATTGAGGAGACCTCTGCGTCGGGAAGCGTGGCATCCACTTGCATGTCATGTTTACCAGAAGGTCGGGCGTATCCGTGAATCGAACGAACGAGCTTGATTATTTCGACTTCTGGTATATCGAGGACGTTCTTAAGGGTCAATGCGACTGCATGCTGTGAAAACACGAGCGTAGGTGGCTGAGTATCGTCATCATACACCAATGGATAAGCGCGGCGCACCCAGTCTTTACTTTCTAAGAACAGGTCAAGAAGGCTTTGTGATAACATACCCGCAGACACCAGGCGATTCTCCAGAAGATAATATATTGTTTTGGGAGGGTACAACGTTGAGGTAGGTGTTGACGAAGGTTGAAAAGCGACGTCTAGGATCTCTCGTACAAATTCGTGACCAAATATGGGCTCATCCTGACCAATACGAAGTCAATATTGACATGTCCGAGGACTGAACATACAAACAAGACGCACGTCGACACTAACTGCGGAACTAGACCTGTTTTCGACCCACGCAAAGAATGCGGAATCAGCTGCCTCGGGATCGTTCTGTCGAATCGTGGACCGCAATTTATTAAGAAAATCGTGACGCTCGGGACTGAACGAAACGCTCAACGGCCCGCCATTTGGTGCGACGAGCCATTTTGCACTACTTGACGCACGGCCCATGGCGGTTGCAATCGTGGAGGTCGCAGGCACAGGTCGTCGGGATAACAAAGACGGCGGAGCGCGACTTTGACGACTTGCCTTGAGGTCTTGAGGATAGCGATAACAAAACCTGAGTGTTTGAAGCAGGTGTAAGTTTCAAAGAGATGCCAGCTTTTGACGCTGTGAAGTCGGTCGGAATAGGAAAACGATGAGATGCAAGAACGACGGAATATCGCAGGTCCCAAAGCAGCACTACAAGGTCCTGCGACTGCACCAAGCCGCCGCAAATAAGAGCGAATGAAGAGCCCAAAGAGAGGGTAGATACAGCCGTTGACGTAGTAGCCCCAGCACTCTTCTCGATGAATGACAGACCAGAAAGCCTCATGGGAGAAGGAATTGGCAGCAATTGCAACGACTCCGGAGATGTCGAGTGTAACTCGAACGATCTCCACTGACCATCGCTTTCTGAACCACGGGAAATCAACAATACATACGCAGGAGGGAACTGGGAATGAGACTCACGAAGGCAGGTGATGTAACCCGAAGAACTGCACGACGCCTCGATAACTGTCTGAAGGTTGACCTGTCAGTCAGCTGGTTTTCACCCAAGTATTTTAACACTCACACCGTCGACGGACGTTTCCTCGTTGAGAACAGTTGCGATCTCGTCCTCGTAGACGGACAACACGCATATTTGAATTATACCCGTCGATGAAAAAATGAGGACGAGTGTGGCCAACGGCGCGACCAAGTGTGGGGGCAAGAACGTTGCAGAGACTTTGGGAAACATGAAAGATGTCAATAAGATCGATTTGCTATTTGACCTCCATTCTGCTTTCGGCGTATCTAGGTCGATGTCCATCATGGTCACGTCGCCGCCTGGAGAGAGTAAGAGGATGTAGTCAGGGAGGTCCTCGGGCGCATATATCCGCGATACTCTATGGGGTGCCTAAAAGAGTGCCGGATCAGAGAACCCTCGACCGTCGTGTTCAAGCAATGCAAGCGACGCACAGTGATGGATGACTTCTTCTCCTTGGCCCTCCCGTCCCTCTCAGATGCCTCATCCCACGACCAAATCACTCGGCCATGGTCCTCTGTCCTCACTCCAGAAGATTGTTCGACTGCAGCGTAGATCCTCCGGAATCTCGTCCCGTTCTCCGTTATGATACGTGAGACGGAGGGACCCGCAAACGTCATTGACGGTCCAAGAGCATAAGACCCCGCAACGTGAGAGTCTGATATCTGAGCAAAATCTGGAGGTTTCTATGTGTAAGTTCCGCAAAATAGAGACGACATTACGTTGAGAACATGCACGCCGTCCCCCTGTACAGTGACCGTAATAAAACCTTCTCTTGACTTTGCCTTTGTACCGGTCGCTGGTTCATGAGTCACATATATGCCATGATGCGATGGTGACCCAGACAATTCGCGCCAAGGAATATCATAGCTGGAGAGTAAGAAGGGTTCACCAACCGCTATGCTCATCTATGAAGTGCAGCTTTGGTCAATCTCTTGGTCAGGTCAAGAAAGCCCCCGACACTAGGGTTAGGGCTTCGATGCTCACGCCGAGTAACGATCTTAGATTATACTATCGATAGAACATTCTATTATATCCGATGCTATCTTGATATTATCAGATCTTGCGCGGAGGATGGGGTATAGTTGGGCTAGGGTATAATGAACGCCGCCGGTCTCATTGTTCCATAAGTCGACTTCTTTAAGGAGGGAAGCAACCCTCGATGCTTCTCCATTCAGACAAGCTGAAACAGAATCAAGGATGATACAGGTGGATAAGACATCATTTACCTTTGAGCTTCTGTAGGTCTTCCTTTGAAGGCATCGGTAGCTGCGACAGTGGAGCGACGGACCTGCATTAAATCGGCCTGTAGTTGAAGCCACGACCTTTCATGCTCTAAAAACTGATGTACGATCTGAGGCAAACGGGTGCCTGTACCCGCCTGCGCAACACATCATGGATTAAGTACGAGCGGTACTGGGACTCAATGCAAGGCCGTACACTGACAAGATCATCCAAGAAGAGGACGAGCTTCTCCGCTTCCGAGCGAGCGGTGCGACTCCTCTCGGGATTACTGTCGCTAGAAATCGTCTCTGCGAGTGCATCGCTACTGTCCTGGGGAAAGGCGATGACAGAAGAACGAGGGAGAGGTACGGATCAACGAACCTGGCCTCTCTGCCGAACAGAGGCCAGAGTCTCCTGTAAATTGGATCGCATAAACAACCACGATTGCACCTGTGCTGCAATCTGAAGAGAGTCGTAAATTTGCCCTGGTGGCGGTGCGTGGTCTTCAGCGGGGTGCGAGTGCGAAAGGTTGTGTTGTGGGTGCAGACTGGAGGGGAAATGACATCAAGAAAGGTCACAAAATATTTTCGCTCACTTGAGACTCAACAGCGGGTACTTTCGAGTCCCCACAAATTACACCATCGCCTAGTGTTGATTGAGGTGCCTTGACAGAAGTGGGTGGAGGGCGACGCTTGGTGTGGGGTTGCGCCCGCTTAGATGGTGCAGAGCTTGCTGCTCTTCGGGCAGTCGAAGCGGTGGGTTGGAGGTATGAAGGTGTTTTCGCTAGACCGAGGAGTTAAGGCACGGTGTACGGGATGTGAAATGTTTCACGTACAGGCCATTGTGAGACGGGTCGTTTGCGCGGGAACCGGAGTTGTGTTGGGGCCCGGACTCAGACAGGGCTGGCAACGAGGTCGGCGGGCGCTATAACATATGACCTGACATGGCCACTGGTAGTTCGGTCCCCAAAGCGGCTCTCCTCCGTGTTGCAACCAAGCCCCACTACATGTCCTACCTTTCGCTCATCCTGAAGCCTCTGGCCTATCTCGGCCTCCCCGCCTACCTTCTCCATCGTTTCTCGCAGACATCACCTCTTCTCAGATACCACCTCCACAACATTATCTACATATGCAGCCTCAGCTTTTGCTCTACTCTCGGCTTTTGCGTGGCCTTTCCTCTTTCCCTCATAGAGAGGCGATATGATGTCAACTACGTTGTCTCTCGCACTTTCTACGCCATCTTCAGCCGCTTGGCTGGGATAGAGGTCAAAGTGGAAGGCGAAGAGTATCTCAAAATTCGTCCGTGTGTGTATGTGGCGAACCACCAAAGTATGCTCGATGTTCATTGGCTCGGAAGGTGTGTTACGAGTCCTGTTTTACCTTCTTGGTCTGATCTTAGGGCCAGCCTCTTCCCAGAGAAAACTCGAATAATGGCTAAAAAGTCGCTCAAGTATACGCCATTCTTTGGCCAATTCCTGCAAGCCGCAGGCGCTGTGTTTATAGATCGAGGCAATAATGCTGTTGCAGTGCGTTCACTGAAAGAGGCCGCCGAGGATATCAAGAAACGCCAAACTTCGCTTTGGGTTTTCGCTGAGGGAACACGTACCTCACGCCCATATCACGACGTTCGACCCCTTAAGAAAGGCGCTTTTCACCTTGCCGTTCAAGCTGGCCTCCCGATTGTCCCCGTAGTGGCGGAGAACTACTGGAACATATACCATAAAGGTGTCTTCAACCCCGGCACCTTTAAAGTGAGAGGTGCTTCGACGTCCTTTCCCCTCGCGGATCCCAGTTTGTTGACATTTGGGTGATCAGTGCTTCCACCGGTTTCAACAGAGGGTTTGACGGGTGAAGATGTTGGCGATCTCGCTATTCGCATTCACCAGCAGATGCTCGAAACATTACGCGAAATTTCTGACCCGAATGCACCTCCGGCTCCAAACACACCTACGGAAAGCCCTGCTCTGTCACAGACCACGAAGGACGTTACAGTTGATGCCCCAACCCCAAAGGAATCCACACCAGCTCCTTCCACTGCTGACGTGACAGCACCGCAGCCACGGGACGTTGCCGAGGAAAGGCCTATGACACCACACTCCGAGGTGACTTCCGAAGGGAGCAGTATCCGACGAAGCGAGACCGAGGAAGAGGAAGGCATGGTTATGGTCGGGCGACCCCGGTAAAAATTTGCCAGCACAAGGTCGAGTGGAGGGCATCATATATCGAGTTTAAATTCATCACTGGTCCTCATGTTCTTGATTTCCGTAATGTGACCTAGAATTCGCCCTTCTTAGAGTTTGGGGGACTGTCTATTATCGGGAAACCCTAACTTACTTCGCTTGGGGAAGATTGACTGGCCGTTTTCTTCGAGCGGCGCAAGACGTATGCAATGTTTAGAAGGGTTGTTTAAGTTGTCCCGTCACCATACTGCCCTTTCTGGAGAAGGGAAGGTCATGCCGTGTCGCTGATATCGCAGCGGGGGAGGCGAGCAGCCAACGCAACAGGCTTCTCACCCCCATACACTTCTCGGGGATCTATTCACGCGAGACATCGCAAAGCCGTTTACGCACCCCACTGTGGTGCTAATATCAACAGGAGTAACGAACCCCAAAAACCGGCACCTTGGTCGTGCCACGATGACTTTAAGCTTGTGGGTGTAGTCTTAGCCTTTTATCCGAGCTGTGGGAGCAGCACACGACTTGTGGGGCTGGTGAGTGTCTTCGAATTCGACTTGACCAGGTACCACCTGAAAACTCTAATCTGTTAAAGAAGGCGCGGGTCCAAGCATCGTCGCGCTCCCACCGGAGCATGACGAGCTCGAGACTTTGAGCTTTGAGTCTCGATGCGTTGGATAATATGCCTAGACACGGATCCGCTTGGAGTACATATACAGTATTCAGCGAAAGGATCATCACGGGATGGAGTCATGCAGCACCTGTTTATTCCACTGAGCTGGGCGTGACCGTCAGTTCCGGGTCAAGCGAAGGACGTAATGTACCATTTTGCTAATTGTAAAGGAACCAGAGCGGATTTAATCCCAGTTCAACGCTGCGCATGTCAATGCATTTTCCGCATCTACGTTGGGATCTGAACTATTAATCGGATATGCGCCGAAGAGACTGTCCTTAAAGTTGCATCTGACTAGCTGGCGTGTGCTCGTGAAAAGACGTCCATTTTACAGACCCAAAGTATTCGTCGCGTGACGCGATGATGACGAATAGAACCATTAGATATTACCAGGCACGGGGGTGGAATGTACACGTTATAGCTACAGTGTTATTGTGCTGATGAAGGCTATCGGCATCTGAGAACTGTTGGCGGCAGAGATAAGGGCATTCCGCGGGCTCGGCGATATGGAATGTGCGTCGGAGAGGGCCAGCGGGTCTCATGTGTGTGATTTCATTGGTGGGTCGATGGTTCGTCAATTCGCTAAGTCGACCACGTTTGACGAGATGATCCACGTTTGTGATACGTAAAACCACGTCTACGATTGCTCAGTTGGAAACACCTCCTGGATGGAGAACCCCGGATGACATTGAATAGGGGACACTCGGCCAATATAATCCCCACCTTCATAGCGGCATCTCCCCACCTCAGCCGTACTTTGCCCCTTCACTCTCACTCTATACCCCCATATCCTACCTCTCTTTTTTGTCATAACATGACATCAACTAGGAGTCACGTATTGCCTGGTAGATATAATTTCTGACCTGTGCCATACCGTGAGCCGTGAGCTGATCATATATTTCTTACAGAATGTTGGGGTCACCGCGGTGTAGGCCAAACTCGCACCTTAGCCATCTCCTTGTTCTTCTAACGTGTTCTGGCACAGGCTTCTGCAGCATATCCCGAAAATACGCTGGCCAGTTTTGAAGCTGCGATCCGCGATGGCGCCGAAGGGATTGAGAGCGGTATTTAGTGCCGCAGTTATACTGTCTGTGTCCCGTAACCGCTTCGGCAGACGTGCACGTCTCTCGTGACGGTGTTCTTCTTATGTTCCACGACCCCAGTGAGTGCTGACCACCCAACATTTCTGACCCTTTGATCCGAAATCTCCCGTTATTTGCAGGTCTAGAGCGGACGACAGATTCGAAAGGTATATGCCAATTGCTAAACAAAAGAGAAAGGGTTTCTTGACACTCAAAATTATCCGTTGATAGGGCAGATCCGGGACAGAGACTGGTATGGACCAGGTGGTATGGAGCATGTACGGACAGTCAAGCAACCCAAACAAGCCATCCCAACGTTTGTGGAGACGATCGCTCTGTTGATGAAGGTTAGTACAGCGAAAGAATCACCCCAAGTTGTCAGGCACCAATGCGCTTTTTTACGAGTAGCCCGAGAATCAGCACGTCAAGTTCAACATTGACGTAAAAGTGAATAACGAGCCGAAACAAGTTTTCACGCTGATAGATAAGACGATTACATCGTACCCCGATTGGAAGGACAAGCTGGCACCGCGTATCATCCTCGGACTCTGGCATCCACGCTTCGTGAGCGCCGCCAAAGCCTACCTCCCGCATTGCCGGCGGTCGCACATCGGGACTAGTCCAGATATCGCACGAAAGTATTTCTGGGATCACTGTGACGCGTTCTCGATGTGGTTCCCAGGTTTGGCCACAGCGGACGGTGAAAAGTGAGTATTGATAACGATTGCCAGGGCAGGTTGTTGACGATGTACCCGCCAGGTTCCGGCGCGAGTGCAAACAGGCTGGGAAAAAACTGATGGTTTGGACCGTAAATGACCCATACCAGATGATGGAGGTAAGCTTGTTCTGTACGTATGAGGCGAGGACTGAAGAACGTGGGTGATATCAGGCCGTGCGATGGGGCGTTGATGTGATTTTGACCGACGTGACGAAAACGTGGCTTGAGCTGCGAGCGGCGCTTGATGGTACGCACGGTTCTTTGCTTTATCTGCTGAGGCGTGGGACATGAACTGATTCGGGTCTGTTCTTTATCATACTTAGGTGACTACGATAAAGTTGGCGCCCGTTACACGCGGTCTTTCCTGTGGACCGGCCCGTTGTATTACACCGCCGTGCAGTACGGTCTCGTCTTGATGACCAAACGAAAGCTGGAGAAAATCGCTGGGTCGTTTGATCACGTCGACAATGAGCTTAATACCCGGGCAGCGGTTGTGAGCGTGCGTGTTTGAGGATAGACTGTGTACATTACTGCTAGACAGATACCTGTGATATGATTAAACCACTTCTGATCTCTTGCACGTGTGACTCTGGTCCCTCCTCAAAGCTGCCGACACACCCAACTAAGTTACCTAACTTGATACTAACTCCCACCATGGACGCTAAGCCATCACTCCCTTATCCACCACCTTCTCGCGCTCGTTCCCATAGAAAGCGCCTTTCAATTACACGACTGTCTTCAGAGTCGACGCCCGCTCTCCCAGTTTATTTACGGACAGAAGACCTACCTGACGACCGTCCTCCAGACTATCCGGAGAGCGCTCACGAAGCGGACGACGATACTGATACATCCGTGCCAGATACTCTCCTTCCACTCTCTTCGCCGCGTCCTCGAAGACACAGGAGGCGCCATTCCGCATCACCAGTCACCTCACCCTCTGGGGACCCTTACTTGGACTCCTTGCTTGCCCGCAGCGTCCACGCGCTTGAAATGTCCAATGCGCTCCTCCAGTCTTCCATCAGCACGCACACCTCGCTTTCTGCGGTCCTCGCCGTCAACTCCCCTGTCACTGACAGTTCCCTCGAGGCGAGGGCCCGCGATCTCACGTCGCGCATTCGTGTCAATTCAAAGGTCCACGCCAATTGGATGGACGACCTCGCGGCCATCTCAGAGCACATCACGGCCGATTCTCCGCCAGATGCTCTCGGCCTGAGTCTCGCCCATGAGGACCCCATAAGCAGGAGTCTCCCAACCGACCCTTCCCCCCTGCGGCTGCGCGCACCTCACCACCGGAATCACTCTTCTTCCGATTTGCGCCAGATGAAAGCGGACACGGTCGATTCAGTCGAGCCCCATCTGCGTCTTTCGAACTGGTGTCGCAGTCGTCTCATCTCGCCGGCTCCGCGGGCCTTAACACAGTACGTGGAGTCTAACGCCGATCCAGACGCAATTTATCTCCCATCTACCCTTGGCCTACGTTCTGCATCCTCTACTCACTTTCCATCAGGAGTATCCTCCCCACCCCCACCCTTGGCACCGACAGTCTCCTCTCCACCCCATTCCGCAGGGCACGAGCCCTCAACCGCAGCCCATACGCTCCTTTCATCATTTCTAGCCCGGCGCTCGTCGACAAGCTCGGCTGGTTCACATGTTTCGTCTCGCTCTTATTCAGGAGCGCCTAGTAAAAGCCACCACAGAAACTGCAACGAACTCCTCTCGTACATCTAGTACTGTCGTTCCATCCCGCACTCTCACTCCCCACTCCAGTCCCTCCCGTTCCCGTGTAGGCAAGCGCTCGTTGTCTCTGCCACCCGTGCCACCTCCCCTTGTACTCACAAACCGTCCGCTAACTCCGCCAACCGAAAACCCCTCCCTTTCATCACTCTCTTCTGCATCTTCTTCTAATACGTCCTCAGATCCCCACCCCAATCCTGTTCTCAGTCTCCAAGCACTACGCAAAATCCTGGACGACCAACCACGCCCCCCCACGTCATCGCACGCACCACGCCGCCCATCGTTCCACCCACGAACACCGCTTCCTGCCCCGACGCTCGGGACGTCCACCGCGACCGCGAGCGTCTCACGTCTCTTCACCAAGCCCGTGCACATGCACTCTGGGTCGTCGAGTCGAGAACCGCGCCAGTCTGCGCTCAAGGGCGGGCTGCGCACGCCGCAGAGTCCCGCGTCCTCTAACGGCGGACTACTCGCACCTGGCCAAAACACGGGCCCCGGTGGGAGCTCTGCATCGAGCGCGCGCTCGACACCGAAACGTATCTCGTTTGCCGAGCTACCGGAGCCTTACGGGAGTGAGCGCGGAGGAGGGTCTGGGCGCGGTTTCGAGAAGAAGCGTTCGCGAAAGGCGAAAAAACGGAGTGGGAAGGGCAAAGGAAAATCCAAGGGCGACAACGCGGACGCCGGCAGCGATGGGAGCGACGGCGAGGACGACGACGATAAAGGATGGTGGGCAAAGCTGCTCTTGGGCACCGGCAGCGCGCGGAGCCTGTCTTTGGGACGGCGGGAAGAACGGGTCGAGTCTCGCATTGCTAGAGGACTTGGCAGCCGCGGAGGCTTTGGCGGTGGGATAGAGGATTGGGCGGTTTAGCCCTGGGGATATCAATTACGTGTTTTCCATTGGTGAGCAGCATCTTATCCATCTTACCGCTTATTAACGGCTTTCGCTTATAACATAACGAAAACACCCCCGCCTATGGGAACGCAGCTCGCACTTACGTCCTTCCTGTCATGATTACGAACTGGATCTTTCGTCCCTTCCTTGGAGCTGATGGCGACCCAGACTATTTTCTGTTGATATCTCTGTATGTGATACCAGGATACCATATTGGTGTATTATTTCGCGGTTGGCGTTTATGGATGGAGATGTATTTATAAGGAAACCTGAACAAAGCGATCCTAGTCTGTACACTGCATCTTTTATTCCCACACCTACATCTACATGAGCTTTGGAAAGTGCTGATACAGAAGAGTGTCTATTAGCGTGAAGGAGTAGCAACTATGAGGGCAATCAAAACAGCGAAAAACGAGCGTGTGAGATAGATATACGGGGCACCAGTCACCAGGACCAAAAAATAGAAACACCCCTACATAAGTGAGAGTGCATACCAAACCACCAAACCGCCCACGGCCCCGGCCATGAATTGTGCAGGGAGCATCGCCGGCCGCCCTCTGCCGCGCATGGAGCTCTCGACCATCGCCTTGCAGACCTCGTCCTCGATCTGATTGACGTCCGCGCCCCAATTGAGGTTCCCGAACCGAAAGACGAACTTGTCCGGGGTGCGCGCGCGGGTCTGGAAGCGGACGCCGAACTCGTGGAGGTCGACCCCGCGGGGGCCGACGAGCAGCCAGTGCTCGTTGTCGACGAGCATCTTCTGCAGGCGCAGGTCCGCGGAGAGCACGCCGAGCGCCGCGGCGGGGATGTCGGCGGTGGGCGTCTTGAGGAACATGACGAGCGGGCGCGTCGACGACGTCAGCACGCGGTGCACGTACTCCCACGGCTCGCGCGTCGCCCAGTCCTCGCGCTCGTCCACGGCCGCCTCCGTCATGACGCGGCTCGGCGGGGCCGACCCCGAGTCCGACGAGCGGTAGTCCGTGATTCTGGTGCCTGGAAGGGTGCCGGGCATTATTGGCCGGGAGGTGTGCCTGACTGTGATAGCATGATTTGGGGGTGCCGAGGAGGTGCCTTGCGGGGCTGTGGTAATGTCTTGATGCGGGGACGGCGTCGTGAGGTGCTTGGGATCGAGCGGCGGACGTGATGCGGGCGCAGGAGGAGTAGCGAGCACGCTCTTCTCGTGCACGGCGGCGTAGTGTTGCGCCAGTGCTTCGAGTTGAGGAAACTCGGCGTCTTCGTTGGCAACAATGGACGGTGGATATGTATCCCCGCCAGCCCAGGTCTGCGGGGGCAGTACCGATTTCGACGAGCCCTGAATAAAGTCGGGTTGCGGCTGGCAGGGCGGTGGGTGGGCGGACGGGGTCCAGTCTTGCGCGGTGAAGTACCCTTCGGAACTGGAGCCTGAAGAGCTGCTCTCGGTACCATCACTCCAAGCCAACGGCGGGGCATGATCATCCGCACGATGTTCGGTTCGCTCGAACTGTCCCACTCGAACGCGCATCCCCCCTACTTCGGGGAATGTAACGCTCGGGTTCCACATATACTGAAATGGACCTCTCTCGGGGGGTCCGTCACGGGCTCTCGGACTGTGACTGGTTCCATCTGCTGCCCGGGCTCGAGTTCCGTGAAAGGCTGAAACCCATCGATCATCTCCATATCCTCGACAGGAACCATGCGTTCGAGGACGTGTGACTGTAAGCTTTTACGGGGGAACCTCTCGGGAGGACGGTTTTGCTCTAGGGACACGCCTTCATTCTCGCCTGAGCGACGAGAAAACTGTCGAATTGTCTTGCAGGGACGCACGACGAGGGTGAGACCGTCGAAATGCATCCCTGAGAGAGGAACGTCGCATTTGGGATTGAGTGTATGGTTCTGCACCTTCACGAACGCGGCGTCGATTCTCTACGCGGAAGGATCGTCTCAAGGGCATTGGCACGTCCACAGAATGGATCGAACGTCGCTGGGTCGTGCTGTATCGTTGTGGCAGCTGCTTGTCTGGAGCCAGTAGAAGAGGGTCTGGAGATTCACTCCGGACGCGTTCAGTCGACGGGTTGTGCACGTTTGGACGCGTAACGCAGTTGGAATGGAGGTCTGTGGGCTCTTGGTGGGCACCAGTCAGCTGGATAGGACATTGGCGTATCCACTGGACATCCGTAGAGTCCATCTTCACGGAAGTGTGCGTGATGAGGTAACCCACAGTCGCTACAGTCGTCGCCAGTCATGGAAGAGAAAGTATACAGCTAGTGTCCAGCACCAGAGAGAGAGAAGAGAGCAAAGGGAGCCAGTCATAGAACGTAGTCATCGAATTGTATTAAGAACCAAGGGGTTAAACAAGGGTAGACTTCCTTATGGGGAATAATCATGGTATCGAATCAAATACAACACTATTTACACCGTAAAGAGCACTCATTGTATCGTAGCCTGTGTCACGATCAAACTCACATTCGACCCTCCCACAACAAACGTGGACGCGACATCCCCGAATGTCTTTGCGACCTCTGATTCCAACGATGTGTTACGCTCGGAGACCAATTCGTGGAGCTCACGCTGGTGCGACTCGACGGCCATGCGCCTCGAACGTCCTGCGACTACCAAAAGTGGCTTGGACGTTTGCGGGGCTTCGCCTGCCAACTCCAGCATCCTATGGAGTGGCCGAGCGGCTGATTCTCTTTGGAAGGAGATGCGAGTCAACGCTGCGCGAATCGCGGGACTGAATGACGAGTCCGGAGACGTGAGACGGTCCCAAAGAATGTTGTCAGCAGTGTCAGATTGTATGCGACCATGCGTGCCTTGCTGGGAGTACACCGTATTAGGGAATGCGACGGTCTGTAACTATGTCAGGCACACTCAAGAGGTCACTAGAGCGTGAGACTCACGTCGCCGTAATGGAATACAGACTTGTTACCAACGCTGTGCACAGATTCCCTGCCATCAGACTCCAGTCGTTGCAACCGTATGACGGTTGCGCTGACCCCGTCTTGCATACATAACTGTATCACGAAGGACAGAGCAAGGCGGTCATCCGGACCCCCGAAGAAGGGAAGGAAGATATGCGGATATATGGAAGAGCTGGAATCGGTCAAGAACCCGCGATCGACGAACAGGGCCACGTCTGACGAGCTATTCGCGAAAACCTTGCGAACGAATTGTGAACGAAGGAGGAGTGCAGCGGCCTCGTCTTTCTCGTGAGTGTTGGAGAAGAGGGAATCAAATGGACTGTAGGATGTTGTGTGGAGGCTGGACGAAGCACCCTGTCGCAGAAGAAATCGGCCAGGGTATGACTGGTCATTTGAGAACCATTCTCGCGGACGTGATCCACCACATGGGTGGAGAACTCGTCATAACTGATGACCGAGAGTGCAGCGGACATCGAGAAATGGTTTAGGCGTCCAAAAGTCCGAAAAACGGACACAACTGGGTCATTGTGGATGAGTGTGCCGGCAGCCTGCGACCTCAGTACAGCGGACGTCCGCTCTGTCAACTCCACCAGACGGAGGGTATCTATAGAGATGGTGGACTCTTCAGGGAGATAAGGGACAACAGGTGCTTCGGATCGGATAGAGGTCTTGTCTATGGAGGCCTTCTCGTTCACAGATGATCGAGTACTCGTAGAAGGGCGACGGAGAAGCTGAAGGAGAGTCATAGCAGAGGGAAGTTGCTCCATGCCGTCGAGGACGACCGCGAACTTGGAACGCGTAAACTCTCCAGACGTGGTGGCTGCTCCAGTGCCCGGAGTGAGTGCCTTTTCCAAACCCGTTCCACCGTGGGTGCGGACACGCGCAGGGTAGACGAGAAGGGTAAGGGGAGTCGTGATAAACGTCAACACAATTGCATGAAGGACAAACATAGAAAAGACTCGTTCATTAAGGATCTTGGCCTGGAAACCGACGTTGAGGACGATAAGCTCGACGAGACTAACGTGGGTTGTCAACGCAGGGCTAATTGGAGAATCGACCGAACCTACCCTTTACAGGCCATGAGCACTCCAACGGCGCCAGATTCGCGAGTGGTGAAGCCAAAGGCCTTAGCCGTGACAGAGCACGGAATGAATTTGGCCAAAAACGCGACTACACAGATGAGAACAGTGTAACCCCAAGTGAGGCCAGTGTCCAGGAGACTGAGATTAGTCCTGAGACCAGAAAGAGCAAAATACTGTCAGGAGACCCAATATGGAACCGTGAGCCAGGCAGCGAGCACTACGAAAAGGAGTGCTACATTACCTGGGGTAGGAGCAGGAGAGTGATAAAATCCTCCATCTTCTCCACAACCGAGATAGCGAAGCCATTATCTTTGGGAATGATCAACCCAGCAATGAAGCCACCTAGAAAGAAAAACATGAGACGAGTGATAAAGAAGAGGAAGATCTAATGACCGAAGATAGGGTGGATGCCGATTATGTCTGTGAAGAACGCCGACATAAGGACGAGGATCAATGTCACTGTCATCATAAACGCTGTGGGTTCCCCCTTTTCCAAACCGCCAGTTCTTCGCGCAAGCCACCGAAAAGCCCATTTTCCAGGAAGGAGGAGGAAAATGGTAAATCCGACTCCTGTTAAAAGTACATAAAGGGCAACAAGACCAGTGGACGCGTTGACCAGGGCGACAGTAAGGGCTAAAAGGACCCAACCGGTAACATCATTGCCAATACCGGCAGATAGGGCGAGAACCCCGACGGTGGTGTCCAAGAGCCTGGTTTCTGTGAGGATACGGCATAGGACGGGGAACGCGGTGATGCCGACAGCGACAGCCACAAACAAGATAAAATAGCCATATTTGACGCCATCATCAGCGAAGTTGTTGTATATAGGCACCGCTATCGCAGCGCCAAGGCCAAGTGGAATGATAAGACCCGCGACGGAAATGGCGAGAGATGCTCTTGCATTTCTCTTGATCAGGCTAATGTCGACTTCTATGCCAATGATAAAGAGGAAGAAGACGAGACCGACGGTACTTGTGAGAGTAAGGACATGGATCGAAGTTGGAGGGAAGATTGTGTTGGTAAAATTAGGAATGCGTCCCATGACAGTGGGACCAAGGATAACACCGCCAATAACCTCGGCGATTACCCTGGGCTGACGAATTCGAGCAAATAGGAGCGAAAGTATCTGAGTGAAGCCAATGATAATAACTGGAAAGAAAGGAAAAATAAGCCCAAGGCGAAGGGTGAATCGTTTCAGGACATACCAGTTTGTATTACCCATAAGACAAAAGGGTCGTTCACATTGTACGTTGCTGGATTGAGACCAGAAAAAATACCGGCCTTGAAACGGAGAACGGAATGAATAAGAGGCTAAGTCCGAAATATGAGATCGCACACCTGTTCAGGAGCAGCTCTGCGAAAGAGTACATGAGAAGCGTCGATGATATCCCGTGAAAATTGACCCATCTGAGGCAGCTCGATGGAGAGGGATGAGGGGTTTCAAACGCTTCGCCTTACTTATGGTGTCACTGCCAGTGACCATTATGAAATTGATTTCGGATCGAACTTCGCGTAAATGGCGGAACTGCGGAAAACAGCCAGCGGCGATGTTCCTTCCTGGGCGCCAGACTTATTAGGTAATTAGGTAACAAAGCCTATTCGGGGTCAGGTTCAGTTCACATGATCCTCGATTAGCACCCCGTGACCGCGGGCAAGTATATACAGCGCTACGACTGACTACGTTTTACAAGTGCCAAGACCGTCAACCGGTGGCCACTTTCATGAGTCAGAACTGCAACCACGACAGCCTGTCAATGTCACCCATGAGGTCTGTCAAGCCGTCTCCAGGCCACAAGCAGGATGACATACCACAATGGACACACTCCACCACAGTCCCAGCACGCACTTGTGCTTTGGGAACGCGACAAATGCATGTCGAACCTTGATAGTTCATGTCCTAGTGGGTCGGTCAGAATGAAAACACAGGAGGTCGGGTCGTTGACGCTCACCTTTGTTTGAATGCATCGAAGACAGCAAAGCTTCTCATATCCGGTTTTCTTCCATTTCGCAATTAGACTACACACACGATCAGAATAAGACCCCGTAGATACAACTTGAACTTGCTTCGCATCTCCGTATTTCTCTTTCAAGAGCCAGTCATACAGCTCCTTGCTTATTGCTTCCCGCTTGTAGTAGAGCTCATAGATGTATCTTGAACGAGCGTGTGATATCCGCATAATTGGCCAGAGGGATTCAGACTTGCGTTTGCCTTCATGGGATTCATTCTCTGCATCGCGCATTTTCCTCCCATAGTCATCGAGGATCTTGGAGCCTGTCAGCTAAAGTTTATTACGGTGTGATTCAATACTAACTGGTTCAATCTCTTCGAACCCCTCAGGGGCTTTCTTGGTCCGGCTGGTCCTAATTTTTGGCATGACAATGGGAGGAGTTCACTGCAAGAGGTAAGCGTGTGGCAGTGACCATCATGCCCGGTGTGTTCCAGAGGCACGTGGCCTCCCCCACGGTTCGACTTTGCAACGAGGCATCCTCTCCCTCTCCATAAAAACCTCCTTCCCGCGAACCAAACCCTCCTCAGACCTTTTCCAGCTCGTGGAACACCGCCTCCTCCATCGGGGCGCTCGTCGCTCCCCAAATTCTAACTATGGGCCTCGTTGTCCTTACTCTACGCTGCTACCTCGTCTTCCAGAACGTCTTCATCACGTTCAAAACCCTTAAACGACCGCCCCCTTCATCTCGAAACAATGGACAGCCAAGCGTCCGAGCGCTCACACAGCGAAAACGCGATATGAAAGGTTGCATGGCAATTTGGATCGTTTGGGTGGGTCGTGTGCTCTATGGGCTTAGGACTGGTCATTTACGCGTTTGTTCAAGTGCTGTCTGGCCCTTTATGAATCACTAGTGGAGAGAATAGTTTGGATCTTTATTCCGTTCTACGATGAGCTCAAGTCGGTTGTCCTCATCTTTCTCATCCTGTCTCGCGCCAGGGTATGTACCCCATCAATCTGGTGGGGTCTCTTGTGACTCATCTTTGTCAGAGCGCCGAACCCATTTACCTTCATGTCATTCGACCTCTTCTCAAGCCTTACGTGTCGACTCTCGACGCTATCCTCGGCTTCATTCACAACCTTGGCGACTTCGTGCTCTTGGTTCTTTCTCTCCCTTTCACTGCAGCTATCTCATGGTGGTACGGTCCAGCAGTAGATGAAGACCAGGCCGGTCTAACTGAGGTGGACTCGGAGAGCGTGAGAAGCTACGGAGACGAGCAGCCTACCACATATAGGAATCGATCTGACCTAGGCCACCGCAATCTCCGGAGGCACCCAACATCTTCAACAGGAGATGGTCATGATACATTCCAGGAGACAAGACATTCTTCCGACACGCTTCGCTCTCGAAACTACGCAGTTCCAGATGCATCATCGCAAAATCATCAAATATGGTATCCCCCTCCGTCATCCTATGAAGAGCCTGACGATGGTGGACATCATGAGCCGCCGACTGTCATGCCGGAGCCTCATATTCCTTCAATCAGCGTTGACGATTGGCGGGCTTACCCACCGTTTCCTTCTTCGTACCCTTTAACGCCTGTGCACCAAGCACAGATCAATATGCCAGAGCCTGTTCACCCTTCCCAGTTCGGCATGATTCACGAGGAGGGTACGGGTGGAACCACTACGAACGACCAGACCGACGGAACCCGGCAGGGTTTTGGGCGGTCGCTCCTGCCGCCGCGTGAGCCTTTGAACTCCGGCCGCGATGGTGACTTGAGCGACGAGACCAGACATCTTGGGGTTCCAATTCACGAAACTCGTTACGTTACTTCAAGCGACGAAGACATGGACGACTACGAAACTGAGGAAGATTCATTCGAAGTTACCCTTCGGACCCCCCAGCATCGACGTATTCTCCGCGCTGTGCCAATGGATCGCGAAGTTTCTAACGTTTCTATAATACCGAGGCCACTGTGGCCTCGTCAGCGCCAAGCGAGACAACTGGGCTGACAACAGATCATCATGCATCGTCGTTGCGCACGACTACTGTCACCATGTCGCGCAGTTCATCGACAGGCAGTTCGAGTGCTGCAGGGGTGAAGAGACCACTTCCCCATTACAGAGTTGGTGTCCGCCCCCGCATCCGCACGACAGACAACAGGAGTCCGAAGAAGATGGGTCACACGAGAGCTATTGGACGTCCCACCGCTATTCCTCGCCCCCTTAGGCCCACACCCGAGGGCGCGGCTTCCGAGGATACGCTAGACGACGAGGATCTCAAAGATACCGATGCCGCACGGGGGGGTGACGCCCTACTGGCCCGCAAGCGACGACGTGTAACCGCGGCACCGCGGACCAAGCGAATGGTGAATACTCGGCCTGGTGCGCGTAGCGGACGGGATCAGTCTTCGGAATCTAGACTGGGCCAAGATAGCAGGAAATCGCGTGTCGCCCAGACCTCCGGTGGCTACAAAGACTACCTTGAGGAATGTTGATCCCCGCATGACCACAGGTACGGGCTCTTCTGGGTCCACCGTTTCTCCTCGTAGAGGCCATCAAACTATGAGGAATCCCGTCCCTATTTTTCGACCTTGAGTGTTAGTCACTAGTTCTGTTTCGTTATTCGCTTTGACACTCTGCATGCACACGAAGTATCCTTAGACTTTGCTCAGCATATTTTGTAAAATATCGCCGTCTCACCACACCTATCCACCCTTGATATACAGTCATCCCATTTTCTACCTTTTGATGCCAAGTTTGTTGTATTACCTTTGTGTCAATGGCCCTCCGACGCTACCAGCCAAGCCCGTGCCAATGATTCCGCCGCGGTCCCGTTCGTGCGGCCGGAACTACGAAGCGGAGCGTGAACAAAACTCCCTGGTCAGTGATATAGGGAGTGCACTACCAGGTAGGCGGCGCTCCGCAAGTTTGGACAGGCGAAGCGAGGTAGAATCATAGAAGCTAATTCGGCAGGTTCGGGTATCGAACCAGTTCTATTTATTTGTTACTCCGTGAAGTTGATTGTTCTGCCCATCCATTTTGTTTACCCCCAATTCAAGAATGTGGCTACTGTAAGCGACTTGGAAAAATAGGGCTCTCTACAGTAGTCGCGCGAGAAAGTGCGTACGACTTTATTGTACGTCCTGGTGTTGGCTGGGAGACGTCGTCCGTTACGACATCTTGAAATTACAATAATTCGTCTGGGGCTGTGTACGCCCTTGTGGTCGCGACAGCCGTAGTTTGGGTTGCTCGATATCAAGATGTCCTCGGTGGCGAAACATAACCACGGCCACCTTGTTCGGTGATTGTTCACGCTTTTGTAAGGTAACTATTGTATTGTTCTCCTCTGTAAGCCACTAGCAATCTTCTTGTCCGGTCGTCTGTGGCTTGAGTGTTGGTGCATGGCAACGCTCGGGCTTTCGTTTCTCTTGCCATGATGTCGCAAGTCCTGGATATTGTCTCCTTGTCTACTGACGTCTATTGTACCTTGAGCTTGATGGGCACCATGTTACCGGTAGCTTTCTCTCATACTCGCCACGACATCCCGACTCTGGTTTGCTACAAAAGGCCGCTCCCAGAGGCCAACCATGGCTCGTCAACCGGCTTTGACAGCAGCGTAGTTCCTGTGGAATTACCTCGGTGTTCCTCCAAGCAATCGCGGACTTTACATTACGACCGATTTTATAAGAGCTCACTTCACCAAATGCGGCGGGTCTCAAAGACTAATACGGGGAACACCACCGTGGTACGTGCTCGCCTTCAGGTTGTGACGTGCGACGCCGTACTCACATCAGCCGTGCGCAGTGCGCTGGCGCACCGCCGCAAATCGGAGCCTCCTACGGCGCATTCCGAACGACTCATTGCACCTCTTCTTCCTGGGTGCCCCCCCTCGTCGCACCTTCGCGGACGGGTCCCGTAACAGAGCCCTCAGGATACAGATTCGCGTCCCGGGCCCCACTCGTCCGCCGTCCGCCCCCCACTTCCGGGAAAGCCTCCGCTATCAAGCGGTCGAGATCCGGGACCGCGCATCGCCAAAAGTCGTCCAACCCGTCCGCGAACAGAGGGCCGAGCGCGTCTTCATCCCGCCGCCTCTCTACAGGCGTGGTTTCCGAAAACGACACAGGCTATCAGTACGACGAATTTTTGGCCTCCTTCCAGCGCCGCATCGACGGGATGACAGGCCAAAGTGGTGGATGGGGTTTCTAGAGAATCCAGGGCCACTTTTTTGTATCACAGCACGACCTGACGTGGACACTAGTCCTATTGTATTAGTATTAACCTTGGTACTTGTAGCTTGTAGTATAGTAGTCACGATAATAGTAAGGGTGGTTATGTGATATACACTGAGGACGTGGATGCGATTCGCACAAACAAACACATGTTTCCCCGGAATTTGCAGAGAATGGCAGCTTTCATCCGATAAGGCCAACGACATTTGATCACGATCAGGTAGCTCACCTTCAACAGCCCGGTCTCATCAAAGATGGGCATTTCCTCCCACTTCGACGGAATCCCTGAAGAAACGAATCCGACACGACGGGGAGTTTACCCGTCGGTCGGGATGGCTGTGATCCGGTCAGATCTGGCCGAACACCACGCTCATCACTGCAAGCGTGGGCCTCTTCGCATCTGGCGGCTTCAACTCCATCGACCTCTACCACGTCTTGCCAAGGTCACGACTCTTTCCCACTGACCGTAAGTATGTTGGCCGTCGATACGGCGGACCATTTGTCCCATGCAAGCAGTGATGGTCGCTGCTGGGGATCGTTCGCCATCAGCTGCTCAGCAAACCTCGAGAGCTGGTTGTCTCCTGTCCTGACCATTGATATGACGCAGAAGAACACGCCCACACGATCATCTACCGCCCTTGATGGCCCATGGGAACGGAGTCAGAGGCATTCGCCCCCGAATAATCATAATCCTTGCAGTACACCAACACTTCAGCTGCTCCGCGAATTTGACCTCATCTGTTAGAAGTTGAAAAAAAAACATGGCAAGATAATCGACATTATCACCCACCTTTCGCTTTCGACCCAGCGTCCATTGTACTTTTTGACAAATCCGGGAACGTCGCCATCGTCCGCATCCACACTATATCGTTCAATTTGATATCGTCCGCGGCGAACTTCCCTTTAGTGTGCGCTTGGAGGATGCAATCCTCATATTCTCGGTCCACCTGTGACACGACGGGGTCTCCAACTTCATTCAACGTAACGGCTATGGCCCGTATGAGAACGCAGAGAACGGCAGTAGGAATACGTGATGTACCAGGCTGATCGGGCAACTTTACAAGCAGTATCTCATTCTTCGAGATGTTTAGTTCTGCTGTCGTCACCATTTCGCTGAGCCTTTTGACTGACCTGTTGGAGGTGGTCTCGCCGATTTGACGCCTCTACATTTCAGTATTTTTACCGTTGAAAGAAGTTGTCGGGTCCATGAATCTCCACACGATGAGTTGAAAGGAGCTGGTGCGGGGAAGACATCTGCTATCTCCTCAATAACCTTTTCTTTCCAGTCGTGTATAATAGAGTCACTAGTAGAGTCAACTGGGAAAGGGCTCCCAAAACCTTGGAATTATGGTCGACGAGAAGAAGCCAGATCCGGTTCTGTATGACATAATCATCACTTTGGCTCAGCCAGGAAACGTTCGGCCAGTCAGGTCAGGAAAGGTTCGTGCTAGCGGTTGAGTGCAAATTAAGCAATGGTGAGTGAGGATAGTGGTAACGGAGACCTGCCAGTGCCGGGTGAATGAGTGAAGGTTCACTCGAAGGGCCGGCCAGTGGCCCCACGTGTAGGTGGACGCCTTGACATCTACCGTGCGCACGCCATACACGGCCAGTTCCCATCCTTATACCCCCTCTTCCTCCTCACCTTCGCCATGCCCGGTTCACGACTAAAAAAACGCACATCTATTGACTCCCATGCTACTTCGCAGCTCAAATCAACGCGCTCTCCGTCCTCTCCGGAGCCCAAGCCGCGAAGCCCTCAGGAGCCATATCCAATGCCCAGTAGCAATCCTGCCAGTCAATATACACTCATGGAGAAGCTGGGAACGGGGAGTTTTGGCACCGTGTACAAGGCCATGCATAACGAGACGAGGCAGATTGTTGCTATCAAACAAATCGGTACGTTACCAACTCCAATCACTCCTCGCTCTCACTCTCTTACCTCGCTCTCTCTGCAGCACAGACCTCGAAGATTCAGATGACGATATTTCTGAAATTCAACAGGAAATCGCTAATTTGGCTCAGCATGAGTCGGAATTCGTCACCCGTTACTATGGCTCCTTCGTTATCAACTATAAGCTCTGGATCGTCATGGAGTACCTAGCCGGTGGTTCTTGTCTCGACCTTCTCAAGCCAGGCGTATTTTCGGAGGCACACATCGCCGTAATCTGTCGTGAACTTCTTTTAGGTCTTGAATATCTTCATGGCGAAGGCACCATACACCGCGACATAAAGGCTGCGAACGTGCTTCTCTCTGCATCAGGCAAAGTCAAGCTTGCAGACTTTGGTGTCGCTGCGCAGTTGACAAACACGCTCCGCCACACTTTCGTCGGTACACCCTTCTGGATGGCGCCGGAGGTTATCAGACAAGCCGGATACGATGCCAAGGCTGATATGTGGAGCTTGGGCATCACTGCCATCGAAATGGCCAAGGGGGAGCCGCCCCTCGCTGAGTATCACCCGATGCGCGTGCTATTTCTGATCCCGAAAGCCAAAGCACCTTTATTGGAGGGTCCTTTCTCGCTAGCGTTCAAGGACTTTGTATCTCAGTGCTTGACAAAGGATCCAGCACAGGTACGTCCACCCCATCCTCCTTTGGCCAAACCTGTTACCTATGCCTTGTCAGCGACCGACAGCAAAGGAGCTCCTCCAACATCGCTTTATACGAGGCGCCCGCAAAACGTCCTACCTTACCGAGCTAACTGAACGCTATCAAGAATGGCGCACTCGTATCCCTGCGCGCGGGCAGGCTGCTCAACCCTCAATTCGGAATAGTATCGCATCGTGGGACAACGGCACTCTGAAGAGCGAGTGGAACTTTGAGACTATCAAATCTACCGCCGCCATGGGTTCCTTCCGCAACATGGCGAAGGACCTCGTTCCGCCCGGCATGATCCCAGACGAAGACGAGGAAGTGGTTTCGTTGTTCGAAACCGCAGAGGATGGAGATGGAGACTCCCTGGAAACTGGCGCAGCAACGAAAGGCAGCGATCTCCCACCAAACCCTGGCAATCCCAGTCCGGAAGTCTCAACAGGGCACTCCACAGTCGTCATACGGTCCCAACTAATATCACATCCCGAACAACATTCCGTGCCACTGGAGGATGCCACACCGTCCGACCCATCAAATACTGGACTGATGGATGCAAATGCCGGTCCGGATCTCGGCGATCCACCGGCTTATGTGCGGACTCCGAGACGGTCGTCCTACGCCGCGCGCACCGCGCCAAACGGTACCATCGTTCGAGAAGCGGACCTAGGCACTGGGGTTGACACAATACGTCCCGTGAAGAAGATCGACACCACGGGTTCTTTACGGTTGTCGTCGGAATATGTTGGGAGCATGCGAGCGCGTGAAGGGCGAGATGGTAGCGGCTCTAGTTCCTTGACTACATCCCCTACGTCACCCGTGAAGGACAAGTCCTCTGCACACAAACGCGCGGCGAGCGAGGCTGCGAGAGCAGGACGGTCGTTTGTTGACGAGGTCGTCCTTCCTGCCATACAGAAGGTGAGTAATGCCCAGCACCGGTTCGAATCGGTAGTGACTCAAACCTTTTGACAGGCCATCACCGACGATATGGACGCGCGGGAAATCGAATCACTCAGCATGCTGTCGCGCGGCTTCCAAGAGCTCAGGGACGTCAATGCCGAGCTCTCGTACAACGTGATCCTCGACATTCTTGCCGGCTTAAACGAGTACGTGTGGAAAGACCTTCTTTGCCAAAAAAATTTCATCTTACCGTTCTTTTCGCCCCAATTGGCGTTTTGCTACTGGTAGGAATGCCGCTGTACGGCAACACGTGCAGACTTCGCGCGGACTCTTCCCACACAGACGAGTCACAAGGAAGAGCGAAATGACAAACCGTGGGCTCGTGGTGACGGAGGTGGTCGAGGACATTGCCGGTCCTTCTGGCGCCGTGGCGGTCGTCCCCGCGGCGACGCCTGGCGTGGAGAACGGCGCAGACGCATCGCCAGTGAAGCGATCACCCATCGCCGAACTTCTATACATGCGGTGGCTAGAAGGTCTCAAGATCAAATGGCCAAATATATTGTCGTAAAGCTCATACCCACACGAGGCAGGCACATACCCTTAGGCTAACCCTCTCCCCACCGCATCCCCCCATTTTCTTCTTCTTGACTTCTCCGTCGTCGCATCATCACAACCTCATGCAACTCGCCCCTTTACCCTACCCCTTTTCCGGCCGCCACACGCGGGCATACACTGTTTCGGTTTAGAGCTGCTCTCCCTTGTGTTTTCGAGACAACGCAGACTCAAGCTCGATCATCATTCATTGAATATTGTATCGCATGATCAGGCTTACTTCTATTTGATCCGAACAGGCGCACCTGCGTGCCGCTGCCGGACCTGCTACCGTATTGTACGCGTCCCCCTGCTCTATTCTTTCGCCGCCGACCTATTTCCCTCCTTCCCACACCCCGTCTTTTTTTCCTTCTATTCCCGCGGGGATCTCCTTTGTTTTTCTGGCGTGTGTGATTACTACATACGCCGCGTTACGATCTTTTACGAAACAGGCATGAAGACGTAGTCAGAATAGTTATCTGTAACATTTCTAGGGAATGTTTTTACTAACGAGATGAGCGTTTATGAACAATCATCATTGGTATGTTACTATGGAGCGGATCTGCGCCCTATTACCTGTGCGCCCGAACCTTTTCTATTTATATGACTTATAGCCGGCGTCCCAAAAACCGACCGGCTTGGTCGATAGCGAGCAGACTCCTTGCGTTCACGTCGTGATTGGCAATTCTGATAAATGCAAACAGGTGCCGAGATGTATGTTGACGCCGTCAAATCACGTGGACATCTGAAACTCGAATTACCCTGAAGTGCTACATTAAGTGTTATCATCGTCCATCTATCGATCGTGTCGTATTCGTGAAAGCGTGCGAGAGGGAAGTCCAAGTGAGAAGCAAAGCAAAAAGAAGGGTAAGGATGGGGTGCGCAAAGGTGTGTACTAACAGGGTCCAAATTCGTTAAGGGTCCGAAGTAAGCCAAATCAGGGTATGTTCGTTTGACGAACGAACCCAAGAATCGACGCCACAGACAAGAGCGTAAAACTACATTACTGCCCAAAGACTATTCACGAGCGCTAGAACGGCCACTGACAGCGTGAGATGACGGGGTGAGTGCCATCTGGGGCTGGCGCTGTTCTTCACGCCGTTATCAGGCGCTGTGCTGGAAGAGGGGCGGCTGCTGCTGCTGCTGTTCGTCGCGCTGGGCTGGGCGCTTGTGCTGGAAGCGGAAGGGACGAGTCCCGCACCGCCATTGCCGCCAGCTGTAAGGGCCTACCAACGTGGGCGGGGTCGTGTCGTCCTTGGCATTCTGATAGGCGCCTTGGCCATCCAGCGCAGCCACGGATGTCATTGTCCAGTTGTTCTGCTTGATGAGAGGGAAAGCAGTCATGAACGCTTGCACGGAACCGGTGGAGAGCTCGTGTTCTAAAACGATGAGGCCGGGATTCTTAGGGCCTACATAAAGCATATCTTTGAGCCAAGGCGCTGCGCTTTACACTCGCAAGCGGCAGTCTACTTACCTGATAACCATTTTTGGAAATTCGCTTGGATCGCTTGGGGATTAGTTCCTCCGGGTGAACCGAGGGACCAGTCCGAAGTGCTGTAGGACATCGATGAACAGTTTGACAGGTGCGATCAAAACGAGGACAGTGCGCACTCTTGGTTCCATACGACAGTCGTGAGACCAAATACTTCTTTGGCGATGGCCGTGACTCGCGTATCGGTGTCACCATATGGTGGGCGCCAAAACCGAGCAAGCCTGCCCCCGGTAGAATTGTATATCAGCTGAAGGGTCCACCCAAGTTGGGCGACAACATCGGCGTTGGACAATGTAGTCATATATGGGTGGGTCCAGGTATGCACTGCAATATCATCCTGATTGGTGAAGGCGATGTTGAATTCCTTCCAAAACTGGATGATGTTGATGCCGATGTAGAAGTGGGTCGCTCTGACTTGGTTCTGGTGAAGGAATGCATACAGCGTATCGGACGGCTGAAACGGGCATGGCATCAGAAATGGCCTGAAACTCAGGCACCACATGATCGGTGCCCATGACGGATGCGGGCATAACTCACTGGAAGAGGTCCATCGTCGAAGCTGATACCTATGACCCCCTGTGGTGCATCCCAGACCTGACCGGCGATGCGACAGCCATACGTGCCAGAGCAGACTTGGGGACCACCGGGGTTCAGAGAGCCATAGGTGGGGTTGGTGCCCGGAGCGCTCTGCTTCGATGGCGGGTAGTTGGGGATCTTACCAGCCTGTACGGCAGTGTTGAGGGCATCCTTCCACGATTGCGGCATCGCGTTCGAATCCGGAGTTGATACGGGATACGCAGCCGCCCAGGCGGGCGTGCCTACTTGGGGAAAAGCAGAGGGATCAGTTGGGGTGCCTGCCTGGCGCCTGAAGAGGGCATGAGCGGGATGGTCATCCGGATGGTACCAGCGATCAGGAAGGAGACGTTGAGAGACATGGTCATGGTCATGAGCGTCATGAGAGGGAATGATAGCAGCAGAGACAGCGGAGAGGAGGGTAATGCCAGCGAGGAGGAGAGAGGGAAGCATGGTGGGAACGGGGCTGGCGAGGAGCCATGCCAGCAGGAGGGTTGAATGGCCTTATAGTGCATCGAACCGCCTAGTAGATCAATGCCAGTAGTAGATTGACTTAGGCTTGGAAGTCAGGTACATTGACTCGGATGGAATAGTCTGGTGCCGGTGTTGTGCTGTGCCAGTGCTCGACTAGATCCGAGTTACTGGAACCCTGGCGCACTTCTCTGCCCCTGCCGCCTGTCGGCCCCGACATACAGCACATGGGCACTGCTATTATTATCAGTCCCATCACGGCTTGCGTGTGGGAAAGGGATGGTCACATTGTAAGAAGGTACTAAGTTGAGAAAAGGGCTAATTTTAGAGTAGGTAGTGGTAGGGACAACAACAATGTAAATATAGAGCCATGTCTGCTTTGTTCAAGTCCATGCGTGCGAATACAGTCCAAGATAACATTTTCTCATGACCGGGAAACAAAGACCGGCTACTCAGATGTGCGAGACAAGGACACCCGCAAGTACAGCCACGGTCGACATGAGCACGGCCGAGACCGATTTGGATGCCAAACCAGCTCCATTGCTCTTGGCAGAATTATCTGGGGTTACAGTGGAGGTCGCGTAAGAGCTGCTGCTTGTCGTTGTTGATAATGAAGTGGTACGCGTGGGCGTAGTCCCGGGAACTATTGAGGCAGGGGGAGACGGTGAGGTGTCGTCCACGATGTCAGAGGCTGTGACGGTGCCGTTTGTTCCTTGCGCATTTTGATATGGAGCATTCAGTCCGTCCAATTGAACTACAGAGACAGGCCTCCAGCTGTTGGCACCAATCAATGGGTAATTGTCGATAAAGGCTTGAACAGAACCGTCCGAGAGTTCGTGCTCCAAAATGATCAAGCCAGGAGTTTTAGGACCTCGTTTCCAGAAATGAGCGCGTCACCAGCAATTGTACGAGGACGTGTAGTTACCAGTGAGCCAGGTTTGCATATTAGCGTGAATCTGAGCCGGGGTCGTACCGTTCAAGGTGGCACCTGGCGTGAGAGTCCAATCCTCGGTGCTGAGTACGAGTCATTCAGTGAGACTCGCGGTTACCATACCAAGGTGTGCTACTTACTCTTGATTCCAAACGACGGTTGTCAACCCAAGGACCTCTTTTGCGATCGCGGATACGCGGACATCCGTATCGCCAAAAGGCGGTCTCCAAAACCTTGGTACACGGCCACCGGTAGAATTATGGATCACCTCCATTGTCCAAGCAAGCTGCGCGACAACATCCTCGTTGGAAAGCGTTGTCATATGGGGGTGCAAGTGGGGGTGCGTCCAGGTGTGCACGGCAATGTCATCTTGATTCGTGACGAATGCGTGAAGGAATGTTTGCGGATTGTTGACGATATTGACCCCAATGAAGAAATGCGTCGCCTTGACGTTGTTTGCTTGAAGGAAGGCATACAACTTTTCTGATGGCTAAAGTAACGCGTGAGAACATGGCAACGCAAAGCGGGCCGCGGGCCGCGATCCGCGTGAAATGCGGCGTGTGACGTGACTGCAATGTAAATGGAAGACACTCACTGGCAAAGGGCCATCATCGAAACTGATACCGATCACACCCTGAGGGGCATCCCAGATGTCGCCTGCAATCCTGCATTTGTAGGTTGCTGAGCATACTTGGGGCGAATATGGATCGAAACCAGAGGGATACACGGGACTCGTGTTATTCGGATCAGAGGAGGGGGGTATGTTCGGTATCTTTCCGGCCTGCACGGCAGCACTGAGCGCGTCTTTCCAAGCTTGTGGCATCGCATTTGCATCAGGAGTGCTCGCGGGATATGCGGCCGCCCAAGCTATTGGAGACAGAGCAGAGAGAACACGGTGAGAACAGGGCAGCAACTAGATAGGTAGAGTCACGGACTTGGAGAGCCAACCTGGGGGTAGGTTATTCCATCTGTGGGGGGGCCAGTTCCAGTTTGTCTGCGGAATAGGGAGTGAACAGGGTGATCTCGCGGATGGAACCAAGTTTCTGGAAGGGGTGAACGAATCTCATGTGAGTGGCCTGAATGAGCGGCACCAGTACGGGCCAAAAACGGGAGTGCAAGGAGTGTGAGGGAGATCCAAAGAACGAACATTAAAAGGAGGGACTAGAAGAAAGGTGAACGAAGGGAGAGTGTGGTGAACGAGAATAAAAGCATTGAGGGATCAGCCTTGCCAACACCAACCACGCCGAAGAGACCGAGAATCACGGTATCCGGTTATGGTTACTTCCCTGCCTTAACAACCCCACTGATTGAGTCACGGTGCCGATAAAATTACATGATATATATTCATCTTCAGAGTATGTATCTATATTTCTTTCGCTGGCCGACCGAGGATTCCTCCATTTGTTTGTTCTGTTTGGCAAGTATCTGCCTAAAAATAAAGCACATTACTATACAGAGCCCGTTGGTCGCAATGCAGATCGCGTAAGAGCGGCTGTAAGTCGGACCCCACGATTTTTGCCACACGTATCTGTCCACGCGTGATGATCATCAGCGACGGAAGCAAGCCGAAGAAATGAAAAAAGGATACACACGAGCCAGCAATGTTGCCGAGCTGCGAAAACGCGTTGATAAACGCTAGTGCCACAGCGCGTTTCGACGCTGATCGAGAAAAAGTATTGGACGTCCACGTCAAAAAACAGATGAACCCAGCATATGACTGCGCCATCAGGAAGCTAACGGGAATGCTTGAGTGTCTGTAGTACGCTGAAAAACGGGGAACATACAGAGCAAAATAGCGAGCCGCGAGCCTCAACGTCGAAAGCGCGATGATGAAACCAATTATTCCGATTAACAGCGGGACAACGATGTGGAAAAAGCGTTCCCCAGTCCTATCGGAATGCCTGCAATACAGAGGTTGTGAATTTCGGACCCCGAGTAAATGCGCCATCGCTCACCTGCTGACGGCGAATGCCACTATTGTAGCGAAGATCCACGGAGGCGCACATAGTAATAGGGTCACAGTAGACGAGAATCCGAGTGTTGCCGTGAGCGTTGGGAAGAACGCATTGAACGACAACGAGATGGCCAGACTGGTGAGCGCCAGCGCTAGCCAGTACACCTTCCAATCGCTCAACGCTTCGAAGAAGCCTGGAAAGCGGGACCCTTTCCGCTCAGTCTCCTCACCGTCACTAACGCCGACATCTTCTAGCATGCGGAGCTGGGCGAGTCGCGCTTCTTCAGGGGAAAGGAAGTGGGAGTTATTTGGGAAGTCCGGAAGTATGAAAATGGCAAGAATCGCGACTAGAATCGTCAGTGCTCCTTCGATATAAAACAGCCACCTGAGAGGAACGACCTGTGAGAAAATGATTCGTGTGCAACTTGCACGAACGCATCAGACCTCCAAGCTGCATGGCCCATCTTCCCCTGCATCCCACTCAGGATGCTTGAGGCCATGAGCGAGCCAAAGGCATTGCTGATGAGACTGCCGCACGCCAGCAGTGCGGTGCGGAAACCAAGTTCTGAGCGTTTGTACCACTTCGATAGGAGGAAGAGGGCGCCAGGGAAAAAGGCTGCTTCCACGAAACCCAGGAAGAATCGAGTAAGAAGAGCTCCGATATAATTGTGGGTGGCGCCTGTGAACGAGCGTTGGAAAAATGAACCGGCAAACAGAAAGTCAGACGCTGACCCGTCAGGCAAGAAATGGCACCCCAGATCATCATGCAGACCGGGAGATATATGGATGGCCTTCCAATATGGTTCAAAAACATATTGCTAGACGGGTCAATAAGAAAATGGAAAGGCGGACTGTTGGACAGTATGCTTACGAAGGTATTTGCATTAAAATGTAGCCAACATAAAGGATACTCAGAATTGTGTTGAATTGTTGGCCTTTCAGATGTAAATCTGCCTCGAACCCTTTCAGACGAGCCGCACTGAAAGCAACTTGAGCATGATCGCTTTCCAACTGATGACGTCACGGGACTTACGCAGCGTTATTCCGGTCGATCTGGTGGAGCGGAGGGGCCGGGTCATATCATCGGGCGACTCGGAGACAAGAACGATTAAGACGCACGTAATTGAGGATGTAGATCACTATGAGTATGGACATTCGCATGTCCAGCTTACGAAGGAGCTTCCGCTCAAGCTTGAGCCTTGCCTCCTTACTTCCGAACTCGGCATCGATGTCTAGAGGTACATCCACAAATTGCTCTTCGCTGACTTGATCCACCGATATCGATACTTTGGCCGACTTTATCGAGGACGGCATGGTAAGGTGAGCAGATGGTAGGGTTCGGAGTCGACTGGGGGTCTACGTCAAGCCTTAGAGTTTTTATAAAATCGGGTACTAGTAAGTACGCGATAGCCTAGTTTATGTTTATCGACTCGGAACTTTGACATATCTTCTCCGTAGAATGGAGGATTCCCGCGTCCCACGTCCAGTCCAACGCGTGCGAACCCTGTCGATGCCGACCCTCCGATTCAGCTGATACCAATTGCAACGGGTTCAACGTATGGCTGTCGCACCCTTGGTTCAACTTCCCCCGTTGACTACCGATTATCATCGAATCGTCTCTCCGACTCTCCGCATACCGTCAGACACCTCAGGTCACCATCCCAGTCGGTCTCTTAGCATGTCAACGTACGTATCGTAGGGACCATCTCCACCATTTTCTGACCTTCTTTAAAATCAAGGTGACCCATTACTTCGCTCCTTGGACACTTCGATCGTATCGGCGACTCTGTTGAAACCCTCTCCTCCGTCTTCTGTGAAGAAGGGAAGTCACGTAAAGCAGGCAAAAGTCTCTTCCGTTCCTGCTTTTCATTACCCCGTCCTTCGAGTCGTCCTACACGACACCGTTTTATTCCCGGAGGGCGGAGGTCAACCTACCGATATCGGAACCCTGACCTCCGAGGACGGTAGGGTCTGGAACGTGGAACTCGTGAAAAGGCACGGAGGGGTAGCCGTCCACTACGTCAAATCTGCAGAGGATATTGGTGATGTGCCCGATGTCTTTGTACCGGGTAAGCGCGTCCAGCCTCGAGCTTGGTCAGGCGGGTTTCCAAAGACGATTGGATCATGTAGGTATTCCTACTTTCGACAGAAACCGACTACACTCACTCACTCACCATCGTACTCCAGATGAGCATGCATACCTCGCAGCACCTTCTTTCTGCTGTCATCGAAAAAACCCTTAAAGTCCCCACTCTTGCCTGGTCGCTCACCCCGTGGCCTTCTCCCGCGTACGTCGATCTCCCCCGGCCTCTTACTGCGGCAGAAGGGACACAGGTACAAGACGAAGTCAATCGCTATGTCTTGGAGGAACGGCGAGTC
The DNA here is from genome assembly GCA_024734325.1 of Lactarius hatsudake. NCBI lineage: Eukaryota > Fungi > Basidiomycota > Agaricomycetes > Russulales > Russulaceae > Lactarius > Lactarius hatsudake. The sequence goes on along the minus strand of JANSJP010000020.1, from coordinate 125,237 downwards.
TACGTCGAAGTGCAAGAGTTGTGCGCAGGCCAAACGGGTATCGACTCTGGTGACTCGGAGGCGTCTTCTCGTGAACTCGGTCGCGGGCTTCCCAGTGACTATACCGGCGGTGTGCATCGCATGGTAATTATCGACGGCGTCGATCGCACCCCTTGCTGTGGCACGCACCTCCCCACTCTCGCATCGCTCCAATTATTCCTGTTTCCGGTCCCGCCGTCCTCTTCCTCTGGGCCGACTCGGCACTACTTCGCGGCGGGGCCGCGTTTGCTGAACCATCTCGGTAGCGTCCAAGCGCTGCTCACGCAGACCACGGCCGTGGTCTCGTGTGGACCACCGGAATTGCCAGACCGCGTCGCCGTCGTCGTTGAGGAGAGCAAACGACGAGAGAAGCGCGTCGACGACCTCGAGCGCGAGCTGGCGGGCGTGCTGGGCGTTCGGCTGGCGGAGGAAATGGCACAATGGCGCGCGGCTGGTGGCGAGGGCGAATGGGTCCAAATTCGTCAGCAGGGTGGACGATTCGCCGAGCGCGCAACCGTTCTTGCAAGCGGTCACTCTTGCCTTTGCGGCGCACCTTTCGGGTCAGGGCGATACGGCAAATCGATACACACTCCTCCTTGTTTCTTCACCCTCCTCTCAAACGTCCTCATCTACAACTGTCGTCATGGTTTTCGGGGACGAGGACAAGCGCGTGAAAGCAGTCGGTGAAGAGTTAAAGAGGCAATTTAAGACGCTAAAAGGTGGGGGGAAGGGCACTCGCTGGAGTGGCAAGTTTGTTGGGGTGTGGCTGGGGACCAGAGAAGGGAAAACAGCCCTCTCACTCCTGTCTCAGCCTCTATCAGCCTAACCTTGATAGCTATTAGGAATAGCGAGGAATGTATAGATAGAATTGCATGTAACATCCAGGCTATAGCTTGGTGGAGAGTATACAAGTATTACAGATGACGATATACAGTGATCACGAACTGGAGCAGAAGTGAGAAGTTATTCACACTTAGAAACCCGTCCACTGATACAAATTAACTTTTTGGCTCCCCGGCGTCTTCGTATATGGTATACTCTCCCTCAGAGTCGAGTCTGACGTGGACATTTGATTCTGCACGAAACAAAAGAAAAAAAAGTCAGGGCTATGGGAACGACCAATTGTGTGCAACGCGGAGTGTACCTGAGAAGCGGTCACGAAACGAGAGCTCGCCCTCACTTGTGCTCATTGAATCACCGTCCGTGAGCCCCCAATTCCTGCTCGCCGTCAACGCTCCCGTCCCACCAAGCAGCATCGCTACCACAAATCGACAGAGCTTCCGGTTCGCGCGGCTCGTGGTACCCGGGGAGATAATTTGAAGAGGGTATAGGGTCTTGTTCATCGCCCTCGGTCACCTCGTCCCCGCGAAGGGGGTCAACGTCCATGGTCTCTATGTCGATCCCGTCGCTATCCATGAAACCGTCTTCGTAGTCTGTATCCAAGTCCGACTCTCCTTCGTACTCCGTGGGGACATACTCCTCGTCGTCAGAAGACTCGACGTCCGAATCCACTGGCCGTAATTCAGGAAGGAATTCGTGTCTGCATGTGGGGCAGGTTCCGTGCTAAGTGTGTACGTCAGAAATAGAGACGAAGAAAGCGAGCGAGAGAAGACGCACGCGGCCCTTGATCCACTCCGAGAGGCTGAAGGAAACGAGATGAGTCGAGCATTGTGTAAGATTGAGGAAAGGGGACCTACTCTTCCGCACAAAACATATGTCCACAACCTCCAACTCTTGCAACTCCTACGACAGCCTTCCCGTGTAGATCATCATGCCGCTGTTCGAGAACGGTCCGGAAAGTCATCAAACATATTGGGCAAGAGTCGTCCAAGTTGGGAATATCTTGAGGAGACAGAAGGTTGAAACTAGCTAGGGCATTGGCTACGATCGGGTCGATTAAATCAGGTGTACTCATGGTGAGAGTACAATCGTAAGCAACGAGTAATGGACGCGTATCGACTTAAACTCAGTCGAGAGCAGTAAACAAAGTCGCGTCGCATCACGTGACCAATCCAATCACTCGTACGTCTCTGCAAGTCGACCAACAAGATACTCATCCGCCCTGACAGGCGCATATTTCGCCTCGTTTCCCGGCCAGTGACAATTAGGGAGGCACGAAACTTCCACTTTGTTATTAGGGTTGCAGAAGAAAGCGATCGACTGACGAGCAGGCGTCATACTATCTCCGTTGGCACTCTGGATGGGAGGCGCGACGACACGGTGGAGAGTGGACCGGAGAACAGTCGTTTGTCCAACGAGAGAGGAGATCACCCGCGTTCACGACGATCGTTCCGGGCTCACAAAAGATAAGTCAAGCATTCGTGCAGAGAATTGAGCGCGTACTATTGGCTTTGCAGGCTGAAAGTGCTTCGTATGCGGGTTCTCAACTTCAAGCCCGCCGACATTGTCTTGAAAGAGGAGGGTGAGAGTACCATAATCTGTGAACGTTGTGTAAGCTTTCCCTTCTCACTGCCAGGTTAAAAATAGGGGCTTGCCCGAGTGTGCACCAGCGCGAGCCTGGCCTTCCTTCAGTAGTGACGAAGACTTGATGGGAGGGTATGATAACAGTCTAAGGTTGTGTTGCTGCTCGTTTATCTTATCTTCGAAATACATCTCGTCTAGATCTAAGCCAACGGCAATGGAGCGCATCACAATCGTGTGAAGTTCATGGCAAGTCTGAGCAGATTAGAATTACGGACGCGAGACGAGAAAGTGAGCGTAGTCACGTACTTGAAAGAAGCTCAGCATATTTTGTTTGAACCCGGGGGCATCCCCCTCCTGGGGCCATTTGTTCTTCCAACTTTCATCCCAGTCGTAGCCAATCTCCATGGTCTCCTTTGAGTCTGGGGCTTTCTTGCGCAGCTCGGCGATCACAGCGGCGTCTGAAGATTGGGTGACACGCTCCCTGCCAATCTTTACATAGCCGCGGTTGGAACGAGGGTCATCCCAAGCGAGTTTGTCCTGCGGCGCTGTCAGCACAAAGGGTCAGGAACTAACGGTACACCTACTTTGACAGAAGATGGCAAACGGAAAAATTCCGCACTCTATCTCAAGGGCTCTCTTAACAAAGGAAAACCTCGTTTGGAAGATGCGGACCTTTCTAAACACACCGTCCACAGTGCTTGACGGAATACCATGGCCTTCGAGATAGATGAATCCGACCTCCTTGAATCCGTTCACAACTTCGTCGGCAGTTTTCCGCTTCTCCGAAAGTGAGGTTGCATGTCGGTATTTGCTAAAATCAATCAGAGGGATTCGGAAAGTCTGATCTGAGCGAACGTCCTTTCAAAAGACTGATAATTAGATTGCAAAGTAATGCGAAAATATACTCCGACCACGGACGGATGCGAGAGAAGCCAAATTTCGGCTCCTCAAAAGCAAAGCGCGGTGATTTGTCGACCTGAGGGCGAAGACATATCCAGCCATTGTAATCGAAAGCAGACAAACCGGATATGTGAGCGTCTGATCATCGGCATTTGCCAAATACCCTCTAAGTAGCACTCGACCTCGTGCCAGCTATCCTAGGATGTCGACACCAACTCACAACGTTCGTGGCCCATCTAGGACCAGGAGGGGTCAGCAATACGGTACTCTTAATCACAATATACCTGCCAACACGAGTTACCCGAGTCGTTGTCGTATCGGACCACCACCTCCCTACACAAGTCCCACCTCAAGTCCCCCGCCATCTCCCTTCTAGTGAGTACGGGAGAACGTCTGTGCCGTACTGATTTTGCTAAAATAAACAATAGCCCTAGAATCCCAGTCTATGACGAGGAGTATGCTTCCTATATGTCCTTGTTGTAACGCCTCATCATAGTGGCGTGTTTCTTAGCTCCGAGTCCGTGCAAGAAAGTGCCTCACTCCTGGGCACGAACAAATCCAAGAAACGGGCCTCCCGCCTCATCGTTCTGCTGTTCTTCGTCCTCATGTTTGTCGCCATGTGGTCCATTGTTCCGATCATGTCGGTAGCTATCGAATTGGAGACAGAGGAATGGCAGCGCTTGCACAAGCAGATGGTCCTCGACATCGGGAAACTCCAGGAGGAGAAGAGAAACATCACAGACGAAGTCCAGCTGCTGCGATACGAACGCGATGCGATGCGTCGACGGTGGGAGAACGAGCGCGAAGCAAACGAACAAAGGAGACGCGGCCACCTCCCCTTCTGGGGCGAACCTCGACTCACGACCGTACAGTGTCCCGAGGATCGCTTCCGGCGGTACGAAGCACGCATGTACAACCTCCTTGTCGAAGACGACTGGTATGTGCGATGCATGAACGAACCCGTTCAGATCGCTGGGCGAAGGTTTACATCTCCGGGCTCGTGTATCAACTATGTATGTCCCGCCACATCTTCCGGGCGATCCTTTTTATCGCGTCAATCAGGGCCTTGATGACGGTGTACGTGGTTACTGGACCTTCGAAGTGAACACGCGCGAGTGTCCGAGGACCATATGGGACCGGGTGTGTTAAGGGCCCTCCTCCCTCCCCGCACCAAACTTACACTAACTATCTTTCAGCTGAGAAATATATTCAGGTGATTGCATCAAGCATGCAAATTCAATGAAGCAATACAGAATGATCGTCGTCTCTCGCTGGTCACGGTTCCATTTAGGACATGTCGTAGTTGTATGTGTATCCCTTGTTTCCCCTTTACAAATTTCTCGCAATAGTTTTCTACTTGACTATAAACCCCGCTCTTGAGTTTTAGAAGTTGTCTGGGCTCAATCAGTGGTGCTTTTGTTGCGACGGATAATCGTCTGTATGATCCAGGGGCACTGCATGATAGAAATTCTCTTCAGCTAATCCAGGAGTATGCCCCACGAGGCAGCGAAGCCACACAATGAACTCGGTGCATTCCTGTAAGTTATGGATGGTTTAGGGAGCTCGGGAGCAGCGCGCGAGGCGAACTAGATAGAACACAGTCTATGCAGGCGTAAGCATGTGGGAAGTAAATGAGTGGTATGATGAACAGCATAGTAGGAGACGCATACTCAAAGTGAATCGAGAGATACTATGCGAGGCGCAGGGAAGCAGATATCTTGCAAGTAAAGCTGATAACACAGAGTGAGAACTGTGGTATCAGTGTCACGATCACGTGACACGTGACGTGATCGGAAGAATATCGACACGTAGCACATTGACTTCCTTACTTCTCTTACTCAGACTCATTACAATATGTAGTATGCCTGTTGGGTATTACATTACAGAAAACAGTCCCAAAAACCAAAGTTTGTATGAGTATAAGTACAAGGTCATTTAGCTTGTCCTATTCCTTGTCTTGTCTTTGTTGAATTCTAGCCAAGTTTTACTCACTCTCGAGTGAACAGTGCTTCCCTCTAAACCTGTACATTTTCATTGGCAAGGTTAACCCCTTTGCCCTTCATCATCATCATTTGAACTGCTTGAATGTCACAGTTTGTACAAAGTGGATGCTTACCTATGGTGATGACCTTGTTAGTAAGTTGCAATGTGTCATGGACAGTCATATCAGTCAGTGTGTAGTAGTATCACATGCTGATGTGGCATTCCTAGGATAGCCATAGTAGGGTTCAAGCTACTTACACTATTAGTCATACAGTTTTGGGAGGAGCTTTAAAGCATCCTCGTACATGTCACGATTCCACCTTTGCCAGCATGTGACTCACCATGTGACGTGTCCCCAACCACCATTGTGGAATCTGTGTGCATGCCTATGGACCCTTGGTGTTACGATTTTCTCTCATCATGCCTCTTCTCCCATGACCACTGTACTTTTACAATACGATTCAATGTCTCGCGCTTCTCGGCTTCTGTCTTGCGCCCTGCGCCTCGGCGATACAATGGCCAGTTTTATGTTCCATTTTGTCCACTGACCATTTCTGAGTCACGTGTCACCCCGCGGGATTCCCTTGTACTACTTTTGACCTGTCCCTTTGTTTACGCTTCAGGACTCTTGACTCACGATTGTGCCATGTGTTTGCCTCTCGCAAACACCCTGTATTGGTATATAAGCCACACTCTACCTAGTGTAATGCCACCACAGGGGCATTAGGTATGATGTGTACTGTGCTAAGTCAATCGGGATCGGAAAGGCGCGAGTCGGTTAAGACTCAGTTCGGGGGTGCACAAGTATCACCCGACTTCCCTGGAGTTGAGGATAATAGAGGAAGGACAAGGCTCAAGCGCAACTTGGCGAGCTAAGATAATGACTCAAGCGCAAAGGCAAGTCGAGGATTGTTCGTGAGGCTAGGACGATGTGGTATTACACAAGAAGTCAAGTCTACCGTACAAGCTAGGTGAGGCATGACTTATATACTATTACAGGATGTTTGCGAAGAGCAAACATATGGCGCGATTATGAGTCAAGGATCCTGAAGCGTAAACAAAGGGAAGGATCATATGTGGTACAAGTGGATTCCACGGGGTCACGCGCACCTCAGGGGTGGTCAGCGGATAGAAAGAAGCGTAAAACGACCAACCCTATCGCTGAGGCGTAAGGTGCGAGATGGGAGTCAGGAAGCACGAGTCATCAGATCGTGTCATAATCGTACAACCAAGTTAGTAAGTAAAAATCATAACATTACCTCCCCGTCAGAATTGAAGTCGCCTCGACTTCAACTAGTCGCTAGTATAAGCGTAGTCCTCCTCAGCGGGGATGTTCACGGGGACAGGAGAGGGGGTGCGGGGACAAGTGTGTCGACGCAAGAACATGAAGCGTCCTCTCTCTCCACAGTCCCAACACATCTTGTACATAGGGCACTTTATTTCCTCATGAGTGGTGTCATACCGCAGGCACTTCCCACACCATCAAGGGTGGGAATCCGGGTCGACATGCACAGGCGTCATAGGAGAGAGCCATCGAATGAGACAAACATTGAGCCTGTGAGCTCGACTGCCGCACCACTGGCACGGCTCCCTTGCTCGTCGCTCTGGGCACTGGGCCACTAAATGTTCCGCCAACTTACACTGGAAACACTTGCGTTTGTGCCCGCCACCTTCCCCATGGAGGTGGGGCATCTCGCTGGGTCCAGTGTCACGGGGAGCGAGGGGAGTAGGCTCTGGTGAGCCTTGGGGGCGCACGGGCTTCGCATGAAGCTTGGCGTACTTATCGGCAATGAGAGGGATGGCCCGAGCATACTGAAGACGCTTCTGGACTGATGAGAAATCCAGGTCGAGGTGAAACTGATCCCGCGTCAGCTCCGTCTCCAGATGTCGGATATCCGATTGACGGGTGTGAATGGCGTCCTGATGCGTGAGGCATTCATGAAGATGGGGGTTGTGGAGTTCTGTCAATACCTTGTTAAGAACGATGGTGCGGGGGTCATGAGGGTGGAACATGTTGAGCTGGTTGTCGGTGATGTGTTGTGCGAGTTGACCGGTATAGACTTCAGTAAGAAAGACCTGGGATGCGTAACAGGGGTGGCCCTTCCCCATAGTTCTGACGACCTCCTGGTAGTTGTGGTGGTAGTAGATATACCGCGCTGTTTGCTTAACGGTGCCCATCTCCCCGACCAGAAGTGGGAAGAAGGTGGGAGCGGTGGGATCGTTGGGAAAGAAGGGGATGCTGGGATCTTCGTTCTCTTTGTCCTCCTCATCGTCAAGGAGGGCAAGGGTGGGATCAGGCTCGACCGCTCGAGTCTGAGGAACTGGTGTGAATGTGTGATCCATTCCTGCGGGGAATGGTGGAATCGGAATGTGGGCGGCGAGGACGGTGGGAGGAGACAGCGGTGGTGGTGGAGTAATGGGGGCGATGGTTTCAGGTGGGTAAGTGGGTGTGGCGGGGACATGGACAGTGACTGGTGTGTTGACGGAGAAGGGGAGGATGAGAGTCGGGGGGTACTCGGTTGTTTTAGTGGGCGGCATGGACTCCTCCACTAGTGAGGCTAGGGCGGAAACAGCAAGTGCAAGGACGGGGCGAGGGGGAGAGTCGGGAATCACAGAGTACGGTGTACGACCCTCCGGTTCGGAAGGGACACCAAGATCCTGTGAAGGTATGGTTAGGTTTTCGAGAATGATCTCGACTGGGCAGCAGGTTTGGACAGTAGAGATAACTGGAGTCGTGGTCATGGTAGAGTTAAGGATGGGGAATGGGGTTGTTGGGGTGTCAACGGGGTGTGCTTTATATCTTTCGTCCAGCCCCTTCGGCAGTAGGGTTTAGGTGATAGAAGTCGGTGATGAGGTCTGGCGCATGTTGAACATTCTCGAGGGGTTCCCATGTGCTGTCGCTTATGGGGAATCCTTTCCACTGGACAAGGAATTGAAGTTTGCACCCTCGTCCATGTGATCGGGACTGCAGGATGCGCTCCACTTCAAACTCTTCCTCTCCATCGATCAGATCAGGAGGTGGGCACGAGAAGTTTGCCCCGTGTAGTTCCGTCTCCTTATATGGCGTTAGGAGGTTCGCATGGAAGACCGGATGTATCTTCCACGTGTTCAGGAGTTCTAGCTCGTACGAGATGTCTGAAAGAACGCATTTCACTCAGAATGGGCCATGTCATTTTGGGGCTAGTTTTGCGGTGGGGTAGAAGGTCCGGAGGTTTGTGCCTTCCAACCAGACCATGGCACCCTCTTGATAAGGGATGAACCATGTTTTGCCCCATCTTCCCATCAGTTCTTGCGCATGTTTGATACAGTCTTGCGCGTGTTGTCGTCTGATGACCATCTCTTCTAGGCGCTGTTCGACGGATGGGGATGACGTGGGTTTTGGTGTCCACATGGTACGTGGTTCCCACCCCATGATAAGTGAGAAGGGCGACTCTTTCGTAGTTGCGTTGGGCCAAGCATTGTGCGCGAATTGGGCAACCGGTAAGGCTTCAGCCCAATTGTCCTGCTGCACGTTGCTCCAGTGCCGAAGATACTGCTCCAACCATTGGTTCGTTTGTTCTGACTGTCCATCTGTTTGAGGGTGGTAGGCAGACAATATGTTTTGGCGAACTCCAAGGACTTTGCAAAAGTTGGTCATGAATGCGGACATGAATCAGGGGTCTTGGTCCGTGATAATTCTTCGGGGGATGCTGTAATGGGGATATACGTGATGGAGGTAGAGGCATGCTACTCCTTCTGCTGTGATTGACTCGTTGCATGGGATAAAGATCAAAGCTTTTGAGAAGTCGTGGTCCGTGATGGTGAGTATAGAGTCATACCCACCTGATGGAGGGAGTTTAGTGATGAAGTCCATGGCAACGACCTCAAATGGTTCAGCGTTTGGGTCTGTGGTGATGGGGAATAGGTGTGGTTTCTGACGGTGAGGGTTGATCTTATTTGCCTGGCATGTCGCGCATCCTTTGACGTAGTCTTCTACATCCTTGTGCATGTTGGGCCACCAGTAGTCATGTTGTAGTAATTTGTAAGTGTTTGCGATCCCCGGGTGTCCCATGGCCGGCGTGTCGTGGAAAAAGGTGATTACCCCCTGTTTAAGGTCATTGTCGCCCACGACAATGAGTGCATTGTTCTTCCACCATAGTCCTCCCACCTTTCTCAAGTTATGGGGTTCAACCCATCGCAGTACCTCCTTCTCATCAAGGTTTTGCGATATCTGGGTCCAGATGTCCATGTCGTGCATTGACATTTCCGTCGCTCGAAGGAAGCGTTCCGTGGGGAGGACAATAATGTCATTGTTGTCCTCTTCATGTGCTGCGTAGTCCACTCTTCACGACAAGGCATCCGCTCGGCTGTTCCTAACTCCGGAGATGTGTTTTAGGAGGAAGTCATACTCCGAGAGTTCTAGGAACTCAGCGCGCAACTCATCTACTGATCTTTCTGGGCTCCTTCCAGTACTGGAGGTTGGCGTGGTCGGTGTGGATAATGATCTTATGGGGGGAGCCGACTAGGTACGTGTGCCATGCTCGCAGGGCCTTGACAACTGCCAGCAGTTCTCTGTCGTAAATGTCATAGTTGCATTCCGCCTGACTAAAGGACTCAGAGTGGAACGCGATGGGATGTAGTCTTTGGTCTGGGCCGAGCTGATTAAGCATGGCTCCGATGGCGACGTTCGACGCATCAACCTCCAATTCGAAGGGTTTCGTGAGGTCGGGGAATAATAGTGTGGGTTCGCGCTCAATGCTGCACTTGATGTTGTCAAATGCGTCCTGTTCACATTGTCCCCAGTGCCATGGGGTGTCTTTGCGGGTTAGGTCGTGCAGCGGTCGTGCGAGTGCGGAGAAACCTCAGATAAATCGCCAGTAGAAATTACAGAACCCAAGGAATGCTCGCACTTCGCGAAGGCTTCTCGGGGCTGGCCATTCTCGGATGCCTTGCACTTTTACGGGGTCCATCCGTAGGTTTCCATGGCCTATGATTAGTTCGAGGTATTCGACTTCGAGCACCTCGAATTCACACTTCTCCGGTTTGATATAAAGGTCATGTTCTTCGCACAGGCGGAGAACTTCATGTACTATGGCACGGTAATGAGGGTAGTCGAGTGATGTGGCGATCAGGATGTCGTCCATATAGACGATGACTTCGTTTGTTAGGGCGAGAGGTTGGAAAGTATTGTCCATCATTGCCTGGAACGTGGAGGGGGAGTTGGTAAGTCCGAAGTACATGACGAGCGGTTCGTACAGCCCCTGATTGGTTTTGAAGGCAGCTTTCCACTCATCTCCTAGCTTCACTCGTACATTGTTATACCCCCACTTGACGTCGAGTTTTGTATACAGGCGTGCGTCGCGTATTCAATCAACGAGTTCCGGGATCAGAGGAAGTGGGTAGTGGTTTCGAACCGTGAGTTTGTTCAGTCGCCTGTAATCCTGGATGGGGTGAAGTTTGCCATCCTTCTTCTTAATGAAGAAGAAGGGGGATGCATAGGGTGACTTGGATGGGCGGATGTATCCCTTTGTGAGCTGTTCATTGAGGAAGGTTGTCAGAGCTTCTTGTTCGTTCTGCGCGAGTGGGTAGACTTTGCAGTCTAGTGAAGCGGGGGCGTTGGGGAGGAGATCTATGGCGTGATCCCAGGGGCGAGAGGGAGGGAATCGATGAGACGCCTCCTCGTCAAAGATCTTGCGATGGCGTCTATATTCCTCTGGGATCATTTCTTCGAACGTACGCTCCTTCTTCTTCACCGCCTCCTGTTGCGCTAGCTCAGAAGCGGTTGTGGTTTTCCTCAAAAATGTGATCTGGGGTTCTCGATCCTCATCCATGAGTTGCTCCCACGCTCCCTTGTCAAGTTCGTATGTCTCCAACGCCCGAATGGAGGCCTCCATAGGCGTGGCTTCGTCTGACAAGTGAAGGCTCGAGACTACGACTGGCTGGAATTCCTCATTCAGCGTTGTGTCTCCCCACTTGATTGCAGGCTCAAAGGCCGTGAACCAAGGGTATCCCAGGATTACTTCATCCCTTCCTAGGTTTGTGACCAGGAAGCGAAGCGTCCTTTCCTCTTTCCCTGTTCGTACGGTGAGGTCCGTGTACTGTGTGATCGCACCATCTTGGTTATGGGTGCCGTCTACATTCCAAATGCGGATAGGGTGAGTCACCTCCCTTGTTCCGATTTGGAGTTGTTTCAGAAGCGAGGAGCATATGAAGTTATCAGTAGCTCTGGAATCGATGAGGACTTGTCGTTCGGCCGTTGCGTGTGCAGATTTGAATAAGACTGGGATTCGCATGGATCGATATCTGCTAGTATACATGTTCAAATTTAATGCTCTAGCCCAGGCCGCTGGGTTCAAGCAGTCGAGAAAATCCTCTTGTCTGAATAACTTTTCTACCATGAGGTCCCGCACCTCTTGGGTTTGCGCCTTCATCGCTGCGATCTGTAGATCCGCCTGCTCTTCATTTGATAGTATGCGACTAGATTGTATGGCGAAAGAAGAGACGGCGGGAGCTGGTAAACCTGAACTCGAGGGAGTCGGGGCTGATGGCCGCGGGGACATGGAGGTTGGCGCCATGGTAGATGCAGTGGCAGCCACTCGCATACCTTTTTGAGGACAGTTACGCGAGATATGCCCCTGTGCTTGGCATCTAAAACATTGTCCCTCCTTCTGAAGCCGGGCTTTGTCGGTGTCTGTAAGGGCCACGGAGGCTCTGGCGCGTCCAACGTCCATGGCATTGGGGTCACGGGTTCCCTTGAGGGCTTGGACCCACTGCTCTCAGCTTTGGCCACCCTTCTTTCGCTGGGGTTTACCCTTGCCGAGGTGATCCTTGAGAATAAGATATTCAGCCTGCTGTAATCGGGCAGCCTGTAATGCCACCACAGGGGCGCTAAGCACAACGTGTGCTATACCAAGTCAATCGGGATCGGAAGCGTGTGAGTCGATTAAGACTCAGTTCGATGATGCACAAGTATCACTTGGTTTCCCTGGAACCAAGGATAATAGTAGAAGAATGAGGCTCAAGCGCAATAGGTGAGCGAAGGTACTGACTCAAGTGCAAAGGCGAGTTGAGGTCCGTTCGTGAGGCAAAGACGAGTGTGGTATTACACGAGAAGTCAAGTCTACCGTACAAGCTAGGTAGGACGTAACTTATATACTACTACAGGATGTTTGCGAGGAGCAAACATATGGCGCGATTCGTGAGTCAAGAGTCCTGAAGCGTAAACAAAGGGATGAATCGTATATAGTACAAGTGGATCCCGCGGAGTCATGCGCACCTCAGGAATGGTCAGCGGACTGAAAGAAGTGTAAAATGACCAACCCTATTGCCGAGGCGCAAAGTGCGAGATAAGAGTCAGGAGACGTGAGTCATCGGATCGTATCGTAATCGTACAACCAAGTCAGCAAGTAAATTCGTAACATTACCCCCCCGTCAGAATTGAAGTCGCCTCGACTTCAACTAATCGCTAGTGTAGGCATAGTCCTCCTCGGCAGGGATATTCGTGGGGATAGGGGAGGGAGTGCGGGGGCAGGTGTGTCGGTGTAAAAACATGAAGCGTCCCCTCTCCCCACAGTCCCAGCACATCTCATACAGGGGGCACTTGATTTCTTCGTGCATAGCATCATACCTGAGACACTTCCCGCACCATCGTGGGCGGGAACTAGGGTCTACATGCGCAGGTGTCATGGGGGAGAGTTGCCGAATAAGGCAGGCATCGAGTTTGTGAGCCCAACTCCCGCACCATTGACATGGCTCTCTCGCCCGCCGCTCTGGGCACTGAGCTACCAAGTGGTCCGTCAACTTGCATTGAAAGCACTTGCGCCGACGTCCACTACCTTCCCCTTGAAGGCGGGGCATCTCACTAGGCCCGTCATTGCTGAGGGACAAGGGGAATGGGTTCTGGCGAAGCGCGGGGACGCACCAGCTTTACGTGAAGCTCTGCGTACTTATCTGCGATGAGGGGGATTGCCCGAGCGTACTGAAGACGCTTCCGGACCGATGAGAAGTCCATATCGAGGTGGAACTAATCCCGTGTCAGCTCCGTCTCCAGACGTCAGATATCCGACTGTCATGTACGGATGGCATCTCGGCGCGTAAGGCATTCGCGGAGGTGGGAGATCTCAGCATGAAGGCGGGGATTATGGAGTTTAGTCAGCACTTCGTTGAGGACAATGGTGCGAGGGTTGTGCGGATGGAACATGTTGAGCTGGTTGTCGGTGATATGTTGTGCGAGCTGTCCAGTGTAGACCTCATTGAGGAACACCTGGGATGCGTAGCAGGGGTGGCCCTTCCCCATAGTTCCGACGACCTCCTGGTAGCCATGGCAGTAATAGATATATCGCGCCAGTCTGCTTGATGGTGCCCATCTCCCCGACTAGAAGCGGGAAGAAGGTGGGAGCAGCGGGATCATTGGGAAAAAAGGGGATGCCAGGGTCTTCGTTTTCCTTGTCCTCCTCATCATCAAGGAGGGCAAGGGCGGGGTCGGGTTCAACCACTCGAGTCTGAGGCATTGGTGTAAACGTGTGATCCATCCCCGCAGGGAATGGTGGAATCGGGATGTGGGTAGCAAGGATGGCGGGAGGCGACAGCGGTGGTGGTGGTGTGATGGGGGCAACACTCTCGGGTGGGTAAGTGGGCGTGGCAGGAACATGGACAGTGACTGGAGTGTCAATGAAAAAGGGGATGATGAGAGTTGGGGAATGTTTGGTCATTCCAGCGGATGGCGTAGACTCTTCTGCTAGTGAGGCCAGGGCGGAGACAGCAAGTGCGAGGACGGGGCGAGGGGGGGAGTCGGGAATTACAGAGTACGGCATACGACCCTCCGGTTCGGAGGGGACACCAAGATCCTGCGAAGGTACAGTTAAGTTCTCGAGAATGATCTCGACTGGGCAGCGAGTTTGGATGGTAGAGATAACGGGAGTTGTAGTCATGGTAGAGTTAAGGATGGGGGTGAAGTCGTTGGAGTGTCGACAGGGTGTGCTTTATATCTTTCGTCCAGCCCCTTCGGCAGTAGGGTTTAGGCAGTAGAAGTCGGTGACGAGGTCTGGCACGTGTCGAACATTCTCAAGGGGTTCCCATGTGCTGTCGCTTATTGGGAAGCCTTTCCACTGGACAAGGAATTGAAGTTTGCGCCCTCGTCCATGTGACCGGGACTGCAGGATGCGCTCCACTTCGAATTCTTCCTCTCCATTGATCAGATCAGGAGGTGGGCGCGCGAAGTTTGCGCCGTGTAGTTCCGTCTCCTTATATGGTGTCAGGAGGTTCACATGGAACACCGGATGTATCTTCCACATGTTCGGGAGTTCTAACTCGTATGAGACATCCGAAAGAACGCATTTCACACGGAACGGGCCATGTCATTTTGGGGCTAGCTTTGTGGTGGGGTAAAAGGTCCAGAGGTTTGTACCTTCCAACCAGACCATAGCGCCCTCTTGATAAGGGATGAACCGTGTTTTGCCCCGTCTCCTCATCAATTCTTGCACATGTTTGATGCAATCTTGCACATGCTGTCGTCTGATGACCATCTCTTCTAGGTGCTGTTCGACGGATGGGGAGGACGTGGGTTTTGGTGTCCACATGGTACGTGGTTCCCATCCCATAATAAGCGAGAAGGGCGATTCCTTCGTGGTCGCGTTAGGCCAGGCATTGTGCGCGAATTGGGCTACCGGTAAGGCTTCAGCCCAATTGTCCTGCTGCACATTGCTCCAGTGCCAAAGGTATTGCTCCAACCATTGGTTCGTTCGCTCCGACTGCCCGTCTGTTTGAGGGTGGTAGGCAGACGATATGTTTTGGCGGATTCCAAGGACTTTGCAAAGGTTGGTCATGAATGCGGACGTGAATTGGGGGCTCGGTCCATAATAATCTTTCGGGGAATGCCGTAATGGGGATATACGTGATGGAGGTAGAGGCGTGCTACTCCTTCTGCTGTGATTGACTCGTTGCATGGGATAAATATTGCAGCTTTCGAGCAGTTGTGGTCCGTGATGGTAAGTATGGAGTCATATCCATCTGACAGAGGGAGTTTAGTGATGAAGTCCATGGCAACGACTTCAAATGGTTCAGCGTTCGGGTCGGTGGTGATGGGGAATAGGTGTGGTTTTTGACGGTGAGAATTGATCTTGTTTGCCTGGCATGTCGCGCACCCTTTGACATAGTCTTCTACGTCTTTGCGCATATTGGGCCACCAGTAGTCGCGTCGTAGTAGTTCATAGGTGTTTGCAATACCTGGGTGTCCCATGGCGGGTGTGTCGTGGAAATAGGTGATTACCCCCTGTTTAAGGTCTTTGTCACCCACGACAACTAACGCGTCATTCTTCCACCACAGCCCCCCCACCTTCTTCAGGTTGTGGGGCTCGACCCATCGCAGTACATCCTTTTCATCAAGGTTTTGTGATATCTGGGTCCAAATATCCATATCGTGCATGGACATTTCTGTCGCTCGAAGGAAGCATTCTGTGGGGAGGACAATAATGTCATTGTTGTCCTCTTCATGTGCCACGTAATCCGCTCTTCGCAACAAGGCATCCGCGCGACTGTTTCTGACTCCGGAGATGTGCTTTAGGAGGAAATCATACTCCGAGAGCTCCAGAAACTCGCGCGCAACTTGTCTGCTGATTTTTCTTGGTTCCTTCCAGTACTGGAGATTGGCGTGGTCGGTGTGGATGATAATCTTATGGGGGGATCTGACAAGGTAGGTGCGCCACGCTCGCAAGGCTTTGACCACTGCCAGCAGTTCTCTGTTGTAGATATCGTAGTTGCGTTCCGCTTGACTGAAGGACTCGGAGTGGAACGCAACGGGATGCAGTTTTTGATCCAGGCTGGGCTGATTAAGCACAGCTCTGGTGGCGACATTGGATGCGTCGACCTCCAGTTCGAATGGCTTTGTGAGGTCGGGGAATAATAATGTGGGTTCGCGCTGTATGCTGCGTTTGACATTGTCGAATGCGTCTTGCTCTCGTTGTCCCCAGTGCCATGGGGTGTCTTTACGGGTTAGGTTGTGTAGCGGTCGTGCGAGCGCAGAGAAGCCTCGGATAAACTGCCGGTAAAAGTTACAGAACCCAAGGAATGCACGTACTTTGCGAAGGTTTCTCAGGGCTGGCCACTCTCGGATACCCTGTACTTTCACGGGGTCCATCCGTAAGTTTCCATGGCCTATGATCAATCCGAGATATTCGACTTCGAGTACTTCAAACTCGCATTTCTCTGGTTTGATGTAGAGATCGTATTCTTCACACAGACAGAGGACTTCGTGCACCATGGTGCAATGATGGGGGTAGTCGAGGGGTGTGGTGATTAGGATGTCGTCCATGTAGACGATCACTTCATTTGTGAGGGTAAGAGGTCGGAACGTATCGTCCATCATTGCTTGGAATGTGGAGGGGGAGTTGGTAAGTCCAAAGTACATGACAAGGGGTTTGTACAGCCCCTGATTGGTTTTGAAAGCGGCTTTCCACTTGTCTCCTAACTTAACTCGCACGTTATTATATCCCCATTTTACGTCGAGCTTCGTGTATAGACACGCATCACGTATCCGGTCAACGAGTTCTGGGATCAGAGGGAGTGGATAGTGGTTGCGAACCATAAGCTCGTTCAGTCGTCTGTAGTCTTGGACGGGGTGGAGTTTACCGTCCTTCTTCTTGATAAAGAAGAAGGGGGATGCGTAAGGCGACTTGGATGGACGGATATATCCCTTTGTGAGTTGTTCATTGAGGAATGTGGTTAAGGCTTCTTGTTCATTCTGCGTGAGTGGATAGACCTTACAGTCTAGTGAAGCGGGGGCATTGGGGAGAAGGTCGATGGCATGATCCCAGGGTCGGGAGGGGGGAAATCGATGGGACGCTTCCTCGTCGAAAATTTTTTGATGGCGTCTGTATTCCTCTGGGATCATCTCTTCAAAAGTACGCTCTTTCTTTTTCGCTGCTTCCTGTTGTGCCAACTCGGAAGCGGTTGTGGTTTTTCGCAAAAAGGTGATCTGGGGTTCCCGCTCATTATCCACAAGTTGCTCCCATGCCTCCTCGTCAAGTTCATACGTCTCCAACGCCCGAATGGAAGCTTCCATGGGTGTGGCTTCGTCTGACAAGTGAAGGCTCGAGACCACAACCAGCTGAAACTCCTCATTCAGCGTCGCGTCTCCCCACTTGATTGCAGGCTCGAAGGCCATGAACCAAGGGTATCCCAGGATCACTTCGTCCCTTCCCAGGTTTGTAACCAAGAAGCGAAGCGTCCTCTCCTTCTTTCCTGTTCGTACGGTAAGGTCCGTATACTGTGTGATTGCACCATCCTGATTATGGGTGCCATCTACGTTCCAAATGCAGATGGGATGGGTCACGTCCCATGTTCCGATTTGGAGTCGTTTCAGAAGCGAGGAGCATATGAAATTGTCAGTGGCTCCGGAGTCAATGAGGACTTGTCGTTCGGCCGTTGCGTGTGCAGATTTGAATAGAACTGGGATTCGCATAGAACAATATCTGCTAGTGTACACGTTTAAGTTTAATGCTCTAGCCCAGGCCGCTGGGTTCAAGCGTCGAGAAAATCCTCTCGTCCAAATAATTTTTCTACCATGAGGTCTCGCACCTCCTGGGTTTGCGCCTTCATCGCTGCAATCTGTAGATCCGCCTGCTCTTCATTTGATAGTACGCGACTAGATTGTATGGCAAAAGAAGAGATGGCGGGAGCTGGTAAACTTGAACCCAAGGAAGTCGGGGCTGGTGATCGCAGGGACATGGAGGATGGCGCCATGGCAGACGTAGTGGCAGCCACTCGCATGCCCTTTTGAGGACAGTTACACGAGATGTGCCCTTGCACTTGGCATCTAAAACATCGTCCCTCCTTCTGAAGCCGAGCTTTGTCGGTGTCAGTAAGGGCCACGGAGGCTCAGGCGCGTCCAACATCCATGGCATTGGGGTCACGAGTTCCTTTGAGGGCTTGGACCCACTGCTCTCGGCTCTGGCCACCCTTCTTTTGCTGGGGTTTTCCCTTGCCGAGGCGATCCTTGAGAATAAGATATTCAGCCTGCTGCAATCGGGCGGCCGCCTTCCATTGCTCCCAATTGACAGGGTGCTGGAAGCGAACAGCGTTAACCACTAACTGATTAGGTAACCCATCCTGGAACAATTCCAGGGTCGTGGCTTCATCGGGGTTGTACCCTGCTTTGGTGACGAGGTTCTGGAACATTGCGACGTAAGTGTCGATGTCTCCTCCTTTCATGGTGAGATTTTGTAGTGCCTTCTGTGCGTTGGCTTGCTCGAAGGTGTCGGTGTAAGCTTGGACGAATTGGTCTCTGACAGTAGTCCATAGGACTTCATTGTTGCGGTTGACTCCGGCTATAACTTGATCATCCAGCCACTGCGCATGTTCCGCTACCCAGTCGTTCACCAATGGTCCACAGATGTAAGATAGGAATGTCATGGCTTGCAAGGCCGGGATGGTAAGCTGGTCGATGGTGGGGTTCATCCCCTCATAGAGTTGGAACGTGAGCAGGAAGGCCTTGCTCTCATCCCTTACTCCTGTGAATTCGGGAGGGGGATTTCCTCCTAGACGTCTGTTTCCTCCGGGGGCTGGCGCTGCAGGTGCGGCTCCTCCTAGCGCACCGCCTGTGCCACTGCCACTGCCACTGCCACTGCCACCGCCACCGCCACTGCCACCGGGTGGTGGTGCTGGCACGCTACTGCTGGGTGGATTCGGTGCTCCTCCTCCTGAGCCAGATGCTCCAGAGGTTCCTCCTCCACCACTGGTGAGGGTCATACTAGCCAAAGCTTGTTGAGTTTGAGACATGATGTGGGTCTGAAAGTGTGTTGTCGGATCAAGGGTGGGTAAATTCATTGTTGGTACTGAGACGCTGGGTAAGCTAGAGTCATCGTCGACAGCGATGCCTGTAGCCGTATGAGTTATAAGGGGTCTGACTCCGAGGGCTTGTGGTACTATGCTGATGGTGTACCACTGTTCCTTCTTTGCTGAATAGTCAATATATGCCCACTGTCGTAAGTCCTCAAGATAGTGGACTTGCCAGTATTTTTGGGTGTTCGGGTGGAAAAGGAAATAACCTTCCTCTCCTTTGTGTTCTTTCCAGATGACGGCTCCTTTGACTTTATCGGGAAGCTCGTCGTCGCTATATCAGTCGATGTATTCTGCCTGAAACTGGGATCGGCTGTGACTATGAAGGGTCACCACTGTGGAGACTTGACTTAATGTAACGCCACCACAGGGGCGTTAGGTATGATGTGTACCGCGCTAAGTCAATCAGGATCGGAAAGGCGTGAGTCGGTTAAGACTCAGTTCAGGGGTGCACAAGTATCACCTGACTTCCCTGGAGTCGAGGATAATAGAGGAAGGACAAGGCTCAAGCGCAACTTGGCGAGCTAAGATAATGACTCAAGTGCAAAGGCGAGTCAAGGATCGTTTGTGAGGCTAGGACGATGTGGTATTACACAAGAAGTCAAGTCTACCGTACAAGCTAGGTGAGGCGTGACTTATATACTATTACAGGATGTTTGCGAAGAGCAAACATATGGCGCGATTATGAGTCAAGGATCCTGAAGCGTAAACAAAGGGAAGGATCATATGTGGTACAAGTGGATTCCACAGGGTCACACGCACCTCAGGGGTGGTCAGCGGATAGAAAGAAGCGTAAAACGACCAACCCTATCACCGAGGCGTAAGGTGCAAGATGGGAGTCAGGAAGCGCGAGTCATCAGATCGTGTTGTAATCGTACAACCAAGTTAGTAAGTAAGAATCGTAACACCTAGCTTGTATGGTAGACTTGACTTCTTGTGTAATACCACATCGTCTTTGCCTCACGAACGATCCTCAACTCACCCTTGCGCTTGAGTCACTACTTTCACTCACCTTTGTGCTTGAGCCTTGCTCTTCCAATATTGTCCTCGGTTCCAGGGAAACCGAGTGATACTTGTGCACCACCAAACTGAGTCTTAACCAACTTGCATGCCTCTGATCCCATTGACTTAACGTGGTACACGCCGTACCTAATGCCCCTGTGGTGGTGTTACATTAAGTCAAGTCTCTCACAGTGGCGACTATTCACAGTCATAGACTCATAGTTGATCCCAGTTCCAAGTGGAATATATTGACAGATACAGTGATGACGAGCTCTCCGATAAAGTCAAAGGGACAGTCGTCTGGAAGGAACACGAAGGAGTGGAAGGTTATTTCCTCTTCTACCCAAACACTCAGAAATACCGACAGGTCCACTATCTTGAAGATTTACGGTAGTGGGCATACATCAACTACTTGGCAAAGAAAGGCCAGTGGTACACTCTCAGCATAGTACCCCAAGCCCTTGGCATCGGACCTCTTACAACTCATACCAGCTCAGGCATTGTCATCGACGATGAACCCGGTTCACCTAGCATCTCCATACCAACGACAAACTTACCCAATCCAACAACACACTTTCCAACTTATGCCATGTCTCAAACCCAGCAAGCTTTGGCCAGTACATCAGGAAAACCCATGTTTTACTTATTCACACTTTTTTGTACTTTTCTGTTCTTTTCAGAAAACAAGCAGAAAAAGTAAGAAAAAGAAATCCCTCTTTCTTTTTTTTTTACTTGCTGAACTGCTAAAAAAAGTATAGGATAAGTAGAGTACCAAATGACCAAAAATGGACAAAATAAAATGACCAAAAATGGAAATATCGGACCAAACTTTAATTTTTGGTCTGAAAATTACCATATATGGTAATAAATTGGACCAAAATTTCAAAAAAACCAGACCAAAATCCAAAACTTTCCCCAGAAATATGCCTAAAAAGTATAAAAAGTACAGAAAAAGAAGAGGGGATTTCTTTTTGCAAGTAGTTGGTGCTTTTCTGAAAGGGTCCTTTATTTCCTTGCTGAAAGTGATAAAAGAACAGAAAGTATGGATAAGTAAAACATGGGTTTTCCTGATGTACAACGCTCACCAGCGGTGGAGCTGGAGTGTCATGATCACATGACATGATGCCACATAAGCATTCCTGATTCAGACCAATGACTCATATTCCAGACGTGTTATATCTAGAGATCAGCTTATCTGATCTTCTACTGTACTGTTCTCTGTTTCACCTGTGATCTGGCCCCGATCGGACATGTAGTACTGATGTGTTGGCACTTACTGCCAGCAAGATGGATGCGCTGGCAAGAGCCAGTCAGAACTGTATATAAACAGCTTGTAGTTTACTCTGTAGTCTCCATCTTGGTCTTCCAATAATATAGCCCACTTCTTGTCTCCTGTCCTTCAAGTCTGACGCTTTTCGCTTAGCTAAGCGACCCAGCCCGGTAGCCCGACCCTTGCAGCACGCAAGGAAGAGTCCCTTGGACTGTAAATGTCGCAGAGTCGCATCGACTATAAACATAGCAGAGCGGAATGATCCAGGTGATCGTAACATGGAGGAGGAGGAGCATTGAACCTGCCTAGTGGCGGTGCCCCAGTACCACCCAGCAGTGGTGGCAGTGGTGGTGGCAGTGGTGGTGGCGGTGGCGCTGTGCCAGGAGGAGCCGCACCAATCGTGCCAGCACCTGGAGGGAACAGATGACTGGGGGGAAACCCTCCTCCTGAGTTCACAGGGACAAGAGATGAGAGCAAGGCCTTTTTGCTCGCATTTCAGCTCTACAAAGGGATGAACCCCACCGTTGACCAGCTCACCGTTCTGGCCTTACGGGCCATGACGTTCCTATCTTATATTCGAGGCCCATTAGTAAACGATTGGGTGGCGGAGCAGGCCCAGTGGTTGGACGACCAGGTTGCAGCTGGAGTTAACCGCAATAACGAGGTCCTATGGACTACTGTTAGGGATCGGTTCATGCAAGCTTACACCAACACCTCCGAACAAGCCAATGCATGTAAAGTGCTTCAAACCCTCACCATGAAAGGGGGAGACATTGACACATACATTGCGACATTTCAAAATCTCGTCGCAAAGGCAAGGTATAACCCCAATGAAGCTACAACATTGGAGCTGTTTCAGGATGGATTGCCCAATCAGTTAGTGGTTAATGCTGTCCACTTCCTGTTGATAAGTGACCTGTGTGCACTTAGCGGCTCAAATGGACACGCAGATAACGGACTGCTTTAGATTAGATATACAGGACTTGTAGATTAGATTATTTTGATCTTTACAATCTCGGACTTCTTGTATTCCCTTATCTATGACAGCACACATGTACATGACATCATGGACTGTTGAGCCGTAATACTTACTATAAGGCTCATTACGTAGGAATCGGAGTACGATTAGTTACGCTATACACGTAATTCGGAGTATTTAGTCATACGATACACGTACAGAATCCCCTTATGGGATTATTCCGAGTCCACCGGTGATTAGACATTAGGCGACACTAAAAACGCGATATTGTGGACGCCTCTACTCATCACTTATCCCCAAACGGACATGGGTGGACCATAGAGTATATAAATCCTACTGTAGGAGCGAGTACCTATACACATCTCTCTCCACCCCACCTTGAGCTTCCTCTGCTTCACTCTAAGCCTCGTCTAAGCTCTCTACACAGGTAAGGGTCAACCTGTACACTGCGTGTATTGCTGCGCAACAGGTTATGGGCCCTGCCATAAGTCGCTTTGCGCCTTCATTGGCTGCAACGACGGCGGGTTACCTTTTGGTACCTGTAGTGGGGTTGTCGCCTTCATTGGCAGACACTAGTCTCTCCTACTATGGGGAGACTATGCTAGTATGTCGCCTTTAATGGCAGACATTAGTCTCCTTGTAGGGGGAGACTATGCCGGTTTATTTTTCTGTTATTAGTCGCATACGGTGCTGACTATTCTCTACACAGAAACCTATCAACAATGTCGACTCTTACTACTCTTGTCCCCGTCCTTGACGGTAACAACTATCAGATTTGGGCTAAGCAAATGGAGGCTTTCTTGAAGTCTTCTGCGCTGTGGGATATAGTGTCTGGGAGACGCACCTATCCCACTTACAAGGATAAAGACGCTCCCTCTCCTGCGGAGATTGAGGCGTACAATGCTTGGGCTACTGATGATGATCGTGCCTTGGGTTCGATCGTGCTGCGCCTTTCACCGGCTATTCAACGCCAGGTTGAAAAATATGCTACTGCTCGCACTGTTTGGGAACATCTCAAGTCCCAGTATGGGGGCGTTAGTGCTGCTAACGTCTACCAGGACTTCAAGCGTGCCATGACTTTCCGTCTGGAATACGCCAAGCACCCTGGCCCCCAGATCGATGAACTGGCTACCATTTACGATCACCTTGCCGCTAATTCTGCGAAAGTACCCGACGGCCTTCAGGCCATGATGCTTCTTTCGAAACTACCAGCCAAATGGGAGTCATCCCTTGTCCCTATCCTTATGTCGGGCACTTCGGCAAAGCATCTTACTCTGACCGACATCCGTACTGCGGCGGTCAACCAGTGGGAAATCGAGCGTTCCAAAGGCCAACCTTCCAATAGGGAGTCGGCCAACAAGTTGTCGGCGGTCAAGCGCAAGCGTAACGACCCCGACTTCCAGCAGCAGCAGCAAGGCTCTTCAGGCCAGCAGAACAGGCAGCGCGGTAATCAACCGCAGCAGCAGCAGCAACAGCAACAGGGAGGGAACCACCGCCAGCGTAGTAAACGTGCCGGCAAGAAGTTCAAAAAGCAACACACGCAAGGACATACTCACATTGCCGATGTTGCAGCGCTCCCAGCGCCTACCTCTACTACTATCGCGCATATCTCGCCTTCTGGGCTCGAGCAGCGCATTTCCTCCGCCCCTCCTGCGAAGAAGCGTGTACCAGGACACTATAAGTCCTTTAACAAGGCTCTGGACGTTACCCAGGCCTTAGAAACTCCTGGTACAGTACAGACAGTGAAGACGCTTGAGCAGCGTCTTGGACAAATGGTCGCGGATTCCCCGTGGACCAAGAACCCAAACACCTTCGCGGAAGATTGGGAAATGTCAGACGAGGATGAGGACCTCCCTACAGGCTGCAGTGCGCCCTTTAATTCGCCTCCAGACACTCCTGAACTAACCTTGACCCCTTTAGTCTCGCCTTCTGAGCAAGAGGCACGTAAAGACAAGGGCAAGGAGCTCATCCGCACGGTTGAGCCTATTGAGGAATGCCCAGACAGTCCTACTGCGGTTGAAATAACCAAGATGTGGGAAGGCTTCCATCAAAAGGAGAAAATCCGTGCCCCCTCTCCGGACATTTCTCTGGATTGGGGTAGCGCAGATGAGGACGATTATAATGACCTCGCTAGCGCAGTTGGACAAGATGACTTCACTCCCTATGAGGATGGGTTAGTAACTTTCCCTCCTCCTATTGGCAAATCTGACCACTCTACAGCGCTACTGGAGAAGGTGCCGATTGGCGCTTCTAGAAATTGTAGTTACAGTGCGCTTGTAAATAAAGTTGTCAATAGCGCGAATCAATGCGCTCATGGTCTTGATTATGTTTTTTGCTCGAAATGCAAGGGAAAGCGAAGTCAAACAGAGCAGGAACCTATTTGGTTACTTGACTCTGGTGCGTCGGCACATTTTACCAACAATAAACTGGACTTTATAAGTTATACCCCCCTATCGCAAAAGCCTATGGTAAAGACTGCAGCCCATGCTCTTTATGTACAAGGCCAAGGCTCAGTCTTACTGAAGCATACTGTAGAACATAAGGGTGTTAAAACAGAGCGTATTACACGCATATACCCCGTTCTTCACATACCACAGATGACAACTAAGCTATTGTCTATGGGGGAGTTCCTTCAACAGGGATTGCGCGTTCAAGGGGATTCGCAGCATATATCTCTATTTTCTAGAGGCAGTACTACGCCTATCATACAAACAAAACCCCTAGCAGACGGTCACACACTCTACTGGCTTGATGCTGAAGTCACGCATGTTAAAGATGTACATGTAGCCCATAGTACCATCTATACTGCTGACTATGACATCTGGCATAGACGTTTAGGACACCCTTCGAAGGAAGTACTACGTCGTGCCAAGGATCACACTAAGGGATTCCCTAAGGACCTTAAATATCCTTCAGAGACACCCATATGTCCTGGTTGCGCTCAAGGGAAAATGCCTGCTTCATCGCATAAACCCTCTGATACGCGTGCAAAGAAGCCCTTTGAAAAGATTCATTCTGATCTTAAGAGCTTCCCAGTTGACTCGTACCACAAATACAAATACTTTATTAGTTTCTTTGATGACTTTTCCTCCTATGCGTGGGTCGTGCTTCTACGCACTAAAGCGCAGGCCATTAATGCATTAAGGCAGTTTGTTGCCATGGTCAAAAATCAGCATAACACCACTATTAAACAGTGGATGTCTGACGCTGGAGGAGAATACAAGTCTGATGAGTTTACTAGGGTACTGAAAGATATGGGTATTACTATCCTACAAAGTGCACCGCATACCCCCCAACAGAATGGTCGCGCTGAACGCTTTATGCGGACTTGTATGGATAAGGCTCAGGCTATGCGCCTTGAAGCCTGTCTCCCTCAATCCTGGTGGGAATTCGCGGTCCTACATGCAGTACATTGCTACAATAGGACTCCAATAAGTCGCCTTAATTGGCAGACACCCTATATGAGCTTGCATGGTGAACCACCTAGTATTTCGCACTTACGAGTGTTTGGATGTGGCGCATA
Organism: Lactarius hatsudake; assembly: GCA_024734325.1. NCBI lineage: Eukaryota > Fungi > Basidiomycota > Agaricomycetes > Russulales > Russulaceae > Lactarius > Lactarius hatsudake. Next base: position 99,326 of record JANSJP010000020.1, on the reverse strand, counting down.
TGTGCACATACCAGAAGATCGCAGATCAAACAAACTTGACCCAAAGAGTGAACAAATGATCTATATTGGTCATACTGAGGGCATAAAGGCATATAGATTCATGCGGATCAGCAATAACACGGTGTTCACCAGCACTACTGCTTTATTTGATGAGACTGTTTACCCTAAGTGTGAGACGCAAAGGGTGCGGGGTACAACCCGCGTCAATGAGCCAGTAGACGATCAACCTCCTATGGAGGATGACCAGTCCACCTACACAGCCCATTCCAAGTGGTTTTGACGATGATATGCCTACTCATCGTCCCCCTAAACAGAGGCAGAATAGGGAGGATGCGCCAGACCGCGACGGCGGTTCAGTGGCACCAGAGGAGCCAGAAGCGCAACCACCTCCGCCTCCTGCGCCAGAACCAGCACTACCACGACGGTCTGCGCGCTTGAGGAAAGTACCTACTCGTCCTGACAACGTCTATGGGGAAGACAGGCACCCCTCACAAATAACAAAAGACGTTGAGCGGAGTAGCAAGTGGAAAGAAATGGTTGGAACACAGCCTGGTCGCTCCAGGACTGATAGTACGCCAGGGCAAAGGCAGATTCCAGGAGGATTTCCTGAGACAAACCCTGACCCTCCACCTGCTGAGAGTGAAGCTCCGCCAGAGCCCTCAGAGGATGAAGTGGATGATTTATTGTCACGCCTTGCTCAGGAAGGGGGAGTAAAATTCCTAGATCATCTGCTTGCCAAAGCAGTTCCATCTAATGATCTGGAACCACTAGACACTTCCAATATACGGGAGTGGACCTATAAGGATATAATGCGCATGCCTGCAGCGCAACAAAAGGAATGGAAGACTGCTTGTCGCGAGGAACTTGAGGCACTTCGCAGACGCAAGGTCTTTGAGCTTGTGAACCCTCCTAAAGGGAGGAAGATCATAAAAAACAGATGGGTCTTTGATCAAAAGACTGATGGTCGCAAGAAAGCCCGGCTTGTTGCCAAAGGCTTTTCTCAGGTTGAAGGCGTTGACTATGACGAAATCTTCTCACCAGTAGTGCGCTTTGAAACTGTCCGGATGATGCTCGCGCTTGCAGCGCTAGAGGATTGGCACATCACTGGACTAGACGTCAAAAACTGCCTTCCTATATGGAGAGCTCGATGAAGAGCTATACATGGAACAACCTGAGGGCTTCAAAGCCAAAGGGCAGGAAAATAAAGTACTGCGACTTAAACGCGCCATTTATGGGCTTAAACAAGCTGCTTTAGCATGGTGGAAAGCGCTGGATAAGTCCATGGCTGCGATGGGCTGTAAAAGGCTACTATCTGACTCAGGACTCTTTACCCATAGAGGTAAGAGTGACGCCCTTGTAGTGATCATTGTCTATGTTGATGATGTGATCTTTATGGGATCGGACAAAGCCCTTTTAAATGAGCTTAAGAATAGGTTCATGAAGGCTTGGGAATGTCGTGACTTAGGCGACGCAAAGGAATTCTTGCGTATGCGCATTCAGCGGAAACATGGAAAGATCTTTTTAGATCAAAACCGCTTACTTAGAAAAGGTGCTGCAACGCTTTGGACTCACAGATGCGAAAGCAACTACGACTCCACTTCCTGAAGGGTACCAGCCAGTACCTAATGACGCGCCAGTCAACCCAAGTGTCAGGAGCAAATACCAGCAAGTTATAGGTTCACTCCTATACATAATGCTTGGGACTCGCCCTGACATCGCCTATGCAGTTGTTAAACTGTCACAGTTCGCTGCAAACCCCTCTGAAGACCATTTGAACAGAGCGCTGTATATCTGCCGCTATTTACTTGGGACTTCCTCATACTCTTGGTGTATGATGGAAAATCAAATGGAGGCTTAATTGCCTATGCAGACTCTGACTGGGCTTCAAACCCAGATAATAGGCGATCTACTACAGGTTACATGGTTAAACTGGCTAATGGGATATTCAGTTGGAACTCTAGAGCGCAGAAAACAGTCACGCTGTCTTCTACTGAGGCTGAATATATGTCGCTGTCAGACACTAGCAGACAACTAGTTTGGATTAAGTCGCTCTTTACTGAGCTTGGCATCAAACTAAGCCCTATACCACTCTGCGGTGATAATCAAGGGTCCATCTTTATGGCCTCTAATCCTGTCCAAGAAAAGCGTATCAAACATATTGATATACGCTACCACTACATAAGAGAGGTAGTAAAGGACAAGAAAATAGAACTATTCTTTATAGATGGTTCAGATAATCCCACAGACATGTTTACCAAGAACCTTGGGCGTATTAAGTTCGAGAAGTTCAGAAGTCAGTTAGGACTTGAGTTTTACTCGTCCAACTGAGTTTCAAGACTGTAGACTTGGTCTCGAAACAAGCCTGAAAATTCTACATGGAATCAAAATAAAGTCTTCATAAACCTTTCGAGCCATCACAGTTCCTTGTTTAAGGATACTATGGAAGGTATATCGAGCGATGCCTTCGCTTGTCTTCCGCATACATAGATTCTTTCTAGAGAATCGAAACATTTCCGGTCGTTGTACCGAAAAATCGGCCCAATGAACTCAAAAGGTTCATAAAGCTGAAATGGGATGGCGAAGAAGACTCAGTCTCGAAACCTCTCTTGCAGTTCCGGGAAAGACTCCCTTCTAATCATGGCTTGAGTATTAACTCGCCTTATACACTTGCTCAGAGCGCTCAGTAGCTGCACTTAGCAAGGGGGAGTGTTGAGCCGTAATACTTACTATAAGGCTCATTACGTAGGAATCGGAGTACGATTAGTTACGCTATACACGTAATTCGGAGTATTTAGTCATACGATACACGTACAGAATCCCCTTATGGGATTATTCCGAGTCCACCGGTGATTAGACATTAGGCGACACTAAAAACGCGATATTGTGGACGCCTCTACTCATCACTTATCCCCAAACGGACATGGGTGGACCATAGAGTATATAAATCCTACTGTAGGAGCGAGTACCTATACACATCTCTCTCCACCCCACCTTGAGCTTCCTCTGCTTCACTCTAAGCCTCGTCTAAGCTCTCTACACAGGTAAGGGTCAACCTGTACACTGCGTGTATTGCTGCGCAACATGGACCACTCTGGATTGCCCTTGTACTACGTCTATGTACTTTCCTTTGTTCTTATCTTTATTGTGATGTCACTATGATATCATAGTCTGGACTCTTCTTGTTCTTTACGCCTTGTTCTCTTTCTAGTCCACTCCTTTGTCCATGTACAGAACAATGCGCCTTGTATTTACTGTGACCTGCTGTTACCAGTGTCACCCTCTGTAGCAGTATAAGTAGAGTACTTTGTACGCTCCTGGTCCACATCAGTTCTCATCTGTTGTGTGCCAGGTATGTCTCCTCCTCTTCAATGTAACATCAGTTCTCATCTGTTGTGTGCCAGACTACCATCTGCTTCACTTGCTTGATTACACTCTGTTGCTGTTTCCAGCCACCTTTGATATCTCACCACAGTCCTCTTGTCACTGTGAGTATCATCCCTTCATGTGCGCTGTTCATCACTTCCAGCACCCTGTCAACTGGGAGCAGTGGAAAGTGGCTGCTCAACTGCAACAAGCTGAATATCTCATTCTCAAGGACCGCCTCGGCAAAGGCAAGCCACAGTGAAAGAAGGGAGGTCAGAGCTGGAACCAGTGGGTCCAGGCCCTTAAAGGAACCCGTAACCCCAACACCATGGATGTTGGATGTGCCTGAGCCTCCATGGCTCTTACTGACACCGATAAAGCCCAACTTCAAAAGGAGGGACGATGTTTTAAATGCCGTGTGCAGGGGCACATCTTGCGTAACTGTCCTCAGAAGGGCATGCAAGTGGCTGCCACTACATCTGCCATGGCACCAACCCCCCTGCCCCCAAGACCATCAGCTGTGACTCCCTCGAGTTCAAGTTTACCAACTCCTGCTGTCTCTTCTTTCACCATACAATCTACTCACGTATTATTGAATGAAGAGCAGGTGGATCTTCAGATCGCAGCAATGAAGGTGCAAACCCAGGAGGTGTGGGACCTTATTGTGGAAAAGTTATTTGGACGGGAGGATTTTCTTGATGCTTGAACCTGGTGGCCTGGGCTAGAGCATTAAACTTGAACATGTACACTAGCAGATACTGATCCATGCGAATCCCAGTCCTTTTCAAATCTGCACATGCAATGGCCGAACGACAAGTCCTTATTGACTCTGGAGCTACCGACAATTTCATATGCTCCTTGCTTCTGAAATGACTCCAAATTGGGACATGGGATGTTACCCACCCTATCCACATTTGGAATGTAGATGGCACCCACAACCAAGATGGTGCAATAATGCAATACACGGACCTCACCATGCAAATGGGAAAAGAGGAGAGGACACTTTGCTTCCTGGTTACTAACCTGGGGAGGGATGAAGTGATCCTAGGATACCCTTGGTTCATGGCCTTTGAGCTGGCGATCAGGTGGGGAGACACAATGTTGAATGAAGAGTTTCAACCAGTCGTGGTCTTGAGTCTTCACTTGTTGGACAAAGCCACACCCATGGAAGCTTCCATTCGGGCATTGGAGATGTACAAACTCGATGAGGAAGCGTGGGAGCAGCTCATGGATGACAAGCACGAGCCCCAAATCACGTTTTTGTGCAAAACCATGACCATGTAGCAGTGTGACTGCCGTGCTACGTCAAGTCAAGTGAAGATAAGTGTGAACTGAACTGGGATACACCCAACCTAACGTGGAGACAAGTCATGTGCTAATCGTACAGTCAATGTGGAGAGCACAGAATGTATGAGCCTTATTCAGGACTCTAACTGCAGGTGATCACACAGTGGCACGACTGAGTGGAGAACCAAGAGGACAAGTTAGATTGAAGTATGGAGAGTTACATGGGAATACGCACCTGAGTGGAGAACCAAGAGGACAAGTTGGTTCCACTCAGGATGCTACAGGAGGGTTTATATACACTACTACAGCTGAGCTTGAACTGAGTCCGAACACTATTACTAAGTGTATAGTAAGACTCCTTGACTCAGGAGCTGACATATCATGTCTATTAATAGCGCATCTTATTGTGCTGACTGATGCACATGTCATCACGCTTATGAGTGGCTCCACTTGCTGAGTAAAACCTAATACAGTGAGTAAGCATATACTACTAATTGTGACATATGTAAGCTCTAGATCCTTTTAGAGTCTTCCATCTCCTTCCATCCAATCAGAACTAGATAAACGTATAAGGGACTCTTGTCCCAGAGTCACATGCACATGGGTGGCAGCCATGTGACTAACTTGTATCAGCACTTCAGGCCTTCATATCTTCACCAAATAAATGCATAAAATATGCAAAAATGAGGGAAAATAAATACACATCCATGACATCACCCCCCTTCTTACGGGTCGATGTCCGCGTTGGCCTCTGTGTACTGATGAGATGCTTGCCAAGGCAAGGACGCATATATGAGAGCAGCAATTTTCCTAGGTGCGCCTGGGTTTAAGGAGTGGAACTCCTGTACCTTTTCCGGGGCATGAGTTAGATTTTTTGCTGGCTCCCAAGTGTCCTCGCCTTCACCGTAGCCCTTCCAGCGAATGAGGTACTTAAGAGTACGACTGAAGAGTTTGCTGTCTCTTATATGGTTGACTTTGTACTCTTCCTCACCTTCGACTGTGACGGGGTCTGGTGGAGGTGGCAGAAGCCCATTAACTTCATTTCCCTTGTAAGGGGAGAGGCGGTCTACATGGAATACATCATGGATCCATAATGCAGGGGGGAGTGCAAGCTTGTAGTCGACGTTACTTAAGACTTTAGTGACTTCAAATGGGCCCAGTTGCTTGGGTCCCAGTTTGGAAGACTGCTGGTGTATTTTAATTTGCTTAGCTTGCAACCAGACTTTGTCCCCGATGTTGAAGACATATGGCTTATGTCTTTGTTCAACGTCTGTCTGCATTCGCTGTTTACTTAGGCGTAGAGTGGCCTCTGCATCCTTTCTTGAGGAAACTAAGTACTGAAGACGCTTGTCGAGCGTTGGGATACCGGTAGGCCTACCAGTGGGAATTGTGAAGTCAGGCGTATAGCCGTACAGCAGTTCAAAGGGTGTATGACCTGTTGCAGAGTTGAGCCTGCTGTTGACCACGAATTCTGCTGTAGGGAGCAGGTCAGCCCAGTCATCCTGCCTCTTACTAATGAACAAGCGCAAGTAGACTTCTACTTCTTGGTTTTTGTGCTCTACCTGTCCATTAGCTTGAGGGTGATAGGCGGTGGTGAGACCTGTGTCTATCCCTAGTCACTTATATAGTGCCCTGCATGCTCCTTGCAGCAAACTGGGGTCCTCGATCACTGATGATCTTTTGAGGGATCCCGTGCAAGGGGAAGACTTGCTCAAAGTAGATGGATGCTACCCCATCAGCCGTGATTGATCACGTGTCACTGGAAATAGATGGATCTGTTTTGTATAATGATCCACTATGTTAAGGATCATGTCCTTTCCACATGACATTGGCAGTGGGCTGATTAGATCAACCCCAACTAGTTGCCATGGACCCTCAGGTACTTCTTGTGGCTGGATGGTTGCCTTGGGGTGCAGATCTTTGCGATAGTGTTGGCATTGATCGCATCCTTCTACATATGAGCTAATAAAGCCTGTCATGTGTGGCCACCAATAATAGTGACTGACTAGCTCGATGGTTCCATTTTTACCCAGGTGCCCTGTGGTGACTGAGTCGTGGCATGATTTTACCACGTCCCTGCGCAGGGCACAGTCATTGGGTACATAGAGCTTTCCTGTAACGCCACCACAGAGGCATTAAGCATGACGTGTGCTAAGCTAAGTCAATCGGGATCGGAAGTGCGTGAGTCAGCTAAGACTCAGTTCAATGATGCACAAGTATCACTTGGTTTCCCTGGAACCGAGGATAATAGTAGAAGGACGAGGCTCAAGTGCAATAGGTGAGCAAAGGTAGTGACTCAAGCGCAAAGGCGAGTCGAGGTTTGTTCGTGAGGCAAAGACGAGTGTGGTATTACACAAGAAGTCAAGTCTACCGTACAAGCTAGGTAAGGCGTGACTTATATACTATTACAGGGTGTTTGTGAAGAGCAAACATATGGCGCAACCATGAGTCAAGAGTCCTGAAGCATAAACAAAGGGAAGAATCACATATGGTACAAGTGGATCTCGCAGGGTCACGCGCACCTCAGAAATGGTCAGCGGATGGAAAGAAGCGTAAAATGACCAACCCTATCGCCGAGGCGTAAGGTGCGAGATAAGAGTCAGGAGGCGCGAGTCATTGGATCGTATCGTAATTGTACAGCCAAGTTGACAAGTAAAATCGTAACATTACCCCCCCTGTTAGAATTGAAGTTGCCTCGACTTCAACTAGTCGCTAGTGTAAGCGTAGTCCTCCTCGGCAGGGATGTTCGCGGGGGTAGGAGAGGGGGTGTGGGGACAAGTGTGTCAGCGCAGGAACATGAAGTGCCCTCTCTCTCCACAGTTCCAGCACATCTCATACATGGGGCACTTGATCTCTTCGTGGGTGGCGTCATACCTTAGACACTTCCCGCACCACCGAGGGCGGGAACTCAGGTCCACATGTGCGGGCGTCATTGGAGAGAGTCACCGAATAAGGCAGACATCGAGCCTGTGAGCTTGACTCCCGCACCACTGACATGGCTCCCTCGCTCACCACTCGGGGCACCGAGCCACGAGGTGTTCCATCGACTTACACTGGAAACACTTGCGCTTGCACCCGCCACCCTCCCCATGGAGGTGGGGCATCTCGCTAGGTCCAGCGTCACGGGGGGCAAGGGGAGTAGGCTCTGGCGAGCCTCGGGGGCGCACGGGCTTCGCATGGAGCTCGGCATACTTGTCGGCGATGAGAGGGATGGCCCGAGCATACTGAAGACACTTCCGGACTGACGAGAAGTCCATGTCGAGGTGGAACTGATCTTGTGTCAACTCCGTCTCTAGACGCCAGATGTCCGACTGACGTGTGTGAATAGCGTCCCGGCATGTGAGGCATTCGCAGAGATGGGAGACCTCAGTGTGAAGATGGGGGTTGTGGAGTTCAATCAGCACTTCATTAAGGACAATGGTGCAGGGGTCATGAGGGTGGAACATGTTGAGCTGATTGTCGGTGATATGCTGTGCGAGTTGGCCGGTGTAGACCTCATTGAGGAAAACTTGGGATGTGTAGCAGGGGTGGCCCTTCCCCATAGTTCCGATGACCTCCTGATAGTTGTGGCGGTAGTAGATATATCGCACTGTTTGCTTAACAGTGCTCGTCTCCCTGACCTGAAGTGGGAAGAAAGTGGGAGCGGTGGGGTCGTTGAGGAAGAAGGGAATGCCGGGGTCTTCGTTCTCTTTGTCCTCCTCGTCGTCAAGGAGGGCCAGGGCAGGGTCGGGCGCAACCATTCAAGGCTGGGGGATTGGTGTAAACGTGTGATCCAACCCAGCAGAGAATGGTGGTATGGGGATGTGGGCAGCGAGGACGGCAGGGGGAGACAGTGGTGGTGGTGGGGTCAGAGGGACAGTGGTTTCAGGGGGATAGGTTGGCGTAGCAGGTACGTGGACTGTGACGGGAGTGTCGATGGAGAAGGGGGTAATAATGGGCATTGGTTGTGATGGTTCGGGGGACTTAGGGGACTCGGCAGGTGGTTCCGTCTCTTCGACAAGCCTAGCGAGAGCGGAGGTGGCAAGGGCTAGAACGGGGATGGGGGGCGAGTCAGGGATAACCAAGTATGGTGTGTGACCCTCTGGTTCAGAGGGGACACCAAAATCCTGCGAAGGTACAGTCAGATTTTCGAGAATAATCTCGATGGGGCGGCGAGTTTGGATGGTGGAAACAACTGGAGTAGTGGTCATGGTGGAGCTGAGAATGGGGAGCGGGGTAGTCGTAATGTCGAGGAAGTGTGCTTTATATCTTTCGTCCAGCCCCTTCGGCGGTAGGATTGAGGCAATAGAAGTCGGTGATAAGGTTGGGCGCATGTTGGACATTCTCAAGGGGTTCCCATGTGCTGTCGCTTATCAGGAAGCCCTTCCATTGGACAAGGAACTGAAGTTTGCGCCCTCGTCTGTGTGATCGGGACTGTAGGATGCACTCCACTTCAAATTCTTCCTCTCCATCAATCAGATCCAGGGGTGGGCGTGTGAAGTTTATGCCGTGTAGTTCCGTCTCCTTATATGGTGTAAGGAGATTCGCATGGAAGACCGGATGTATCTTCCATGTGTTCAGAAGTTCTAATTCGTACGAGATGTCCAAAAGAACTCGTTTTACTCAGAATGGGCCATGACAGTTTCGGAGCGAGTTTTGCGGTGGGGTAGAAGGTTTGGAGGTTCGTGCCTTCTAACCAAACCCTGGCGCCCTCTTGATAAGGGATGAAGCGTGTCTTGCCCCTTTTTGCCATTAACTCTTGCGCGTGCTTGATGCAATCCTGTGCATGTTGTCATCTGATGACCATGTCTTCTTGGCGCTGCTCCACTGACGGGGATGCCATGGGTTTTGGTGTCCATGTGGTGCGTGGTTCCCATCCCATGATCAACGAGAATGGCGATTCTTTTGTGGTCGCGTTAGGCCAGGCATTGTGTGCGAATTGGGCGACTGGTAAGGCTTCCGCCCAATTGTCCTGCTGTATGTTACTCCAATGTCGAAGGTATTGTTCTAGCCACTGGTTCGTTCGCTCCAATTGTCCGTCAGTCTGGGGGTGGTAAGCGGAGGATATATTCTGACGGATGCCCAGGACCCTGCAGAGATTGGTCATGAAGGCAGAAGTGAATCGGGGATCTCGGTCCGTGATGATCTTTCAGGGTATGCCATAGTGTGGGTATACATGATGAAGGTAAAGTCGCGCTACTCCTTCCGCAGTGATTGATTTGTTACAGGGGATGAAGATTGCGGCTTTTGAGCAGTCATGGTCGGTGATGGTGAGTATGGAGTCATATCCGTCGGAGGGAGGGAGCTTGGTGATGAAGTCCATTGCAACAACCTCGAAGGGTTCAGCGTGTGGGTCTGTGGTGATTGGGAAGAGGTGTGGTTTTTGGCGGTGAGGGTTAATTTTATTTGCTTGGCATGTCGCACATCCTTTGACATAGTCTTCTACATCCTTGCACATGTTGGGCCACCAGTAGTCGCGTCGTAGCAACTCATAAGTGTTTGTGATTCCTGGGTGACCCATAGCGGGTGTGTCGTGGAAAAAGGTGATTACCCCCCGTTTAAGATCATTGTCACCCACAATGACAAGTGCGTCGTTCTTCCACCATAGTCCTCCCACCTTTCTCAGGTTGTGGGGTTCAACCCATCGCAGTACCTCCTTCTCGTCAAGGTTTTGCGATATCTGGGTCCAGATGTCCATGTCATGCATCGACATTTCTGTCGCTCGAAGGAAGCGTTCTGCGGGAAGGACAATAATGTCATTGTTGTCCTCTTTGTGTGCTGCATAGTCCGCTCTTCGCGACAAGGCGTCTGCGCGACTGTTCTTAACTCCGGAGACGTGTTTTAGGAGGAAGTCGTATTCTGAGAGTTCTAGGAACTTGCGTGCAACTCGTCTACTGATCTTTCTGGGCTCTTTCCAATACTGGAGGTTGGTGTGGTTGGTGTGGATAATAATCTTATGGGGGGAGCCGACTAGATACGTGCACCACGCTTGTAGGGCTTTGACGACTGCCAGTAGTTCTCTGTCGTAGATGTCATAGTTGCATTCCGCCTGACTGAAGGACTCCGAATGGAACGCGATGGGGTGTAGCTTTTGGTCCGGGCCGAGCTGATTAAGCATGGCCCCGATGGTGACGTTCGACGCGTCGACCTCCAGTTCAAATGGTTTCGTGAGGTCGGGGAATAATAGTGTGGGTTCACGCTCAATGCTGCGTTTGACGTTGTCGAATGCGTCTTGTTTGCGTTGTCCCCAGTGCCATGGGGTGTCTTTGTGAGTTAGGTCATGCAGTGGTCGTGCGAGTGCGGAAAATCCTCGGATAAATCGCTGGTAGAAGTTGCAGAATCTGAGGAATGCTCGTACTTCGCGAAGGTTTCTCGGGGCTGGCCATTCTCAGATACCCCGTACTTTTATGGGGTCCATCCACAGATTTCTGTGGCCTATGATCAATCCAAGATATTTGACTTCAAGCACCTCGAACTCGCACTTTTCTGGTTTGATATAGAGGTCATGCTCTTCGCATAGGCGGAGGACCTCATGTACTATGGTGCGATGATGGGGGTAGTTGAGGGGTGTGGCGATCAGGATGTCGTCCATATAGACAATTACTTTGTTTGTTAGGGTGAGAGGTCGAAAATGTATCGTCCATCATTGCTTGGAATGTGGAGGGGGAGTTGGTAAGTCCGAAGTACATGACAAGTGGTTCATACAGCCCCTGATTAGTTTTGAAGGTGGCCTTCCACTCGTCTCCTAGCTTCACCTGTACGTTGTTATACCCCCACTTGATGTCGAGTTTTGTGTACAGGCGCACATCGCGTATTCGATCGACAAGTTCTGGGATTAAAGGGAGTGGGTAGTGATTTCGGACTGTCAGTTCGTTCAACCGCCTGTAATCTTGGACGGGGCGTAGTTTGCCATCCTTCTTTTTGATGAAGAAAAAGGGAGATGCGTAGGGTGACTTGGACGGACGGATGTATCCCTTTGCAAGCTGCTCGTTGAGGAAGGTGGTCAGAGCTTCCTGTTCGTTCTGTGCGAGTGGATAGACCTTGCAGTCTAATGAGGCGGGGGCATTAGGAAGGAGATCGATGGCATGATCCCAGGGACGGGAAGGGGGAAATCGATGAGACGCCTCTTCGTCGAAGATTTTACAGTGGCATTGGTACTCCTCTGGGATCATCTCTTCGAATGTACATTCCTTCTTCTTTGCCGCTTCCTGTTGCGCTAGCTCAGAAGCAGTTGTGGTTTTCCTCAAGAAGGCGATCTGGGGCTCTCGTTCCTCGTCCATGAGCTGCTCCCACGCTTCCTCGTCAAGTTCATACGTCTCCAACGCCCGAATGGAGGCTTCCATAGGCGTGGCTTCGTCTGACAAGTGAAGGCTTGAGACTACGACCGGCTGGAACTCCTCATTCAGCGTCGCGTCTCCCCACTTGATTGCGGGCTCAAAGGCCATAAACCAAGGGTATCCCAGGATTACTTCATCCCTTCCCAGATTCGTGACCAGGAAGCGAAGCATCCTTTCCTCCTTTCCCATTCGTACGGTGAGGTCCGTGTACTGCGTGATTGCTCCATCTTGATTATGGGTGCCATCTACATTCCAAATGTGGATAGGGTGGGTTACGTCCTGTGTTCTGACTTGGAGTCGCTTCAGAAGCGAGGAGCATATGAAATTATTGGTTGCTCCAGAATCAATAAGGACTTGTCATTCGGCCGTTGCATGTGCAGATTTGAATAAGACTGGGATTTGCATAGATCGATATCTGCTAGTGTACACGTTCAAATTTAATGCTCTAGCCCAGGCCACTGGATTCAAGTGTCGAGAAAATCCTCTCGTCCAAATAGCTTTTCTACCATGAGGTCCCACACCTCCTGGGTTTGCGCCTTCATCACTGCAATCTGTAGATCCGCCTGCTCTTCATTTGATAGTATGCAACTAGATTGTATGGCAAAAGAAGAGACAGCGGGAGCTGGTAAACTTGAACCCGAGGAAGTCAGGGCTGGTGATCGCGAGGACACGGAGGGTGGCGCCATGGCAGACATAGTGGCAGCCACTCGCATGCCTTTTTGAGGACAGTTACGCGAGATGTGTCCTTGTGCTTGGCATCTAAAACATCGTCCCTCCTTCTGAAGCCGGGCTTTGTCAGTGTCAGTAAGGGCCACGGAGGCTCTGGCACGTCCAACGTCCATGGCGTTGGGGTCACGAGTTCCTTTGAGGGCTTGGACCCACTGCTCCCGGCTTTGGCCGCCCTTCTTTTGCTGGGGTTTACCCTTGCCGAGGCGATCCTTGAGAATAAGATATTCAGCCTGCTGCAATCGGGCGGCCGCTTTCCATTGCTCCCAGTTGACGGGATGCTGGAAGCAAACAGCGTTAACCACTAACTGATTTGGTAATCCGTCCTGGAACAATTCCAGGGTTGTGGCTTCATCGGGGTTATACCCCGCTTTGGTGATGAGATTCTGGAACATTGCAACGTATGTGTCGATGTCTCCTCCTTTCATAGTGAGGTTTTGAAGGGCCTTCCATGCATTGGCTTGCTCGGAGGTGTCGGTGTAAGCTTGAACAAACTGGTCTCTGATAGTAGTCCATAGGACCTCGTTATTACGGTTGACTCCGGCTATGACTTGATCGTCCAACCACTGTGCCTGTTCCGCCACCCAATCATTCACCAATGGCCTGTGGATGTAAGATAGGAATGTCATGGCTCGTGAGGCTGGGACGGTGAGCTGGTCGACAGTGGGGTTCATCCCTTTGTAGAGTTGGAATGCAAGCAGGAAAGCCTTGCTCTCGTCTCTTATTCCCATGAATTTGGGAGGGGGGTTTCCTCCCAGACGTCCATTTCCTCCGGGGGCTGGCGCTGCAGGGGTGACTCCTCCTGGTGCACCGCCTCTGCCACCGCCACCGCCACCGCCACTGCCACTGGATGATGGTACTGGTGCAGCGCTACTGGGTGGGTTCGGTGCTCCTCCTCCTGAGCTGAATGTTCCGGAGGCTCCTCCTCCACCGCTGGTGAGGGTTGTACTGGCTGACGCTTGTTGGGTTTGGGACATGATGTGGGTCGAGAAGTGAGTTGTTGGGGCAGGTAAGTTCGTTGTGGGTATGGAGACACTGGGTGATGGGGAATCGTCGTCAATGGCAATGCTGGAAGTAGTATGGGTCGTGAGGGGTCCAACTCCGAGTGCCTGAGGTACTATACTAATAGTGTACCACTGGCCTTTCTTTGCAGAGTAGTCGATATACGCCCACTGTCATAGGTCCTCAAGATAGTGAACCTGCCGGTACTTTTGGGTGTTCGGGTGGAAGAGAAAATAACCTTCCTCTCCTTCATGTTCTTTCCAGATGACGGTTCCTTTGACTTTATCGGAAAGCTCGTCGTCGCTATAGTGGTCAATGTATTCTGCTTGAAACTGGGATCGGCTGCGACTGTGAAGGTTCGCCACTGTGAAGACTTGACTTAATGTAACGCCACCACAGAGGCATTAAGCACGACATGTGCTAAGCTAAGTCAATCGGGATCGGAAGTGTGTGAGTTGGCTAAGACTCAGTTCGATGATGCACAAGTATCACTCGGTTTCCCTGGAACCGAGGATAATAGTAGAAGGACGAGGCTCAAGCGCAATAGGCGAGCAAAGGTAGTGACTCAAGTGCAAAGGCGAGTCGAGGTTTGTTCGTGAGGCAAAGACGAGTGTGGTATTACATGAGAAGTCAAGTCTACCGTACAAGCTAGGTAAGGCATGACTTATATACTATTACAGGGTGTTTGTGAAGAGCAAACATATGGCGCAACCATGAGTCAAGAGTCCTGAAGCGTAAACAAAGGGAAGAATTGCATATGGTACAAGTGGATCTCGCGGGGTCACGCGCGCCTCAGAAATGGTCAGCGGATGGAAAGAAGCGTAAAATGACCAACCCTATCGCCGAGGCGTAAGGTGCGAGATAAGAGTCAGGAGGCGCGAGTCATCGGATCGTATCGTAATCGTACAGCCAAGTTGACAAGTAAAATCGTAACATTTCCTCTATGATAAATGAAACCGTCTTCTTCCCACAGTGCAACTCCATCTGTAAGACCCTTGGGAGTGGTCTTCTGTAAGCTTTTAAGACCCTCTATAACTTCGGCTTCTCTTATGGACGCGAGTTTGATGCGACTGCCAAGGGAATCCACTTCTGGGCAGAAGTGGGTTTGGGCGGCATTAAGGAAATGCTTAGGTTGTAAAACCTGGACCTGGCAGTTATCCTCACTGTCTTTGACGTGGTCTTTTGAGAATCTACTTAATGCATCAGCCTGCATAGAGTCTCCCTTCTTGTAAGTGATCTTGAAGGCAAAGCGACTTAAATATAGTGCCCAGCGAGCTTGCTGGCGATTTAAGTCTTTCATGCTTGCCCACCATTCCATATTCTTATGGTCGGTGATCACTTCAAAGGAGATGCCTTCGAGGAAATGTCTCCAGTCCTCTAAGGCACGGATTAGGCCGAGCATTTCTCTGTCATAGATCTCATAGTTGCATTCTTCCTTGCTCATAGACTCTGAGCGATATGCAACTGGGTGCCACTGGCAAAGACCATCTGGGTACTTCTGAGTGAGTATCCTGCCAGTAGCAAATCCTGAGGCATCGGTTTCGACACGCGTGGGGAGGTTTGGGTTGTATACCTTTTAAATAGGTTCCTGTATGAAACACTCCTTAAGCTTGTCAAATTCAGCCTGCTGCTCTGAGACTGAGTGCCAGTGCCATGGAGTGTCCTTCTTCGTGAGGTCATGTAAGGGTCGGGCAATGGCTGCGAAGTCCTTAATGAACCTATGATAGAAGTTGGTGAACCCGACAAATGCTCTGACCTCTTTAAGCATTGTGGGTGTTGGCCACTCCCTTACTGCAGAGACCTTGCCAGGGTCCATCTGCACTTCTCCAGGATGGATAATCATCCCTAGGTACTCCATTTCCTGCCTTTCAAATTTGCACTTCTCAGGCTTGAGATAGAGGTCATAGTCCTTAAGACATTTGAGCACTTCTCATACTATCTGACAGTGGTGCTCTAAGTCTTGGCTGTAGATGAGAATATCATCCATGTAGACTGCAACTTCTCCTTGTGCGATTAGGTCGGCAAATATGGCATTCATGAGGGCTTGAAAGGTGGCTGGGCTGTTGGTCATGCCAAAGTACATTACTTTTGGCTCAAACAGGCCTCAGTTGGTTACTATGGCACCTTTCCATTCGTCTCCAGGTTTGATTCGAATGTTGTGATAGCCCCATCTTACGTCGAATTTGGTGAAGTACTTAGCTCCCTTCAACCAGTTAACGATGTCGGCTGTGAGTGGAAGTGGATAGCAGTTCTTGATGGTGATCTTATTGAGCCACCTATAGTCCTGCACTAGACATAGCTTTCCGTCTTTCTTCTTTATAAAGAATACTGGTGAGGCCATCGGTGACTTAGATGGGACCAGGTATCCTTTTGAGATGTGCTCTTGCAGGAACTTATCCAATCCCTCTTGCTCGTTGACTGACATGGGGTATGATTTGACCTTCCAGTGTTTAACTGCATCTGGTTCTAGGTCTATGGTGTGATCCCATGGTTGGTGCTTGGGGAGCCTCTGGGATTCCTCCTTGGAGAATACTTTCATGATGTCTCAGGTAGTGCTCTGGTACCATTTCTTCGAAGGTTTTCTTAGGTTTAGCAGCTGTAGCTTTCTCGGCAATCTGCTGAGAATATGTGAAGCCTGCTAGGCAAAACACTTCGTCTTGGGCTGTGTCGAGCACTTTCTCCACAAGGAGATGGCGGCGTTCCATACAGTTCGCCATAATGCGTGTCACCTCTACCTCCAACTCTGGTTGTGCTATTTCAGTGGTTGAGTTGAGGCGCATGGTGCCTTCCTGCCAATCTATGTTGGGGTTCCTCAGTCTTAGCCATGGTAGTCCCAATATGACGTCTTCTGGGCCCAATGAAGTGACTAAGAAGTTGTGACTGTCTTCAGTGGGGCTGACCTTCAGAGTAAGTCAAACTTTATGGGTGATACTGCCTGCTTCGTTGACCGTTCCATCGATGTTATACAAGGTGATGGGGTGCTCCAGAGGAACCTGCAACATCTTGTGGCGGTCAGCGTACTTTTTGTCTAGGAACAACGAAGTTGCCCCAGAGTCTACCATTGCTGCTACTTTTACAGTACGATGACATCCTTTTAAATACACAGAAATATGAAAATGTGACTTTTTATCTTTTGTTTCGGGAATAATGGTTGAAGACAGTGCTGCATCAGAAATCATCACGTGCAGCACTGCTTCGAAAAGAAGTGGAGCAACAGAATGTTACGTTTCGGCCCGGAAGTGGACACTGACGCTCGGGGATGACACCACGTCAGCGATATATCGTCATGGACTTGTTGGATCAGTCAGCCGGGTAAGCTCCGGCGCATGTGATTGTGTACGATAACGGATCGGATCATGACTCGATGTGACTCATTCCTAGGATAGCTGTACTAGGGTTTGCTCTACTTACGCTATTGGCTAGGATAGTTCGGAGCGGCGCTTGAAAGCCCGCGCGTATCTGTATAAGTAGTAGTCGTGGAAGACCAGGATCGCCATCTTGGTCTTCTTCAATACCACCATCTTCTCGTCTCTAAAAGTCTTTCGGACTTTCTTCCCTGTGAAGTAAGTTGTCTCCGGCATATCCCCTTAGACCAGGGATCCCCGTGAGCTTATCCCGAGTTCCTGTGACGGGCAGTGGACACGTATCCCATCGGATCGCAGTATCATCAAGTCTTCCTCTATCACAACGAACGAGTCGCCAAGCCTTACGGTTATATCTACATCGTCGACCATCCTACGTGGAGAACTATTGTCCCAGTCGAGGACCCTCCAGCCAACGTTCCCCAAGCGGAGGACTTACACGCTTTTATCGCATTGAACGGGGATCTTGCCCCTCACCCAGCTGAGTACCCCAACGCCATTACCAACCGCCTTTTCTATCGACCACTTAGGATCGCCACGACCAACGAGGCCTAAGTCAGGCAAACGTCCGTGGTAGACGTTACATTAAGACCAAGATCATCGTGGCCAATCCTAAAACCAAAGACCTCTGGGTGCCCTTCCGCCCCTACTACATCGACCGACGAGGAGAATGCAACGTTCCCAAAAGATACCTTCAATCAGCCTTCTGGAAGGACGACGCTGAAATCCCTGGATACGTCGCCTACTACATTGACCCACAAGACCGACAACATATCATCCCAGTCGAGTTCAACTTCGATTTTACCTGTTGGACCGAGATCCATTGGAGCGACGCCAACAACAAATTCCAAGTCACAAAACCTGCATCATCTGCACTCAACCTCGATATTCGCCAAAGCGAAGTAGTGACCCGAGACCAGTGGGGACTTATTGACGGAGAAACAGAAGAACCAGCTCGATCCCCTACCCCTAAAACTCCTGCACCATCCCCGTCACTTGCTAGCAATCCGGAGGAAATCCGAGTAATCCGAGACGAACACGAAGAAGAAGCCCTAGAGCTTATCGCTAAGTCCATTCCTACCACTATGAGCCAGACAATCACCCACGAACAAATGCGAATTGGTACAGCGCTATTTGATACCAAATACCCACGACACCCCGACGACCCGCCACCCGGGGGAGACCCCGGAGACAAAGGCGGAGATGGAGGTGGTGATGGAGGAAACGGTGGAGAAGACCCAGCGCCAGCAGCAGCACCCATCGACCCTACCCACCTTACGGACCGATTCGTCGGCAAAGAACCCCCTATCTTCAAAGGAGAACGAGACCAGGCTGAAGCATTCCTATCTCAATGGAATCGATTCGCAAAAGTCAACAAGTTCAACCGAAGCATCAGTCACCCCTACACCAGAGCGATGATGTTCCTCACCTATATACAAGGGGACCTCGTCGACGAATGGACCGCCAAGACAGCGGAATGGCTCGACAAACAGACAGACCAGCACGACCCTTGGCTCTGGAACGGAGTAGAAATGGCGTTCAGAAGACAATTCCGCGACAACCTAGAGCAAGAGAACGCTCGACTAGAACTCGACAAAGGATTCCGCATGACGGGATCAGACATTGACAGCTACGTGACTAAATTCGAAAAGACGGTCCGCTTAGCTGGTTATCGTTTAGATGATCAACTGGTCCTCGACAAGTTCACGAGGGGAATACCCATGGACCTTTATCGCAACGCTTACCAATTCCACGACCCCAGGAACTACTCACAATGGAAGACTGCCGTAATCGAGCAGCAGAAGAAATACCTTCACATGAAGGCCAGACAAGACGGGTTCGGACGACTACCCACAACACAACGACCCAAGCAACAACAAATGCGCTTCCAAGCACTGCAGAGGTCCAACCAACCAACATGGCGTCAGTATCAAAACCACCCGGATGCAATGGATACCACCCCAGGAAGAATCCGAGCCCGAGTGGCTGAAGTAGGTGATCCAAACCACCCAGAAATCAACCATCGCGACAATCGTCCCCCATTTCCACCCAGGGGAGGATTTATCCAACGCGGACACGGGGGACACGGTATCTTTAACGCTAAGGACGTCTCCTGCTACAACTGTGGACGTAAAGGCCACTTCTCACGCGATTGTTCCCAGCCTCGCCAACCACGATTAAGGTTTAGCGGACCTCCTCAAGGACGGAGCGCCTATATAGAAGAAATTTCCACTGCAACCCCTAGCGTAGCGGAGGAACCGCTCATCAACCTAGACGAACCAACCACACCACCCCAAGAAACCGAGACGCCGATGACCCTAATGATGGGCAAAATGGCGGAGCTTCATAATCAGATGGGGGAATGGATGAGGAAGGATTTTCCCGACGCCTGAACCCATCGGCCTGGGTGAGGGCTTCTCAATGTAACTCGCAGTTCATAACACGCTATCGATCTATGCACGTTTCAGTTTCGATCCGCACGAGTAACTCAATGGCCGACAAACAAGCACTGGTGGACTCAGGAGCCACTAACAACTTTATGCATCCCAACTTCGCCAAGCAAATGGGCATTGGGATTAAAGAACTAGAACGACCCCGCAACATCTGGAACATCGACGGGACACACAACAAAGGGGGGAAGATCACTCACTACACCGACTTGAACGTACAAACAGACGGAAAAGTCAAACAATCCCGTTCTTTATCACAGACGTAGGAGGCGAAGAAGTCATACTCGGATATCCCTGGCTAGCCACCTTCCAACCCAGAATCCACTGGGCCACCGCAACCCTGGACACCAGGCAATACCCCATCATCATACGCACCACAAACCCTATCAGACCCTTTACAGCACGACTCGCAATGGAGCAACTACGACAAACCCTCGAACAATGCATGGACCAACACAAGGAACGCATCCTAGCAGAGTTAGAAGAAGACTCACTACCCATTCACCTACGAACCACGGCAACGGAAATGGCAATCACGGCAAAACAATACACGGAGAAAAAGGAAATTCCGGACGAATACAAGCGACACGCGAAGGTTTTCAGTGAAGAAGAATCATATTGCCTTCCACCTTCCAGACCATGGGATCACGCAATTGAATTCAAACCGGACGCCCCCGACCACATCGACTGCAAAATCTATCCGATGAACCAAGCAGAGGATAAAACACTTAAAGATTGGCTCGACGCAGAACTGGCAAAAGGGTACATCAGACCCTCTAAATCCCCGTACGCTTCTCCTTTCTTCTTCATCAAAAAGAAGGACGGAAAGCTACGACCAGTACAGGACTACCGAGTAATCAACAAATGGACCATACGCAATCAGTACCCACTCCCTCTGATACTGGAACTCATCGCAGACCTGAGCGGTGGAGTAATCTTCTCCAAATTCGACGTACGATGGGGGTACAACAACATACTCATCAAAGACGGCGACCAGGAAAAGGCAGCCTTCAAGACAAAGTATGGGCTGTACGAACCGTTGGTCATGTATTTTGGACAAACAAACTCGCCGGCCACCTTCCAAGCAATGATGAACTATATCATCGCCCCACTCATCGAGTACTTCGAACACAAAGGAACCATCATACGGGCATATATGGACGACATTGGCATCGCAACAACAACAACGGAACAAGATCACACGGAAGCCGTACATGCGGTCTTAGACCTCCTCGAAGAACACGACCTCTACCTGAAACTGGAGAAATGCACTTTCCACTCTTCCTCCCTCGATTACCTGGGGGTAATCATTGAAAAGGGGGTGATTCGCATGGACCCCATCAAAATTTCGGGCATACGCGAATGGCCTACCCCAAAAACCGTCAAACAGGTGCGATCATTCCTAGGCTTCTGCAACTTTTACCGCGCTTTCATCCGAAATTTTGCCACACACGCACGACCCCTCAACAAACTCACCTGCAAAGACACGGAATGGACATGGGGAACGGAACAGCAACAGGCTTTCGACAAACTCAAGGAACTCGTAACACAAGAACCGGTACTCAAACACCCAGAATTAGACAAACCCTTTGAACTAGAAGTCGACGCGTCAGGATATGCCGTAGGAGCAGTACTACTTCAACGAGGCGAAGACAACAAACGCCATCCCATCGCATACTACTCAAACACCCTCAACGCAGCCGAACGAAACTATGACATCTACGATCTGGAACTACTTGCCATAGTCAAAGCCCTACGTAATTGGAGACAATACCTCGCAGGATCACCACACAAGATCAAAGTGTTTTCGGATCACATGAACTTACAGTACTGGAGATCCCCGCAAAAGATATCCAGACGCGTAGCCCGGGAAGTACTTGAACTCTCTGAATACGACATAGAGATTCACCATATCAAGGGCACCGCCAATGGAAGAGCAGACGCGTTATCCAGACGACCAGACTACGACCAAGGAGACCACGACAATGAACAGATCACGGTCCTACCAGACCACATCTTCGTCAGAGCAGCGGAAATCGACACTACGGAAGACCCAACACGACTCGGAGACACGGTAACCGTCACAGAGATGCAACTTGCGAACCCAGTATACACTCAAGATGAAGAAACCATCCGACGATGGGTTGATCCCCACAAACTCAAGAAGATCGAGGGTACATGGTACAAGGACGGGCAACGCGTGGTCACAGGAGACCAAACGGAGCGAAGACACACCATTCGAGTTCACCACGACCCACCTGTACACGGACATCCAGGAATCAGCCGAACGATCAAAATGATCGAACGTTACTACTGGTGGCCAGGGCTACGACAAGAAGTACAGGATTACGTCAAGGGATGCGCAGACTGCCAAAGAATCAAAGTCAACAACCGCCCCACACGTGCACCACTACAACCCATATTCCCAAAACCGGAAGCCATGCCATTCGAAACCATAGCGCTGGACTTCATCACGAAATTACCCCAAGCGGATGGCTGCGACACGATACTAACAGTAACGGACCACGACTGCTCAAAAGCGGCCATATTCATCCCTTGCCTAGAAGAGATTAGCGCGGAAGGAACCGCAGCCCTGTACGTAAAACACGTCTTCTCCCGATTCGGACTACCGGCGCGTATCATCAGCGACAGAGACCCGCGATTCGCATCCAAATTCACACGCGAACTATGCAAGATACTGGGAATAGAACAGAACATCTCCACAGCCTATCATCCCAGGACGGACGGACAATCAGAACGCACCAATCAATGGCTAGAGCAATACCTACGATTCTGGGTCAACGAAAGACAAGACGATTGGATTCATTACCTACCCATGGCGGAATTCACTCACAACAACTGGCCCAATGAATCTACCAAGGAATCCCCTTTTAGCATCCTCATGGGATACAACCCACGCGCAGATTGGACGGACAGACCCTCTCCTATTCCCCAAGTAGCACTCCGCATCAAACAGTTCAAAGAGGCTAGACTGCGCGCCCAGGAACTGATGAGAAAAGCGCAGCAGGGGTGGATCAAGCACAAAGATACTGCCCAAATACAAAATTGGAGACCTCGTGTGGCTAGAAGGACGCCACCTACGTACCAATCAACCAACCGCCAAGCTTGCGCCCAGGAGACACGGCCCGTTTAAGGTTATCCAGGTGATGTCCGCAGTCAACTATCGATTGGAACTTCCCACGCAGTGGAGCATCCACCCAGTGTTCCATACGGATCTCCTGACTCCTTATCGCGAGACTCCCACACACGGCCCCAATTATCAACGCCCACCGCCAGATTTGATTGATGGCGAAGAAGAATACGAGGTCGAGAAGATTCTAGACTCTCGGCGCTTCGGCAGGACAAAGAAACTGCAGTATTTGGTCAAATGGCGCAGATACCCGGACTCCGATAATCAATGGGTCTCGAAGGATGACGTATTCGCCGATGAAGCGATAAGGGAGTTCAAACGTTTAAACCCCGCCAGAGAAACACATATAAGCGCAGGACTTTCCCAAGAGACGTCCCCATCTCCCTCTCCTTCACCTTCATCTACTCATGTCCCAATCTCCAGTCCAAGTACACTATGTCCTCGACGACCTGCTCCCCATCTCAGTCCAGCCCACTGTCATCATTCAGAACGCCCCGCCATCACCATCCCTGTCGTCTGCCCAGTCCGTTCAACCCAGCCCCAGTCGTCCAACTACCCCCATTCCATCCCTTCTTCCTTCGCCAACACCTACAGCAGCGGGCACACGAAGCCCGTCTCCGCAAAGCTATGTTCCCACGAGACCTCCGTCCCGTCAAGACGAGGCTCAGGTACAAGAAGATCGCAGTTACGACCGGTACTTGTCCCAGGAGCATTGCCCCCTCAATCAACATCTCACGTATGGGACTCACCTCACGGAAACTCACGACGAAACCCCGCCGCTATGCAACACGGACGGGGAACCACTCACTCTCCCCCCATCGGAAAGACCCGAGATGCGCCGCCTCTACCGTCCGGAGGAACACAGTCCAGTTTCCCGATCTCACGTGGAAACTCCGCCACCACGCGGGTTCCACCACAACAGGGGAGTCCATTTTATCCCCTTCCAGATTCGCGACGCTCAGGGCCGGCTGCACCCAGCTCGGTATACGCAGCTCGTCTTTACGGCGGACCCCTTCGTCCTCGCCTACAGACGTGGCAGCGACCAGCAGTACGGCAAATCGGTGCACGCCGCCCCCAACTACGACGAACCCACACCCACCTACACCGACGACGACCTGGTCTTTCTAGACCAGGACAGCACCTACCGCGAGTCGGTCGACATGGCCTGTATGGCTATGAACGACCTGACGGTCACGGCGGAGGTCCACCGCTACCGCTGCCTCCAAGCGGGTTACACGGCGAAGGAGGAGGAGCTCAAGAGGAAGATCGACGAGCTCGACAAGATCGGACGAATGCGCCGGGAGTGCGTACTCCGTCTCCAACGCGCCAATGCCATCAAACGTATCAAGGACGAGCGGGACTCATACCGCCCAGGAGTCGAGGAGGGGGCCCGGATTGCGTGTCTTCGAGAGGAGATCTGCCGCGGTCGGTCTGGTGCCCGATCCTGAAAAGGGGGTGATGTTACGTTTCGGCCCGGAAGTGGACACTGACGCTCGGGGATGACACCACGTCAGCGATATATCGTCATGGACTTGTTGGATCAGTCAGCCGGGTAAGCTCCGGCGCATGTGATTGTGTACGATAACGGATCGGATCATGACTCGATGTGACTCATTCCTAGGATAGCTGTACTAGGGTTTGCTCTACTTACGCTATTGGCTAGGATAGTTCGGAGCGGCGCTTGAAAGCCCGCGCGTATCTGTATAAGTAGTAGTCGTGGAAGACCAGGATCGCCATCTTGGTCTTCTTCAATACCACCATCTTCTCGTCTCTAAAAGTCTTTCGGACTTTCTTCCCTGTGAAGTAAGTTGTCTCCGGCATATCCCCTTAGACCAGGGATCCCCGTGAGCTTATCCCGAGTTCCCGCGACAGGCAGTGGACACGTATCCCATCGGATCGCAGTATCATCAAGTCTTCCTCTATCACAACGAACGAGTCGCCAAGCCTTACGGTTATATCTACATCGTCGACCATCCTACGTGGAGAACTATTGTCCCAGTCGAGGACCCTCCAGCCAACGTTCCCCAAGCGGAGGACTTACACGCTTTTATCGCATTGAACGGGGATCTTGCCCCTCACCCAGCTGAGTACCCCAACGCCATTACCAACCGCCTTTTCTATCGACCACTTAGGATCGCCGCGACCAACGAGGCCTAAGTCAGGCAAACGTCCGTGGTAGACGTTACAAGAAACACTACTAGTATTGTTCATCTCCGAGGCAGATGTAAATGTGGAGGGACCGGGAAGACAAGAAACAGAACTGACACTACTATCTAACTTACAGGCAGAAACCGTGCGAGTACGAATTACAGGAGATGAGTCCGAAACACGAGAACATATGGTACAGGTACATAAGTCTGAATCATCTACTGTTAAGGGGCCGGTTGCAGCTACATGTGACCCCTTAATCAAAAAGCTGCCTTGAGAGCTTCCAACTGCTCTTGCTGGCGGGTTACCATCTCCATCAATTTGGCTATGTCTGCCTGTGACATCTTGGCCAGAGTGGTGCTTGGTGAAGCAGCGGCTACCACAGCGCTTGACAAGGATGGTGGGCTAGGGGATTCTGTGGTGGTGGCCACCACTTTGGCCTTTCCTGGTTTCCCCATTTTCTTGAGCTGACAG
Source organism: Lactarius hatsudake (assembly GCA_024734325.1). Lineage (NCBI taxonomy): Eukaryota > Fungi > Basidiomycota > Agaricomycetes > Russulales > Russulaceae > Lactarius > Lactarius hatsudake. The sequence goes on along the minus strand of JANSJP010000020.1, from coordinate 74,047 downwards.
ATGGTGGACCAGTGTCCAACCTTTTGACAGTGGTTGCACATGTCTCGCTCATGGTTTCCATCCTTCTTGACATGGTTGGGTGATCCACACCTGTAACACTTCCCCTTCATCCAGCTCTGGTATTCAGCCTTTGTCTTGAATATGTCCCCTTTCTTCTGTGTGCCTTGCTGACGTGTGGCGTCCACTTGCATGGCGTTAGGGTCAGGGGACGAGGTTTGATTTGATGAAGTCAGTTTCCTGGACTTCTTGGCTCTTCGCTGGTGCATACGCTGATCAATGGTCTGCGCTGACTGCTTGAGCTCTTCATAAGTTTTATATGGCTTCTCTGACCAGGCTAGGATGTCCTTGATGTCCTCGTTGAGTCCATCATAGAATCAGGTGTGAAGGTCCTCCTTGGACCACCCTGTCTGTCCTGAGTACTGCTCGAATACAGACATGTATTTGGAGACTGGCTTTTTCCCTTGCTTTGTCTTTTTGAGTTCTTCACGTGCTATCTCTTGCACGTCTAGGGGGCTGAACCTGTGGTTAAACTCCGTGACAAATCCTGCAAAGGTTCCACTAAAAGGAGTTCCACCTGAATTGGCCTGCTCCAGGTATGGGAGGGCCCAGGTTTTTGCGTCCCCTTCCATCAAGTTGAGAATGGCCACTATCCAGTGGTGTTCGTCTGCATACCACATACTTGTGTTGGCATCCCACATATTCATAGCATCCCTGGTTGATCCTGCCCAGTTACGGAAGGCAGTGAGGAAGTGACAGGCATCTGTGGAGTTGCCTTTCCCATCCCAAGCTTTGGGATGGGCCACTACTTCCTTCTGCTTTCCAGATGAGGGGCGACTTGAACTAATGGTTACCTGCGTAGTTAGGTCTGTGACCTGTTGCGCAAGTTGGCCCATAGCGAGGCCCAATTGGTTGATGAGTGCTAGGCAGTCATTGATGGTGGGTGGTGGGGCAGGAGGTGCAGGGGCTGTCGAACTTCCGGGTTGACTCATTTCTTTTAACTTTTTCTGTCTCTCTTCTCGATCTGCCTTGTCTTGTGCCTTTCAAAAGTTCTCTAATAAGAGTAGCTGTTTGTCTGGCAAGATCTCGTCCCAATCTTCTATACGAGAGATGAACTGTTTTTCTCATTTAGTGGGAGGAAGGAGGGCATATTTCGAGCGAGCTCCTTGAGGATACTGAGCTTGTGCTAGATGAGCTGTCTGTTTCCCCTTGCGAGGAGCCACGTTCGGAGGGAGGGGGTGGAGGGAGATGAGGGATTAGAGGTGTGGCTGCTGCTACAAGCTCTGGGACAGTGAAGTTTGTTCCATCTACTTGGTACTGAAAGCCGTACAGCTCAAGTAGGCCATTGATGAAACCTGGTTTGTGATAGATTGCCTGAACATTGTACGAGCTCGAAAGCGCGTGAGTGAGTAAGGTGCGGCCGAGTTGGGGACTAAACAGAGGAAGGGAAAGGAAGGAAGTTGTCGCCGAGCCTTTGCTGGAATGAGTGCCCAAATCATGGACGCCGAGAGAGAGACTATTTCCGAGACTGAGAGAGAGACTGAAGACGTCGAGCGAAGCTTGAATCACACGTAGTGACGATGCGGAAAATAACTAGAATGGGGGAAAAGGAAGCAGTGAGTCGATACAGTCAAGTGGGTGTCTTCGATTCAGACCGGCCCCGTCAAACCGTTACTGGTTCACGCGAGAGAAAAGAGAAGAGGATCGAATAAGATGCGGGGAAAAAGATTCAAAAGATGTTCTTGCTGAGCGCGATTCCGAGTCCTTATATACCTCGTGTACCTGTAAGTAAGGGAACTCGTCGTCGCAAACGCTAAGTCGAAAGTTGTGAGGGAGAGTGGGTAGAAGTGGGGAAAAGTAAAGTAAAGGAGTCCAAGGGATAGCGAGAGACTACGAAAGACGGACAGACAGACGGTTGTAAGGCTAAGGTGAAGTTTTACGGTCCCTGGCGCTAGTGGCGTCGACGGCGTGTACTGTACTCGGGCAAGCGTCGAGATGAAACGGGGGAGTAAGGCAAAGAATGAGAATGGTGACAAGGAAGGAGAATGGCGACAAGGAGTCTAACTGGTTGAAGGAGGGAGGTCAAAGAGGCGACGCGGGTGGCGTCGACGAGGCACACTATGTTGAGGAACGAGGGTGAGAAAAAGGCAGAAGAATAAAATGAAAGTCGGGGCGCGCCTTTGCCCGAGGTAAAGAGCGCCGTTCTGGACCGTTCAACAGTCGTGGGTGTAGACATGCACCAAGATCCTGGGGTGATGAGGGCAGCAAAGGTGACGGATGGGTGGAGTGAAGAATGGTGGAGAGGTTTTCCGAGGCAGGCCCCTTGACGACGTCGCGCGGGAAGTCGTTTTTGAGGAAAAGCGGATGTTCGTGGGTGCCGACCGGTGACGGAAATGTAATCATATTAGGCCGTAGTAAAAGAGCGACGAGGAGTGAGACGAGATGGTGGGGAGACGGAAGAGTGGGGGAAATGAGGCGAGGAGGGAAGGCGCGTTGAACACAAGTTGGTGGCGGTTTGGTGATCATCTGAGATAGGCAGTCGAGTCACATGCCGAGCCAACGAGACCGAAATGGTTGATAATGGGTGGATTCGCACTCAAGGGCTGCAACGCCCTTACATCTCCCGGGGGGTTAAAAAGATCCTGAGTGTCCTCACTCACATACCCATTACTGTTGAAAAAATTTCCGGCTTCTTCTGGCTCCTCCTTGGCGAGCGCGGCGATGTCTTGGGGGTCAAGTAAGTCGGTGAGAGGGATGATGGAACCGGTGCGCGAGAAGTAAGGAATGACTCGGAAGGCTGCGAAACGAAGCTTAGAGATAGTGCCATCGAGTTCCACTAGCAAGTAAGCACCGTGGCGATTCCGCCTGACGACGACCATGGGTCCAAAATACCGAGGTTTGATTTTACGAACATGAGTATTCTCGGCTACGGAGTTTCGGACCAAAACCAGATCTCCTGGACCAAAGGAGTCGGTCTTGATATTATGGGCGAATTTTCGCCTGAAACCCATAGCAGCCGAGAGACTGACTCTTAACGATGTTGTCTTGGATTTTCGCAAGGTCGTTGTCACGCGTCTGGAGCTGACATGCACGAATAGCGATGAGGTCGACGGTGGAGAGAGGAGTGGTAAGGTCAGGAATGAGGAATGTGGCAGTGGTGATGTCGAAAGGGAGCTGGGGCTCGACGCCGTGAGCTATGTAGAAGGGGGAATGTCCGGTGGAGCGGCGGGTGGTAGCGCAGTCGGCCCAGAAGATGTGCGCCGCGACTGCGGGCCATTTTGAGACATTGCCTTCACAGGTCTTGAAGAGGGACTCGCGAATGGTCCGGTGCTGATGCTCGACAATGCCGTTTGCCCGAGAGTTGTAAGGCGAGATGCGAATGTGTCGGATGTTGTATTTGCTGGCCAGCCAGTCCAGAGCTGTGATGTAAGCCGAGCCGTTGTCAGTGACGATCTCCTCGACTGCGCCCCAGCAGCACAGTATTTCCTCGAAGAGAAAACAGGCCGAGAGTCTGTCCAGTCTCAGAACGAAGGGTGCGCCACTCGGGCCAGGCGGTAAGAGAGCAGCGGGCTTGAACGATGTACGAGAAGCCGCCAGTGAGGGGCATGTGCATGGTGTCGACGTAGGCCTTGCGGAAGAGCGGGGCAGGCATAGGGACAAGCGCGGGAATGTGGATTTTGGTGGTCTGCCGAAGTTGACAAGCATGACAAGTCTTGATGTACCAGCGAACGTCATACTCGAGGGAGGGCCACCAGAAGCGATTGAGAAGGGTGCATCGTGTGGAGTAGATGCCTCTATGACCGAGCCCGTCGTGTGCTTCATGGAGGATGGTGGGTCGTTGAGTGGGAGGAATGAAGAGTTGGTGTTGCCCGAGCCTGTTGCGTCGCCAGAGTTGTTTGCTGACTAAGACGAAATGTTTCGCCCTCCTGAGTAGCCTGGCCCAGTCGTTGTTGCCGAGGTCGCTAGGCTTCTTGAGAGTCTTCAGGTACTGGCGTATTTGCAGTGATCTCTCTTTCCACGTCGAGGGTTTTGCTGCTAGTGGGGAAGCTGACGAGTGGGCTGGCAAGATCTTCGGTGGTCATGGTGAGAACAGAGAGGGTGCATAAGTCGAAAGTTCGCGTCATAGAATGGGCCCAGATTCCTAGTCCGAGAGTCTTGTCGATCCATTCCTCTGGATCATCTTCTTCGGCATCTTCGCCTTCCATGGATTCGCGTCTTGAGAGGCCGTCCGGTCCGTGGTGCTTCTCGGCAGGGAACGTGGACGAGTTTGAAGTCGAAGAGGAGAATGGCGGCGATCCAGCGGTTGATAGTGGCATTGGGTTGAATGTCAGGGGTTGTTGAGCATGCCGCGGACGAAGACGGCATCCATTTCGACTACGAGGTTGCTGACTGCCGACAAGGTGTAGTCGGAGGGCGCGGAGAGCGCGAAAGAGACCATAGAGTTCTACCTTAGGCTGGGAGTAGCGGCTTTCGCGTTCACTCCAAGAGATCGAGCCGAAGCGTGAAGGGCGTCGCTTGCCGTCTGTGCACTCCTGAGACAAGATGTAGCCTACGCCGCGCCAAGATGAGTCGACAGCCAAGAAGATGGGGCGGTCGGTGGAGTAATCGATGGAAATGAGAGCAGAAGAATTGACAATAGCATCCTTGAGTTGCTGCATGGCGTCCACGTGCTGATCGTTCCAGATGAAAGTTTCGCCCTTGCAAGTGAGGTTGACGAGTGGGCGAGCCTTAGCAGAGTAGTTCTTGATCCAAATGCGCATGAAGCTGGCGAGACCCAAGAAGGCATGAACGTCAGGTGACGTTCTTGCAAGTCAGCCAGTCCCGGATTTTGGCAATCTTCGAGTCGTCGGGCACATGTCCTTCGTAGTTGCACTTGTGGCCGAGGATGATGACTTCGGGTACGGTGACGAATAGCTTTGTGGCTGAGACGGTTGCGCCCGAGCTGCCGAGACGATGGAGGATGCGGTGGACGTCGTTGAGGTGTTGCCAGATGAACTTGCGGATGCCGGGGTTTTCAGGGATGGCTTCGAAGCTTCCTGTCTTCTGTTTCATAATGCGAGGCCGGACCTTTGATGCTGCAGTCGTCCACGAAAGGCCAGGCGACATGGGGAATCTCAGCTTCTAAGATGAAGGTGACGTCTTCGTGGAAAATAGCTACCGCGTTAGTCCAACCTTGAGGCAGGCGGGTGAGACGGAGGGTGCCGATGGGGGACTGGATGGTGGTGAGATCGCGCAAGGTGACGTTGAGGGAGCGGTGGTCATATCCGACGAACAAGTCGAGCATACTGTAACAGGCGCGTCCAGCCATCGCCTCGATCAACTGGTCGGCTAGGGGAGGGACTCCAGAGTTGCGGACGGTGACGGCGTTGCGGGGTTGTAAGTTGTGAACAAGGCAGTAGCGAGCCGTTCTTCTTCTTCACACAGAACCATCGGGAGCGATACGAGGCATCGGAGTGCTCGTAGACACCGGCGGCGGTCTTGTCTCAGAAGATTTGGATGACTTGCTCCAAGATACCAGTGGGGATGGGAATGTTCTTCTGGATCCACGGGGTGTGTTCGATGACGGGGATTTTGACGGGCGAGAGATAGTTGTCGCGGAACTGACCTTTCTTGGCTTCGGTCCACGCTAGGGCGTGCTTAGTGTTGCCATGGCTCAGCTCAAAACGGCTGAGCCAGCCGAGCTGAGCCATCTTTAGCTGAGCCAAGCTGACAAATTGGCTCATGACCAAACCTGGCTCAGCTTGGCTCACGAGCTGGGCTGAGCCGCTGAGCCAAGGCTCGATTACGGCCATGACCAGATTAGGCAGGTTGAGCCTGGCTGGAAACTGGCACTGTCTGGCAGCCAGGAACGAGCCGGCTGAAAACGGAAAATGAGAATTGTGGGTTGCGCAGCCTGCGCGTGTCCACTGAGCACTGTGAATTGCTGCTCGCTGTACACCGGGTGAGTCACCTTCTCGCTTCCCTCTCGCTCTTCCGTCCTCGCCTACGCCACATCACTCTCCCCTGTCCCATCCTCCTCTCGCCTATGCACCGTCCCTCATACTGCTACTACTCAGCCATAATCCAATTCTCGCTACGTCGTCTTCGTCTCTGTGCTCGTCCTTTTCCGTCTCGTCATCGTTTCCATCTGCTCTCATAGTCGTCGCTGACCTACCTCGACCCCCAGACGCCTATGCCAAAGCCACCCGATGGCCTTGCCTCAGGAGCAGAGCCCGCTCAGGCTTTCATTGCATCGCCCAGTCCTCACGTCGATCACTATCAAACTCTTTCGTCCTGTCAAACTCTTTCACTGCACTCCACCCTCTTGTCTCGCAACCCACCATCTTCTCGGCTGCCTTCAAACACCTGCAAGACGCCGTCAGGAGCACGCGCTTGACAGTGCGCTGCCGTTGGATTCGGAGAAGGATTCCCATTGTCGTGCGTCATGGTGTCTCGCCCCCCCCCCCCATTGTCTGTTTATCCTCATATGCTCACTTCCTTTTACTTAGATCCGGGAAGGTGCTGGTCACGCGGCTCACGCCCATATCCCTTTGTCTGTCTGTGCCTGTGCCACTTCTCGATTCGTTTCCCTACGCTCGTACCGTTTCCCCCATCCCTCTCTACCCATCGCTCTCTCACTATACGTTCGACTTTGACTTGGAACGCATTGTATACTGGATCGCATGTATATAAATCGTCTGCGTTGACTCGTTAATGCATCGTTGTTCTCCCTCTTCCTCTCATCGTTTGCCTTTAAGTCCCATTCTACGCCGCACCAGTCCAAGAAGTCTTGCCACCGTCTAGCCATCGCCATTGCCGCCTTCGCCCTCCGAGCTGCCAACCTTGGATTTGCCTGCCAAGTAGAAGCCACATCACCGCCACAGTCATAGCCATAGCCATCACCGCCTTCGTCAACCGAGCCGCCGACCTCGGACCTCTAGCCTGCCGCCGCCTCATCACGCCCAGCTTTCGCCAACGTCTTCGTCAACCGAGTCACCGCCCTGGCCGCGCCAACGCTTTCGCCATTGACCTCGCCTTCGTCATAGCAGTCCACCCGCCATTCCAACCTCCTTACATCTCACTCACTCTTCTCGCCTTGCCTCGCTCTCCCTCGTCTCGCTTCTGCTTGCTCTCGGGTCCTTTCTCCTGGCTCGTTAGCTTCTGTCCAACACCCCTGCACGGAGTCCTCTCCGCCTCGAACTCACACGGACGTCGCTCCGTACAGTGTATCAACGACCTACCGAGCTTTGACTTTATGGACCCCTTGTAGTCACATATGTTGTATTTGATAAAACAAAAATATATTGGTTCAAACTACAATATACATGTCTACCTATCTACTGCCCGGGTGCTGGACTCCAAGCCACATCGACATCGCTATCTTTGCGTCAGCATCGCCTTGAGGGCTTAGGTTGCATTGTCGTCAGTCACCTTGAGGGCCTGGGTTGGTGGCATCGTCGTCACCTTTGGGCCATACGCTGCCCATCTCCAGTCCAATGATCCCGCCGCCAATGACGACCATCTTTTCAGCCACTAGCCACCACACGTACGCCACGCATTCCCACGCTCTCATCTCTGCGTCTCTGCCGCATCTGCTGCGTTCTCATCACTCCTCATCTCTGCCCGATCTCAATTGATCTGCTTCATCTACTTCTCAAATCATTCTTGTATTCTTGTATTACTCTTGGCTTCACCTACTATGGCTGGATCTAGGAAGAGGGCCCCTTCAACACCCAAAAAGACTCCAAAAAGGCAAAAGACCACTAAGAAGACTTGGGCCAAACACCTTCCTGGTGGTGCTCTGGAGATGTCTTTTCAGCTTGATGGTATGTACCCATTTTTTAATGGTGTGTCCATGCATTCATACTGTGATTAGTTCCATCCACAGTTGCTCAGGCATCAACTGCCAGCCAGCATGTGCACTTTGATCTAGGCACCACTTCTGCAGCTTCAGGTGGCCCCCTCAGGCCCTCACAAGAGAATTTGGAGGGAGAGGACCCCTTTGCAGGTTCTTCACCTGCTCAGGCCTCCAATCAAGTGAGTATTTATTTTATTACTTTATGTATATATATTAATGAATTTAATATAGGGAGGCCTTAGCTCACCTCAGCCTGAGACTTTTGACCTCGGAAATGTGTCAGAGGGGTCTCAGGAGGGTGGCGCTAGTTCTAATGGCCATCAGGGAGGCAGCCCTGACCCTCCAACTCCAACCCGTCACCCAAGGAGGGCTCAAAAAGCTGGTTCTAGGCTAACTAGCATGGGTGATGATACTCTGAGATTTTTTCAAGTTGTTGAAGGGAAGAAACAGTGCAAGTTCTGCTTGTGAGTTTTTATTTTTTTTTTATTTTTTTTCTAAAACTTTTATAGGGTACTTCATCAGGAAGATGTGTCTATCAAAGTACACTCATATCACTCCACTACTGCAACAGGTCCACTGCGATCTCATCTGCTCAATCGCCATGCAGAACAGTGGGTTGCAGAGTGTCAAAGGCTCAAAATTGAGTTGAGAGGTAAAGAGGGGGAAGAGGCTGTTGCAAGAGTTACTGGAGTTCCTGTGGAGCGCCAAGCTGCACACCGCACTCCCTTCACTCAAGACAACTTTTTAGATGGCCTTGTGCAATTTATTGCAGCCACAGATCAGGTTTTTTTTTTCCTTCTTTTCTTTCCCCATTTAATTTTTTTTTTAAAGGCTATAATGATTGTGGACAGACCAGAGTTCCGCCACCTGTGTCTTCTACTCTGCCCTGAGCTGCGTGATGCAGACATCCCTCACAGGACCACTATGCAGAAGCGCATTGTGCAGAACTGTTCAGAGACACTTCAAAATTTGTCTCAGCACATTCAGGTAATGTTAAATTATTATATCTTAGTGCTTGAGGGCTAACTTATATTTAGAACAGCTGCCTTGGGAAGGCCTCTTTTACCACAGACTTGTGGTCTGACCCTGACCTCAAGCCATACATGGCTGTTACTGCTCACTGGCTGGAGAAGGCTCAGACTCAAGATGGCCAGCAAAAGCTAACCCTTAGAGCTGATCTTATTGGATTTCTCATTGCTCCTGGGTCTCACACTGGGGAGAGGTTAGCTGAGATATTTTATTTTATTATTACTAGGATGGGGCTTGAAAAGAAGGTAATGTCCATCTTATCTCATAAAACAAATTCAGCTAATTTCTTTTTTAAAACAGATTGGTTGGATAACAACAGATAATGCATCCAACAACAGCTCTATGATGGAGGCATTAGAAACTCATGTGAAGAAGCTTTATCCTAATACTGAGTTTTCTGCAGAGCAGCATCACATTAGGTGAGTGTCAAATTATTTAATGTATTTTTTTATTGACACTTCTTAGATGCTTTGCCCATATTGTAAATCTTGCATGCAAGGAAATGCTAGAGGGAGCAGTTGAATTGGGCTTTGACCAAGTTAAAAAGCTTCAGCAAATTATTGTTTATGTGAGTTTTTCCTTTGGTTCTGTTTTTTTTTCATGCTTTTTCTTTTTCTTTTTCTTTTTCTTTTTCTTTTTCTTTTTCTTTTTCTTTTTCTTTTTCTTTTTCTTTTTCTTTTTCTTTTTCTTTTTCTTTTCTTTTCTTTTCTTTCTTTTCTTTTTCTTTTCTTTTTCCTTTTCTTTTCCGAGTTTTTTTTTTTTTTTTTTCTAACTTATTTATAATAGATCCACAATTCATCACAAAGGCGTGATATGTTTTCTACAATTGCAAAGGAGTCAGATGTACCTCCTTTGCAATTAATTTCTGATGTGCAGACAAGGTGGTCCTCTTCTTATTTGATGATCAAGAGGGCACTTGTTTTAAGAGAGGTATATTTAAAGTATTTAATAAAATTCTAATGCTAACTTGCATTAGGCAATTGATAAGTTTATGGAGGATCAGCCAGGGATGGACCCATTAGATAAGGAAGATTGGAAGATCCTTGAAGCACTTCAGAGAATTCTTCAGGTATGCAAATATTTTCTCTCTCTGATTGTGTATTAATTTATTTATTAGGTCCCCTTCTTGTATCAGCAAATGCTCTCTTATGAGAAGACGCCAACACTTTGTAACACAGTTGCTGCATTTGAGGGCTTTATAAAGTCTCTGAATGCCTTGACTAATGCCTTGGATTCTGAGGGACTGGATATTGGTCTTATTCTTACAAAAGGTGCAGCCAAGATAGATTCCTATTGTACTCTGGCCTTTGAGACTAGTGGTTTACAGGGCCAGGCTTGGCTCAAAAGCCTGGGCTTAGGCTCAGCTTAGTAGGGCTCAGGCCTCAGTAAACATTGAGCTGAGCCCAGGTAAAGGGCTTGGGCTTGGCCTGGGCTTGGCTTGGGCTCAGGCCAGGGCTTGAGGAGGAAGTGACACCAATTGTTTATTTATGCAGATCATGTTTACTTGATACTCTGAACAAAGACATCATTGTCATCAAAATCTTGATAGCCTTCACCAGTACTGCAGGCACTTGGAATCTTGGTGACCAAGATGGTGTTGATGCACTGTGCAAGTGAGCCCAAACATGAGTGTTTCTATCAGCAAGCATGTCTTCTGAGACACACACCTTGCTCAACCTTAGCATCTCATAGGCTCCCATCTTGTGTATGGGTTGTGTGCACATACACTGTTCCTTGATGCTGCAACTGACAAAATGTGATTAAAGTGCCTGCCATGACAAATCAACATGCCATATAACTGAGCAAGAAATAACACATGTACTGCTTATCAGTGGCGAGGATGAGTGTTGTATTATAGTTGGGGCACACACCAACTGAGCCATTTGTCAGTGCATAGCCCATTCCATACTTGTTACAGTGGTCAACCCAGGAAGCAATGAATATGCACTCCTCCTGCATGTCTATGTTGTTGGCAACTCATTGCTTGGGTCATGGAAGAGCAGGCGCTGTGAGAAAGCATTGAATGTGGCACAGAGGGTCTCCACTGCAGCATTGACCTGTTCACCTTGGGAGCAGCCAGTATTGGTGTGGGTGGTGGCAGTGGCTGGCAATCCTATGGTACAACAGTCTGTTAGTGTGATGCAAGAACTAACTCACCTCAATGATGCCACATCTATTCTCTTTAGCTTTAAGTGAACTTGACCTGCTTATATCTGCCATTCTTCACTGTCACCTCATGACTGGGCCCGTCTTTGGTCCTCCTGCTATGGCTGAAGAAAATCCAACCCTAATAGATCCTCTCAGTGGCAATTATTGCTCCAAAAAGAAGGTCACTCAGGCTTACACACTTGTACCTGCAATTGGGTGACACATCATTTAGAGGGGGACTTGGAGAACCTGAGTGACCTCGTACTTTAGCAAAGACCCAATGACACAGAATTTGGAACCAATGTACCTGTTCAAGTTGTTGAGGTTTTGTAAACTGGACAGTCCAGGGCATCAAACATGGACTCAAACGCACCCACTGAGAGCAGAACAGTGGGCAGTTTGGGCTTGATCATGCAGAACATACCATGGACTTGCCAGCAGATGAAGAAGACGACAAAAAGGTGGTGGGAATACCAGAAGCACTCAAAGTTGGCCCTGCAACATTTCTCCAATAATGAGGTGCATTGGAGGGTGTTGAACAACACTGTAACAGCAGGCACGTGCCTCTGCGATGCGATGGTACATTATTTGTTATTCTATTTCCTTTTGAGGGCAGTCAGATAATTTTGATTCTGCATTTGATTCCACAAATTGAGCTACAGTATACTCAAAGCCTGGGCTTTAGGGCCTGGCTCAGGCTTTCAATAACCTGAGCTGAGCTGTAGGCCCTCCAAAGCCTGGTACAAGGGCCCAGCTAGGCTCAGGCTTTGAGGGCTTGGCTACCCAGGCTTTAGGGCTTCAGGCCAGGCCTTGCGAACCACTATTTGAGACTCCAGCATATCTGCATTCAATTAGTGAGTGGCTATTTTAATATGCTACATAATTTCTCATGCCATGTGGACAGTTCTTAACCCTGTGTTAAAGCTTGAGTTTCTCAAGAGACAGTACCCAACACATATTGCTGAGAATGCAAAGCATTCCCTCCTTGAAGCAGTGAGTGCTTTTAATTTATCATGCCACTCTAAAACTAAAATCCTAAGTAGCTCAGGCCATTACACACACCATCTAGAGCCTCTACTAGATCAGCTGTACCCCCTCCACCTTCTGAAACATTTGGCATGCAAGCCACTTTGGCAAGCCTTGGTATTGGCCCAATGCCTACCACCAGACCACAGGGAGATACCTTAGAAGATGAACTTGATGACTATCTAGCAGCTCCAGCCAAATATGCCAATCTTCTTGAGTTCTGGGAGGTGTGTAGAATGAACCATTTTGTTGGGGAGTACTGACAGGAGTTGGAATGGTAGGAACACCAGAAAAAGTGGCCAACACTCTTCAAGCTTGCCATGGACTTACTCCCTATTCAAGCCACTTCAGTACCATGTGAGCGTGTCTTCTCAGCAAGCAAGGAGACAGCTAGAGCCAGGAGGAACTGCCTTACACCAGACAACATGGAAGCCTTACAGATACTCAAGTTTGAGGCAAAGCATAAAAGGGAACTCAACTTCACTGAAGGGCTTGGAGAGAAGGAAGAAACAGCAGAGCTGGAGGGAGTGGAGGCAGTCAAACCAGTTGAGGATTTGAGGGCTTATCTTAAGGGCATCAATGAGCAGTATGAATAAGGATCTATTTGCGACAAGGCTATATACATGTACTTGTACCTAGGAATGAACTACATACAAATAGGAGACCCTGTGCAACTCACCCAGGGTGGCCAGAGAGGGAAAAGGGGGAGGGGAAGAGAAAGGGGTAAAGGGAGGTTGTACAAGGGTGTGCGACGGCAGTCCAAGGCGGTGTGACGGTGTATGGCAGCAGGCGAGGTGGTGCGGCGGTGTGTGGCAGGAGTCCGAGGTGGCGCGGCGATGTGCGGCGGGAGTCCGAGGTGGTGCGACGGTGTGCGGTGGGAGTCCGAGGGTGCGCGATGGCAGTCCAAGGTGGTGTGAGGGGGTGCGATGGCAGTCCGAGGGATCAGAGGCGATGAAACGGCAAGGGGAGGGGAGTCTGAGGGGGACGAGAGAGCACGCGCAAGACGTGCGAGGTGGCGAAGGAGAGGGAGAAGGGCACAGACGCAGGCAGCGGGGACGCAGAGAGGGGCGAGGGTAGCGGTGACGACGATGCAAAGGTGATGGCGACGATGACGACGCAGAGGTGGTGGTGGCGACGACGATGACGACGATGGCGACGCACTGCCAGAGGCACTGGTGGCGAGGTCACAGACGGCAGCAACGGCAACAACAACGATGCGAAGCAGAGCCCATGGCAGCGGCGAGGGCGCAGAAGGCAGCGAGGGTGAGGACGCAAACGGCGGCGGCGGCGACAGGGCGGTGGCGACGACGCAGAGAAGACGGCGATGACACAGAGGGCGAGGGCGAGGGCGAGGGCGAGGGGACAGAGCAGCGGTGACTTAGGGCAGGAGGCGGCAGCGACGGCGATGACACAGAGGTGAGGGCGCAGAGGCAGCAGCGGCAGCGACGACGCAGAGGGCAGCGGAGAGGGCAGAGGCAATGCAGAGAGGGCGAGGTGTAGACAACTGCAGTGACAACGACGCAGATGGCGGCAGCGAGGGCGCAGACGACGACAACGACGCAGACGACAGCAGTGAGGACGCAGGCGACGGCAGCGAGGATGCAGCGACGGCAGCGAGGACGCAGGCGATGGCAGCGAGGGCGCGGACAACGACGACAATGACAATGACAATGATGCAGACGACAGCAGCGAGGGTGCAGACGATGACAACGATGACGCAGACAACGGCAGCGAGGGTGCAGACGATGATGACGATGACGATGACACAGATGATGGCAGCGAGGACACAGGCGACGACGATGACGATGCAGACTGTGGCAGTGAGGGTGCAGGCGGCAGCGGCGGCGAGACACAGACAGCGGTGGCGACAGTGTAGACGGCGATGGCGAGGGGGCAGAGCGGTGGCGGCGAGAGCAGAGAGCAGTGGTGAGGAGGCAGAGAGTGGCAGCGAGGGGGCAGAAGATAGCAGCGAGGACGACGCAGATGGCGGCAGCGTCGCTGCTGTCGCCTTGGGGAGGGCGAAGATCCAGAGAGGGCGGCAAGCGCAGAGGGCGGCAAAGGACACAGAGCGGCTGTGGAAGGGCGTAGAGAGTGGCAGGGGTGACACAGGCAGGTAACGCAGACGACGGCGGAGAGGATACGGGTGATGGTGGCGGCAAAGACCCAGAGAGGGTGGCAAGGATCCGCGAGGGTGCAGAGGGCAGCAGTGGCGAAAAACACAGAGGGCGGCGGCAGTGATGTAGAGAGCAGCGACGAGGGTGCAGAAGGCGGTGGCGAGGGTGCAGAGTGAGTAAGGCGGAGAGGGGCCTGGGATAACACAAACAACAAGCAGTCGGCACGCAGGCAACGCGAACAGCGCGCAGACAGTGCGCAGATAGCATGCCAATAGTGTGCAGTGCAGGTAAGGGGGGCGGCGCAAGTGAGAGGGAGACAAGGGAAATGCAGCTGCGCCTGCTTCGCAATATCACGGGGCCAGAGCCCGACACTTCAATCCAGGTTTTGGAGAAGATGGCACATACAGATGTCATGAACAAAATGTAAAGAACAGTGTGAATAGGATCAACGAGCACTGCATGGAGGGTTCGCGGAGGAGAGATGTAATAAGCAAAGCTGGAGGTGGCAGCAAGCCGTGCTGATTCTTCCATAGGCTCCCAAAGGCCGAAAAGTTTAACGAAAAAGTTATTGGGGAGCCGGAAGAAGAGCATCTGGCTGACAACGTAGACATTCAAGGTAAGCGCTGACTCAAGCGAACGTTTGAACCCTGCAAGAGCACGACTCACAGTTTGGCTGACTCAGCTGTCTGACTACCCAAAATGGTATGATTCCCTATTCATGTTTTTGAGTGGCTCGAGCTGGCTCAGCCCAGCTGGAGCCAGCTCAATTGGGAATGGCTCAGCTCGGCTCGTCTTTTTTTGGTTGAGCTGTGCTTAGCTGAGCCAAGCCGAGCCGAGCCGAGCCACAGCAACACTAGGTGTGCTCATTGACCTTGAGGATGTGTTGAAGTAGTTTGAGTTCCTTGGGCTGGAGGAAGTCGTACCAATTGAGATCGAGTTCGTTTAGATGTTCTTGAGTGAGTCAGGTGGTGTGAGCGGTAGGTGTGAAGTCGGGCGGATGAGTTGGTAATGTGGGAAGGGATTTGATGGGGTCGTCCGGGATGCGGCAGATGATGCGGTAGTCTTTGGGGAGCGACGCGGGTACCGGCCGTACTTTGTGTGCTACCTTCTTGTAGGCTAAAACGGGTTGCAATGGTGTTTGGAAGAGTTGGAGAGCTGGATCTTGAAAGCGAGGGATCCCGTCCATGATTGAAGGTGCGGGACGGGCTGAAAGTGTGAGCGTCCGTACACATCCGACTTGCGTTCGGCGAGCGCAGGAAGGGATGGAGACGGAACGGGCGGGATCTGTGGGGTCACGTATGGAAACTTCTACGCGTCCGTCGGGGTGGTCTTCAAGTCAACAGAGGAGGAGGTGGTGGAATGGTCGCCCTAACAGGAGGCGAAAGGGGGCTCGGTCGACGACGTGAGCGTGGATGGCGAAGGTGACGTCCCCGACTCGCATAGTCAGGTTTTCGGCGCATCCGATCGTCTTGCTGACCAGTCCGTTAGCTCCTTCCATGTCCAACCGGTGCTCATGGTTGATGGACACGCCGGCCTCCTGCACCAAGTCCCAGCGGATGACGACGATCTGGGACCCTTGATCTAAAACTCCAGCTTCGGTGACGGTGTCGTTGATCAGAACGTCGATCTCGCGCAGAGGGAGGGAGTACTCGGCGGAGCGTGGGGCCGCGAGCTCGAGGATGGATGCTGGCGGGGTGGTATCAGAGGCTTCTTCGAAGCAGGCGGTGTCGACTCTGCGCGTGCAAAGTCGCTCGATGAGCTCCTTGCGGATGCCCGGGCTTGCGGCGAGGATGTGCGTGGGGGTAACTTGAGCGAGTTTGCCGTCGAGCAGCCACTTGTAGAGCTCTGCAGAAAGCTGTTGGTCCTCGGCGTTGTACTGGTACTTGTACTGGGGTGTAGTGCGCGGCGCAGGGGTGGGTGTGTTGGTGGTGTCTTTGGAAGAGGTGGGCGATGGTGTGGACTTCTTTGCTTGTGCAAGTTCAGGGAGCTTCGACGCTTTTGCGTCCCGCTTCTTCTTCTCGGCCGCGTAGACTCCAAAGAAGTCAAGGCTGTCGTCTGGTGTGCTCTCGACCTCGGCTGCATCTTCGTCCTCGGCGCCGGTGACTTCAATGATGTAGGCATGCAGAACGGGTTGCTCGAGGGAGGTTGGCATGGCTGTCTCAAAGCTGAGTGAGGTGTGGGGAGGAGGATCGCACGCGAAGGTCGCGGCGCTGGTGGCGTTGGGGGTGGTGTTGGAGAGCCAGGCGTCGATCCGAGCCTGCAGGCTGCTGCCGGTGTTGTCGCCTGGGATGGGCTGGCCGTTAGGGAGGTGGACACGATCGTTGACGATCATTGCTCATCCTGTGCGGCAGTATTCTTGTGCGATGGGACACTCTCGGATGCGATGGTTGGTCTGAGAGCAGAATGAGCAGCCCATGGGGCGTGGGCGAGATCGGAAGAAGGTGGTGTCGGAAGAGACTGCAGGAGGAGTGGGGGTGGACCGATCTTGTGCTGCTGGCCAGGGCTGGCGGTGGCTTGTCGATGGGGCGGTTGGGGGCTGGTAAGAGAAGGTCTGAACTATTTCCGGCCTAGGGAGGGTGGAAGCGACGTCAGGGTAGCGATGCGCGCAGCGAGCGTAGAGGACTGCGTAGGTTCGCTTGCAGACGGAAAGTCTGTGCATCTTGTCCATGAGCTCGTCTAGCTCGCGGTCTTCCTCTTCCCGAGTGGGTTCAGCAAAACGGACGGTTTTAGGTTCGGAAGGAATGGGGTGATGAGGAGGAGAAGGAGCGCGGGGCGGAGGGTTAGTGGGGCGAGGAAGGTCCCGATCGGGGCGAGCGAATGCATCTCTAGGGTTATAGTCGAGGAAATGGTCTCGTTCCCTCCTGCATCCTTCGTAGTCGGGTAGTCAGGGATCAAGATTGTTCCACCTTTTGACTGGTCTCTCGGATCTGGCTTGGCATGGCGCGAAGTGTTCCCAGTGCTCCTGTAGCTGGATGGGGAAGTACGGGGAGGTAGTGAAGACGGCTCGGGCGATTTTAAAGACTTCTTCGAAGTCGTAAGGCTGCTCGGCTGACTGGTCTGGGTATTTGCCGAATAGCCTAGGCAGCATCTTTTCTCGATCGTTGGGGCGAAATCCATACCAGAATGTGGAATCGCGTTCTTCGTCAGTAATGCGGTGTGCATCCTGGAGGGGTTTGCAGAAGACTAGGAACTCCCGGTAATAGTGCATGACGTCGTCTTTGCCACGCATGCGCTGTTGACTAGTATAGTGCACGTAGTCGTATAGCTTTTGTTTGGTGTACCTGGACTGCGTAGTAGCTCCTCCGTATATACCCTCAAGGGATTGTCGGAATACCGCCCAGTCGTGTGTTGTGTAGCTGTCGAGAAGTTTCCATAAGTCCCGGAGGTTTGTGGGGATGTAGCGTGTGATGGTCTCTACTTTTTCTCGAGGTGTGAGATTACGGCTAGTGGCGATCTCCTCGTATTCCCGGAGGAAGTCGTCGAGTGGGTCTCCTACACGTCCGGAGAAGAATGGTGTGTTATGTGAATGGGCAGCTGGCATGGCCGTGGGGCCGGTAGCGGGATTAGCGGCCATATGTCTCGGTGCTGCGATAACTACGGGAGGGTGTGCTGGTGTGGCTGGTGCAGTAGTCGGAGCGGGAGCAATGGAGGATGTTGTATAATTTGGGGCAGAAGAGGAAGCGGTTGTGGTAGGGTTTGGAGTGGAAGATGGAGACGACGCTGCGGTGGAGGGTACGACGGAGGATACTGTAGAAGGTGTGTTGAGACTCAAGGAGGAGGAGGCAGCGGAAGCGAGATTAAGACCGGGAGTAGAAGAGACTGTAACAGACGAGGTAGGGGGAGGTGGCAGTGGCTTTTGTGGATTAGAAAGTGATCTAGCTTTAGTAGGGACTACGAGAGAGGTTGACCGAGAAGATTTGGCGGGGTAGCGGGAGTGCGAGGTGACGATGCCAAGATGGTAGATTTTGGGATGGGGATCAGGGAAGGAGAGACGAGGCATTTGTAACTTTGTGCTACGAGGGTTGAGAATGGGATCGAGGACTGTGAGGATGGGTCGGTTTGGGGCGAGAAGGAGCCCAGGATAGACTGAGCGCGATTAGGTCGGGGAGTGGTTTCGTAGTTGGGGGCGAAGGCTTCTGTGATGTCGAGTGTCGAGCTGCTGGTAGACGGTTCTGATTGGCGCGGCGGTGTATCGGGCGCTGTGTCGGTAGATGCGGTTTCTGGCTTTTGGTGAACTTTCCGAAGGGGTCTCTAGGTGGTAGACTCGACTGTCTGGGCATATGGTTGGTCACCAGAGGCGACCGAGAAGAGAAGAAGGATACAGGGGAGAGGGGGGTTAATCCACCAAACTCAGCCTCACTGGGGCAGCCAGATGTACGAGCTCGAAAGCACGTGAGTGAGTAAGGTGCGGCCGAGTTGGGGACTAAACAGAGGAAGGGAAAGGAAGGAAGTTGTCGCCGAGCCTTTGCTGGAATGAGTGCCCAAATCATGGACGCCGAGAGAGAGACTATTTCCGAGACTGAGAGAGAGACTGAAGACGTCGAGCGAAGCTTGAATCACACGTAGCGACAACGCGGAAAATAACTAGAATGGGGGAAAAGGAAGCGGTGAGTCGATACGGTCGAGCGGGTGTCTTCGATTCAGACCGGCCCCGTTGAACTGTTACTGGTTCACGCAAGAGAAAAGAGAAGAGGATCGAATAAGACATGGGGAAAAAGATTCAAAAGATGTTCTTGCTGAGCGCGATTCTGAGTCCTTATATACCTCGTGTACCTGTAAGTAAGGGAACTCGTCGTCGCAAACGCCAAGTCGAAAGTTGTGAGGGAGAGTGGGTAGAAGTGGGGAAAAGTAAAGTAAAGGAGTCCAAGGGATAGCGAGAGACTACGAAAGACGGACAGACAGACGGTTGTAAGGCTAAGGTGAAGTTTTACGGTCCCTGGCGCTAGTGGTGTCGACGGCGTGTACTGTACTCGGGCAAGCGTCGAGATGAAACGGGGGAGTAAGGCAAAGAATGAGAATGGTGACAAGGAAGGAGAATGGCGACAAGGAGTCTAACTGGTTGAAGGAGGGAGGTCAAAGAGGCGACGCGGGTGGCGTCGACGAGGCGCACTATGTTGAGGAACGAGGGTGAGAAAAAGGCAGAAGAATAAAATGAAAGTCGGGGCGCGCCTTTGCCCGAGGTAAAGAGCGCCGTTCTGGACCGTTCAACGGTCGTGGGTGTAGACATGCACCAAGATCCTGGGGTGATGAGGGCAGCAAAGGTGACGGATGGGTGGAGTGAAGAATGGTGGAGAGGTTTTCCGAGGCAGGCCCCTTGACGACGTCGCGCGGGAAGTCGTTTTTGAGGAAAAGCGGATGTTCGTGGGTGCCGACCGGTGACGGAAATGTAATCATATTAGGCCGTAGTAAAAGAGCGACGAGGAGTGAGACGAGATGGTGGGGAGACGGAAGAGTGGGGGAAACGAGGCGAGGAGGGAAGGCACGTTGAACACGAGTTGGTGGCGGTTTGGTGATCATCTGAGATAGGCAGTCGAGTCACGTGCCAAGCCGACGAGACCAAAATG
The DNA here is from genome assembly GCA_024734325.1 of Lactarius hatsudake. Classification (NCBI taxonomy): domain Eukaryota; kingdom Fungi; phylum Basidiomycota; class Agaricomycetes; order Russulales; family Russulaceae; genus Lactarius; species Lactarius hatsudake. Next base: position 54,332 of record JANSJP010000020.1, on the reverse strand, counting down.
GTTGATAATGGGTGGATTCGCGCTCAAGGGCTGCGACGCCCTTACAATGTACTGTTCAGCAAGGTTGCATGGGGGATCTTCTAACTGGAATGTCTGGACTTGGATGTTGACACTGTCTTCGTCTACAAAGCTTTTGCCTGACTGGGCGAGTGTCTCGTTGGAGGAGTAGGTGGAGTGGAAGGATTCCGCGGAGAGTGTATGTGAGCAGGATGTGAAAAAAGGTGAAGGAATCCGGTCTTGTTCAGACTGGGAGTCCTGGTGTATGTGAAGCAATGCTGAAGCAGAGGCTTGAGTCTGTGGTGGTGTAATGGAAGCTTGTCTCCTCCTAAAGAGACAGCATAGATGGGTGCAGACATTCTCGAATAGACAAGGCAGTGTTGAAACGTGTGTAGGATAGGTGGATTAAGTGACGACGTGATATGACAAGCATGAAACGCTAACTCGAAGGTGGGTGGAGAGTCCGATCAAGCAAGACCAATACACAGTGATTGTTTTGTTGATAAGTGACCCTTGCGCACTTAGCGGCTCAGAGGACAATCAGATATGGACTGCTGTAGATAAGATATACAGGACTCATGTAGATTAGATTATTATGATCACACAATCTTGGACTTATTGTATTTACTTATCTATGACATCACTGTATACTATGACATCATAGGATCTGGACTTTGCATTGTATTCAATGCTCTTGTACTTTCCCTTTGTTTTATCCTTATCATGATGTCAGTATGATATCATTAGTCTAGATTCTTCTTGTACTCTTGCCTCTTGTTCTCAGAACGTCCACTCCTTTGTCCGTCTATAGAACAATGGCCCTTGTACTTACTGTGACTCTGTGTTACCAGCATCACCCTGTATTTTGTATAAGTAGTGCAGCTTGTACGCTCCTGGTCCACATCAGTTCTCATCTGTTGTGTGCCAGACACTATCATCTGCTTCACTTGCAAGAACTACTCTGTTGCTGCTTCCAGTCACCTTCTATATCTCACCACAGTCTCCTCTTGTCACTGTGAGTATAGTCCTCTATGTGCACTGTTCATCAGTACTGTTGCAGCATGAGTGGACTCATCAGATAATGAGTGCCTCATCTTGGAGACAGTAAGTCCCCCTCATGAAAAGGCACACTCAACATCAGTTGAAGTAGCTGTTATATGTTATATCATAACACACACTACCATTGAGAGTGGAGGGTACACACCAGGTATAGATAAGAAGTCAAGTGCCATTCATGCAAGTGAGTGGCCAGTTGTCAACATAACTGACCACTAGGCAATGGCATCAACACCTTCCTCAAGCTTGATTGTTGGTGTAGTGAGCCATTCTTCAAGGGCATCAGACTCAGTGGTAATGTCATCATCAAGGTCCTTGAAATAACGAGCAGATGCTGAGGTACTCTGCTAACCTAGAATGAGAAACTTAATTTGGGTGTGTGGGATAGCACATACCTTGGATGATGCTGCTGCTGATGTTGACAAGCTTGATACAGTGGGCTTGTACTTCTTCCATTCTTCTTGAGCTATATCCTTGGCTGCCTCAATCCAAGCTGACTCCCACTTTGCTTTGATAAAGTATGATGTCTTGTATTTTGGATGGAGAACTGTGAAGTGATATCAGCACTAATAAGAGAGAATTGAGGTGAACTACACACTCATTGCAATCCAGAAAATGACAGACTCATCTGTCTTTGAGTAGTACTTATTGAACATGATTGCAGGGCAATGACAAAGTCACAACGAAGGCAAACATGATGGTGATGACAACAATGGCTGCAGTGGCGATGACGGCGACAAGATTAGAGATTAATATTAGCATCTTCCCTGTAGTATTTACACACCAAATATTGAATTCTGATACTTCCCTGCTCTTGGCTTTTTCATGGGATTCTCAAACTTTGACCCCTTCACCATTCTTTGGATGGTTTAATGAAAAAACTCTATTGTAAAGTTAGTACTTAATGCGATTTGATAAGAAATGGATGTCCACTGTGGTGGCCAGGTGGCCTGGTCACATTGTCACCTTGGTGGTGAGTCAGAATATTGTGGTTTCTTAGGGGCTCCTCTGAGTTCTCCCATTTTGGCTCCCCCACTGTGATGTGTGCCATTTAATGAGATCTTTCTTGAGTTCAGGCAGTGTGAGGTGTTGAAACCAGTCGCGCAGGCCTCTGCATGGTTCAAAATTTTGTAAAGATGTCTATTTGGTTAGGGAAAGTGTCTCTCTAATTCCGCTAAGCCCGCGCGCAAGTGCAGCACCCCTGGGAATGTGAGAGATAAGCTGCTTGGGCTCAACAGAGATCTGCCATGCAGGTGGTCATGCATGTTGCTGCCCCTCACTAAAATTCATGGAGACATCTACCATTGTTTGCAGCAAGCTGTGTCAGAGTAACTAAGGGCGTGTGCAAGTGCAGCATGCTGGAGATCGTGGGGGGTGAGCTCCACTCAACCCCACCAAGGGCTTGCTTCCAATTAGGAAATTGGACCAGCCAGCTCAGGGCCAGCCACCAACCCCATTTGGGAGCAGTCATCCCAAGTGGGCATGCCTTAAGCAGAAAGGTGATATTGATAGGGCAATATGGCACTGAGATGGTGCATCAGGGGCATTGATATCAGGGTGGTCCATGGGTACTCATGATGGGTATTCTGCCCCTCAAATGTCACACCCAGATCCTTGGGGATCCGCCACTATGAGTGGATCCAGATCCATGGATCCTGTTCATGGTGGGTATTCCCACAGGTCAACTCATGGGTACCTGTGAGTGACCTGGACTTGTGCTCAGCCTTACCCACTGCCAGATTTGATTGACAGCGAAGAGGAGTACAAGGTTGAGAATATTCTAGACTCTTGGCATTTCAGCAGGACAAAGAAACTGCAGTATTTGGTCAAATGGTGTCACGATCACGTGCCATGCCAACGACTCGGTTCTCGGTTTCTCTGCTTCATAGGTTTCAAGTCTCAGTTTGACTGTGATAAAGCATCAGCTTATCAGATGTTCTGTTGTGTTGTTCTGTGTTTCAGACGTGGTTTATATCTGGACATCGGCTTATCTGATGTTCCGTCAGTTTCTCTGAGTTTCCATCTGATGTCGTGCTTTGTTTGCTATGTGTTGTGATCTGATTATGTAGGACCTCTGTCTGCAAGCTATAAAAGATGTACAGAGTAGCTGTAGATACCTTGTTTCAGTCTTGTTCTCGAATATAGCCCACTTCTCCCACTCTTGTCCTTGAAGCTCGACGCTCTCGCGCTTAGTCAGTGCCCGGCCCGGTTCCCCAGACCCTTGCTCGCGCGCAAGGAAGCGTCCCTTGGACGATAAATGTTGTAGTGCCGTACAGGTCGCACAGACTCCGGCACCGTCTTGTTGAACGATCTGGGTGATCGTAAAAAATGGCATGGATACCCAGACTCCAATAATCAATGGGTCTCGAAGGATGATGTATTCGCTGATGAAGCGATAAGGGAGTTCAAACATTTAAACCCCGCCAGAGAAATGCATATAAATGCAGGACTTTCCCAAGAGACGTCCCCATCTCCCACTTCTACACTCCCATCTACTCATGTCCCACTCCCCAGTCCAAGTTCACTATGTCCTTGACGACCTACTTCCTGTCTCAGTCCAGCCTACCATTATCATTCAGAACGCCCCATCATCATCACCCATGTCACCTACCCAGTCCATTCAACCCAGCCCCAGTCATCCAACTACCCCCATTCCATCCCTTCTTCCTTCGCCAACACCTACAGCAGCGGGCTCACGAAGCCCATCTTTGCAAAGCTCTGTTCCCTCAAGACCTCTGTCCAGTCAGGATGAAGCTCAGATACAAGAAGATCGAAGCTACGACAGGTACCTGTCACAGGAGCATTGCCCTCTCAACAAGCACCTCACATATGGGACTCACCTCACCTCTACTCATGATGAAACCCCACCATTATGCACCACCAACAGGGAACCTATCACTCTTCCACTGTTGCAGTGACCTGCGATACGGCACTACCCTGCGGAGGAACACAGTCCAGTTTCCAGACATTGGGTGGAAACTCTGCCACCACACAGATTCCACCACAACAGGGGAGTCCACTTCATCCCATTTCATATTCGCAATGCTCAGGGCTGGCTGCACCCAGCTTGCTATATGCAGCTTGTCTTTACAGCAGACCCCTTTGTCCTCACCTATTGACAAGGCAGTGACCAGCAGTACAGCAAGTCGGTGCTAGCCGAGCCCAACTATGACTGACCCCTGCCTACATACACCAATGACGACCTGGTCTTCTTAGACCAGGACAGCAGCTTGTTGCATTAGGCCCTTCCTAACGTGCTCGACTTGAGCTAGGACACAGTGACTCGATAGACGGGGTGACTTAGCAGAGATGAGTATACATCCATAGCAGGAACGTAACTACGACTAGCACTGGGGTGAAGTTCACCAGGCGTATGCGTTGCCTTGCGATCTGCTGAACAAGGGCCAGATGCACTACCAGAGAGAGACAGACAGACAGACAGACAACGAGGAGGATTGGGAGAATGGCTGTGGTGATTCAAGAAGACCAAGCTAAGGAGCTCGGTCTTCGTACAAGCCAGTAGATATACAATTGACAAGGGGCTTTGAAGCTCCTCCTAAACATAAAGTACCCAGTAGCGGTAATAGCTCGAACCCTACTACGACTGTCCTAGGTGTGAGTCAAGTCCAATACATGTGATAATCCCTTCGACGCTGACTGATACGACTGTCCCTGACTAATACTAGGGTAGTCAGAACCCCACGAGTCCTAAGTCCGTAATGATGAGTCTGATTGTAACATCACCCCCTTTTTAGGTGCGATGCCCCGACGCTCCAAACCCTTCCTCCTTGTATAGAATCCTAGTGCGCACTGCCGATCCTGCACCCTGTCGTCCCCTACGTGTCTTCTTCTTCGTCAGCTCATAGTCTACCATGGTTCCAGGCCTCATCCTTGATGCATTCCAATGCATTGGCCATCTCCAACCGATGCCGGCTTGCTGATACCTTACCCTGGATCTCTCCTACCGCGGCAATGAGATCGTCGATCTGCTGGTTGAGACACTGCAGCTCTCGGTCAGCTGTGCAGTAGCGGGTGACCTCGCCCGACAGTGAGATGTCGTGGAGGGACGCGAGGCAGCGATCTACTGTGTGCCCGGTCTTCGAACCCTTCGGTGAACAGGACCATGTCCTCATTTTGATAGATGGGCTTGCCCCGTAATTGTAACGGGGGGCAGCGTACAGGGGGTGGGCGTAGACCTTGTCTGACTCGTCAATGATGCCTACCACCATCGGGTCTGGTCCCATAATGACTTGGTGGTAGCGGGCCTCACGCTCGACCCCATCGGGGGAGACGATGTGGAAGGGGAGGTAATCCGCGCCGGCGTTGCACATGAAGCCAGCCGGGGTATGGGTGTTGACGTTGACGAGGGGTTGGTGAGTGGAAGGGCTCATTACTCCAAGATCCTGTTTGTACATGGGGGATCTGTCAGTGTTGACGGAGTAGGGAGTTTCGTGGGGGTCGTCAGTATCGGTGGTCAATAGAATGTGGGGATGCGTAACTGGGTAATCGGTGTCTGTGTCCTCCCCGATCCCCCATTCATCACTGCCAACAGTCATCGATGCCTCAGCTGCTGCATCTGCAGCTGTGCCCTCTGCAATTGCTCGTCCCTCCACTCCTTGACGATCTCCTTCCACGGCCATATCGGCCCAAACTCGGTGTGGTACCGGGACAGGTCCAGGGTGACCATGTCCATGAGCATGTTGAACAAGGCGATTTGTCACCTGGCCCTCGAGTAGGGCGCCTTCCTCCTCCCGGTCAACCCCTCCTTCGTAGGTGTCAGGTTGTGCCTCGGGGGAGTCAGCAATCCCTCCGATGGTGGGATCGGGGAAGGCGTGGAGGATGGCAATGGCATCTTCACGGGTGACTGGCCCGTGGGGGGTGGCGAGAGCCTGGACCACCGTGTCGATGGTGGACTGCGAGGGGAGAGAGCAGGAAGACATGGTGTAGAGGGAGACAGGATGAGCGAGTGTAGCAGGAGTTGCTGTGGGACTTAGCTCATCCTGAGCCCCCTTTAAATGTATTTCTTGCAGGGGATTTAGTGCTTTGAAGTCTCGAATGGCCTGGTCGGCGAATACTTCACTCCGGTCGACCCACTGATTCTCCAAGTCGGGGTATCCCTTCCATTTCACGAGGTATTGGAGTTTCCGAGTTCTGCCGAACCTCCGGGAGTCCAGAATCTTCTCGACTTCGTACTCTTCTTCTCCATCTACTAAATCCAGAGGGGGCGTTGGTAGTTAGGCCCATGCATCGCAGTTTCGTGATATCTGGTGAGAAGATCTGTGTGGAATACTGGGTGGATGCTCCACTGCGTGGGAAGCTCAAGGTGGTAATTAACTGGGGACATCACCTGTGCCACCCTAAAGGGGCCATGTCTCTTGGGTGCAAGCTTTGCGGTTGGTTGGTTGGTATGTAGGTGGCGTCCTTCTAGCCACACAAGGTCGCCTTCCTTGTATTTGGGCGTATCTTTGTGTTTGATCCAGGACTTTTGTGCCTTGATAAGGAGTGCCTTGGCTTCAGCCCTTGCTTCTCGGAACTGATCAATTCGTAGCACCACTTGTGGTATGGGTGATGGTCTATCGATCCAATCAGCGTGCGGGTTGTACTCCATTAGTAGGTAGAAGGGGGACTTCCTTGTGGTCTCATGGGGCCAGTTATTGTGCGTGAATTCCGCTATTGGGAGATAAGCAGCCCAGTTATCTTGCCATTCGTTTGTCCAGAACTGGAGGTACTGTTCCAGCCATTGATTTGTCTATTCAGATTGTCTGTCCATCTGTGGGTGGTATGCAGTGGAGACATTTTGTGAGATCCCCAGGATGTTGCATAGCTCATGCAAGAACTTGGATGCGAAGTGCGGGTCCCTATCACTGATCACTTTGGTGGGTAATCCGAATTGTAAAAAGACGTGCTTAGCATATAAGGCGGCGGTTCCTTCTGCTGTGATCTCTTCATTGCATGGGATGAAGATGGCTGCCTTCGTGCAGTCGTGGTCAGTGACAGTAAGGATGGAGTTGAATCCTTGTGAAGGTGGTAGTTTGGTAATGAAGTCGAGTGCGATAGTTTCGAACAGAAGTGCCTCGGGGTTTGGGTAGATTGGAGAGAGCGGTGCTCTGGTCGGTCGATTGTTTGCCTTGTGCCTTTGGCACTCGGCACATCCCTTGACATAGTCTAGTACATCTTGGCGGAGGTTTGGCCACCAGTAGGAGCGTCCTACCAGTTGCGAGGTCTTGTTGATGCCAGGGTGACTGTAGACTGGAGGTGTATGGTGAGCAGAGATGATACTTCTCTTGTCATATAGGCCACCTGTCACCACTCGTCTTCCATCCTTGTACCAAGTGCCTTCGACCTTCTTTAGTCGATGTGTGTCTATCCAAGGGTGGAGGTGGTCTTCATCTTGGTGGTACGTCGCGTCTGGTCATTCCATTTCTTCGGGTTCGATGGTCGCAGTGGTTGGCATTATAGTTTCAACTTGTGTGGCCCGTACGAAGAGCACTTCAGGGAGGACCACCACGTCCTTGTTGTTGTCGTCCCCACGGTCATAATCCAGTCTTCGAGAGAGTGCATCCACTCTCCCGTTCATGGTGCCCTTGATGTGGTGAATCTCGAAGTCATATTCAGAGAGTTCCAACACTTCCCTTGCGATGTGTCTGCTTATCGTTGTGGGGATCTCCAGTACTGCAGGTTGAGGTGGTCTGAGAATACCTTGATCTTGTGGGGGGATCCTGCAAGCAGAGGTCGCCAGTGGCAGAAGGCTTTGATGATGGCCAGCAGTTCGAGGTCATAAATGTCATAGTTTCGTTCTGCTTCGTTAAGTGTAGCCGAGTAGTATCCTATGGGGTGTCGTTTGCCATCCTCCTTGCATTGTAGGAGTATGGCACCCACTGCGAAGCCAGAAGCGTCCACCTCTAATTCGAATTGCTCCTGATTGTTCAGGTGTGCCAGTACCGGTTCACTCGTGACTAGGGCCTTTAGTTTTGTGAAGGCATCATCTTCGTCTTGGCCCCAGTGCCACTCTATGTCTTTTCTTGTTAGTCTGTTCAGGGGTCGCGCATGCATGGCAAATCCCTTGATAAAGAGGCGGTAGAAGTTGCAGAAGCCGAGAAAAGAGCAGACTTGTTTAACTGTGGTGGGTGTGGGCCAGTCGCAAATACCGGTGACTTTGACAGGGTCCATGCGAGTCACCCCCTTTTCAAGGATTACCCCCAGGTAATCGATTGACGTAGCATTGAAGATGCATTTCTCGGGTTTAAAGTACAAGTCAAGGTCCTTGGCAACTTGGAGGATGTCGCGTACGGCTGCGATATGACCGGCTTTGCCATTGCGGGAGGCTATGGCAACATCGTCTATATAGACTCGGATGGTGGTGCCTAGGGCTTTGTGCTTTAGGATGACAGGTCCACAGGTGAAGTCCATCATTGCCTGGAATGTAGTGGGTGTGTTGGTGAGGCCAATGGGCATTACTAGTGGTTCGAAGAAGCCGTAGCGTGTCTTGAACGCGGCCTTTTCTTCGTCGCCTTCCTTCATGTGCACATTGTTGTACCCCCAGCGAATGTCCAGCTTAGTATAGATGTCCACATTGCCGAGATCCATGATGAGATCTTGAATGAGCGGCAGAGGGTATTGGTTACGCACGGTAAAGGAGTTGATCTTCTGGTAGTCTTGGACCGGTCTTAACTTCCCATCCTTCTTTTTGATGAAGAAGAACGATGATGCATAAGGGGATTTCGATGGGTGGATATACCCTTTTTGTAATTGCTCGTCGAGGAATTTCCAGAGTGCATCGTCCTCGTCCCGTGACATGGGGTAAATCTTGCACTCAATGGCTGCCGGGGCATCCTTGGTGAATTCTATGGCATGGTCCCAGGGCCACCTAGGTGGGAATTGATGTGATTCCTTTTCGCTGAACACTTCGGCGAAGTCAGTGTATTCCTCTGGGATGGTGGTATTACCGGTGTATTGTTGCGCTTGTATTGCCAAGTTGGTGGCTAGGGTGCACACCCGTACTTCTTCCCAGTCCTTGTTGAGCTTGTATACTGCCTGGTGCTTCTCTTCGTCAGTGAAGTCTTTTGATTCTGTTGGGGCAAAGGCGATGGTGACTTCCCAGTTCATGGGATGTGTGGTTTGAAGTACCACCGGATACGCGTCTTCTTTTATGACTGCATGTTGCCAGCTGATTTGGGGTTCATAGGCAGCCAGCCAAGGGTACCCGAGGACAATATCCTTGTCTCCAGTGTCAGTGATGAGGAAGTGCATTATCTTGCGATCTCCCTTGGTTTGTACGTCAAGGTCTGCACAGTGTGTGATTAGCCCTGCTTTATTTTTGGATTTGTCAATGTTCCATATCTTTTTGGGAGCGTCTAACTCCTTTAAACCTATCCCCATTCATTTTGCGAATGAGGGTTTGATGAAGCTATCTGTAGCTCCGGAATCTACGAGTGCTTTTACTTCAGCCATGTTGCAACTTGTTCGAATGGAAACTGGAATTCTCAACGATTGGTAGCATGTGATTATTACAGAGTTACAACAGAGTGCCCTCACCCAGGCCGTCGGGTTCAGGCGCTTGGAAAATCCTCTCTCCCCCATAGTTCTTGAAGGACCAGGTCTTTTACCTCGTCCAGTGCTCCAGCCACTCCCTGTAGCCAATCCTTGGCTTGTTGCTGTGGCGTGACTGCTGCGCGTGCCTCTACCCTTGGTTCTTGGGCATAGTAGTCAGTTTCTGACCTTCTGTTGCTGCTGTTTTGCGCGTTATTGCGGTGCTGCAGACAGTCGCGACTGAAGTGTCCCTTTTGACTACAGGTGTAGCAAACTACTTCCCTTGTGTCCCAGGGAAACCCCCTTCCCCTGCCTCGCCCTCTCAGTCCTCCTCAGGGAGGATATGGTGGCCTTTGTCGATCCAGTATAAATTCAGCCCCCACAAGTCTTGCTTGGGCGTCTTCCACTTGGGCTCCTTGGGCTCGTGCTCGGTCTGCAGAGGTGTCCATGGCATTTGGGTCATGGTACTGAAGGTTTCGTGGGGCCCATCCACTCTGGGGGGTTCCCCATTGGCTAGGGCATGAAGTAGTTTTTGGAGTGGGTGGTTTGAGCGAATTGAGATGTGCCTGTAAGTGCATATACTGCTGCTGCTTCTTCATAGCTGCTTGCTTCCATGCTTCAAACGTGGTGGGTTTGTATTGTTCGTAGACCTTGGTGAATAGTGCTCTGGGTAGTCCTGCCGTGAAGAGATCCAGCGTTTGGGGGGCATCGAGATGGTAGTCAGCCTGGCGAGCCAGTCGTTCGAAGGTTGCTACGTAGCTATCGATGTCTCCATCCTTCATGTGGACGCCCTTTCGTAGTTCCATTTGTGCCTGTTCTTTCTCCATCGTGTTGGCAAAGCATCGGGTGAAAGTGCGAAGAGTTTCTTCCCATAGGCATCGAGTGTGTTCTGGGAAACCAGAGTCTATCTGGCGTATCAGTCAGTCGGTCATGTACATTACCCACTCGTTGACTTGTTCCCCTTGAATATATCTGAGGAACAGGAGTGATTGTTGGTAGTAGTTACGCATAATGTCGCTTGTGCTGTTGATTCCTTGGTAGAGGTTCCACTGTGCCCTGAACTGCAGAGCTTTGGTGCAGTTGCTGTCGAAGATTTGTGGCGGGTTACCCTGGAGCCTGTCTGAGGTTCAGGGTTGGTTACCTATGGGGCCTACCCTGGGGAGTCCTCCTCCTCCTGGTGGTCCTCCGCCTCCCCCTCCTCCGGGTCCTCTGCCACCTCCATATGGTCGTCCTCCTCCCACGCTTCTCCCAAGCATATCTCCTCCCCCAGGAGGGTCAGGTTCATCGGGACTGACCGCCCTCATGAGGGCTGCATCGTCTGCAGTCATTCGGTGCCTGGTGCTGGGGTCAATGGGGAGCAGGTCTTCTGGGACTCCGTCTTGTGGTAACTGTACGGGGTTGAGTTGAAGCACGTACGTTGGTTCTAGTTGGGTAGTCGTCATTTCGTTAGGGGGGTGAACAATTATCTGCTCAGCTTGTGGCTCCTCGTTCAATGTTATCCCTCTTGCTAGGTTTGCTAGCTCTTCCTCTTCTTCTGCATTTACTTGTGAGAGGTGGTCTTCTTCTTCGCTGTTTTGTTCCGACTTGGAGTCTTCTTCTTCTGTGGTACTGGCGATTGGTGCACCGTTGATCAGTCCTACTCGTGCAGCGGGGACTACTTCACTTTCTAAGATGTTGCACCGATATTCACTTGTTGTCGGTCTGACTACTGTCCGTACTCCTGCGTCGTTTGTTGCGAGTATGCACCAACAAGTGTGTTCGAAGTTAAACTCAACTGGGTAGTATTGACTTGGTCAATTGGGAAAGTCGACAAAGTATCCGGTTTCTCCCCTATGCTTTCTCCACCTGGCAGCTTTCAGGTATCATGTGGGGATGTTTCGTTCCCCTTGTTCTAAGATGGTGTACGATTGGACTTGGTTCCAGCCCCACCGGTCTGCTGTAGTAGGCGCCACTGTGTAGTCCTAAGGGTAGCTTGGTCTTAATGTTGCGTTAGGCCCTTCCTAACGTGCTTGACTTGAGCTAGGACACAGTGACTTGATAGATGGGGTGACTTAGCAGAGATGAGTATACATCCATAGCAGGAATGTAACTATGACTAGCACTGGGGTGAAGTTCACCAGGCGTATGCATTGCCTTGCAATCTGCCGAACAAGGGCCAGACGCACTACCAGAGAGAGAGAGAGAGTGAGACAGACAACAAGGAGGATTGGGAGAATGGCTGTGGTGATTCAAGAAGACCAAGCTAAGGAGCTCAGTCTTCATACAAGCCAGTAGATATACAATTGACGAGGGGCTTTGAAGCTCCTCCTAAACATAAAGTACCCAGTAGCGGTAATAGCTCGAACCCTACTACGACTGTCCTAGGTGTGAGTCAAGTCCAATACATGTGATAATCCCTTCGACGCTGACTGATACGACTGTCCCTGACTAATACTAGGGTAGTCAGAACCCCACAAGTCCTAAGTCCGTAATGATGAGTCCGATTGTAACAAGCTACTGCGAGTTGGTCAACCTGGCCTGCATGGCCATGAACGATCTGACAGTCATAGTGGAGGTCCACTGTTACTGCTGCCTCTAGGCGGGCTATGTAACCAAGGAAGAGGAGTTGAGGAAGAAGCTCGATGAGCTAGACAAGATTGGGTGCATGCACCGGGAGTGCATATTACGCCTCCAGCACGCTGATGCCATCAAGTGCATCGAGGATGAATGGGACTCCTATCGTCCTGGAGCTGAGGAGGGAGAGCAGATTGTGTGCCTTCAAGAAGAGATCTGTTGCAGTTGGTCTGGTGCCCAATCCTGAAAAGGGGGTGATGTTACATCTCGGCCTGAAAGTGGACACTGATGCTTGGGGATGACACCACATCAGCAGCATATCGTCATGGACTTATGGAAATAGTCAGCCAGGTAAGCTCTGGCATATGTGATTGTGTATGATAATGGATCGGATCATGACTCAATATGACTCACACTAGGATAGCTGTACTAGAGTTTGCTCTACTTACGCTATTGGCTAGTATAGTTTGGAGTGGCGCTTGAAAGCCCATGAGTATCTGTATAAATAGTCGACATGGAAGATCAGGATCGCCATCTTGGTCTTCTTCAATACCACCATCTTCTCCATCTCCTTCTCTCTGTAGGGCCCTCCCCCTTTAAGTGAGTTCCCTCTGGCATATCCCCTTAGACCAAGGGATCCCTGTGAGCTTATCCTGAGTTTCCCTCCATGGGCAGTGGACACGTATCCTCTAGGATCAGTATATCATTGAGCATTCCTCTATCACAATGAACGCGTAGGACAACCCTACGGTTACATCTTCATCATCGACCACCCCACTTGGACTTCTATCACTGCACTCAACAAACCTCCTGTTGGCATTCCCCAGGCGGAAGACCTACACACCTTTATCACCTTGAACAGAGATCTAGCCCCTCACCCAGCTGAGTACCCAGATGCAATCACAAATTGCCTATTCTATCAATCGTTTAGGATCGCCACATCATCAGAGGCCTAAGTCAGGCAAATGTCCATGGTAGACGTTACACCTTCCCCACATGAGAACCGCTACCAGGAGCCTTGGGTGATGAACAGTATGTTGATAAGTGACCTGTGCACACTTATCGGCTCAATGGACACACAGATAATGGACTGCTTTAGATTAGATATACAGGACTTGTAGATTAGATTATTTTGATCTTTACAATCTCGGACTTCTTGTATTCTCTTATCTATGACATCACACATGTATATGACATCATGGACTCCTCTGGACTGTCCTTGTACTATGTCTTTATACTTTCCCTTGCACTATTTTTATTGTGATGTCACTATGATATCATAGTCTGGACTGTTCTTGTTCTCTATGCCTTGTTCTTCTTGTATCCACTCCTTTGTCTGTGTACAGAACAATGTGTCCTTGTATTTACTGTGACTTGCTGTTACCAGTGTCACTCTCTGTAGCAGTATAAGTAGTGTACCCTATACACTCTGGCACCACACCAGTTCTCATCTGTTGTGTGCCAGACTCAACCTCTGCTTCACTTGCTTGATTACACTCTGTTGCTGCTTCCAGCCACCCTTGATATCTCACCACAGTTGTAACATCTACCATGGATGTTTGCCTGACTTAGGCCTCTGATGATGCAGCGATCCTAAATGGTCAATATGTTGCATACAGACGTGAGATGCCTGAAGAGTTCTGCGATGGAGATGAGGTTCACGCATTCGGCACCGGAACCAAGGAGCATTGGCGTGCGTGGAGGCACATTGAGGCAAGTTTCCTCCTAGGCCACGTGTACTGAAGATCGAAGTTGGCCATCACGTGACCCAGGCATGTGACCTGCCCTAGAACCTGCTAGAAGAGTCCAGAAGGATCCGGATCAGCCTCATGTTTGTGACTGATGTGACCACTGACTCGTATGGACTTTGATTGGCTTGTGACTACTTGGCATATTAGGATTCGTGGCTGTGATATTAGGGTTGCTGGGCTTCAAAGCTCCAACCACTGTAGTATAAGTAGTGGATGCTGCCCACCTGTAGACGGCAGCTTTGATATCTTGAAGAACTCCTTCCCTTGTTCACCTTAGCTCCCTCTATTGTGTGCTGCCCTCTTGTCATTCACCGCTCCCTGCTATAAGTCATTCGACTTCTCATTATCATCATCAACTTCACTCTCGCTCTCGTTCTTTGCCTTGCATATATTGGTCATGCATTGCGTATTGCCCTAGCCATTGCCTATGGGATACTGAAGACTTACGACAATCAGACTTGGCAAACTGGTTACAAATCCAAGTCAGATTGATATGTCCCGAAGGAACGTAACACAATAGAACAAATGATTGGTGATTGCATTGGGGTACTCAGCTGGGTGAGGGGCTAGATCCCTGTTTAAGGTGATGAAGGCATGCAAGTCCTCCAATTGAGGAATGTCAATGGGAGGTTTGTTGAGTGTGATGATGGAAGTCCAAGTGGGATGGTTGATGATGAAGATGTAGCCGTAGGGTCGTCCTACATGTTCATTGTGATAGAGGAAGACTCGATGATATGCCAATCCTGAAGGATACGTGTCCACTGCCCACGGAGGGGAACTCGGGATAAGCTCACAGGGATCCCTGGTCTAAGGGGATATGCTGGAGAGAACTCACTTAAAGGGGGAGAGCCCTACAGAGAGAAGGAGATGGAGAAGATGGTGGTATTGAAGAAGACCAAGATGGTGATCCTGGTCTTCAATGTCGACTACTTATACAGATACTCGCAGGCTTTCAAGTGCTGCTTCAAGCTATACTAGCCAATAGTGTAAGTAGAGCAAACCCTAATACAGCTATCCTAGTGTGAGTCATATCAAGTCATGATCCAATCCATTATCATACACAATCACATGTGCTGGAGCTTACCTGGCTGACTGATCCCATAAGTCCATGATGATATACTGCTGATGTGGTGTCATTCCTGAGTGTCAGTGTCCACTTCTGGGCCAAAATGTAACAACAGTCCTCTTTGTCACTGTGAGTATCATCCCTTCATGTGCGCTGTTCATCACAGTACACATAGAGATCATACTCACAGTGGACAAAGGAGACTGTGGTGAGATATGAAGGGTGACTGACCGGTCACTGCTGAGGTCCACCACTATCACTGCCTCCAGGCAGGGTATGTAGCCAAGGAAGAGGAGCTGAGGAAGAAGCTTGACAAATTGGACAAGATCAGGCACATGTGCCAGGAGTGCATCTTACGCCTCCAACATGCTGATGCTATCAAATGCATTGAGGATGAATGTGACTCGTACCACCCAGGCACAGAGGAGGGGCAATGGATCGTGTGCCTCCAAGAGGAGATCTACTGCAGTTGGTCTGGTGCCCAATCCTGAAAAGGGGGTGATGTTACATTTTGACCCAGAAGTGGACACTGACACTCAGGGATGACACCACATCAGCAGTATATTGTCATGGACTTATGGGATCAGTCAGCTGGGTAAGCTCCAGCACATGTGATTGTGTACAATAACAGATCAGATCATGACTTGATATGACTCATACTAGGATAGCTGTACTAGGGTTTGCTCTACTTATGCTATTGGCTAGTACAGTTTGGAGCAGCGCTTGAAAGCCCATGAGTATCTGTATAAGTAGTCGATGTGGAAGACCAGGATTGCCATCTTGGTCTTCTTCAATACCACCATCCTCTTCACTTTCTTCTCTCTGTAGGGCTCTCCCCCTTTAAGTGAGTCTCCTCCAGCATATCCCCTTTAAGACCAGGGATCCCTGTGAGCTTATCCTGAGTTCCCCTTCCTGGGCAGTGGACATGTATCCTCCATGATCAGTATATCATCAAGCATTTCTCTATCACAACAAACGCATAGGATGACCCTATGGCTACATCTTCATCGTCAATCACCCCACCTGGACCTCTATCGTTGCACTTGACACACCTCCTGTTGGCATTCCTCAATTGGAGGATATACATGCCTTCATCACATTGAATGGGGATCTAGCCCCTTATCCAGTTGAGTACCCAGATGCAGTCACAAATCACCTATTCTATTATTCGTTTAGGATCACTGCATCATCTGAGGTTTCACGTTCAAGCCGAAGCGAGCACGTGAACAGAGCGGATAAGGGTTCGGGGATAGGGAGGTCGACGGGCAGAGGGGAACTCTGCAGGAGAATGGGAGAAGCTTAGTGGGTCGTGCAGATCACACACGGCGTGCACAATACTGGCTTGGAATTGGGGAAGCTAAGACAAGGTAACTACAGACAAAACGACCTCGTACTTATACTCGTACATACTGGTGCTTTTCGTGACTATTTTTGTGATATACGAGGACGCGTAAGCGCATCCGTCGAGGCCGCGTAAGCGATCTGCTGGCAAAAGACGAATGAGACGAAACACTGCATTATCGATTACGAACCACATCACATGTCATGTGATCGTGACATAGCCCCCTCTCTTGCTGGAGGCGCCTCGCCTCCTAATGTGTGCCTACGCGTAGGTGGGACTGCGGCATAGGGTTCGTAGCGTGGAGCGATAACTTGTCTGGTACACGGGGTGTCGGAACGGGGGTGATAGGTTGGCACGTAGCAGCGTGTTCCCCATTGGCAAAAGGTGTGAGGGTGCGGGCAGTCGCGCGAAGCGTGGGGCCCTTCGCAAAACGTGCAATGAGTGTCGCGGGGTTCCTCGTCGTGAAGTATCGGAGCGGCGGTGGTCAAGGGGGTACCGATGGGGCGATGACAGGAAGGTGCGGTGGGACTGGTCTCGGGGCCACACCGTCAAGAGAGTCAAGGTGAGCCCAGTACCTGCGGTCGTTAGCAAGCGGATCATGCATGTGGTACAAGTCGAGGCTAGCGGGGAGTGGCTGCGGGAGGAACGGGTACATTCTCGACGTAATGTTCAATTCGCGCAACCTCTTGTCTATCCCTTCCGCTTCTGCTAACCAATCGTTCCACGCGTTATCAAGCTCTCACATGCGCGTAAAGAGCTCATGCTTGCGTCTCGTTGACCATCTGAAACGATGCACCTCTGCACACACTCCGGGATCTGCGACGTAGGCGATCGCGCGATCAACCTCCACACGAGCAGGGTGAGTCTCGGAGAAGAGCGCGAAGGAATGTGCTGGTATAGCGCCAGCCTCGGCATGAGCCGGGCGCGGGATGGTGTACAGTATTTTGTAATATTGGGGCTTGCCCCGACCCTCTGTTCCCAGCGCCACCGGTTGATCGCGTTGGTTGATCGCGAACCGGATGAACGGGGCGGGTCCGCGAGTCCCATCTTCGAATAAGATATTGAAGGCGTAGGGTTCGGTGACACAGGTGATCTTCCATCCCGGGCCCAGATGCTCGGGACGTTCTTCGACAGGTTGCGGAGGGGGCGATGCAAACGCTCCTGCGAAGGGATCTCTCTCCGGCTCCGGGCTGTCTGACAGCTCGATCGGATCGTCGGCGCTCCCTCTTACCAGGGGTCCGATCCTCTCGATAACCAGCTCTTCGTGAACTGGGCTGACAGTGCGTTCTTCTAGGATTGGCGGCGGAACATCGTCTGGGTAGCGTCCCAGGAGTCTCACGTCCTCTTGAGTGATCTGCTCTCGGACTTCCCGGTGCAGCCTCTCGCGACGATTAGCGCAAGCCCTAGAGTGACGCCTGCGACTGGTATCTGAGTCCCGGTACGTGAATGTACCACCGAGTCATCCAGCATAGTTGGGCTGTCGGCACGCAGGTCATGGTCAAGGGGTAGTTTCGCCCATGCTTCAACATGGCGAAAGATGTCTTCTCGAGTCTCTCAAGGTAGTTCTGCGTCCGGCACAAGATAATGTTGGGGTGGGTGACAAGGAGAGGTGACGAGGGGTTCCGAGAGAGTGCGAGGGGGCCCTGAGATATCGCGATTGGGTCGTTGCACGACGGCTCTATCGTCTCGATCCATGAGGACAATGTTCATGATCTGTTGTGCCCGTCGAGTACGCTCTTTATACTCGTTCACGAGTTCTTCGGCGTGTATGTTGCTTGCGTCTTCCCAGCTGTCGTAGGCGTCTGCATACCCCTTCCAATGAATCAAGTATTGCGGCGTCTTCCTCCTTTCTGTCCTTCGCTCACTGCGAATTTCCTCTACCTCCCATTCTTCTTCTCCGTCCATTATGTCCGGGGGCGGTTCTTCGAAGTTCTTTCCGAATATCTGAGTTTCCTTATAAGGTGTGAGGAGTGCCGCATGGAAGACGTTATGAATCTTCCACCGAGGGGGGAGGACTAATCGATAAGACATCTTCGAAACGACTTGAGCAATCATGAAGGGGCCGTAACGTCTTGGGGCCAGCTTCACAGTCGGATGGGTTGTTTTTAGATTTGTTGCTTCCAGCCATACTTTCTGACCGACTGCATATCCTTCGTGGTTCGAGTCTTTGATCCACCTTTCCTGCATCACCTTCATTGAGAGCGCTGCCGCTGTTCTGGCTTTTCTGAGTCTTTTGAGGCGTGACGACGCTTCAGACGATCGCGTTTGATCATCGACCGGTTGATGAATGGGAGGCGTGAATCCATATAGTATTTCGAAAGGTGTCTGCTTCGTTGTTTCCGATTTCCAGGTGTTTAAGGCGTACTGAGCAACAGGTAGCCAAGTGGCCCAGTTGTCCTTGTGATTACCATAGATGCGCAGATATTGTTCTAATCGTTGGTTGGTTCTTTCCGATTGTCCGTCTGTTTGCGGATGATATGCCGTACTGACGTTCTGACTGATTCCGAGTTTCTTCACGAGTTCTCGAAATACTGTAGCTGTAAAGCATGGGTCTCGATCAGATATGACCCATCGGGGGAGTCCATATAATGGCAGGACTCGTTCCATATACAATGCTGCTACCCCTATCGCGGTTATCGATTCTTTACAGGGTAGGAAGATACTGGCTTTCGAACATCCTTGATCCGTGATGGTCAGGATAGTGTCGTAATCGTTCGAGACTGGCAACTTGGTTATAAAGTCAAGTGCTATGGTCTGGAACGGTAACTGTTCATCTTCGTGTATTATCAGAGAGATCGGTATTTTGGGCCACCCAGGCATGTTTTTGTTTGCTTGGCAAAGCCCGCAGCCATTTACGAAGTTTGTTACGTCATTTTTCATAGAAGGCCACCAGTAATGTGGCTGGATTGCTTCGAGTGTTTTGGTAATCCCGGGGTGCCCTGCTGAGATCGCCGAATGAAATAAGGCGATTACCCCCCTCTTAAGAGTCAAGTCATCCACGACGATGAGACGGTCACCGTGAAAGAAGAGATTGTTCGTTTCCGAGGCGAGACCACGTGACACCAGGGCGAGCAAGGCAGGTCTGTGTGACGTCTGTGCAATGCGCAAGCGGTCGTCTAGTGTCGAAGTGTGTAGGGCATTGACGAAAAGGGAAGGTGGTAGAACCAGCACGTCTTCGTTATCCGAGTTCGAGGAAGAGGACGAGACTATTCTGGTGTGTCAGGGAGAGCGCATCGGCCTGCATGAGTATCCCAGGGCGGTGGACCAAGCGGAGGTTATAGTCCGCTAAGACGTTCACGAGACGGGCAACGCAATGGTTTTATTCGCTGTGGATGTCGGTAATGGAGCAAATTTGCGTGATCCGTGAAGGCCATAACAGGGTGGGAAGCTCCGACCAATAGGTGGCGCCAGTGTTCAAGGCCCCATACGAGTCCCAGGAATTCGCGGTCATATACATCGTAATTTCGTTCCGCCGCGTTGAACGATTGGGAGAAGTACCCCACGACTTGCGGTTTGTCCTGAGAATCCCGTTGCGTCAATATGGCGCCCATAGCTTCTGCCAAAGCGTCAGTCTGGATCTCATACGGTTTCGCGGGGTTTGGTTGACATAACGCAGGACGACTAGTAGCAATGTCTAGTAACTTCCCTAGTGCTTCTGTGCATTCTTTTGTCCATAGGAATGGCGTGTCCTTTTTGAGGAGGGCGTTAAGCGGTCTGGCGATAGCCGCGAAGTTTGGAATGAAAGGTCGTTGATAATTTAGGACCCCCAACGTGCTCCGTACTTGTCGTACTGTGTTGAGTCGACGCGGCCAGTCCCGGAGTCCACTAACCTTGTCGGCCCCCATGCAGATGATTCCTCACGATATAGTCATGCCTAGGTAATCGATTTCGTCCACTTCAAAGACACATTTTGCCAGTTTCAGAAAGTAGCTTTCCCGCTCGAGAAAGTCCAGGACTGCCGAGACGATTTCACGATGTCGTCCAAGATCGTTTGTAGTGGCGATCAATATATCATCCATATACACAAAGAGTTCTCCAGGGTAGCGATCCAGAAGGGGTCGAAACAGACGATTCATAGCCCTGGAAAAGGTAGACGGCGAGTTTGTTAGTCCAAAGTACATCACTAGGGGTTCGAATAGTCCTATTGGCATTTTGAAGGCTGCTTTCCATTGGTCGCCTTCCTGGATCAAGATATTGTTGTATCCTTCCTTGATGTCGAACTTAGTGAAAAGACTTTTATCGGATAGGGAAGTGATAATTCGATTTGATAAGTGGCAGGGGATACTTGTCGCGCACCGTCCATGCGTTGAGTTCCTTGTAGTCCTGTACGGGCCGGAGCGAGCCGTCTTTCTTATGGATGAAGAATAGTGGAGATGCGTACGGCGATTTGGATTCCCATATGTATCCCTTTCTTAATTGCTTCAGTCACCCAATCACGAAGATATTGCATTTCCGAGACATTCATAGGGTACACTTTGCTACTAAGACGTTCAGGAGCCCCTTCCTTTAGGACGATGGCATGATCATCTACTGCGCTTCGGAGGGAACCTCTTCCCGGCTTCTTCCGAGAAAACCACCGCATGAGCTTCGTACTGTGGCGGTAACTCTGTTGTCTTCTTTACGCCCGCCACCATGGCCATTTTCTGGGCCACCATTTCGTTAATCTTCTCTCCTCCTTGAGAGATGTTCATTGGGCCTCCCTCGTAAGTTCCCAAAACCCAGTCGATGGAAGGAGACCTCATTTTGAACCAAGGCAATCCCAAGATAGCTCTGCAAGACCCCAGATCCGTGACAAGGAAATCGAGGACGTCGTGATGATCGCCATCGATAAGGGTGAGTCTACAGTGTTCCCTTATCGCGCCATCCGTGTTGATTGTTCCATCTGCATTACGGACGTCAATCTGTTCAATCTGTTCAGGTACGAATCCGAGCAACCGAGCAGCACCCCTATCGATGAAATTTCCACTTGCCCCAGTGTCGAGCAAGATGAGTAGTTTTTGATTCGTTCCAGCGACATCAGCCGTCACCGTGATCAAGGACGAGGCGACGCTCTTCATGACGTTGATCTGATTGATCGCCAGTACGTCGTTGTCCCCAGTGTCCAGTAGTAGGGCTGAGATGAACTCTTGCCTTTCAGCGGACGACATATTCATGACGGCGAGCTTAGCCGACTCCTTTGAGACGGCGACTGGTTCCGATGGCTCAGAGGGCACTTCCGACTTCTGGACGTTAGCAATTCTTTGCGGCGACGGTCCCTGGCATTTCTTTGGACAGTTGTTTGACATATGCCCCTGCGCCATGCAACGGAAACACCGTCCTTCCTTTTGACACTTGAGTTTCTCTTCGGGAGTTCTTTTTGTCTGCCACGCTTGTTACGAACTATTCCGACTTCTTACTTTGCATCGTTCAACTCCTGTACTTTTACGATACGTTCCCATGACTCGCGCTTCTCGACTTCCATTCCGCACCTTGCGCCTCGGCGATAGGATGGCCAGTTTTGCGCTTCGTTTCGCCCGCTGACCATTTCTCAGTCACGCGTCGTCCCGCGGGATTCCTTTGTACTACATATGACTACTCCCTTTGTTCCGATTCCTGTACGACTACATCAGACTCGCGCCATATGTTTGCACCGTGCAAACATCCTGTAAACAGTATATAAGTCACGCCCTACCTAGCTTGTATGGTAGACTTGACTTCTTGTGTAATACCACATCGTCTTTGCCTCACGAACTACCTTTGACTCGCCTTTGCGCTTGAGTCCACCTCTTCGCTCGCCGTTGCGCTTGAGCCCTGCCTCTCCTCTATTATCCTCGGTTCCAGGGAAACCGAGCGATACTTGTGCATCACCGAACTGAGTCTTAATCGACTCGCGCTCTTCCGATCCCGATTGACTTAGCGTGGTACACGTCGTACCTAACGCCCCTGTGGTGGCGTTACAACGCTGGTTTCTGAGATGTTTGAATGTTATCGACGTCCATCGGAACGACCTGATCGTTCCGCGGATGCTGCACTTGGCTCGATTTTGTTGGTCCCAACTTCTGCACATCCGTCTTCCCATGACTAAGGTTTGCGATTGCGTTGGAGATGGCTTGATATCGTTGCGCTTCCTCTCGCGCGGCGTCTTGCCATTCCGACATCTTCTTTGGCATCGACGAGCGATGAAGACAAGCGACCAGCAGTCCCTTCTTCATGCCTCGCTTGAAGAACTCAATGGTCCCATTGGCGTCGGGGTCCCATCCTGCCGCGATCGAGAGCTGATCGAATGTGGCGATATACGAATCGATGTCGTCACCTGTCATGGTAAGAGTTGTCAACTTCTGTAATGCGTTCTGTTCGCTTAACGTATCAGTCCAAGCGTCTTTGAAAGCCTTTTCGAAGGATGTCCACAAGGCCTCGTCTTTTTCGTCCAGCTTCGGGACAGTGCGCGGTCACATTGTCGTCTAATTCCTTGCTGACCTTGTCTCCCCAATCGTCCACTTTAGGACCGTGGATGTACGAACAAGGCCAGACTGACACGACTATAGGGTAGGATCATGAGCTCGTGAGCTCTATTGATACGGCGGTATTAATGGAATTCTCGCAAGAATTGAAGACTTTTTGATCGATCGCCCGAAAATTCCTTCAGGGGTTGGCCCTTCAACGAACCGGAAGCAGCAGGCGGGGCAGTCATCGAGACGGGAGGTATCGGTGGAGGAAATGAAGTAGGAGCGAAATAGATGGGTCCGGTGGAAGATGGAGTTCATTTCTTTCCTTTTTGCTTTGTCAACGTGTCTGACGAACTGTCTTCGATAGCTTTGACTGGGTTGTTTCTCCACGTGTGTACGTCGGCTGTGGTAGTTCCACGGAGTTGTAACCCCCAGAGTGTCGGGTTTTCGATGAGATGGGTGTTGTACGTATACCAGCTGTCTTCGTGCGGGTGTACTTCGTACCAGTGGTCTTCTGCCTCAATATATTCAACGTTGATCGCTTGATTGTTTGCAGCGAGTACGCGATAGCCCCTAGCATGTTCCCAGAAAGTGCCAGTCCCAGCAAGCTCAGGAACGTTCGGATGTGTCCTGCTACGATGCGTCATTCGGCAGGATCGTCTGTCTGCGCCGGTTCGATGAATGCACGTTCGGCACTCGGCTTTGGTGTGAACAAACTGGTCTTGTCTTCTGCCAGGATGCTCGGTTGTTTCCTTCGCACAACAAGCGAAGAGTCTTAGATTCAGTCTGCGCAACGAGCGCAGGGTCGTGTAGGATGGTCTTAGCTTATTTCACGTTCAAGCTGAAGCGAGCACGTGAACAGAGCAGATAAGGGTTCGGGGATAGGGAGGTCGACGGGCAGAGGGGAACTCTGCAGGAGAATGGGAGAAGCTTAGTGGGTCGCACAGATCACACACGGCGTGCACAATACTGGCTTGGAATTGGGGAAGCTAAGACAAGGTAACTACAGACAAAACGACCTCGTACTTATACTCGTACATACTGGTGCTTTTCGTGACTATTTTCTGTGATATACGAGGACGCGTAAGCGCATCCGTCGAGGCCGCGTAAGCGATCTGCTGGCAAAAGACAAAATGAGACGAAACACTGCAGTTATCGATTACGAACCACATCACATGTCACGTGATCGTGACACAAGGCCTAAGTCAGGCAAATGTCCATGGTAGACATTACAGCATGCACAACCCCCTTCACATGGAATGGAGGGTCGGGGGGGTGCACAAACCAAGCAGGGGGGTCCACGTGAATGGGAGGAGGTGCGCTGCCCCCTCGCGCAACCATTTCTAGACAAATGGTTGTGTGCAAATGGTGCACCTGGGGGGAGGGGGGGTCACATGCAAACGAGAGGTGGTGTGCACCCCCCTTTGTATGCCCTGCACACTGCTAGGGCACACACCAGGAGGGGCTGTGGGTGGGTAAGGGGGCCTCCTTTTATGTGCAGGGGGCAACACTTAAACAAGGAGCTGCATGGGTGGGAAGTGGCATGCCACCTTCACCCCTTTGCATGAGCCAAGGTTGGCATGCAAAAGGGTCATGTGGAAGTGGGGGCCATGTGTACACCTGCACCACCCTGCCTGGGTCTCTGCACAGGGGTGACATGCAGATGAGGGTGGTGGGCAGAATGGGGTGCACACTCCCTGTTATGCCAGGGGGTCCAACTTAGACAAAAAAACATTCCATAGCTTATGTAACTTGATTATTTAATAAAACACATTTTTCTCTTGATTAACAAATATAATTACATGCCCTGCACTTTGTAATATTTCTCTTAGCTAATAATCGCAAAATTCTTTGCTCAAATAAGCAATCTAAATGTGTGTTTAGGCAGAGACTGAAACTTCGGCTGGTCCCGAGCAGTCCAGTCCATGAGAATGGTGCATTTGGAACACAACTCCCACTCACCCCACCAGATCAACACTTATGCAAAAAAACAAAAAAACCCCAGAATAAGGCTGAACTGGGGCCGCAATGGGCCCTGGGTGACCAGACCCTCAAACAGGGTTCTGGTACATTTGGCAGTGTAAACGAATATCTCATACTATGTGAATAGAATGAACCAAGGAATGAACTGACAGTCCTTAACCAAGTCCTCCAACTCAATGGTTGTGACGTCAATGCAGTAATATACCTAAAGCAAAGAGCTACAGTACATAGGGAATTTTGCACACACTCCAGCGCACAACAACAATAATACCAAAGGCAAGAAATATTGCAATCAAGGGGTGTGCGGAATGAAATTTTACATATGTTACAAAAATCTGCTAAGGCCATTTGGCCACCGGGGTGTGTAAGCAGGTGCCTATCCATAAATGGAAATGTATTCTCGCACATGTACACCGATCGCCAGACCAGACATTGTGCAACTTGGCAACATGACCGTTGCACTGACCCATCATACCATCAACATGACAACATCCAACATGTCAAGCAGATTTACTTGTGACCAGGTCCCTGTGAGCTTGACGCTGTACCTCAAGTGGCAGCTCGAGGAACCACTCAAGCTTGTGACACTGGGCACGAGACACCCTACAACGTGCTCTGGGACAAGACCCAGTCCATCTTGACTCAGATTGTCATGCATTGTACATACACTTTTTCTCCATGCTAGACAAAGTGAAGATCTCTGACTGCTTTTCATACATAGTCGACCACAGCTTGATGGTCAAGCAGCACTTGATCAGCAGTGATAGCATCAAGAACTCAGAGAGCTCCTCGCAGTTCCTCGACACACTCCGGACCCATGCCATGGACAACCTGAATGCCATGGCGCTCAAGTATGGCATCATCCTGAAAGACCTCACCATCATCAACAGGCAGTTCAAGGGTCAGTCCTGCCCCTCTTAGTGCGAATAGACGACCTTATGCTAATCGTTATTCACAGGCAAGGTCACCAGCATGATGGACAAGCTGACAAAGCGTGCTCTGCAAGCCCAGGTCAAGGCCACTGTATGTCCTGCCCTTGCTCAGTGCATGAGAATGAGACTCTGATCCAACTCCCACAGAACGTCGATTGTGAGAACAGCAACAAAGTCAAGCAGGAGGAAGGTGTCCTCTCCATCACCTGCATCAAAGCCCAAGCCCACTCCATATATTCCCCTCCTCCCACTTCCCCTGAACCCTCAAGCGAAGTTTTTCTTTCCCTTCTCCCCTTTGACTAGCTAACTACAGTTTATTTTATTTTTCCTTTCTAGGTTCTCACTGCTGCCTCAGTGCCTCTACCTCGCTGCACACAAGCCTGTAGCTGCCAACTCCACCTGGCACCTCAAAGTTATGGCATGCAAGAGTCTCGGCCATGGTGCTAAGGTATCACGACATGGTACCGACACGGCATGGGAGCTGGCTGCCATGCTATGGTGCTGACACAGCACAGCAATGCTACAATGTGACATCAATGTCAACATGGTGCAACAATGCCATGGCACCGATGACACTGACATAGCGTTGCAGCACTGCAACACTGATGTAGTGTCACAGTGCCCATGATGCAGATATGGTGTGGTGACACCACGATGCTGATGCAGTGTCACAGTGCTGTGACACTGATGTAGCGTCGCAGCACCATGACACCGACATGGCATGGCAATGCCACAACATGGATATGGTGTGGCAACAATGCCATGACACTGACATAGCACTGCAACACCAATGCAAGCTCATGCAGCTGTCATGACACCGATGCAGGCTCACGCAGTGCCAAAGATTGAGGGAGAGGAGGAGGAACTGAGTGAGGATTGGGATGCCATTAACATAGTCAATATGGACTCCATGTAGTAGACCTCATACCCTTCAATAAACCCCTCTGGGTTTGCTCTACCTGCCAAAAGTGTGATTAGTGCTCTGTAGGCACTGGTGTGAAAAAATTCGATAACAGGACCACCCCTGACATAATATGGGCACCTAGACAGTCCGCACACCCCTTGATTGCAATCTGCCTTGTAGTATCATGTGCGTGCACTCAGAAGATGCAGCTTCAGCCGAATCAGCAGCTTACAAAGAGATAAGATATGATGCACATCTTGTCACAAGTTGTTGCAGACTGTGTCATGGCACCAAATTGTCTTATGCATGTCTGCCTGCTCTCCACTCTTCCCATCAAGCAACAGAACTGGCAGAAGCTTGCCTGGGAATACTGGGAAAAATACCATGAAGAAGCTAGGGTAAGTTTATTGTTTTAAGTTATGTTGATGATATTTTTTGATACTTGTTTACTTCCAGCTGCATCTTGAGGACAAGATTGGTCTTCTTGAACAAGACATTTTACGTCTACATAATAACTTCAACCTTTGTGGGGCACTTGGTAAGATTTCCCCATGGTTACACCATAAAACACTGATGACACATTCCAAAGAATTATCATTAGATGAATATAAACAAATGCACAAGTTTCAAGAGTTGACTTGAACCTCCTTACTACAGCACCTTCTCAAGGACACAGCATACAATAGCTGTCTCACAAAAGTGACAGAGTGTTACCAGCTTCGAAAAGAAGACATTAATGTGTGTGCACACAATCTATACCATGAGCCTCAGTAAAAAAGGAAGTCAGACAAAAGTCATGTAAAAGTCATTGACTTTTCACTGACTTTTACTGACTAAAAAAACCTGTTTTTTTTGACTTCAAAAGTCAACATTTAGTCAAGGAAAAGTCAGTGAAAAGTCATTGACTTTTCACTGACTTTTTACTGACTAAAAAACTGTTTTTTTTGACTTCAAAAGTCAACCTTTAGTCATGGAAAAGTCAGTGAAAAGTCAATGACTTTTCACTGACTTTTTACTGACTAAAAAAACTGTTCTTTTTGACTTCAAAAGTCAACCTTTAGTCAAGGAAAAGTTAGTGAAAAGTTATTGACTAAACCATGACTTTATTTGACTATAAAAGTCATGTTTCAGTCAGTCAAAGTCAGGAAAAAGTCAATGACCTTTCAATGACTTTCTATTGACTTGTCATTGACTTTTGCTTGACTTGTCATTGACTTTTGCTTGACTTGTCATTGACTTTTCAATGACTTTCCATTGACTTTTCAATGACTTTTCAATGACTTTTGCTTGACTTGTCATTGACTTTCCATTGACTTTTCAATGACTTTCCATTGACTTTCTATTGACTTATCATTGACTTTCCATTGACTTTCCATTGACTTATCATTGACTTTTCAATGACTTGTCATTGACTAAAACACAACTTTTCTTTCACCTCTTCAGATCACATGACCACTTATTTTCAGTCAAAAACATATATTTTTTCTTAAACAAAAAACAGTGTGCGGCGGCATGACACCTTGGAAACAACAAGCATGGTGTGGGAGAATGATATAGTATGAATGAGGAGGGCACCTATGTGGTCCTCATGTTGCATTTGGCTTGGTGCTGCAAAGTGAATCAGTAGTGTACCTAATGAAATACAATAAAGACTTACCGACTCAATAATCTCCTCAACATCCTCCTTTGATGGATGTTCTGACTTCATGGCTGCCATGATCGCCTTGATAATCTCTGAAAGGTGTGGTTAGCTCTGAAGGGAGGAGAATGCACAGCAGAAATAAATACCTTTTTTTGTCGCCCACTTGCCCTGCAGCTCGATGTTGTGGGCAGTGATCCAGGCAATGAGGTTGTCATGCTTGAGAGTGGCAAGTAAGCCATTGCTGTCACTGTTGCCATTGTCTTCATTGCCATTGTCACTGTCGCCACTGCCACTCTCGCGATCATCGTGCTTGTCACCTTCATCATCTCCATTGCTGTTGTCTTGGTCTAAATCCTAAACAAATGGTATTGGTTTCAGTTATTTATTAGGTGATTAAATATGGACTCACATTGTAGTTGGGTTCAACCTGTGATTCCTCATAGGACACAGGTGTGCACAGTGTTGTCAGAGCTGAGGACACACACTTAGGTGTTGTCGGGCATGATGGGGGCAGAGGCGAGGACTCCCACTGCGGGGCAGCCACATTGTCGATGCTGGCCTCTTCCCTGTCTGTCACACAATCGCCAGCCTGCATTGCTGACTTGGTGCATGTGGTGCATGAGGTTTGCTGATCCTGGGTTGAGGGGAGCCGCGGATGAGCATGATGGTTGAATAGGAGGCAGGGGCAGTGGGAGTGGGAGTCAGAAAGCCACTGAGAAGCAAGAAATGAAAGTAGATCTCACTGGCTTGAGAGGCGCAGTGCTGGACTTGACAATCGAGAGGAAAGCAAGTCAGGGCAAAGCAGGCCAGCTTCGTCCAATGTCTATGTTGACATATTTAGTTGGCTCAAATCAGAAAGAATGAACAATGTACCCAGGACCACATCGTCATCATGCTTTTGCCTCTTCTCACTTTGCAGTGGTGGGCTTGGATCGTGCCTGCACTTGCCTTTGGTCCTGGCCTTCTTTGCTGGTGGTACATGTGAAGCCGATGGTTGTGGGGCCTTCGACAAATCGCGATGGGTGGAGGGTTCAGAATGGGAAGCCACAGCACGAGAGGAGTCAGAAGGGGTGGGACAGGGAGAGGGTGGAGTGGCAGGTTGAGAAGCAACAGGCTGAGCACAAGGGGGATTGGTATGTGAGGGAACTGATGAACGGACATGAGGAGTGGGGGGTGGCATAGACGACTGGGAACAAGGAGTGGGGGGTGGCCTGGAGGACTGAGAACAAGCAGGGGGGGGCATGGAAGACTGAGAATGAGGAGCCTGAGAGGCATTGGAAGGAGTCACAGCACGAGAGGGTGTCCCCACATGGGAAGTAGTGGGAGTGGGGAGATCAATGCGAATGTCAGGCAAAACTGACCCGAGGGTCATGTCGGCCTTCCAATACCCAGCACAAAGTGACATGAGAGGGACAGCAGTCTCAAGCTCTTGGAGAGCTGTGAACCATTCCTTGAAGAAAAAATGTTTATAAAATGTCTTCTTCACCTTGGCCTGCTGGGTGGTACTCTCCTCGGGCTTCTTCTTCCTGGACTTCTTGGCACCCTTGGCATTGCCCTTCTTGACTTGCTCAGTGAGGTACTTGTAATAAGGTGTGACATCAAGCAGCTGAATATGGGTGCGAACAATGAGGACGGCCAACTGGCGCATGGCCTTCCAGTCGTCATCACTGACAAGGGTGCTGTCTTCGCAGCAGATTGTGTGAAGCATGGGGGGTCAGAACTTGTTGCCAGCAGAGGAATTGACTTTGGCATCAACCTTGCCCTATGAAGGCCCTGACTCTGGCCCTGACTCTGAGTCAGAGTCTGGTGCTAGCCAAATGGGTGGTGATGATCATGATGGCTCTTCAGAGCCTGATGACTCAGCCTTATATGAGGGCAATGACACTTTGCCTGGTGTTGTCATTCAGCTCCAAAACCAGCTGTTAAATGGATACACACTCCCTCCTTGCCCCACTGCAGCACCATCACAGTGCATCTTATCTAGGGCAGAGACATTGTCTCTGCAGCACTACCTTGCATGGTCAGAGTCTCATGGAACTGTTAAAGCATACAATGCCCATGCATGTGTGCTTTCAAAGGCCACAAAGGAGGAAATTCTCAGCCTTTATAAAATAAGGAAGCTAGCCTCAGATCTTACAGGGATGGCCCCATCCTTCATTGATATGTGCCCTAAAAGCTGCATGGCATATACTGGAGACTCTCATTCCCAGTCCACCTGCTCATACAAAGACTGCCATGAACCACACTATAAACCACAACAAAATTCTAGAGCCAAAACCAAGCCAAGAGCAACCATGCTCTACATGCCTATCACTCCCATTATTCAGGCATACTATGCCAATGCAGAGACATCCCATGAGATGCGCCATAGGGATCAATGCTTAAAGCAAACACCAGATGCACTTGCAATGGGTGCTGGTGTGAAGAGGTCAGAATTTGCCAACTCTGACAACCATATTCACCACTATGAATTGGGGCTATTTGATGACAAAAGAGATACTGCCTTATCAATCTCTATAGATGGTGCTCAGCTCACCATGAAAAAGCAGTCCAATATGTGGCTCTTAATTGTTGTGCTGCTCAATCTCCCACCAGAGATGTGCTATAGGGCAAAAAAATGTCATCATTCCACTTGCAATCTCAGGCCCAACAGCACCTGGGAATATTGAGTCCTTTATATATCCCCTCTTTGAAGAGATGGCAATGGCAAGTGTAGGGATGTGGACATGGGATGCTGTTGACTCATCCTACTTTGTTCTGAGAGCATATCTCTGTGGTGTAAAAGGAGACATGCTTGGATCTGCCAAGTTGAGTGGGATGGCAGGACATTCAGCCCTTTATGGAGACTGCTTTAGTTTGGTACAAGGTGCTTGCCCAGCCAAGGAAAGGGGTGCTAGAGCCCAGTACTATCCAATCTCCCCACCTCAAAAGGAGAAATATTATCCAGATTGCCATATTGTCAGTCTAGATGACTTGCCAATAAGGGGACAAAGGCATTATTGGCAGACTATTGAGAGGCTTGAAGCTGCAACAACCAAAAAGGACCTTCAAAGGATTGTGAAAGAGATAGGAATCTCATGCCTCACACTGTGTGCAGCCAGCCCTGCATTTTTTCACCCATCATTCTTTCCATTGGACCCTTTCCATTTATTCTATGAAAACTGCATGGTGCATATCTGGGATTTGTGGGTGACACATAGTTCCATTGAAGAGAAGATACATATGGATAAAGACATGGCTTCAAAACTTGGTGCAGAGATTGAAAGAGCAATGAAGACCCTTCCTTCATCTTTCTGTGGACCAATTAGAGACCCATATAAAAAAGCACCATAGCCAGTACAAAGTCTATGAATGGATGGCCCTCCTTCATTGGTATATTATACCAACTTGAATGGCATGGGAACTAGGCTTTGATATGGATGTGCTCAAGAACTTTAGCCAGTTTGCAGACATTGTTGAAACTGCAATGTCTCACTCATCAAAGTCTGATAAGAACTTGGCATCCTTACACACCCTAATCAAGTCCTTCCTCCAAGGATTTGAAAGGCTTTATGTTGGAGATGACCCAGTCAAAGTTTCAAGATGCAGACTGTGTATCTGGCAATTGATCCATATCCCATTTCATATCTCCTGGAATGGCTCAATCAGATTTGACTCTCAAGCTACAGTGGAGAGGGCCATTGGAGAAATTGGTCATAAAGTTAGATCCAAGAAGGCACCCTTTGCCAATATAGCCACACTTCTCTATGAAAGGGCAAACACCAAGGTGTTGACCTTGCAGTACCCATTCCTCAGCATTTCTCCTAAAGAGAAGAGGAAGACAGAACACCTATTTCAGTCACTGCCAATCAAGAAAGCAGAGCTAGAAAGTCCCTCAGACTATTATAATCACCTTGTTGCAATCTGTGATTATCTTGAAGTTAATTTGGATATGGACCTCCCAATGCAAAGATGGGGGAAGTGCAATATTCCAGGAGGTGTCACTCTGAGAAGCAGAGTCTCTGAGGAGGGAGGCCAAGCCTCAAGATCATCTAGATATTTTGAGGCTCAGGGAGAGGAAGGGCCTATCTTTGGAGAGGCATTGGCATTTTACTCTCTGCCAGACAAGGGGGGTCTGGGCCGTGGTTCTGAGACCCAATGCTGGGGGGGGGGGGGTCAACCAAAATCCCTTAAAAAAATTTAATATTTTCCACTTTATGACCCACAGCAGGGGGGTTGGGGGCAAGGTTGGGGTAGGCAATGGCACGGGTTCGGGTCACAGCTATGGGATGGGACAGGTACAGGTATGGGTGGCAGCTTGGTTAACCCGTCACCAGTGTGACTACCCGCAGCATCATTGCATATACAACATTACCATAGTATAGATTAAAAAATAACTACTAAACAAGTACTGTAATACTAGCTACAAAACCTGCACTGTTGCCGTGTGACTGCCCCCACCATCATTGCATCCTCAACCATTGTCGTTGTCATTGTCCATCGTTGTCGTTGTCGTCCACGTGCCCGTCATTGCTCGTTGTCATCATCATTATTCATCATCATCGTCATTCTATGTTGTGATGCTGCTATTGTCGTTGTGTCGGTGGTTGCTGCCAGTGTTGAGTTCGACGCCGCCCCATCCGACTCGGAGTTGGCATTAGTGATTTTCCCAGCCCTGGCTTTCAGGGCCAGAAAGCCAGCCTAAGCCACACATCAGAGGCCAGGCCAAGCCCAAGCCACGGAGTGGCCCAAGTGGCTTGTGGCCTTGGCTTTGGATTTGGTAAAGCCATTCCCATGGCCTGTGGCCTTGGCTTTGGATTTGGTGGGCTGTGCAGTCTGATACGTGGCATGTGACACTCACGGCAGGCAGGAGCAGATAAGTGGGGGACAAATAAGGGATTGACTAATGTCCAATATATGGACTACTAAGTTGACTTGATTGTTATTGCAAATTATATTAAGATAATGGAATAATTTGTAGACCCCTCTTTATGTGTCAGCAAAGTATAAATAAAAATACTCAAACAATTAGATATTAGTCTATTGCTTAAGAGTGCCCTAATTATTTCCGAGCATATTTACACTCTATTGTTCATGTTGGCTGGTGCCTAACAATTAAGTTTAAATACACTTGGAAATAAGTCAGATGCGCTCTTGAGCAAGCGACAAATATCTAATTGTTCGAGTATTTTTATTTATAATTGTCTGACACATAGAGAGAGGTCTACAAATATTCCATTGTCTTAATATAGTTCACGATAACAGTCAAGTCAACTAAGTGGTAAATATATTGGACATTAATTGATCCCTGAGTTGACTATAATGTGGATTCCACTTACTTGCTCCTGCCTGCCGTGACTATCAACCTTGCCATACAATTGCACTCTTCTCCGCTCTTCCTGCACGCTTCCTGGCTGATGAAAACCTGATTTTCACAGCTTCTAGTCACTTCTGCTCACCTGTTCTCACCCACACCTTCCTGCACTCCTCCTGCGCTCTGTGTACTCTCTTCAAGCATCACTTTCCCAATGCGCTTACACCACTTTCCCACACTCTGCAAGCACACTGTTCCCCCACCCATCCAACTGCACTTCCGATGGTGTTCAGCATTCCCCGTGCCTAGCTATTTACCCACTTTCCTTAGCCACTTTCCCTAGTATATACCTCATGTATTTACAACCTTATGACTACATTTTCAAGTAATAGTACAGACTTCTCCCTTTGTGTTCAGAGCTCAGTGTCCTTATATTACCCAGCATGCCGCACTTGCCACGCGGCCTTAGTGACTCGGCTGACACTTTACTGACAAAGGCGGCCCATCTGGGCAAAGTTTCGCATTGTGCAGAAGCGTGTGCAACTGTTTCCAATCACTTGTGACCACCCAACCCAATGGGGCTCCGTGAGCCCACCACTCCCTCTCCCGACCTTGTCGCACTTGTGTGTGGCTTTATTCCTTTAACACCAACATGTCTACGATTGCCCCAAACATATATATGAGATCTTGTGCTCTGCATTGGCCTGTGCGACCACAACCGTCCCTTAAATCCTGTGCATCTTAGTCGCATTCCCTAGTGATTGTACATGTCCTTCTCAATCTATACCTGACACGGGCTGTGGGGCATCTACTTTGTCATGGTCTATATTCGTGTTCGAGTTTTACTATAATACAATTTGTCTTAATGAGACATACAGGCCATGGCTTGTGAGCCTGCCAGGCTGACAACATATGAAGCCGTGGCTTGCAGGCCAACTGGGGCCTAAGCTCTCAGAGGCCATGAATAGTGGCCCAGGCTGCTGACTTTCTGGGCCTGAGCCATCAAAAGCCAGGCCATTTGCTGGGCTTTCAGGCCAAGCTGGGCCAGGAAATCACTAGTTGGCATGGTTGAATGATTGTCTTGATCACCATCGTCACCTTGCCAGTTTCCATTCTTGCTGGTGCTGGTGTTGTCACCGTGCCACACCGCATTGTGGTTGTTGGAAGTTCATTCAACTTGAGAGGCTGCGTTGGAGATGGTTGCCATGTGCCAGTGCCGGTGGCTGACTGGTGGCTGCCAGTGAGTTGGCGGGGATTTGCAGTGCAATGCCGGTCCGGTCATTGCTGAGTCACTCTAAAGTGTGGGAAGTAACCTTTCCCAACGTCCGGGGTGACTGCCGGTTTGTTCGTTCCTCCTAACCAGCGATGACTAACCAGTGAGGCAGCGGCGGCAACCATCAACACGACAGCCTGTGACAACGTGACAACGACAACAGCACACAACAGCAACACATGATGACCACCCATGACAACACATGACCACGACCATGGCAACACACGACCATGACAACACATGACCACAAAACACACGACCATGGCAATACAAAACGACAACACAACACAACACAACATGACAACATGACATGACAGTGACTTGATGGCGACTCGACACGACAGTGACTTGACTTGACTTGACTCGACGGCGACACAACACGAGACGATGGCAACGCGATTCGACAACTTGGACAGCAAGGGTGCAGGCCTTGTAGGTAGATAATGTGTAGATAGATTAGGCTTGTTTAAAATTGTACTACAGATCTGTGTGAGTTTGTAACACCACACCCATACCTGTACCACTCCTGTACCCACCCAACCTGTACTTGTAACCCACCCATACCCACGATTGTGGGTATATAACCCGTGTGTGTGGGGGTGGGGTACAGGTTAAGTTTTCAATACCCGCGAGAATACCCGTGCCATTGACTACTTGTGGCCCACAAATTTTCCTTTTTTGGTATGTGTTTCCTTTTTTAGGTGGTATGTGGGGGGGGGGGGGGGGTCAACCAAATCCCTTAAAAAAAATTTACCTACCCTGTGCAATTTTTAACAAAATTTGACACCCCCTTGCTGCCAGACCAGGATGGCAGTTTAGTAGTCTGTCATTGGCTAGTGGATGATAGTTGATGTATTGGGAAGATGGTCTGGAGAGTGGTCAAGTGACTGTATGGTGTTGGAAACATCCAGTCTTACCAATCTGGTTGGAGTTTGGGCATGGGGGGCAAATATTCAGATCTTGAGAAGCATCCAGGATTAGATATGCTTAGTTCTGAAGAGCATAATATTGGAGAGCAAGAAGAGGAGTAAAGTAGTTTATGTCTTATACTTGTGCTTCATTCATGTATAAAGAAAAATATCTACAACAACAGGCTTCTGCTATGAATGTGTGGGATGACAATCTTTCACTGTAATTTCCTCAGACAAGGGTCCTTTGCGGTGGCATCCACTCTTCTGTTTTGAAGGCCACACATTGCTCCATTAATACTGGAGAAAATGGTGGGTGAAATGATTTCACCCATTGTTATCATTGGTGACACTCAGTAAAAAAGAAAAGTCGGTCTGAAGTCAGAAAAAAGTCAGAACAAAGTCAGATGGTGGTCCAACTGACTACAAAATGACTAAATGTCGTTTTTAGTGACTACAAGATGACTTCTAGATGACTATTTGTAGTCAATTTGTAGTCAGTTTTCTTGAGAATGGGATTAGTCATTTCTTAGTCATAGTCAAATCATCCGTAGTCATTTCATAGTCAAGTTATAGTCAAATCATCTGTAGTCATTTCATAGTCATTTCATAGTCATTCCATAGTCATTCCCATAGTCACACAGATTTCCGAATTAATTTGTTTTTCACACAGTAATTAATGGCCAAACGAAATCAAATTGACATTGACAACTAAACTAAACAAAACAAAACCGAGTTGGCTCAGCCTTCCGATGAGGCTTCCGGTGAAGTCGACTCGTCTTGATCCATCGGGGCACCATGGTGTGCCTTAGCTGCGCGTGAGCGTGTTGCCCATTTGGGGGCAGGCTTGGTGGGCAACAACTTGGTGGCAGCGGGCTTGGTGCGCTTGGCCGACTTGGAGGGGCCTGCCTTAGTGCCCGACAGCTTGGACTGGGCCGGCCTTGGCACCTGATGGTTTGGTGGGGGAAGGTTTGGCGGGCGCGGCGGGTGCAGTACCTGGTGAGTTGGAGGGAACGGCCTTGGGCTTGGAGTGCACGGCCTTGGGCTTGGAGGGCGCGGCCTTGGGCTTGGGGGCGGGCTTGGACTTGGAGGGGGCAGGCTCGGCGTCTGACAATCCAGAGGCAGCAGCAGCGAGGGCAAGGGGCAAGGTAGATGATGACTGGGTTGAAGGAGGAGCACGGGGCGGGGCAGTTGTTCAATAGTTAGCAAATATAAGTAACAATGTTTTAGACTTACCTGTGCGTCCTTCCAGCAGCGTTGGAGCTGCTCGAACAATAGTTCGAGATAGTTGTCAGCCAGGTACGTAGTAGAGGACCGCCCTCTCACGGTACACAATGCCCTGGCCACCTTGCAGGTCCTAACCGTGGCCGCGATCAGCTTGAACGCGGTCAAGGTACTACCCACCGACTCCCAATCCATGAGAGCTGACTGAATTGTCAGACCACCCGCAGTGAATTGCGCATGGCCCCAATTCTTGTTTGAGTCGTCATCATCGACATCCGGTGCGTCGGGATCCACAGAGTCAAGTCGATCGAGTAGTGCTGCAACGTCATTGGACGGTTTACACGTTCCACAATCAGTAGCATTGTGCATGGCTCGGAGGAGGTCCACGGCGTCAGGGACCGTCGAAAAGTCATTGGTAATAACATCTATTCAAAAATTAGTAGTTTTTGTTTATGGCCCGATGGAGCGTACCTATTAAGTTGGAAGCTGGGTAGAGAATTAATCAGCGAGGTGACAGAAAAAACAATAAAAGGAAACATACCAGAGGGGGACACGATAATGTCCTTGAAGTTAGCCCTAGGTCGAGCGTGGGGTTGTGAAGGTGCTACAGCTCGAGTGTAACGCCACCACAGGGGCGTTAAGCACGACGTGTGCTATACAAGTCAATCGGGATCGGAAGCGTGTGAGCCGATTAAGGCTCAGTTCGATGATGCACAAGTATCACTCGGTTTCCTGGAACCGAGGATAATAGTAAGAGGATGAGGCTCAAGCGCAATAGGCGAACGAAGGCAATGACTCAAGCGCAAAGGCGAGTCAAGGTCTGTTCGTGAGGCAAGGACAAGTGTGGTATTACACAAGAAGTCAAGACTACCGTACAAGCTAGGTAGGGTGTGACTTATATACTACTACAGGATGTTTGTGAGGAACAAACATATGGCGCGACCATGTGTCAAGAGTCCTAAAGCGTAAACAAAGGGAAAAGTCATACGTGGTACAAGTGGATCTCACAGGGTCACGCGCGCCTCAGAAATGGTCAGCGGATAAAAAGAAGCGTAAGATGACCAACCCTATCGCCGAGGCGCAAGGTGCGAGATAAGAGTCATGAGACGCGAGTAATTGGATCGTATCGTAATCGTACAACCAAGTCAGCGAGTAAAATCGTAACATCGAGCCATGGCGAGGAAAGCAGGGGGCGAAGGCAGGGACAGGGGCAGACTGCCTGAAACGCCTGTGGCATAGTTTAGTGTTTTCGAAATGTGATAAAACGTGTGCGTACCTGTCCCTGTCCCAGACGTCTCCTTGCCCTTCTGCCTGTCGTGCTTTGCCTTCTTGTTGGGCCGTTGCGTCGGGGATCGAGCACAGGGGCGCTTGGATTTGCCGCCTTCAGTCGGCTTCTGGGTCTGTGGGCCCAACGAAGCTGGCGCCGACGACAGTTCGGACGAGAGACAGGATTGTTGGGGAGGAAGCGAGTGGGAAGAGGGAGGCTGTGAAGGAAGAGGCTTGTCCCTCAATACAACGCCGAGAGCCACATCGGCTTTCCAATGGTCCGCACACAAAGTGAGAAGAGGGGCGACGGCTTCGAGCTCAGCGATAGCGGCGTTCCACTCATTGGGGAAGAACGACTTGAAATACCTCTTTTTGCAGGGTTCGTCAATAGAGTGTGGGTTGGTACTGTGAAGTCTTTCGAGATTTGAATGCAAGATGGCCCAGGTGGAAGCACGGATCGACAGCCATTGGGATTTCGTGATGCCAGTTCCGTTTGGGAGACGGATGGCCCATTCCATCGGTGGTCGTGATTTGTTGCTCTCTTTGATTCCGACCAGCGGGTCATTCTTGGCATCCTCGGTAGTCCAGAGGACCGATTGTGGGAGGTGCTGGGGGCGGATAAGAGGCTGCGGGCCGGCCGAAGGAGGTGGAAACGGAGGGTCAACGGTGCCAGAGAGAACATGCGAAAACGAGTCGCTCGGGGTGAGAGACGTATCAATTCATGACAGGAGTGGTAGAGAAAGCTGGGATAACAGTGTATTAGCTAAGAAGAAGAAAAAACAAAGGGAGGCGATGACTTACCAATTCCCTTACAAGTGCGTCACAGCTCGACGATCTCACATACCATCTCAGACACCATGTGCTCGAGTTTGGGTGACCTTTTGGTGTGTCTTCTGATACTGTTGGTTGTGATAAAGCTCATCGTGTGTGAGAGCTGCGATGAGGTCCGGCGAAAGACTGGAGTGTTTGGGAAGGGCACCTGAGGGATGTGCACGTTGTTGCGAAAACTTAGAGTACGAAACCCCCGTGCTGCCAGAGAGGGAGCTGTGGGGGGGCCATCGATTCGAGCGACTCGAGGGAGGGTGCATAGTATCATAATTATCGTCACCGTCAGACCCAGCCCCAAAGAGGTCATCGTCTTCATCTTCAGAATGGTCGTAGCGGGGAGGAGACATTGTAAAAAAAAAAAAAAGGCAAGAGAAAAAATATGTGACGAGTGTGAACGAGAGTAAACCAACAAGCAAGTCACGCAAATGCAATGCTTACTACACATTGTTTCGGTGCGTCAAGCGACGGCCCGAAGTTCCCGCGATCCTTAGGATTGCTATCTGCGGGCCATCAACAACACTCATTCATGCATCTACACCACATACTATGGCCTCAGTTGCGCCAAAGTACCCTTGTCCATGCCCCCAATGCAACTCAATGAAGCATCTCACCAGAAGGACAATACAGGGTCATCTTAAGCATAACCAAGTTCAGCTACTAGATCAGATTGGTTTGCAGGGTTCTCAGCACACAATCAACTACTTGCAGAGCTGTTATGACCAGACTGCACAGTTGCTTGCTAGCATAGCTGGGGAGTCTCAATCAGCTAGCCTATCTTCTCATCCTGATGGTATGTGTTTATTTTTTTATGCCCTTAATCAAAAACTAATTTGCCTTGATACTGATCTTAATCTAGATAATACCTCTGTTGCACCAGCACCACTCCAGGAAGGCCCAGAAGGGGCTCAGAGGGAGACTGATGGTTGGTACTATTTTACTGTGCTTTGGTTCCTAGCTCAATTTTTTAAATCAGATTTTTATGCTGCTGGGAGTGCAGTGGGAGATGCTGATGCTGTGATGACAGATGTTGATGGTAAGTAAAATCTCTTGATATATTGGTATCTAAACTACACAATTACAGATCTCCCAGGCTACAATAGTGATCCTATGGAGCCCTCTATGCTTGCCTCTGCAAATTTTGAGGATTCATCTGACTCTGAGGATCTGTCTGGCTCTGAGGATGATCTATCTAGCTCTGATGGCCAATCTGCTCTATTTGAGGTTGCTGAGGAGATCTTAGAAGCCCCCCCTCAGCCTGTGGACTTGGGTTATGACTCTGACTTTTTAGATATGTTTGCGGAGGATGTTGCTGAGATGGAAGACTCAGCCCTATCTGAGGCTTTAGAGGAGTCTAGTCAGACAAGCAGGGCAAGTCCCTCTTTGCCAGAGGCTGTTGTACAGCTCCAGAAGAAGCTGTTGGGGGACTATGCTCTTCCCTCTCCCCCTTCTGGTCCCCCAGGGGAATATGCTCTATCTAGGGCAGAAGTGCTGTCCCTTCAGCACTACTTTGCGTGGACAGAGTCCCAAGGCACAGTAAAAGCCTATGGCTCCCATGCTAAAGTGCTTTCAGAGGCCACAGATGTGGAGATCCTCAGCCTTTATGCTGTGCAGAAGTTGGCGAAGAAGCTTACTGGGCTGACACCATCATTTATTGACATGTGCCCCAGGAGTTGCATGGCTTATACTGGGGACTTTCAGTCTCAAACCCTTTGCACACACTCCCGTGATGGAAAAATTTGCAATGAAGCACACTATAAGCAAAAGCTGGATCCTAGGGCTTCACAAAAGCCAAGGGCACAAATGCTTTATATTCCCATCATTCCCATCATTCAGTCACACTATTCAGTTGCAGAAACATCAGAAGAGATGAGATACAGAGACAGGTGCTTGCAGGAGACTCTGAAACTCCTTGCAGTGGCTTCAGGTGCCAATAGGCAGACATATTCTGATTTTGCCAACTCTGCAAATCATGTTGATCACTATAAAAATATGGGGCTATTTAAAGATGCCAGAGACACTGCCATTACAATCTCTACTGATGGTGCTCAGCTCACCATGAAGAAACAATCCAATGTGTGGCTTTTGGTTGTTGTGCTACTCAATCTCCCACCAGAGAGGCGATATAGGGCAAAAAATATTATCATCCCCCTTGCTATTCCTGGGCCTTCATCTCCTGGAAATATTGAGTCCTTCATATATCCTCTTTTCCAGGAGATGGCCATGGCTAGTGAAGGAATATGAACATGGGATATAATTGATTCATCCTACTTTGTTTTAAAGGCATATCTCTGTGGTGTCAAAGGAGATATGCTGGGTTCAGCCAAGTTAAATGGAATGGCTGGACATGCAGCTCTTCATGGTGATCGCTTCAGTATGGTGCAAGGTGCACGCACTAGCAAAGAGAAGGGTGCAAAGGCACAATATTATCCACTCTCTCCACCTCAGGGAGAGAAGTTTAATCCAACTCACCCTGATATTGATCCTTACTTCCTACCAATGTGGGATCAGAGTCATTACTGGAAGACCATTAATAGGCTTCTATCTGCAAAAGACTAAGAAGGAGCAACAAATGATTGTGAGGGAGACAGGAATATCACGCCTCACACTATGTTCTACCAGCCCTGCCTTTTCTCATCCATCATTCTTCCCACTGGATCCATTTCACCTATTCTATGAGAACTGCATGCTACATATCTGGGACTTGTGGGTAACACACAGTTTCCAGTGATGAAAAGATCCACCTCAGTAAAGAAGTTGCAGAACTTCTTGGGGAAGAGGTTGAGAAGGCTGTAAAGACTCTCCCTCCATCTTTTTGTGGGCCAATTAGAAACCCATATAAAAGCGCCAGAGCCAATATAAAGTCTATGAATGGATGGCACTCCTCCATTGGTATATTATACCATTGCTTGGGAACTACAAGTTGATCAGGAAAGTTTGGAAAACTTTGGAGAATTTGCAGACATTGTTGAAACTGCCATGACCATCTCCCCAAGGTCATCAGAGGATTTAGCAGAGTTACATGGAAAAGCTTGTTCCTTCCTGCATGAGTTTGAAAGGCTATATGTTGGTGATGACCCAATGAAGGTCTCAAGATGTAGACTGTGCATCTTTCAATTAGTCCATGTCCCATATCATATTCTATGGCATGGCTCAATCAGATTTGGCTCACAAGCAACAGTAGAGAGGGCAATTGGAGAGCTGGGGCACAAAATTAGATCTAAAAAGGCACCATTTGCCAATATGTCCACAATTTATTTGAAAGGGCAAACCACTAAGATGTTGACTCTGAAGTACCCAGTCTTGTCTATTCCTGGAAAGGAGAAGAGACAAAAAGAGCACCTTTTTCAGTCCCTTCCTATAAGGAAGACTGACAAAAAAAGGGGAACAGACTTTTATACCCATCTCAAGGCAATTTGTGGATGTCTTGATGTGCCTTTTAATTGGGATCTTAAAGTCCAGAGATGGTGAAAGTGCACAATTAAAGAAGGTGTCACTCTGAGAAGTAGGATCTCTGAGCTAAGGGGCCAATCCTCACACTCCTCAAGATATTTTGAGGCTCAGAGAGACATACAAGCAAAAAGACCTACTTGGGGAGAGGCACTTGCATTGTACTCAGTGCCAGAGTACACCTGTGTTTGGGTGGTCTACTGTCCAGTGGTGGAGGAGTTTGGTGTGTAGTAGGGAGGTGGTGTGGGAGATGGTCAGAAGAGATAAGGGTGATGGAAACATCTAGGCTGATGAATCTGATTGGAATTTGGGAGTTTGAGTCAAGGGTTCATATCCTAAGAAGACATCCAGGACTGGATATGCTGAGTGCAGAGGAATGTGGATTTGAAGAGATCCTAGCAGAGGATGAGTAGGGTAAATAAAAATGGCTGTCTTGTACTTGTACTTCCCCAATTCTCTAGGAGCTTGTGTTGCATCAGAAAGAAAGGAGCTAACAAAATATCTAAGTCAGCCAGAAGTCAGATAGTAGTCAGATGATAGTCTGAAATTTGACCAAAGTCAGAAGGTAGTCATCTTGTAGTCAGCTCTAAGTCAAAATGACTTGTGAAAAACTTCAATCATGGAGTACACATAAATATGCTCAGGAATTGTTGCAAAGCAACACTCTTGATTGAAACACAATCCATTTACTCTTTCCTAGCTTAAATAAACTGCTCATCTTTCAACAGAGATTTTTTATTTGTTCAACTCACATATAATAATCACCAGTGGTATCTTCTCCTCCTCTTTCCTCATATCTCACTTCCCCATGTTTCCCTCCCCCTCCCTATGTTCCCCTTCATACTCCCCATTCCCATGCTCCCCTCTGCTACCTATATAATCACCCTCCCCATGTTCCCTTCCCCCATTCCTATAATCCCCCTCCCCATGTTTCACTCATCCCTATATTTCCCTTTCCCATGTTGCCCTCCCCCATCTACATAATCCCCTTCCCCCCCCCCTCATCCCTATATTCCCCTTCCCCATGTTTGCTTCCCCCATCTACATAATCTCCTTTCCCATGTTCCCCTCCCCCATCTACATAATCCCCTTCCCCATGTTCTCCTCCCTTATCCCTATATTCCCTTCCCCATGTTCCCCTCCCCCATTGACATAATTCCCCTCCCCATGTTCCCCCCCCCCCATCTACATAATTTCCCCTCCCCATGTTCCCCTCCCTCATCCTATATTCCCTGTCCCCTTCCCCATGTTCC
This sequence comes from Lactarius hatsudake, assembly GCA_024734325.1. Taxonomy (NCBI): domain Eukaryota; kingdom Fungi; phylum Basidiomycota; class Agaricomycetes; order Russulales; family Russulaceae; genus Lactarius; species Lactarius hatsudake. Next base: position 10,660 of record JANSJP010000020.1, on the reverse strand, counting down.
CCTCCCCCATCTACATAATCCCCTTCCCCATGTTCCCCCCCCCATCTACATAATCCCTTCCCTGTTCCCCTCCCCCATTACATAATCCCCTTCCCCATCTTCCCCTCCCCCATCTACATAATCCCTTCCCCATCTTCCCCTCCCTTATCCTATATTCCCTTCCCCTTCCCCCCCTCATCTACATAATTCTCCTCCCCACATTTCCCCTCCCTCATCCCTATATTCCCTTCCCCATGTTCCCCTCCCCCATCTACATAATCCCTTCCCCATCTTCCCATCCCCCATCCCTCCCTATTCCCCTCTCCTCATCCCTATATTCCCCTCTCCAGTTCCCCTTCCCTATATCCCCCCTTCTCCATGTTCCCCTCCCCCATCTACAATCCCCATCCATCCCCCATGTCCCCCCCCTTTCCCTATATTCCCCTTCTCCATATTCCCCTCCCTCATGGGCCCCATCCCATAATTGAAGTTTTTCTCTAAGTCATCATGACTTTTAACTGACTATAAGATGACTTTATTTGACTACAAAATGACTCTCTCCTGACTTTGGTGAAATATCTGACTTCCAGCTGACTATACTCTGACTACACTCTGACTATTCACCGACTTTCTTTTTTACTGAGTGTCATCGCTGCCAGTACACTTAGTTTCATTGGCAAACATTGGCATGCTGTGGTCCTGACTAAGTTTGTGGATAACTGCTGTGAGTTCTTTGACCCTCCTGCGTGTGTCATCGTTCTTGCTCTCATTTTCCAACACAGACACAAGATTGTAGAGTTCAAGTGCGAACTCTACATGATCATCTTCCTCTGAAAGTCTGAAGTGTCGTTGTTTGCACCAAACCTATGGCAGTTCAAGTTTAGTATTAAGATTTGATGGCACTCAGGCTCTAAACAGGGAATGTGTATGTACATACCATCTGGGAATCCCCTCTCTGATAGAGAAGGTAGTGGACAGCCAGCTGTTACGTTTCGGCCCGGAAGTGGACACTGACGCTCGGGAATGACACCACGTCAGCAGTATATCGTCATGGACTTAATTGGATCAGTCAGCCGGGTAAGCTCCGGCACATGTGATTATGTACGATATGACTCGGATCCCTTATTGATGTGACTCACACTAGGATAGTCGTACTAGGGTTTGCTCTACTTACGCTATTGGCTAGTGATAGTCCAAGCGGCGCTTCAAAGCCCGCGCGTATCTGTATAAGTATTAGTCGTGGAAGACCAAGGATCGCCATCTTGGTCTTCTTCAATACCACCATCTTTGCTGCCTCCTCTCTTCTAAGGCTCTCCTCCCTGTGAAGTGAGTCGTCTCCGGCATATCCCCTTAGACAGGGATCCCGTGAGCTTATCCCGAGTTCCCCTTCGTGGGCAGTGGACGCATTCCCCTTGGGATCGGTATATCATCGAGTGTTCCTCTATCACAACGAACGAGTCGCCAAACCCTACGGCTACATCTACATTGTCGATCATCCTTCTTGGAGAACGATTGTCCCTTTAGACGAACCACCGGTCAACGTCCCTCAAGAGGAGGACCTTCACGCGTTCATCACTTTGAACGGAGATCTAGCCCCTCACCCAGCTGAGTACCCAGATTCCATCACCAACCGTCTGGTCTACCGATCGTTTAGGATCGCCACGACCAACGAGGCCTAAGTCAGGCAGACGTCCATGGTAGACGTTACACAGCCAAGTGTAACTGATGAATATTGTGATGAAAACAAAGGACTTCTTCTCCTTGTATACATTGATGAAGCTGTTTGCAAAACAGATGATGCTGGCTGCCTGAAGCATCAGGCAATAAAGGTCTACAGCAGGCCCATCTAGTGGACTTGAATCAACCTCCACAGTCACTCGAGGAAGACCAAACCTCAAAATGAGGAAATCACTTCTAGGTATGTATGTGTAATGATGTCCCCTAACTTGGGTGTAAGGCTCCAACCATTTAGGTTTAAAACAGTTTTTAAACTATTTATGTGGTTTACTTTTACCATATATTTACTGGCATGGTGGTATGAAGTAAATAAACTAAACAGTAAACAGTAAATAGTTACCCCAAGCCTGAGACCCTTTAGACTCAAGAGAAACTGTTATCCACATTTGGCCTCAGATCAGAAGTTAAGTGTGCTAATTAATATGTTCAACCAAGTGTTCAACACTTTTTCAACACTTTAAAACACTGTTGAATACTTTGAACTTGGCCCTGAACACACTGGATGGAAATTACCATTTTTATGCTGACAAAATTTTAACACTTCTGTAATAAGAGGCAACACCTTTTCCTTGGTCAAAAAATTGTGAATTTGATATTTATATACTATTAAGTCAGATTCATGTTGAAAAATGATATCAAAATGGTATTTATATAATATAAGAATTTCACAATTTATAGAGTGGAAAAATATAAGATTATTTAGGGATTTCATCTAGATGTAGCTTTAAAAATGAGAGCCAAACCTGTGGCCAACATAATTTACACTTGAAATAAAGAAGTGTCATTTGCATTTTTTCTAACCTATTTCTATGTAAACATTATAACCAAAGAGATTGTAACAAAATTATATCAGGTAAATATCATTTTAACAACATTTTTAATCTGAATTTAGCCTAATAATATATAACCATCAACCTGGATGAGAATGCCCTTTTACCATTGACAAAATTTAGGCATCTATAACAACAAAAGGTATTTTTTATTCATGGGTGACACAACTGTTGATCCTGAGCTGGTGATCATCAGGGAACTTGAACACTGTTCTACCAGCACTTTGAGGGTAGAACATGTTGGTAAGTTCACAAATTTCCATGCATAATATGTTGATAAGGTAATATATTGACAATGCAATTTCAAGGCATAATATTTATATACAGTATAGATTTTACTTTCTGCAATATTGTCAGAATGTTATAGAGGTTATATTATGTATCTTATTAAATACTTCACATGGTATCTTTATAAAATACATGTAACATTCCACCGGACGTTCTTCTAGCAGCATGTCTTGAAGGAGGCTCTAGGAACAGGAGGCGACCTAACGATCACGAGAGATGTCGAAGTCACGTACACGATTGCCTATTAGCTCACAAGTGAGATGTAATAGGGTACCCCAAAGGATATGGACGGAGAGGTACACAAGGTAATAGAGGACCTCTGGCAAATACAGCACAGAGATGTGAGAAAGGAGATAACGGCAACTCAGCACGTCAAAGGCAAAGGAATAGAGAGGGGATGCCAGGGATCACTCGCACTGGCCAGCTAAGGACAAACAGAGATGTATAGGCACCAAAGGCACTAGGCAGCACACTACAGGCAGACAGCGCAGTAGAGGCAAGTACAATGGGTGGTATAATCCAAGAAGTCAAGCTTAGGTCTTCAGTGACCATAAGCCCATCTACTTATACAAGTCCAAGGAGGTTTGAACCCCAGCTTGGAACTCCGAAACTCTAGTAAGGGGATCCTAGGAATGAGTCACAACGAGTCAGAGATAAGCAATCGACCAATGGCAGTAAGGCACAAAGGTATGAGTCAGAGATAAGAGAATCAACGAATCAGAGAAGGGGAACATATCGCAATCCATCAGAATCAAGGCACTATCGATAGGAACATACGAGTCATCAAACACGAGGCAGTCTAGGCCAGTCCAGGCACAAGCTCATCTGGACCCTTCTGGTGCGAGTCTAGCCAGGTCACGTGCCAGGGTCCACATGACGGGCGGGCGCTAAAGTCACGTGCGCATATCACATGGTTGGTGAGCACTTATTGGTCACGTGATCGGAGTTGGGTGACTTAGCGGTTAGAGGGTATCCCATAACTTTGGTCTGTATTCCACCAATCTTGTCGAAGTGAACTTGAAGTTGTCGTCCTACGGTGTTCGGGGTCTTGTCTAGGGATGTCCGAGGGGTTGGTGAAGGCGAAAACATAACAATACAACAGTGGTTCAGTACATTTGGAATCTCAGGAAATAAATAGATAAAACTCTGAGAATATTTGTGGAGTCACATCACATTAGATGCTAGAGGGTCCTCTGTCAACTCTAAGTATCCAATCAGCTGTTCCTAAGTTATTTGACTGCAGCTATTTGCAAGCCAAGCTCATTGTTAAGCAAGTAAAATAATTTTTCCTATTTTATTTCCTACTTGTAGGATCCCAAAAATGTTGGCTCAAGCTGCAACTAAGGCTATAACACAACATAGGGTTAGTTTTAATTTTCAAGTTACTATTTTCATCATATTCCATATATTTGCTACTTAGTGGGCCCATTTTAAGAAAACTTTTGGGGTATCAATGTAAATTGTTTTATAAATAGTATTTACTGTCTATAAACTATTTATAATGGTTTACTGTCTGTTTACTGGCTGTTGAGTAAACATAAACTAATGGTTGGAGCCTTACTGCCAGATAGTGGACCCACTGTGGACTTGTATTGCCTGATGCTTCAGGTGGCCAGCGTTGTCTGTTTCGCAAACAGCTTCATCAATGTATACAGGGAGAAGAAGTCCTTTGTTTTCATTGTGATATTCATCCGTCACACTGGGCTGGCTGACTGCTACTCTTCTCTATCAGAGAGGGGATTCCCAGAAGGTGCATATCCCCCACTTACAGTGCCATCAAAACCTTAATACTAAACTTGAACTGCCATAGGTTTGGTGCAAACAACGGTGCTTCAGACTTTCAGAGGAAGACGACCATGTAGAGTTTGCACTTGAGTTCTACAATCTTGTGTCTGCATCGAAAAAACAAGAGTGAGGATCATGACAACACACATGGGAGGGTCCAAGAGCTCATAAATATTGGTGAACTTGGTCAGGCCCAGGGGCCTGTCAGTGTTCACCGGCAAAACCCCTGGCAAACATCCACTGGCAGCCAATGACAACCCACCTCAGGCTGGTCCCAGCGTTCGTTGGAGGGGTGGCGGTCGGATGCAGCTGAACAGCCTGAGCCCGAAGCCCACAAGGTGTATTGGGCACCCTTGAGAAAGGTTGCGACGATAGCACAAGGAAATTCGTCTCCACGGTTGGATCCACTGTTGTACGTAAATACCAATTTCTCTATCCATGATGTCGCACTGACCCCACAGTCAATTCAGGTCGACTCGCGTCCCTCACCATCGACTACTCATGTGGACCCACTTAGGTGGACCATATGGGTAGTATTGCATGCTCTCAACATATTTATGTGGCCGCTTCACACTGTCGGCGCATTATTTCAGGGCTGTAGGGAGATCATCGCAGGGGTGACAACACGTAACCCCAGGCTCCAGTCACTTGATGGAGTCCGCTCACCAGCCACACTCGCTCAACAAAGGTGATAGTACTGGCGAGCATATAAGATCATTCCACAGAAGTGGCCGTATTCGGGTTCACCTACATAACTATATCTCGCTTGTACCCCGACCTCATGTCTTTCGGCTGCGCGCTTGTCAATGCATCGATGACGCATCTCCACCTCAACCACCCATTTGTACAACCAGTATACTAGTATTACAATGACGACTTCCACGCGATCATATATCGGTAGTACGACAACCCGGTGCAGTTTGTGCACAAATACGATTTTGGCTTCCCCTTGCGGCACCGCGTTTCGATTCTGACTTTGACCGTGCTCCCGGTAGCAGCAGGAAAAAGTTCGGTCGCAGGATCGCGCCACGCGAATGGGGTGAGGTGGTTCCGACCCTTGGTCCGCGGCGAACGTTCCTCCGCTTCTTGCCTAGACACCGCTTCTCTTCGCGATAGCTCCTTGCTGCGGATTCGAGTTCGAGAAAGTGGGGAGGACACGCTTCCTTGGTATGAAACGGAGAGGGTCAGACGTCAGGTAAGGCGGGGGCACCACTTGTACCGAATGAAGTCTAGATCGAATGTTACATCGTACCATAGTATATGAGAATATGAGATGGTATGAGCGGCGTACGTGGCGCGATTTGCGAGGATTCTCAGCCAGAGAGGGGTGATAGAGCGCAAACGCCGATGCGCTGGCCAGGCACCCATACGGATGCGTAGTGTCGTCGCCGACAGAGACGAGGAACCGGCCTTGACACCTGTCCTCACATCTTGCATGGGAGACTAGCGTGTGGGCGTGCATAGTGCCCTGGGCGCGCGATGCGGAATGACTTTCCCTGTCCGTGGAACATGAAAAGAAAAGGAGAAAAAAGAGAGAGGCTCTGAGGAACGAAAAGGAACAGGGAACGTACGAGATTGGGAACACCTTGGGCGCGCAGCTGGTCCGCGAATATCTGCGCGCGCATGCCGTTGTCTACGTCGGGATCGGCAATGATGGCGAACATTTCCGCCAAAAGTTCGATCGTGGGGCTAGTTCCAAAAGATGGCTGACTAGCTCGTCACGCCATTGGTATTCGAGTACATGGATGCGTTGTGGTGACGGGGCGGGCTTCGGGATCTGGTGTATTTCTGGGGCGTTGTAGGGGCTCTGTGGGGTATGTGTATCCTCCCAGTGTCGGCCGGTGGTCTGGGGAGCGGTACTGGGAAGCGGGACGGTGGAAGGGCTGCGAGAGCATGCTAGATTCTGGGAGTTGAGATTCTGGGAGTTGTGGGTGGGCCGGCCGCCCATTTGCCGCCGTAGGTGTCGTCACATATGATGAATAGTGGGCCCTAGGCGAAAAACAGTGATCGCAGGTTTCCGTAGCGTCTGGAAGGAAAAACTACTCTGATCGCTGTAAGAGGGAGAAGAAAGGAGGAAAGTTGCTGAATCATTGAACACGATTAGCAATATCTGCCGTACCTGAGTCATTGTTCTGCTCTCTTCTTCCACACGACACGATGACTCCTCCGGGGTTAACCTTGTCTTGATTTACATGACGTTCTCGGTCCCAATAGCGAACACAAATCCACCGTGGGATGACCAGCCGATGGAACTACTTGAGGGTTCGCAGGCAAGTGTTGAATGATCCAATTTGAGGTTCCATGTTCTATCGCCCTGTATAACGTCGCAATTACCTCTACATCAAAAGTTTCTCAAAACGAAACTCTCGTCCTCCGCGACTTCTTTCACCTCGAGAGGAACCGATAAACAAAACAGCCGAGGATCAAGACGACGGTCGCACTGCATTGTGAATTTGTGAGGACTCGAAGCGTGATACCAGTTGTGGATCTGAAGGAGTGAGTTATTCCGCTCATCTCAAGACCCTCTCGGTGTCTACCAATCAGCCCCAGGGCCAGTGTATCACTGGCAGTAGTATTTAACAATAACAACACACGAGGGCTCAGCACGTTCAAGTTCGCACAACACGCATGACCTGCGTGTTTATATGCCTATTCAATGGTCCGTTACATACTATCCCCGAAACCGCTTGCCAGTTTGCACAGACCTACAAGTAATCTTGCGGGGTCTCTGGATCAACGGTTATGCGTTTCAATTCAAGAAGCACGGCCCCGTTGTACGTATATATATCCAAGGATTTGCAACGTGGTGTCTAACCTTGAATAAGGCTTTTGCATTCCCGCCCTTTCTGGAAACGTTTACGCCCTCTCATAGCGGGTTTTGGCAAGTTCAAAGCCCAAACTGCCCACAGCAAGCGAGTCAAGAGTCATACGATACGCGGCATCTGTACATTCTTACTTCTCTTAGACACGATTACCCCGAGCATCCACGGCGCATATAGGACAGCAGGACAAGACTCGCTTACTCGACCCCTCCGCTTATCATGAGAGCCCTGAAACTATCCCGCCTCGAGAGAGCTCTGGTCCGGAAGCTTTACGCTCGACGCAATACAGCCGCGACGCTCATGCGGATGTTCCAATGCTGCCAAACCACAGTCAATCGTGCGGTGCGCAATCATATGGGCGACGACATCGACGACGACGACGCGATCATTCGTGACGCTGATTTACCGGCCGACGTAACCGCAATGCTTGGGTTGAAAGATCGCGATGACGACAAGGCCTTGGCCACTACCAACACTAATCGGTGGCGGCCATGGGCTCCGACAAAAGTCATGCCCCGGCGAACGCCTGCCTTGCGGACAGTTCCCAAGACCGTCTCCCGAAGGAGCCCCAAAGTATCTGTAGGTCACATTCACGGATTCCGCGCTGAGCCCTCAGTAAATTTGAACAGGTCGAAGCCACAGAGAGCGACATCAAGCCACAAACTGTCGCAGCTGCACAGTCGGACGTGCGTTGTGCCCACTACTACTCTTCTGTATACCCCGATACAACGTGACGCAGACAGGCTCGACTTCCGAATTGGGAGAAGCTGGCGCCTGACAGTTTGGCGTCTGTGGAAGGGTTCCTTGCCTCGATTCAGCTAGGGGAAGCCCATGCCCAGATGTTGCTAGATGAAGGCATCAAGACTCACCAAGACCTTCTTCACATAAAGGAAATCATCGGAACTGAATCGCTGAAACTCGTCAGAGAGTCACTGAAAGCGAGGGGATTCACTACCTTCGAGCTTATCAAGTTCATATCGGCGGTGAGTGCCTTGGATTCCGATGAATCGGGAATCCGTTAATCCGCTTGCTAGATCAAGGGGATGCCTTCTTGACTGTACAACGACGCCAACATTGCTTGGTCCCTCTCCCGCATTGAGATGTACGCCTAGAACTGTATGCAACTGTATCCCATTCGGATATCTATTTATGACCAGGAACACACGAGGCGGGGTTCTGTTCGCTAGTTTATGCCGTGGCGGCCTTGTGATTCTACGCACACACGCCTACCCAGGCAAAAGAGTGTTTTCCTACATAAAGCCTCCCTTAAGACGTCATCTTGACGGCCGAAGCCAGGCCTAGAAGCCAGCCTGGTGTTTCCTCACCGCCAAGAACAGGCGTCTCTGCATACAATTGCGGCATTCATTGACCGCGTCTTTGGCCGTGCCCGATGCCTCGTGCTCGATTCCCGTCTTATCTAGAAGTTTTCCAGACTCCCCCATTCGCGCCATCAGGAGCCAATTATGAGCAGATACTCTCGATATCTCTCGATCGGCTGCGGTTTTCCAGCTCCAACTGCGTGCCCCCCGCGCCGCCTCCCTTTTGTTCTGGACCAGATTCGGCAGCATGTCCTGCAAACCCTCAACAAGCAACAGTCCGGAGGCGACACGGGCCCTGCGACGAGCCCAACCAAGCCGCCGCATGGCCACTACCCCGTGAGGGTCAGAAGCCCACTACAGAGCCGGAGCCTCGAAGCAGAAGAGCCGTACTCCGACACCGCGGTCGACGACACGGCCGCAGGGACTTCTGAACCCTTGGCCGCCTTGCCCAAAGACAACGACGATAACGGATCTGAGTACACCGCTAGTAGCTCCGACGAGGACCCTCTGCCGGCCAAGCGTTGCAGAGAGTCGGCGAGGCTGAGGGGAGTCCGGCGCCGAGTGAGAGCGCCTTGCGTGAGTTTCACGAGTCACGCGATCTGATAATCGCCCCCCCCCCGTCCCGTCAGCTCCGCACCTGTCGCGATCGCCGTTTTCTGAAGGACGCGGGCGAAAGCGCTCGCGTTCCCAGAGCGAGGAGCCCGAGCCCGAGCGCACGCCTCCGGCCACGCACGGTAGACCTGGCGCCTTGAAGAGACCGACAATATCCAGTGTTCGGACTCACTGAGCGATCTTCTGCGAATCTACGATCTCGCGTACCCACCCGCGCAGCCGCATACTCGGCAGGTCAGCGACACACGCCCCACACATAAGCATACAAATCAAGCGGATGGCAAGGCGGATGGAGTAGGAAGACCTGGTATCACTGTTCCAGCGTACCTTTTTTTTCTTGTCTCTTATTCTAACCCCCTCGGCAAACAGATATACCGAGCGGCGGCGTTCATGCTAACGTGGTCAAACGTCTGAGGCAATACAATCGGACGTTCTCGACTCGCCCGCCTCGTAAAGTGAGCGTTTAGCTCCCACAGTCTCACGTGCGCTTAGCTCCTTCCCAAAAGCGGGCAGCGAGCAGCCGCAGCCGCACCGTGACGACATCCGAATCTGTGCGTCGCACTGTCGACTCGGACGCGCCCGCGGTAGTAGAACGCCCCCCAAGCCACAGGTGACCACGAAGCCGCCTGACGACGGTTCCGCGGCCGTGAAGCAGTTTCTCTCAGGTATCGGCTCGGCCAATCGCACCTTCAAATCTTGCTGGATGAGGGAATCAGGACGCAGCAAGACCTGGACGGGTTGCGACGAATGGAGAAGGAATGCATGGTCGAGTTGCGGGACGTCTTGAGGGCGCGTGGGTTCACCGCGTTCGAGTTTTCGAAGGTCGAGTACGCGGTGCGTATCTGACGCGTTCTCCTGGTGAATTGTTCATCGACGCGGAATGTCCCGCAGGTCTCTAGGAGGGATAATTAAATCGTTTGCTTCGCATTCGCTTATTGTACAGTCCAAATCATCAATGGTCATCCCCATAGCCCCGAGCAATACCGCTCCGCCCTTGCTGGAGGATACCGGGGGGATCAAGTCCCGCACGCGTCTCGAGGCCACGGAACGTGCGGGATTGTAGAAATTCGCCTTGATGGAGGAATTCAACAGATCAGGTCTGGAGGAAGGAAGGAAGCATACCTGCAGCGCTATCCCTGAGCGTTGTTACCGTGCCATCCTGGTCTCTGAGAATGAGGGCGGAGGAAGTCGACACCTGCGCGGGCGTCGGATCGTCCTCTGTTTTCGAGGTATGCAACGCGAACCCAGAGCGCGATTGTGAGAAAGAATACTCACCCCCATAGCGCTT